>JAUIMM010000360.1:0-600000 GCA_031769625.1 Taudactylus pleione | reverse complement strand
GGTTTTCTACCGTATTCAATACAAAATACTCTTACTTACACATAAGGCTATTAACCAAACCACACCAACATACATCTCTTCACTCATCTCAAAATATCGCCCTACCCGACCTCTCCGCTCAGCACAAGATCTGCGTCTCTCATCCCCACGCATTACTTGCTCCCACTCACGGTTACAGGACTTTCTTAGGGCTGCACCCACTCTATGGAATGCCTTACCACACACAATACGACTTTCCTCTAGTCTCCAATCCTTCAAGCGATCCCTGAAAACTCACCTCTTCAGGCAAGCTTATCAGATCCCAGAACCGCCCTCACAACCTTCATAGTTACCATATCTAATTACATCCCCTTTTACAGTCCACACATAACCTCACACATTGTCTTTCTCTCACATCCTCATGACATTTGGCCGACATTCCTGTGTGACTGGATCATGCAGCCAACCAAGAAACTGTGCATTGTGGCTGGACCAAGATGCAATATATAGCACCTATCCTTGTGTATCAATGCCTATTTCCCTATAGATTGTAAGCTTGCGAGCAGGGCCTTCCTACCTATATATCTGTCTGTTGTTACGGAATATGCTGCGCTATATAAGAAACTGTAAATAAATAAATAAATAAATATGAGATAGATATATATGTATGAGATAGATATGTATGAGATAGATAAATATGAGATAGATAGATACATAGATAAGATAGATATGAGATAGGTAGACAGATAAATAAAAGATAGGTAAATCACTAGGTAGATAGATATATGCTATAGATATAAAGATAGATATGAGATAGATAGATGAGATAGTTATATAAAAGATAGACTAATATAAATGACATAGATAGATAGGTAGATAGATTGATAGATTGATTGATATGAAATATATAGATACAGTAGATATATGGACAAGAGATAGATGGATATGAGTGAGATAGATAGATAGACATGATATAGATATGAGTGAGATAGATAGGTAGATAGATATGAGATAGATAGATATATATATGAGATAGATAGATATAAGATAGATAGATATAAACATATGAGATGGATAGATATGAGATAGATAGATATGAGGTAGATAGATATGAGATAGATAGTTAGATATGAGATAGTTAGATATGAGATAGATAGATAGAGAGATATGAGATAGATATATATGAGATAGATAGATATATAGATATGAGATAGATACTGTAGATATGAGATAGGTAGATAGATAGATAAATAGATAGGTAAATCACTAGGTAGTTAGATATGAGATAGGTAGGTAGTTATGAGATAGATAGATAGATAGATACTAGAAAGATATATATGAGATAGAAAGAGATTAGATAGATAGATAGATAGATATAAAGATAGATATGAGATAGTTATATATAAGAAAAACAGATATAAATGAAATAGATAGATATGATATATATATATATATATATATATATATATATATAGATAGATATGATATATATATAGATACAGTAGATATATGGATAAAAGATAGATACATAGATATATATGAGTGAGATAGATATGAGATAGATAGGTATGAGATAGATATATAGATATGAGATAGTTATATATCAGATGGACAGATATATATGACATAGATAGATATGAGATCTATATATATAGATACTGTATATGGATAAGAGGATAGATAGATAGATAGATAGATAGATAGATATGAGTGAGATAGATAGATAGACATGAGATAGATATGAGTGAGATAGATAGGTAAATATATATGAGATAGAGAGATAGATATGAGTGAGATAGAAAGATATGAGATAGGTAGATTGATGGATATGAGATAGATAGATAGATAGTTGTGAGATAGATGGATAGATGTGATAGGTAGGTATGAGATAGATCGATAGAGATACAAATAGATAGATATAAGATAGATAGATAAATATGAGACAGATAGAGATATGAGATAGAGAGATAGATAGATATGAGATACTGCAGATATAAAGATAGATATGAGATAGGTAGATAGATAAATATATAGGTAAATTGATAGGTAGATAGATTTGAGATAGATAGATATAAGATAGACAGATATGAGATAGGTAGATAGATAAATAGATAGGTAAATCGATAGGTACATAGATATGAGATAGATAGAGAGATAGATAGATAGATAGATATGAGATAGATAGATAGTTAGATATGAGATAGTTATATATGAGATAGATAGATAGATAGATAGATAGATAGATAGATAGATAGATATGAGATAGATAGATATGAGATATGTAGTTATATAGATATGAGATAGATATGAGATAGGTAGATAGATAGATAAATAGATAGGTAAATCGATAGGTAGATAGATATGAGATAGGTAGATAGATAGATATGAGATAGAAAGATATTAGATAGATAAATAGATAGATACTAGAAATATAGATATGAGATAGATAGAGATTAGATAGATAGATACTTGAAAGATAGATTTGAGAAAGATAGATAAGATAGATATGAGATACGTAGACAGATAATTAAATAGATAGGTAAATTGATAGGTAGATAGATATATGCTATACATATATCTAAAGATAGATATGAGATAGATATGAGACATTTAACTATAAGATAGACAGATATAAATTAAATAGATAGATATGAGATATATAGATAGATAGATAGATAGATAGATAGATAGATAGATAGATAGATATGAGATATATAGATACAGTAGATATATGGATAAGAGATAGATAGAATAGATAGATATGAGTGAGATATATATGTAGACAGATATGAGATAGATAGATGGATAGATAGATAGATATGAATGAGATAGAAAGATATGAGATAGATAGACAGATAGACAGATAGATAGATAGATAGATAGATGAGTGAGATAGATAGAGACATGAGATAGATATGAGTGAGATAGATAGATAGATAGATAGATAGATATGAGTTAGATAGAAAGATACTAGAAAGATAGATATGAGATAGATAGAGTGATAAGTAGATAGGTAAATCGATAGGTAGATAGATATGAGATAGATAGATATGAGATGTATATATATATATAGATATATAGATATATGGATAAAAGATAGATAGATAGATAGATAGATAGATAGATAGATAGATAGATAGATATGAGATAGATAGATAGATAGATAGACATGAGATATATATGAGTGAGATAGAAAGATATGAGATAGATAGATAGATAGATAGATAGATAGATAGATAGATAGATAGATAGATAGATAGATAGATATGAGAAAGATAGACATGAGATAGATACTAGAAAGATAGATATGAGATAGATAGAACGATAAGTAGATAGGTAAATCAATAGGTAGATAGATATGAGATAGGTAGATAAATAGATATGATATATATATATATAGAGAGAGAGAAAAAAGATAGATAGATTGATATGAGAGAGATAGATTTGATAGACAGGAGATAGATATGAATGAGATAGATAGATAGATAGATAGATAGATATGAGTGAGATAGAAAGATATGAGATAGATAGATTGATTGATGGATATGAGATAGATAGATATGAGATAGATAGATAGATAGTTATGAGATAGATGTGATAGGTAGGTATGATATAGATAGTTAGATATGACATAGATAGATAGATATGAGATATATAGATATATTGATAGACATGAGTTAGATAGATAGATATGAGTGAGATAGATAGATATGAGCAGGCTTGGACTGGGGCCCCGGGGATTCGGGGATTTCCCCGGTGGGCCTCGGTGTTTAATAGCCACGCCCTCTTTTGCGAGTGGGCGTGGTCTAGACCAGGTCGCATGCAGGGTTTATTTTATAGCAGGCTGTTTAGGTGACTGACCCGGCTGCTGATCGCTGACCCCTCCTTCCCTGCACTGGGCTGTCTCACATCACCTGCCGCGGCATTCCGCGCTGTTCACTACTTTGTTTATAGCCTTGCTTGCAGAGTCCCGTCTGGTGTAAGCTGCTGCCCCTCCCCCAGAACCATCCACCAATGAGGTAGGTTTGTCTCTTCTAGACACGCCCGCCTCTCCTCTCTCTGCACGGACTCCTGTGGCTTCCTGCTCCCTGCACAGCACTCTGACATTACAGAGAGTGTGAGGCTGGCTGGAGGCTGCTTTATATAGTAGTGTGCAGCATGGATTGCTTCATGTCTCCTTGCACTTGCAGCAAATGTCTCTCTCCAGTCACCTGCCATGAGAATGGCTTCAGGTAACATAGGACAATAAAAAAAAAGTTAATAAGTGCAACACCCCAAACCCCCCCCCCCCCCAATCCACTACACATGTCCATTTTCTCTGCATCCCAATCCTTGGAATCCTCCTAATCTCTGGAATGTAACAGACCCTCTTGTCTTGTAAATTGTAACCCTCTCCCTGCCAGCCTCCTATTCCATGTACAGTATAGATTTTATTCCTGCTAAAAAATAGATTAAATATATTAGGTATGTATATAGAATATACACTATATATGTATGTATACTATGTATATGTATGCATGTGTATGTGTATGCTAGTTATATGTATGCATGTGTATACTATGTATGTATATATGTATGTATATGTATGCTATGTGTTTGTATGTATGTGTATGCTATGTATAAGTACAGTATGTATGCATGTCTGTGTATACAATGTATATGTATGTATTATATATGTACAGTATGTGCGTGCATGCATGTTTGTATGTTATGTATGTATGCATGTCTATGTATACAATGTATATGTATACTATATATGTATTCTATGTATAGTTAATTGTGTATGCATATATACATGTGTTCTATGTACATGATTGTTTATGTACAGAGGGTCTGATTCAGAGCCGGACGCTATTTGCGGACGGTCGTTCTGATAAAGGGGGTGGCTATTTAAATGAACCGTTCGCTCTTTGCGGTCTGTTGACGCCTCTATGTCTGAACGAGCGAACAAAACATGGTCGTTATTTGGAAAAATACGCCCCCTGGCCGCTCGCATCCTACGTCATGTCCGCTATTTAATAGATTAATCGAGTACATCGAAAGGCGAATGAACTGCTCGCTATTCTTGTGGTTGGTTTTTCCTACCGCTATCTTACGAGCAGTTCTGACTATAAAATAACCAATGACGCTGCTGTATTAATTATGCACACCTTTAAAACGCCCATTTTGACCGTTTGGCACGCCTGCGTTCTGATCTCCACTCCCCGTTTTCAAGCACCTTCCCCTGTTACCACCCACATACGCCTCATTCTGTCACTCAAAATAGCAGGCATTCACTATTTAGCGAACAAACGATTTTCGGCCGCACTGACTGGTTCGCGCATGCGTATTACAATCCGTACGTATGCGCAGTTGTGCAAACATCGCTCGAAACGAACGAGCGGCCGCTTACGAGCGGCTCTTAATGAAGCCCAGTATGTGTACACTATATATATATACACACATACTCAGCATATGTGTGTGTGTGTGTGTGTGTGTTAACTATGTATATTATATATAAGCAATAATTGGTGCCCCTTTTATTAGACTACTATAATAAAAGGGTCACCGATTATTTATACTTTTAGAAAGGGGGCACGGATTATTACTCATTTAATAAAACAGAGCACAGAATACTATAATAAAAGTGGGCACGGATTATTGGTATTATATTAAAAGTGTCATAGATTATTGGTATTATTTAATGGGGATGACCATACCTACAAAAGGCTGGTCATGGTCACGCCCCATCAGTGGGCCTCTGTCATTGCATTCCCCTGTGGGCCCTTTATGCCCCAGTCCGACACTGGATATGAGTGACATAGATAGATAGACATGAGATAGATAGATATGCGTGAGATAAAAAGATATGAGATAGATAGATAGATATGAGTGAGATAGAAAGATATGAGTTAGAAACATATGAGATGGATAGGTAGGTAGGTAGATAGATAGTTATGAGATAGATGGATAGATGTGATAGGTAGGTATGAGATAGATAGATAGATAGATATGACATAGACAGATAGATATGAGATATATAGATTGATAGACATGAGTTAGACAGATAGATATGAGGGAGATTGATAGACATGAGATGAGATCATAGATAGAAGATAGGTATGTGATAGATAGATAGATGTGAGATAGATAGATAAATAGATAGATATGAGGAAGATATATAGATATAAGATAGATAGATAACTATGCGATAGATAGATAGATAGATAGATAGATACATAAATAGATAGGTGAATCGATAGATATGAGATAGATGATAGATATGAGTATAGGCAGATAGATAGATATGAGATAGATAGTTGTGATAGGTAGGTATGAGATAGATCAATAGAGATACAGATAGATATGAGATAAATAGATAGATAAAAGATAGATAGATAGATATGAGATAGATAGATATGAGATAGATAGATAGATAAAAGATAGATAGATAGATATGAGATAGATAGATATGAGATAGGTAGGTAGGTAGATAGATAGGCAAATCAATAGGTAGATAGATATGAGATAGGTAGATAGATATTAGATAAATATTAGATAGATAGATGCTAGATAGATGCTAGATAGATAGATAGATATGAGATAGATATATTGATAGATAGATAGATAGATATGAGATAGTTATATATAAGATAGATAGATAGATATGAGACAGACAGACAGACAGACAGACAGATGTATAGATATGAGATAGATATGAGATAGGTAGATAGATATTAGATAAATATTAGATAGATAGATGCTAGATAGATGCTAGATAGATAGATAGATATGAGATAGATATATTGATAGATAGATAGATAGATAGATATGAGATAGTTATATATAAGATAGATAGATAGATATGAGACAGACAGACAGACAGACAGATGTATAGATATGAGATAGATATGAGATAGGTAGATAGATAAAGAGATAGGTAAATCGATAGGTAGATAGTTATGAGATAGGTAGATAGATATATAGATAGATAAATATTAGATAGATAGATATTAGATAGATACAGTAGATAGATATATAGATATGAGATAGATAGATAGATAGATAGATATAAGATAGTGTAATGAATGGGATCTGTGTTAGAAATGTATTTGCAGCATCTCAGTCCTTGCAGCGATTAATTAACTTTTTAGCCCATTTGTGTTCCCCTTCCTGTCTCCTAGCGTATGTGTGATCATTCTCAGGACACACATTTCCATTAGCAAGTATATTATTTACTGTAAGAATGGCAGGAAATGTAATGTTTAGTACTGTCTAGCCCTTGATGTTTAGCCTTTGTCTAGCCCTTATCAATATGTCTGTTTATTAATAACCAGTAGAGCAATATAACACCTCCTAGAACAAAAGACCCTCTAAGTTAATTCCCACCTCCACAAGGGACGCTCAGGATTTACTCCTCCTTCCATTTGCCTGTTTTGTGCCTCACTTGAATCTGGCAGACTGAAAGGAACCAACCCAGCAGGTGTTCGTCAGGGAAGTAATATCTGGGGGAGGTAGGAGATAAGGGACGTGCACCAATCAGGAAACGGTACAACCCCCCTGGGTGGTCACAATATTGTGGGAAATTGGAAGGTTTCAAAAGAGGTCACCGAAGGCAACTCCACATGTTAGTCGCTGACTTTGTCTAAGAGGTCTCGCTCTGCCAAGGTGCTAGTGGAACGCATCACCAGTTCTGTGTGGATTTGTACTTTGGAAATTCTGCAAGGACCTATACGCTATTCACTGCTGTGTGTTCTGTGATTAGCTTCTACTGTATGGGATCCTGGAAACTCTTGGTTGGACCTAGGGACTATCACTGCTGTGTTATCTCTGATAGTTTCTACGTGTGGGGTCCTGGAAACGATTGAGTGGACTTATACACTATTCACTGTATGTGTGATCACCGATAGTTTCTACTGTGGGGACTAAGGGTCTCTAGCTATTTCGTGGAATTGTTCTGGGACGTTATACTCTACTGGGACTGCCTCTGACTGGACTGCTAATTGCCTGTTCACTGTACTTACCACTTGTCCTGACATATTATCTACTTCTGTGTGCTGTGGAAAAATAAACCATCACTTTGGTTTCATCTGCTCGGTGTCTGGGTTATTGAGAGAACCCCGTATCCTCATAGATAGATAGATAGATAGATAGATATTAGATCGATAGATAGATATGAGATAGATACATAGATAGATATGAGATAGATAGATACATATATAGATAGGAGAAAGTTAGATATTAGATAGATAAATATTAGATAGATAGACAGATATGAGACAGACAGATATATAGATAGATAGATAGATAGATATGAGATAGATAGATATGAGATAGATAGATAGATAGTAAGATAGATATGAGATATTATAGATAGATAGATATGAGATAGATAGAAAGATAGATAGATATGACATAGATAGAGAGATATGATATAGATAGATATGACATAGATATGAGATAGATAGATATTAGATAGATAGATATAAGATATGAGAGAGAGAGATAGATAGATATGAGAGAGATAGATATGAGAAAGATAGATATGAGATAGATATATAGATAGATAGATATGAGATAGATATGATATAGATAGATAAATAGACAGACAGAGAAAGTGGTAGGAAGGAGAGATACACGGAGTCACCATAGAGAGTAGCAGGAGAGGAGGAGCAGGGCAGCACACTGGAACAGGCAGTGTCAGGTAATGTGTCTCCAGCAGGCTCCTGTTATACAGTATATACAGCTAGTAATGTATTAGGTAATCTGCATGTGTGCGCGGTCACATTACTGGCTATGCACACAGTCACCGTAGAGAGTAGCAGGAGAGGATGAGCAGGGCAGCACAAGGGAACAGGCAGTATCAGGGTTATGTGTCTCCTGCAGGCTCTTGTTTTACAGTATATACAGATAGTAATGTACTAGGTAATCTGTATGTGTGTGGTCATATTACTGGCTATACACAGAGTTAACATAGAGAGTAGCAGCAGAGGAGGAGCAGGGAAGTATATGGGAACAGGCAGTATCAGGGTAATGTGTCTCCTGCAGGCTCCTGTTATACAGTATATACAGCTAGTAATGTATTAGGTAATCTGCATGTGTGTGCGGTCACATTACTGGCTATACACAGAGTCACCATAGAGAGTAGCAGGAGAGGAGGAGCAGAGAAGCACAAGGGAACAGGCAGTATCAGGGTAATGTGTCTCCTACAGGCTCCTGTTATACAGTATATACAGCTAGTAATGTATTAGGTAATCTGCATGTGTGTGCGGTCACATTACTGGCTATACACAGAGTCACCATAGAGAGTAGCAGGAGAGGAGGAGCAGAGAAGCACAAGGGAACAGGCAGTGTCAGGTAATGTGTCTCCTGCAGGCTCCTGTTATACAGTATATACAGCTAGTAATGTATTAGGTAATCTGCATGTGTGTGCGGTCACATTACTGGCTATGCACAGAGTGATGTCACACAAAGCACGCTATTGCGTTCTACTCACACGTCGCCATCTCCAATATATTTTTGCCACAAGATTTACAGAGACAGAGATGAGAAGATTTGAACACATATTACATACTGTATATTTACAATCAATAATGAAATCACTTACATCGAGATGAGCATCGTCACATGAAATCACAATTAAATATCCATCATTTTTAATGGAGAAAGAGGCCGTGCAGGATTTTACCATCTGACAGAGAGGAAAGAATTAATTACGAGTTAAGCTATAAATATCGTATAGTAAATGTTATTAAATGATTTCATGGAACATCAGAAAAGCTGCATACACACACCACAATTTTGTTACCAACGATTTTATGAACGATTTTCTGTCAGATTATCTGTCAGATTTTTTAAAGTTTAATGAACGATTTTTTGAACTACAAACAATTTTTGTAACTTCCCTTAATGAGAATTGTTCAGTTGGTCAGTCAGAATGAACTACAAACTACAAACGGGAACGCGCATGAACAATTATCGTTCATCGTTATAACTCAGAAACTGAATGATTTTTTCAACGATTGAACGATAACGACATCGTTATAGTTAAATCGTTCAAAAAATCGTTACGTGTGTATGCACCTTTAGTACTGGATTGTATTATGTGTTTCTCTGACTGACACCTCCCCATCACCCCTGATCACCCTGATCTGACCCCAATCCTGCCAGTCACCACCCCCAGCAACAAGCACCTGTGTCCCCACTGGTCATGCTCGTCAGTCAGAGCTGGATTAAGGGGGGGGACAAGGGCCAAGTAGCCCCGGGACCCCTCTTACGGGCCCCCGCCCCACCAACCGCAGCTGCTTCAGTTAAGAGATCAGCACCACTCTGCCCTGTCTCTTTCATCTAGCCTGGGGTCACCGGGTGTTAGTATCAGGAGGCCTCTCCTTGTGCAGCATTGCCGCGTGCGTCCCTCTCCTCCAGCGTCCCACATGTATGGACACATATGCTGGGTTCCCTGGACCCTGCTACTGCCCAAAGGGCTTCCGCACTGCTCTATAGCACCACCACTTATGTGCACAAGCCCCCCGCTGGGCACACCACTAGTATAGACTCTGTTGCGGCGTGCTGCACCAGGCGCATGCACTACAATGTCTAGCAACCCCTGGCTCCATTCTGTCACTGTAATACTGCTGGTAAGATACTTGAAAATACAGCTGTTACTACAGTGTTAACCCCTACATTACCATTACTGTGGTCCTGCATAAACCCTGTACCTGCTGTTTACCGAATAAACCCAGCACCCTGGCTGAGAAACCTCTGTGTGGCCTTACAGTCACTTTCCCAGCCAATGTGCACCTATTGTGACCACCATCCCAATAGGCTGGTTGCGTAGGATGGAGATGAGCGGAATCGCTCCCCATGCTGCCTGAGAGGAGACTCCAGAGTCTGCCCCCTGCTGGAGGATTGCTGGTAGGACCTGCCTGCTGCTGCTGCTGTCTCCTCAAGCAGGTGTGGGGGGAAGAGGCGCATGCAAATCGTGCACACTTGCTTGCTCTTCTTCTTCTAGGACCTGCCGGAGGCTCCCAAGTTTACAAGTGGCCCCCCGCACCCCTGGAAGAGTAAGCATTCCTCCTGCATCCTGCTCACCTCCTAGTGAAGTGGTGGGCAATCTTACCGGCAGAAATCCGTGGTGCGTGAGTAAGTGGCAGGGCCTAATGACACGATTCTATGACAATCACATCATTTGACGCTGCCCCCTATTGAAATATGCACAATTCCCTGGATTTAGTTCAGAGGGCGGGGCCTAGTGACACAGATAGTCCGGCCCCGCCCCATCACTGCCCCATCACTGCCCCCCTGCAGTTCTAATTGAATCCTAAGCAGAGGGAAAGCAGACCGGGACTAATATGTATAAATCACTATAGCTGTGTCGCCGATGGAATATTACTGCCCTGAGACTCTAATGATAAAAGGGAGCCTGTAAAAGAAACATATTACTGGGCATGTTCTGTACTATTATAGGAGATATAGGAGGGGACGTTATTAGTCTTATTTGAAAATATCAACAAATAAACCACCTATGTTTGTTGTTGTACAGGTCTACTTCTGTACCCTAGTGTGGAATAAAAGCCATATACTGTATATCTGCAATATATAGAGACAGACAAATCATAGGGTCTGAGGAGTTATAGAAATATATTGGAATAATATCTAACTTGTCTTAAAATGATCTTAGGCTAATGGTGACATATAAATGGTGTACATTAGAGGATCAAAGGTTAAATGGAATTCTAGCCATTTGTAGGACTCTATGGAGAATACAGCCCATTTATGGCATCTATTGGAGTATTAGCACTGTACTACTCAGGGCCGGATTAAGGGAGGGCGACAGTGGCGGTCGTCCCTGGGCCCCCACACCCGAAGGGGCCCCCACTAGCAGCGGTGCGCTGTCTGCACCCGCTGCTAGTGTCCCCTCCGCTAGTGTAGTGTAGACCGCGCAGTGAGCGCAGGCTACACTACACAGTGACATACACACAGCCGCCGACTCTCATTGGCTGCTGCACAACGGAGGGAGCCAGCCGGAGCTCACTCATGAGCTCCGACTTCCGGCTCCCCCCGCATCTGCTGATAATAGGAGAGATGTCATGACGCTGACGTCTCTCCCATAGTGCAGTGGAAGAGCCCGAACTCGGAACGGGCAGCAGCGGCCGTGTCAGGAGCGGGGATTCAGGTAAGTGGTGATTTTTTGTGTGTGTGTGTGCATAGGGGAGGGGGCCGCTACAGAGGTCACTGCATGGGGGGACAGCTACAGGGGACACTGCATAGGGGAGGGGGCCGCTACAGAGCTCAGTGCATGGGGGGACAGCTACAGGGGACACTGCATAGGGGAGGGGGCCGCTACAGAGGTCACTGCATGGGCGGACAGCTACAGGGGACACTGCATAGGGGAGGGGGCCGCTACAGAGGTCACTGCTTGGGGGGGCAGCTACAGGGGACACTGCATAGGGGTGTGGGCCGCTACAGAGGTCACTGCATGGGGGGACAGCTACAGGGGACACTGCATAGGGGAGGGGGCCGCTACAGAGGTCACTGCTTGGGGGGCAGCTACAGGGGACACTGCATAGGGGAGTGGGCCGCTACAGAGGTCACTGCATGGGGGGACAGCTACAGGGGACACTGCATAGGGGAGGGGGCCGCTACAGAGGTCACTGCTTGGGGGGGCAGCTACAGGGGACACTGCATAGGGGAGGGGGCCGCTACAGAGGTCACTGCTTGGGGGGACAGCTACAGAGGACACTGCATAGGGGAGGGGGCCGCTACAGAGGTCACTGCTTGGGGGGGCAGCTACAGGGGACACTGCATAGGGGAGGGGGCCGCTACAGAGGTCACTGCTTGGGGGGGCAGCTACAGGGGACACTGCATAGGGGAGTGGGCCGCTACAGAGGTCACTGCATGGGGGGACAGCTACAGGGGACACTGCATAGGGGAGGGGGCCGCTACAGAGGTCACTGCTTGGGGCAGCTACAGGGGACACTGCATAGGGGAGGGGGCCGCTACAGAGGTCACTGCATGGGGGGACAGCTACAGGGGACACTGCATAGGGGAGGGGGCCGCTACAGAGATCACTGCTTGGGGGGGCAGCTACAGGGGACACTGCATAGGGGAGGGGCTGCTACAGAGGTCACTGCATGGGGGACAGCTACAGGGGACACTGCATAGGGGAGGGGGCCGCTACAGAGGTCACTGCATGGGGGGGCAGCTACAGGGAACACTGCATAGGGGAGGGGCTGCTACAGAGGTCACTGCATGGTGGGGGGGCAGCTACAGGGGACACTGCATAGGGGAGGGGGCCACTACACAATGCACTGCATGGGGGGGGCGCTATTGGAGTCACTATATAGGGGGCCTCTTCATGGGGGCACTGGGGGGTGTTTTCTAGGGTCAATGCATAGTGGGGACAACCACTGGCCCCACTGTATAGGGGGGGACTACTACTGGGGGCAATGCATAGGGGGGTTACTACTGGGGGCAATAGGGGGGACCACTGCTGGGTCTGGGGGCACTTTATAGGGGGCACTGTATAGGGGGACCACTACTGGGGGCATTATATAAGGGGCACTGCATAGGGGGACCACTACTGGGGGAACTGCATAAGGGGCATTACTACAGTGGGCACTGCATATGGGGGACCATTACTGGAAGCACTGCATAGGGGGGGACCACTGCTGGGTCTGGAGGCACTATATAAGGGGCACTACTGGTGGCACAATATCGGGGGACCACTAATGGGGCATTATATAAGGGGCGCTGCATAAGGGGCATTACTACAGTGGGCACTGCATATGGGAGACCATTACTGGGGGCACTGCAGAAGGGGCACTGCTACTGGGGACATTGCATAAGGGCCCCCCACAAGTTTGTTGCCCAGGGGCCCCCACAGACCTTAATCCGGCCCTGGTACTACTTATCCTAAAATCAATATAATATTATACCTACCTAGTGCATATTTACATGGGTAGGGCTATACGGATTTACAGAATTGAATGAATTTATAATTTATTCCACACACAACAACACACTATTTAGTGTGTAGAGGATACAGGCATAGTGACGGAGCATGATTAGGTATTTACATTTTTTTTCTTTCTGTATTTTTCTTTATTTCGCTGTGTTTTAATTAACCACTTAGGTTGCTTTTAAAGTTAGTATAAAAGTAATGTTTTAGCTACATTTTTTGCGAGACATTGTGCACTCGTATTGGGATTCTTTTGCTTCTTTGTATTGTGATCTGTCGGTAGGTATCCTAACCTTCCCCTCCCCCTACTCCTAATCCTCCCTCCCCGGTGCCTAAACTTAACCTCCCCCTTCCCACACCCTAAGCCTAACTCTCCCTCCTTAGTGCCAAACCCTAACCCCTAACTCTAAACCTCCCCCTAACTACAGTACTTACCTTCAGGATGCCAATGGTAGGGATGCCAGCACCTGGATTCTGAGTGCCCGCATCCCCTTTGCCAGAATATTGACTGCATCCCATCATGGGCATATAGGTGGAATTACAGCCTGGTCAGAGGTGAGCGCACACAGGATGACTGGACTGGTGGAAATGCTCGCTGATAGGGATGACAGCTACGCTCACAGGCGGATGGATAAGGACAGTGCGGCCAGCTCTGAATACAGGCAGCGTACCTCAATTCTATCGCAGTCCCCCGGCCAAGGTGTGTGCTCCTTTGTGTCTGTCTGCTTGTCTAGTGATACATGTAGGGAAATGACTCAGTATGTGCGTCTGGTTATTCCAATATTTACACTGCAAAATCAGTGGGGTCTATTCACTAAGCCTTGGAGAGAGATAACGTACTAACCAATCAGCTCCTAACTGTCACTGTATAGGCTGTGCTTGAAAAATGACAGTGAAGAGCTGATTGGTTGACAATTTATCTTCGTCAATTTTATCTCTCTCCAAGGCTTCGTGAATAGACCCCACAGTCAGTTATGTTGTGCAATTATTTTCTCATTGTCAGAGCTACTACCCCAAACTCTACCCTGGAGGTGATACATTGGGGTATATTTACCAAAGGTCGCTTTTAACTGCTTTAAAATGGCTCAAAATCTATGTTGCTTATCTGGGGGCTAAATCACACATTTACTAACAGACGATTTTTGATTTGGTTTTTTAAGTATTAGCAAATGTGTGATTTAGCCCCAGAAACCCAACCTCGATTTTGATCAATTTAACATCGATCTAAATTGACCTTTAGTAAATTTACCCCCTTGTGCTTCGGGACTTACGCTGCCGTCTTTGAATGCACAGTCCTCTGTAATGTCACTGGCAGGCTCTGTGATGTTACTGGCAGACTCTGTAATGTCACTGGCAGACTCTGGAATGTCACTGGCAGACTCTGGAATGTCACTGGCAGACTCTGGAATGTCACTGGCAGACTCTGGAATGTCACTGGCAGACTCTGCGATGTCACTGGCAGACTCTGCGATGTCACTGGCAGACTCTGCGATGTCACTGGCAGACTCTGCGATGTCACTGGCAGACTCTGCAATCTCACTGGCAGACTCTGCGATGTCACTGGCAGACTCTGTGATGTCACTGGCAGACTTTTCACAGGACTTTTTTTTCATCATGAATCTCAGTTGGTGGTAACGAGAGTCTTCATCCTATAGATAGTAGTAATATAGGATATATATATGAGATTGCAGTAATACTTTATACTGTATACAGTTCAATTCCAGATATTTCATAACTTCCAGATGTGTCCTCTGCACTGAGGCTTTAGTTGCACCAAATAGCCCTTCCCCAGATACTTGGCCGCGACGAGCGTCTTTTTCGTGCAAAATGTGCACCTTATTCGCATCAAACTAGTGGATATATTTACTAAGGATCAATTTTCATCGATTTTAAATTGATCACAATCGACCTTTAGTAAATATACCCCTAGATCACAGGTTCTCAAACTCGGTCCTCAGGACCCCAAACAGTGCATGTTTTCCATGTCTCCACACTGAATCAAGTGAAATAATTATAGTAGCTCCACCTATGGACCTTTTAAAATGTGTCAGTGAGTAATGATTACACCTGTGCACCTGCTGGGTGACCTGCAAAACGTAAACTGTGTGGGGTCCTGAGGACCGAGTTTGAGAGCCACTGCCCTAGATGTATGAGGAAACCTGTACTGCTGTCTTCTGTGGTAAATATAAGCTGTAAATACTGAAAGCTGGTCACTTACCTGCATATACTCAGAGTTATTCCCAAGGAGCATATAGACAGCATCTTCCCCCGATAATTTGTTGTAGTAATCAGCGCTGATCACAAGCATGGAGGCGATGTCCTCTTCAGTCCATTGCATTGTGGGTAATGACGCCATGGCAGCGGCTGCGATGGCTCCCAGCACTAGGCACATGGTCAGAGACCTCTCCATGCTGTGTGACTGACTGGTGCCTCTGACTGATGCAGCGACTCTCAGTACATCGCGCTTTATATGCGTCTCACTGCTCTCTGTGTACAGCAGGAATACGTCCAATAATGACGATGATTTATCTGAGATTGCTGCATGAAGTGACAGGAAGGACGTAAGCATCTAATAACAAAGATTATCCCCACAGACATAGTAATATAAACACTGTATAATAAATTAGTGCACATGGGATTAATGTGCTGTGTTCTTGCCAGCAGTACAAACAAGGTTTTGAAGAAAAGACGCTTCTAGTCTTCAGTATTGACGACACGCACAGTGCTACATTACGCCTCTAACTCTGTGATATAGCCGCTAGCACAGACGCACTTTGCATTCGCAGCTCCTTGAGTGTCGCAAGCTGGGCTGAGGATAAAGTGCAGGAAGAGCGCGGTCATGCAAAATGCAGCCAATGCTGACCACTAAATATATATATAATGTGTCTCTTTGGATGCATATCACTTGCAGGTGATAACGAATGACTGCCTTTAGTAATTGGCTGAATGTGTCTAAAGCTGGGTACACAACGACAGATATATTGGGTACACACTGACAGATATATTGGGTACACACTGACAGATATATTGGCTGATCAATTGATCGGCCAATGTATCTGGTGCCCGTCGGCCAGTGTGTGCCAGCGATATGTCTGTGAACGACGTCGTTCACAGACATATCACGTCAGCTGTGCTGCACAACCGATGAATAGATATATCTGCAGACATATCTGTCCATCGAGCAATGAGTATGGGCGATCTACCGACCGCTCGTACACATGCAGCAGCAGCCGCAGGGAGGGGGCCAGCGGGACTCGCAGGTGCCTGGAAGATGATGGTTGTTTAGTGTACAGAATATGAACGACCATCATCTTCAGATATATCTGCCAAGCGTTTACCCACCTTAAGGGGTCTAGTGACTAAGCCTTAGATGGAGATAAACTGGACAGAGGTAAAGTACCAGCCAATCAGCTCCTAACTGTCTCACACCATCAAAAAATGACTTTTATCTATTAGGATACAGCTTGATACATATGGGCAGACCCCAGTTCCCATAGAAACCTTTGGAGACTGCTTTGCAGTAGAAAAACAGAAGGACCGCAGCAGATATGTTTGATATCTGTCACAGAACTCTTATAATACATATGGGGGGAAACATAATTCATGCGGAAAACCATAGAAATCAGTTGCCATTCCGCAAAGCTACATTGATACATTTCAGCCCCGTGATTGCTCCAGAGCCGGTGAGTGTACAAGAACACGTGATGCCAGATCATTCGCTACTCAGACTCATCTCCAATTGAGTATTACGGGACCTAGCTGGGTTGTAATGGGGCATTCGCTCATAGGCTGCAGTAAGTTCTGCGAGGGCGTGATGGTAATGGAATTGTGTCCCATGCAGGGGTGTATTTGCCCTAGGGAGAGGGATGATAGAAATGTGCGCTGATTATGATGATGCGGGATGCGAAGGTCTAAATACCGGCGCCGAAATCCAGACAGCGTCAGGTTCCCAGCACCAGTATCCCAAATGCTAGCATCCTAAGGGTAAGTATCAGCAGTTAGGGGAGGGTTAGGGTTACGGTGCAGGGTTAGGGTTAGGCACTAGGGGGAGGGTTAGGCGTTGGGGAGGGAGGGTTAGGATTAGGGTGCGGGGAGGGAGTGTTAGGCTTAGGCACTAGATGGGGAGGTTAGATTTAAGCACCAGGGAGGGAGTGTTAGGTTTAGGGTGCAGGGAGGGGGTGTTAGGCTTAGGCACTAGGTGGGGAGGTTAGGTTTAGGCACCAGGGAAGGAGGGTTAGGGTTAGGGTAGGAGTTAGGGTTAGTGCTGCCATACTTACCTATGGGTGTTGGGATTCTGACTGTTAGGATGCCGTTGTCAGTATTCTGACCAACAGCATCCAGACCACCGGCAATCCTTACCCAACCTAGTAAGTCAGGTGCTAGTTCTTTAGATGAAGAGCAAAATGTATTAAATAGTGGGTTCTAAACCACAGCGTTTTGGTGGCAGTTTCTAAATGACAGCCCTGTTCTATTCTATTCTAAAATTTATTTTGACAGCGGTTTTGGACTAAGTAAATCTGCGGAAGCAAAACCGCTACCAAGCCACCACTAAACCTCCGGGGTTTGGAACCCGCCGCTTAGTAAATTTTGCTCAAAGTGTCTTTGAACTCCTGGGAAAAGGTTATTTTGGTAATTGAGAAAGATCTAACAGTCTACATTTTTTTGGTAACGGTCTCTGTAATTATGGAATCCTCATTGGCAGAGAAAGCAATATCATTGAAGGGGAGAGGGATATCAATTAAATTAATATGAATTTGAAAAGTGCTAGCAAACCTTAAGATAATAAACAAATGTAAAGATACACAATTAATACCTTTCCAAATGAAAAATACATCATCAATATATCTGCCATGTACAGATTAACAAGACCAGAGCCCATGGGAGTTACCAATAACAATTTGATTCTCTTTATTATATATTAGTATTTAATATTTATAGATATTGGGCACTGCCATTGCCACTAGATTTTTCCCAAGAAAATGTAGTTCTCATTTCAGTGTTTGGTAAATCACTTATTTCTAAATAGTAGTCCATTTAATTTTTTAGCATTAAATATTTTTTTACAAAAATATTTGTGTATATTTATGAGAACTGTGAAGTTTAAATAGGGACAACATCAGCCTTCAATGCGATGTTACCAAGTCCCTTTCCTTACAGTGAGTATAGAGAAGCAGATCAGACACCTGGATAATCAGAAGGGATAGTGGTATCTGCTGCTGATATGAAAGTTCAGCTTCAGGGCCTGATTCAGACCTGCTCGTGAGCGCACAGCACTCGCAAGCGGGTCGATGGTCCCCCACTGCGCATGCGCACTCCGGAGCCGGCTAAGGCATGTGCATGCGTAAGACTCGGCCAGCGATGGGCGCTGCGTCGCTACGGGTCTCACAACAAAATGGGGTGGCTGTCAATTGTTATTGAGAGCTCTCCCCATTTTGGAGGCAGGCAGGGGGGGTGGCTGGCCAAATGGAGGCGTTCCCTAAGGAACACCTGCCAGTTGGGGCAGCCTCAGTAGTGAGCTTCTGGCTCTATTAGAGCCGGAAGCTCAATGGGGCTTGCGATGGACAAGACCCTACCACAAGGGTCTCATCGCAAGCCCGATGGTCGCGACCATCACCTGGCTGCTTGCAAAAGCTGTGGGTGATCACCCACAGCTTAGCGAGCGTCCAAGAGGCCGGTTAAAAT
This sequence comes from Taudactylus pleione, assembly GCA_031769625.1. Taxonomy (NCBI): domain Eukaryota; kingdom Metazoa; phylum Chordata; class Amphibia; order Anura; family Myobatrachidae; genus Taudactylus; species Taudactylus pleione. Next base: position 580,400 of record JAUIMM010000360.1, on the reverse strand, counting down.
AAATAAAATGCCGCCCTGATTCAGAGCGAGTGCTCTTAAAGAGCATCCAGCTCTGAATCAGGCCCTCAGTGCACTGAACACTCACCCTCTTTGCAAGAAAGATTGACTCTCCAGACCAGGTGTGTAGTCCCATTCTTTCTGGACAATGGTTTCAGTAAGGAATGCTGTAACCTCTATAAGAGTTTGGATTCATGTGGAGACTTTCCCAAGCACATTTTATTTGTGCATCAGTGTCCCACAGGGGTAGCTCAAGTGCTGCTCCAATTTGGGGTGCTGCAGTTTTCTCTTACTAATGGAAAGACCCCCTCTCTGTCTCTTCTGCATTTTCTAACACTGTATGTTAGCAGTAGCACTTAGCTACAGACAGATGCTTCTGCATTGCTCCTTGCAGACCCTTTGCTGACTTCTAGAGATACTAAAAATCACTGTCATAGTGCTATATAGTCATTTGGTGAACAGTGGACTGGTACTATAAGATCATGTTCCTTGGTTTCTTTGCTGGGCTTGTTCCCAAACACAGAAGAATATTGGCTTTCTGTTCAGAATTTGTATAACTGAGAACTGTTCGCATTCTGATGTGATACATTGTCTTAAAAAGATAGCAAAGTATTACATGTCGCTACGGGTCTCACACCAAAACGGGGTGGCTGTCGATTGTGATTGAGAGCTTGCCCCGTTTTGGAGGCGGGCAGGGGGGGTGGCTGGCCAAATGGAGGCGTTCCCAGGTCTGATTGTGAGATACTCCTGAGTGATGTGGTATGCTAGAACGTCCTCTATGGCAATGTGTTGTGATGGGACTGAATAATAAACCCCACCAGATGGTAGAGAGAAGATATCCACTGAAACTGCTGAGATTAGTGGTGAGAGATCGGAGGCTTAGCCAGGTGCTGTCACCCTGACCTGTAAGTGAGCCAAGAATGCAGAACATGGGTGTCCACTCTGAGAGGCTTCCTTGTTGGAGCATGTCATCCACACATGAGTATTGAATTAGGCAGTATGCAGATTAGTTAGGAGAGGCACCCACAGAGTATTACATTTATTGAGATCAGAGTAGGAAGAAAGACCCTGCTGAGAAATGTGGAGACAAATTAAAATTCTAACCAGGGCAATCTTAGGGCAATTGTGGTATTTGATGCAGCTGAAATTAATGCTACCAAGAACTATATATAGTAAGAGAAAAAAATGTTTTTTAATTCTTTATTTTGTCAGACATATGGTGGTAAATATGCAAAGACCGAGTTTGGGTTTTTGGACGATTTACCATTGGTTTTGAAAACCGACCATTTACTAAAGTAAAAAACAATGACAAACAGACCAAAAACCCGGATTGGAACTCAGTCCTCAGGACTCCACACAGGTCACGTTTTCTAGGTCACCCAGCAGGTGCACAGGTGTATTCATTACTCACTGACACATTTTAAAATTTTATTTTTTCACTTGTGATTCTATGAGAAGACCTGGAAAACATGCAATATTTGGGGTCCTGAGGACCGAGTTTGAGAACCTGTGCTTTAGAACATCAGACTAACAATCAATATTTTCTCATAGACCAGAATAGGATTTCAAGATTTGCTAATAGTTAGTTTTAAAATTAACAAAAAAAAAAAAGACCTTATTGTCAGATGTTACTATGGTATACTGAGGTAACATTACAGGCATTTCATAAGTGTCATATGTTACTATGGTATCCTGATGTAACATTACAGCATTACATAAGTATCAGATGTTACTATGGTATACTGAGGTAACATTACAGCATTACATAAGTGTCAGATGTTACGGTATACTGAGGTAACATTACAGCATTACATAAGTGTCAGATGTTACTATGGTATACTGAGGTAACATTATGGCACTACATAAGTGTGAGATGTTACTATGGTATACTGAAGTAACATTACAGCATTTCATAAGTGTCAGATGTTACTATGGTTTACTGAGGTAACATTACAGCATGACATAAGCGTCAGATGTTACTATGGTATACTGAGGTAACATTACAGCATTACATAAGTGTCAGATGTTACTATGGTATACTGAGGTAACATTATGGCATTACATAAGTGTCAGATGTTACTATGGTATACTGAAGTAACATTACAGCATTTCATAAGTGTCAGATGTTACTATGGTTTACTGAGGTAACATTACAGCATGACATAAGTGTCAGATGTTACTATGATATACTGAGGTAACATTACAGCATTACATAAGTGTCCATTGTTACTATGGTATACTGAGGTAACATTACAGCATTATATAAGTGTCAGATGTTACTATGGTATACTGAAGTAACATTACAGCATTTCATAAGTGTCAAAGGCTTTTCTTGAAAATTACATTAAGTTTATGCAAAGAGACAATATTTGCAGTGTTGACCCTTCTTTTTCAAGATCTCTGCAATTCGCCCTGGCATGCTGCCACTCACCTTCTGGCCCACATACTGACTGATGGCCGCCCATTCTTGCCTAATCAATGAATGGAGTTTGTCAGAGTTTGTGGGGATTTGTTTGTCCACCTGCCTCTTGAGGATTCACCACAAGTTCTCAATGGGATTAAGGTCTGGGGAGTTTCCTGGCCATGGACCCAAAATTTTGATGTTTTGCTCCCCGAGCCACTTAGTTATCAGTTTTGCCTTATGGCAAGGTGCTCCATCATGCTGGAAAAGGCATTGTTCATCACCAAACTTCCCTTATCTTCAATTTCATACTTGCCAAATCTTTGGATCGTCTTTGCTCCAAGTAGACATCCAATGGTAAAATAACAAAATGCACAGAGCCCATAGGTCAGGCACTGGTCACTGTACAGACAGGTCACTGCCAATAAAGCGAGTGGGGAAGTGCTGATTGGCTGAGAGCAGACACTGCCATAGCAATTGTTATAATGGGTGCAAGGTGTCCGGCGCACATAGGACCCCGAGTTAAGGGGGCCCTGCACTGCACACCCTGCACCCATAGAGTGCCTGCCCTGTGTCGGCAAGTGGTTCCCTCCTCCTCCACTGCACCATTTTTTCAGTAAAATGTAACGGGAAGATGGAGCCATGCAGTGAAATACAAAACTCTATCACTGTGCCAGAGCTTTTTCTCTCTTGTACGCATGTGCCATCTTCCCAAAAGTCACTGGGAAGATGGCGCCACAGAGGAGGAGGGACCTGCTTGCCAACACAAGATGCAGGGAAATAAAGGCTTAAGGTGGGTGAGTGGGGCTACGCAAAGTTCTGTACTTCATAAATGGGATCCAGTCCTGTGGTCAATAGTTACCAGGTCGAGATTCATAATGTCGTCACCACAATGTCAACACTAGAATTTCGAAATGGTTCAATATGTTGGCAGGTACCATGTAGATACCCTGATAATGTTGACATGTTCATAATGAATAGTATATATAAAATACTACTATGTAAACATGTTGACATTCTCAGAATGCCGACGGTTAGGGGCCGCCCTGGAGGGTTAGAGTTGGGCGGCAAGGAGTGGTAATGGGTAGGCTGCGGAGGGTGGGGCGGTTAGGGTAGGGTGAGTGGGTTCAGTTCCCTGAGAACCAAACCCACCTGAACTTTGGGGATCCGTGGCAGATCCGAGTCGGCTCGGGTTTTCCCGCCAGACTCGGATCTGAAAGCAAGGCAAAATGTCATCATCCCGCTGTTGAATTCTCGCGATCGCCGCCATTTTTCATACCGGCTGTGGAGAGTGAAGAGGGAAGGAGCTGGGACCTTTGCTGTGCTGTTGTTAATTGCATGCTGATGCTGTGCATAGGGGCTTTCTACAGTTGTGTTGCTTAATGTCCATAGGGGCTGGCTGTTATCCATATAGGGGCTGGCTGTTATCTATCTGGATCCAAGCGCCTGCAATCTTTACCACCAATACCGGCATCATCATCAACATCCTCATTCGTGATTGGAAGTAGTCCTGCATCCAATTTCATAAGTATGACTGACTCCTCTCCTATCCGTGATTCCTCAGGAGGATCCTTGAGTGCTACACCTGTTGCTGCTGCTGGAGATGGATCTTCATCCCAGAAAGGGACCAGGAGGACTACTACTAGTAATTTTAAAAAAAAATTGACTGTTAAATAGTCCTTTGATAGAGGAAGTAAGTATAACAGCTGCTACCCAGGTTCACAGCGGATCACTGACGCCATGATGGCTGTGCTAGTATTAGATGGTGAAATAATGAAAAATGAGGATTAGAGTGTGGAGGAAGTGCAAAAGGAGGATGAGGGGGAATTTTGTGTCCTATCTGATGCTAATGTGGATGTTGATGATGAGGACGTTTGCGTAAATCAGCCACCAGTGGCAGCAGTTCTTGCTCATGATCAAAAGAAAGCCAGAAAAGCCACGTCTTGGCTGTGGAATTATTTTAATTCTGTGACAGTTGTGAAGGCATCTGTTCCATTTGTAAAGCCAAAGTTAGCAGAGGAAAGGACATTAACCATCTAGGCACCTCCTCCCTGTTACATCATTTGCAGCGAATTCATGCAATTTCTTTAACAAAATTATAATAATTTGTAATTAATAACAAGCAGTCCAGTATCAGCTACCAGCAGATTGGACCAGCACATGCAATCTCCGCCACTAATTGAAGGTAGTCCTTTCAAAAAATGTTTTGTGGGGGCCCAAACAAACCAAGGAGTTCAGCCACGAAAGTGTCAGTCCTAGTCGCTAAAGTGCTTGGTTTGTTAAACTGTGCATGTCCTTTGTAATATCCCACATAAGAGTGGGTGGAAGGGACAATTCCATCTTGCACCTCTTTCCTTTACATTTGGCACAATTTGGGGCATTGCCGTCTGACATTATTATAGTTTATTAAACTGCCATCCTGTCTGCCACTGCTGTGTGGCAATGTTTCATACAGTAGATGTCCTATATTTTTTTAAACTGCCGTACGTTTGTGCCGCTGCTCTGTTGCTTACTTTAGCCAGCCAGCTCGCTGCAGCCTTTGGCCTATATTGGTGAAAAATAGTGAAATCAATATTGTGAGCTGTGAGGTGGTTAAAAATGCCTAGAAATGCCTGAAACTGATTGTTATTAAGGTTAATAATACTGTAGGAACAAAAACAAGCCCAAATTATGTGGTTTTAGCAGTTTATATAATTAAAAAAAAATAATACAGATCCAAAACCAAACCGAAAAATAAAACACCAAGGAAAAAAATCCAAATCCAGATCCAAAACCAGGGGAGATCCAAAACCAAAACCAAAATGGCGCACATCTCTAGGTTAGGGTTATGCGCTAGGGGAAGCCACCCGTCTGCACCAGAACTGCAGCTAACATGGCCAATGTGAGGATACGGGCTTCTCTCAGTCACCCAGATACTGAGCAGATGAAACCATATTGATGATTTATTTTCCCATGGCACACACAAATAGATAATATGTAAGGACAAGAGGTAAATACAGTGTACAGGCAATTTACAGGGAGCAGTCCAGATAGGGCCAGTCCCTTGAGAGGGTAACATTCCAGGACAAGTCCACAAAATATCTAATGCCACCGTTTCACACAAGAAAAACTATCACAGAACACACAGCAGTGAATAGCGTATGAGTCCACCCAAGCATTTCCAGGATCCCGTACAGTAGAAGCTATCACAGAACACACAGCAGTGAATAGAGTATATGTCCACACAGAATTTTTGAGGTATAAATCCACACAGAACTAGTGATGTGTTCCACTCAGCACCTTGGCAGAGCAAGACCTCTTAGCCCAGGTCAGTGACTAACATCCTGAGCTGCCTTCGGTGACTTCTTTTGAAACCTTCAAATTTCCCACAATGTTGTGACCGCCCGGGGGGTTACACCGTTTCCTGATTGGTGCGCGTCCCTTATGCTGTAACTTTCTCCTACCGCCCCCAGATATTACTTCCCTGACGAACACCTGCTGGGTTGGCTCCATATAGTCTGCCAGATTCCAGTAAGGGACAAAGAGAGGCAAATGGAAGGAGGTGTAAGTCCTGAGCATCCCCTGCGGAGGTGGAAATTAACCCACGGGTTCTTTTGTTCGGTGAGGTGTTACATTGCTCTGCTGGTTATGAATACAACCGAGATATGCACAAGGCTAAACATAAGGGGCCTGATTCAGAGCCGTTCGCTATTTGCGGTCGTTCGTTCAAAAACAAGGGGTGGCTATTCAAATGATCCGTTCGCAAATTGCAGTCTGTTCACACCTCTAAGTCTGAACGAGCGAGCAAAACATACGCTCGTTTATTTGTTAAAAACGCCCCCTGGCCGCTCGCACCATACGTCATGTCCGCTATTTATTAGATTAATCGAGTACATCGACTAGCGTATGAACTGCTCGCTATTCTTGTGGTTGGTTTTTGCTACCACAATTTTGCGAACAGTTCTGGCTTAAAAAAAACCCAGTGACGTGGTCAATGACGCTGCTGTTTTAAATATGCACACCCATAAAACGCCCGTTTTGACCTTTAAGCACGCCTGCGTTCTGATTTCCACTCCCCGTTTTCAAGCACCTTCCCCTGTTACCACCCACATACGCCTCATCCTGTCACTCAAATTATCAGGCATTCGCTATTTTGCGAGCACATGAATTTCGGTCGCACTGACTGGTTCGCGCATGCGTATAACGATCCGTACGCATGCGCAGATGTGCGAACATCGCTCGGAACGAGCGTACTGCCGCTAGCGAGTGGCTCTGAATGAGGGCCAAGGTCTGTTGTTCTCTGAGATGTTACATTGCTCTACTGGTTATGAATAACACAGACATATGGACAATGCTAAACATCAAGGCTTACAAACTATTAAAAATTAAATTTCCTTACATTATTACAGTATATAATATACCTGCTACTGCAAAAGTATAAGTCCTGAGAATGATCACACATACACTAGCAGACGGATGGGGGAACACACAGGGCTAAAAAGTTTATTAATCGCCGCAGGGGCTGAGATGCTGCAAATACATTTTTAACACACATCTCATGTCCTTACAGCTGCCAAGACACGGAAGGAGCCGCTGGAGCTGCTGCAGCCGCCATGACGAGGTAAGTGACCGCTGGGCCACCAGGGACATTAAGTCAAAATTCTATCATGCCGACATGCTGTGTAAACATGATGAATTTCACATGGTCACTAAGCATGTCGGCATGCTGCATGTCAACATTTCAATCATGTCAACATTATCATGTCAACCTGACGCATGTCGACACGACGTACCACACCCTCATGAATTACCCGTTTCTTTTCCATTCATAACCAGTCCTGTTTTCTCGCAGTTTCAGTTATTTACCAGAAGACTCAAAATTTCAGTCTGCAAATATCTACATTTTTATTAGAATTGTGCCGGATAAACCAGAGCCATAACAGGGCAGAACTGCACCCTATGCTGCCCCCGCCCTATGACATCATTATGTTGCACAGGGGGCGTGACCAGCAGCTCCGGTGAGTGCAGCACTGACTGGGAAATCCCCATTATACCCGATTGGCTGCATATACTGTGTAGGTGCCCGTCTGGAGCCTCCATAGGAGATTTTTTGTTTTGTTTTAAACATTAAAACAAGTTTAAATAATTTAGCAATAAAATAGTAGTGATAACTTCTTGGTGCTCAGAAAAATCATATAAACAGCACAAACTGAGGAAAAAACTGCGCTCTAGTGTAAATACAGGGACGTATGGTACAAATAATAAATGGATGTAGAATAATTTAATAATCTATGAATAAAACACAAAGCGTATATAACATGAGAAAAAAACACAGTAAAAAGCACATGTAAGTGTGAGTATATAAACATCAGCAAAGAAAGACTATTCTGTCATGGATACTATGTAGAACATACAGAAATAGAATAAAGTAACAAGGACAGGTGGAGTTGATCAGACTCCTGAGGATTGTATCCAAAAGGCCAGATACAAATTGCAACATAGAAACTAGTTGCAACACAATGCAGCTGTTACGTATCAGAAATAGAACGGATGTTTAACAATGTGCAGTTAAGAAATTAGGATTCCTGGATGAATTAGTTCAGGTAACTGATTAATACCAATATTCTGTATATATATTTTATAATAAGGTGCCCGTCACAATGATGAGTATTGCACTGTGGAATAGGTCAAGGACTTAGCAATCGGTAGTGCTCCATCCGTATAATAAAGCAGTCCAGTAGTAATGTTACATATTTGTCCTTTGTAGGTACATAGCAGTCCTGATAAACTCCAATAGGTGCAGACAATATGTCAGGGACAGTGCTGGCTGCCTGTGAGCAACAAAGTCTGAGAATATCAGGACAGTGCCCTTGAGTACTGTATAAAGTTGAATAACACTCACGGTCGGCTTCTGTTCCTGAACAGCCGATAGGCAGACAGTGATGGCGGCAGCCCAGCAATAGGCAACGGCTGATGGCAGCTCCGGGACAAAGGCTGATCCCCGTCCCTGTGTGGAGCAAATGGGGCGGCTGGAGACCACTGATGTAGCACATCGCTCTTACCTCCGTGAGAGGGCCGTGTGACGCTGGCAAAGAGTAGCTCCCAGGCTGGGATCACGTGTGCTCACTCTGTGGGGGGTCGGTCTCAGTCTCAGCAGTGAGAGATCCCGGCAATAAATGACGCAGTCAGGAGCTTGATGTGAGGGCACCGTGTAGATACAGAGAAAGTCCCCAGGATACCTAAATTGGAAAGCAACAACGCGTTTCGGCTACACTGTAACCTTTTTCAAGCTAGAATGCTCTCCTTCAATTTACTGACCATATAAATAGCATCAGCATAAAGTTTATTGGATAATTGGATAATAGCTATTAACCATTACTAGTCTATCTAGATACTTGGTAATGACTTTAGACATAGTAAATATACAATAAAATAGTTATCAACAATTCATATAAAAAACTCATATACATCTTAGAACAATTAATTAGTAATAAGTAACATCAATAAGGAATGAAATGTATTTACACATATATATATATAAACTCTATAGCTACATCCAAATATAGTTGTCCAAAGAGGTCCCAGCATAAATATAAGTGAATGAATGAAGTACAGCATGCACAGTTCACCAACGCGTTTCGAGCTTCTATGGAGTTATAGGGCAATAAATCATAATTTTCATAAACAAATATAGATATTATCATAAAATTCAATATTCATAACTAAATCATTTTCATATCAATAATTTTTTTAAACATGTTCCATATATGCCCTATATCCATATAAGGAAGAAGGGGGGAATGAGAGGAGAGAATATTCTTATATACACATATATGAATAATAAAAATAATACTAATAATATTTAGCAAAAGCAGATCATATTCATATCACATAATTCATTTTATCAATATTTAGTAGCAGTATATCCATATTTAGTTACATAAAGATCTAATGGCTTACGTGATGAAAAATAGCGGTTTTAATACCAATATAATAATTAAATATATTTAGATCCCCATATCTGATATGTGGGGCTGAGCAGGCCACACCTGATACAAAACATATAAATACACATATATACACCTACATATATATGTGTGCGCATACTACACATACACAATCATATGTGCATACACACACACATACATACACACACATACATACACACACATACATACACACACATACATACACAAACACACACATACATACACACACATACATACACATGTGCATACCTACACACACATACATACACAAACACACACATACATACATACACACACATACATACACACACATACATACACAAACACACACATACATACACACGCATACATACACAAACACAAACATGCATACACACACATACATACACATGTACATACCTACACAAAAAGGGAGCTGAAACCATTTAATAGGGCAGTGAACAGTTTAACTGTAACCCATGGCTCATCGAATACCAGTATAAAAAGGTGGGAGGAAATCAACAAATGCAATAATAACAATAACAGTAATGGGAAGAGATGGGGTAGATCTCAAGTATGGTACATGTTATGATTCAAGGCCAATAAACACAAATATGCACACATATACAGTACACATACATATGTATAATTGTATATGTATATAGGGGAGATGGAGGGTGGGCCATGGCCAATCCATTGATCGGACGTTACATATGGAGTCGCAATAGCCCACTCCCCACCTCCAACCTCACGACTACTCATAAAATTCTACGGCCTCGTTCAAACCATCTGGAGATAACGATTGCAGTCTGAAAATCCATCTGTATTCAGCCTCACATAGCCTCTTATCTCTATCGCCTCCTCTCAGAGTTTTCTGAATGATCTCTATCCCCATAACTTTTAAACATTCAGGGTTACTATAACATCAGAAAAGTGTCTAGAGACACTATGTGTCTGTAAGCCTTTCATGATGTTCAATCTATGCTCACTGAAGCGTTCTTTAAAAGTACGCGTAGTACGACCCACATATTGAGCGGGACAACTAAAACTCAGTACGTAAATAACATAAGATGAATAGGCAGTTGATAAAGGTATTAATTTCAAAAGTGGCCCCTAACTTAACTGATGTAATATATTTACTCTTATTAACAATAAATTTACACGTTAAACACCTTGTATAATTACAAGTAAAACATCCTTTTGGTTTATTAGGTATCCGGGTGCCAACTCTTTCCAAAGCCTTTGAATTACCCCTAAATGCACTTGGGGCCAGGAAACTTTTTAAGTTCCAATTCCCTTTTTATAACAATGCTAGGTATTGATGCGATGATATTAGAAAGTATTGGATTACACTGCAATATTTTGTAATTTTTGATTAATAATAGAACTCATCCGTCTAGACTGATTGTTAAATTGGGAGACAAATAATAAGGAAGTGTCTTTTTTTGTGGTTTTGATTTTCTCCAAATTTTTAGATTGTTCAATTATGTTTGTCTCCCGAGGATGAGTTCTTTTATCATCAGGATCAACTGTATCCTCAATATCATATGAATCACTATCCTGTATAGTTTTAGATTTGTGCACTAATTCAGCATGAATCTTTGCCTCATCTATCAAACCCAAAGGATAGCCTCTTTCCAGAAATGTATCCCCAGAGCCGGCCCTAGGCATAGGCATTCTAAGCAAATGCCTAGGACACCCGGAATGCCTTGGGGGCATCCCACGGCTCTGCAGCTCCCCGCCGCTGCTGTGATCGGAGCTGAGCTCCGATCAGGCAGCAGTGCACAGTGGTCAGGTGACAGCAGGGGCGGATTTGTGCCACCAGAAGATCGGGGGTATACTGTATATATCGCGATCGGCACGCGGCTGCATGGGCTTATAATGGTGCTTTATGGTGGCTGGTCCCTCCCCTGGGACTGCCCACCATATCTCATGTGATGCGGATCAGCGCGGCAGCCCTGAGCTCAGGTTGAGCTGACCTTCCCCTCCTGCACCACGCCCCCCTGGTTCTCTCCCCGACCTAGCTTTGATTTCAACCTGACACCGGCTGCAGCGGCACGGAGCTGGGGAGGAAAGGGACTGGCTGATGGCTCCCATATATTTGGTAGGTGCTCTATTTACTTTGCTTGCAATCTGTTTTTGTTTATATAAAATTGTTAAAAAACCTGGAAGAGAGGGGGAGGGGCGGGGCATGTGTAGGGTGTGATGCAGGAGCTGTGCAGACTTGACAGTGCACTGCCCCTGCCTCCTTCATAGTGCCCACGCCCCTTTACAAGCCATGGCAGTACGGTTAGGTCTAGACTATACAGCGCTGGTGGACCTATGACGTCACACCCACGTGACCCGGCCTGAAAGGGGGAGGGGCGGGGATGTTAACGGGGGACCAAAAGTGTCCCTTTGCAGGCTCGCTAAGCTCACCACGCTTCGGGCATGGTGGCTCGCTGCGCTCGCCACAATTATTTATTCCTCCTCTATGCCCTAGTGGATGGTAAAGCAGGAGCGGTCCAGCCCTCCTGCAGCGGTCATGTGGTGGATACGTCACAGAGGTCCTTTAGCCACATAGGAAATAGCAGCAATCATGGCAGTACCTGCTTCTCAGTCTACAGAGAGAATCAGCAACAGATAACTGGAGGTTATGTGTGTGTGATGTGTGCTACTTGTGTGGTATGTATGTGTGTGTGATGTGTGCTATGTATGTGTGTGTGATGTGTGCTACTTGTGTGGTATGTATGTGTGTGTGATGTGTGCTATGTATGTGTGTGTGATGTGTGTGTTATGTGTGCTATGCATGTGTGTATGATGTGTGCTACTTGTGTGGTATGTATGTGTGTGTGATGTGTGCTATGTATGTGTGTGTGATGTGTGTGTTATGTGTGCTATGCATGTGTGTATGATGTGTGCTACTTGTGTGGTATGTATGTGTGTGTGATGTGTGCTACTTGTGTGGTATGTATGTGTGTGTGTGTGTGATGTGTGCTACTTGTGTGGTATGTATGTGTGTGTGATGTGTGCTACTTGTGTGGTATGTATGTGTGTGTGATGTGTGCTATGTATGTGTGTGTGATGTGTGTGACTTGTGTGGTATATATATGTGTGTGTGTGATGTGTGCTATGTATGTGTGTATGATGTGTGCTACTTGTGTGGTATGTATGTGTGTATGATGTGTGCTACTTGTGTGGTATGTATGTGTGTATGATGTGTGCTACTTGTGTGGTATGTATGTGTGTATGATGTGTGCTACTTGTGTGGTATGTATGTGTGTGTGATGTGTGCTACTTGTGTGGTATGTATGTGTGTATGATGTGTGCTACTTGTGTGGTATGTATGTGTGTGTGATGTGTGCTACTTGTGTGGTATGTATGTGTCTGTGATGGGTGGTATGTATGTGTGTGTGATGTGTGCTACTTGTGTGGTATGTATGTGTGTGATGTGTGCTACTTATGTGGTATGTATGTGTGTGTGTGATGTGTGCTACTTGTGTGGTATGCATGTGTGTGTGATGTGTGCTATGTATGTGTGTGTGATGTGTGCTACTTGTGTGGTATGTATGTGTGTGTGATGTGTGCTATGTATGTGTGTGTGATGTGTGTGACTTGTGTGGTATATATGTGTGTGTGTGATGTGTGCTATGTATGTGTGTATGATGTGTGCTACTTGTGTGGTATGTATGTGTGTGATGTGTGCTACTTGTGTGGTATGTATGTGTGTGTTATGTGTGCTACTTGTGTGGTATGTATGTGTCTGTGATGTGTGCTACTTGTGTGGTATGTATGTGTGTGTGATGTGTGCTATGTATGTGTGTATGATGTGTGCTACTTGTGTGGTATGTATGTGTGTGATGTGTGCTACTTGTGTGGTATGTATGTGTGTGTTATGTGTGCTACTTGTGTGGTATGTATGTGTCTGTGATGTGTGCTACTTGTGTGGTATGTATTTCTGTGTGATGTGTGCTATGTATGTGTTTGTGATGTGTGTGACTTGTGTGGTATATATGTGTGTGTGTGATGTGTGCTATGTATGTGTGTATGATGTGTGCTACTTGTGTGGTATGTATGTGTGTGATGTGTGCTACTTGTGTGGTATGTATGTGTGTGTGATGTGTGCTACTTGTGTTGTATGTATGTGTGTGTGATGTGTGCTACTTGTGTGGTATGTATGTGTGTGATGTGTGCTACTTATGTGGTATGTATGTGTGTGATGTGTGCTACTTGTGTGGTATGTGTGTGTGTGATGTGTGCTACTTAAGTGGTATGTATGTGTGTGTGTGTGTGATGTGTGCTACTTAAGTGGTATGTATGTGTGTGTGTGATGTGTGCTACTTGTGTGGTATGTGTGTGTGTGATGTGTGCTACTTAAGTGGTATGTATGTGTGTGTGTGATGTGTGCTACTTGTGTGGTATGTGTGTGTGTGATGTGTGCTACTTAAGTGGTATGTATGTGTGTGTGTGATGTGTGCTACTTAAGTGGTATGTATGTGTGTGTGTGTGTGTGATGTGTGCTACTTATGTGGTATGTATGTGTGTGTGTGATGTGTGATACTTGTGTGGTATGTGTGTGATGTGTGCTACTTGTGTGGTATGTATGTGTGTGTGATGTGTGCTACTTGTGTGGTATGTATGTGTGTGATGTGTGCTACTTATGTGGTATGTATGTGTGTGTGTGTGTGTGATGTGTGCTACTTGTGTGGTATGTATGTGTGCGATGTGTGCTACTTATGTGGTATGTATGTGTGTGTGTGATGTGTGCTACTTGTGTGGTATGTATGTGTGTGATGTGTGCTACTTGTGTGGTATGTGTGTGATGTGTGCTACTTGTTTGGTATGTATGTGTGTGATGTGTACTACTTGTGTGGTATGTATATGTGTGTGTGATGTGTGCTACTTGTGTGTTATGTATGTGTGTGTGTGATGTGTGCTACTTGTGTGGTATGTATGTGTGTGTGATGTGTGCTACTTGTGTGGTATGTATGTGTGTGATGTGTGCTACTTGTGTGGTATGTATGTGTGTGATGTGTGCTACTTGTGTGGTATGTATGTGTGTGATATGTGCTACTTGTGTGGTATGTATGTGTGTGTGTGTGATGTGTGATACTTGTGTGGTATGTATGTGTGTGATGTGTGCTACTTGTGTGGTATGTATGTGTGTGATGTGTGCTACTTATGTGGTATGTATGTGTGTGTGTGTGTGTGTGTGTGTGTGTGTGATGTGTGCTACTTGTGTGGTATGTATGTGTGTGTGTGATGTGTGCTACTTGTGTGGTATGTATGTGTGTGATGTGTGCTACTTGTGTGGTATGTGTGTGATGTGTGCTACTTGTGTGGTATGTATGTGTGTGATGTGTACTACTTGTGTGGTATGTATATGTGTGTGTGATGTGTGCTACTTGTGTGGTATGTATGTGTGTGTGTGATGTGTGCTACTTGTGTGGTATGTATGTGTGTGTGTGATGTGTGCTACTTGAGTGGCATATATGTGTGTGTGTGATGTGTGCTATGTGTGTGTGATGTGTGCTACTTGTGTGATATGTATGTGTGTGTGATGTGTGCTCCTTGTGTGGTATGTATGTGTGTGTGTGATGTGTGCGACTTGTGTGGTATGTATGTGTGTGTGATGTGTGCTCCTTGTGTGGTATGTATGTGTGTGTGTGATGTGTGCGACTTGTGTGGTATGTATGTGTGTGTGATGTGTGCTATGTGTGTGTGTGATGTGTGCGACTTGTGCGGTATGTATGTGTGTGTGATGTGTGCTACTTGAGTGGCATATATATGTGTGTGTGTGATGTGTGCTACTTGTGTGGAATATATGTGCTTGTTGGATGTGTGCTACTTGTGTGGTATGTGTGTGTGTGATGTGTGCTACTTATGTGGCATATATGTGTGTGTGTGATGTGTGCTATGTGTGTGTGATGTGTGCTACTTGTGTGGTATGTATGTGTGTGTGATGTGTGCTACTTATGTGGAATATATCTGCTTGTGTGATGTGTGCTACTTGTGTGGTATGTATGTGTGTGTGTGATGCATCGGAATCGGCCAAATCGTTAACAAAATCGTCTAGTGTGTGGGGGCCTTAAGATTGGAGGTGGGATTATGTGCTAGGGGGCACCATCTAAAATCTTGCCTAGGGCACCAATTTGGCTAGGGCCGGCTCTGTGTATCCCTCAGTGTATTAGCATGTAGATCAAAATCAGCATCTCTAGTACAGTTGCGTCTGATTCTACCCATCTGGCTCCTGGGGATATTTTGAACCCAGGGGCGATGGTGCCCACTCGTGTAAAGCAGATAAGAACTGCAGTCCACATTTTCTGTGTATAAAGTTGAGATGATTCTATCATCAGCAACCGAGAGTGTGAAGAAATCCATAGAGACGTGACTAAAACATGAAGTAAATTTTAAATTCATATTGTTAGTGTTCAAAAAATCCGTGAAGTGAGTGGCTGAAGTGACATCCCCATCCCAAACAAATAATAAATCATCTATATAACGGCCATAGAACACTATTTTTCATCGCGTAAGCCATTAGATCTTTATGTAACTAAATATGGATATACTTCTAGTAAATATTGATAAAATGAATTATGTGATATGAATATGATCTGCTTTTGCTAAATATTATTAGTATTAGTTTAATTATTCATATATGTGTATATAAGAATATTCTTATCTCTCTCCATTCATTCCCCCCTTCTTCCTTATATGGATATAGGCATATATGGAACATTTGTAAAAAAATTATTGATATGAAAACGATTTAGTTATGAATATTGAATTTTATGATAATATGTATATTTGTTTATTATGATTTATTGTCTTATAACTCTGTTATATTTATGCTGGGACCTCTTTGGACAACTATATATGGATGTAGCTATAGAGTATATATATATATATATATATATATATATATATATATATATATGTGTAATTACATTTCATTCCTTATTTGATGTTACTTATTATTAATTAATTGTTCTAAGATGTATATGAGTTTTTTATATGAATTATTGATAATTATCTTATTGTATATTTACTATGTCTAAAGTCATTATTAAGTATCTAGACAGACTAGTAATGGTTAATAGCTATTATCTCTGTATCTACACGGTGCCCTCACATCAAGCTACTGACTGCGTCATTTATTGCCGGGATCTCTCACTGCTGAGACTGAGACCGACCCCCCACAGAGTGAGCACACGTGATCCCAGCTTGGGAGCTACTCTTTGCCAGCGTCACACGGCCCTCTCACGGAGGTAAGAGCGATGTGCTACATCAGCGGTCTCCAGCCGCCCCGTCTGCCCCACACGGGGACGGGGATCAGCCTTTGTCCCGGAGCTGCCATCAGTCGCTGCCTATTGCTGGGCTGCCGCCATCACTGTCTGCCTATCGGCTGTTCAGGAACAGAAGCCGACCGTGAGTGTTATTCAACTTTATACAGTACTCAAGGGCACTGTCCTGATATTCTCAGACTTTGTTGCTCACAGGCAGCCAGCACTATATCTGACATATTGTCTGCACCTATTGGAGTTTATTATCAGGGCTGCTATGTACCTACAAAGGACAAATATTTAACATTACTACTGGACTGCTTTATTATACGGATGGAGCACTACCGATTGCTAAGTCCTTGACCTATTCCACAGTGCAATACTCATCATTGTGACGGGCACCTTATTATAAAATATATATACAGAATATTGGTATTAATCAGTTACCTGAACTAATTCATCCAGGAATCCTAATTTCTTAACTGCACATTGTTAAACATCCGTTCTATTTCTGATACGTAACAGCTGCATTGTGTTGCAACTAGTTTCTATGTTGCAATTTGTATCTGGCCTTTTGGATACAATCCTCAGGAGTCTGATCAACTCCACCTGTCCTTGTTACTTTATTCTATTTCTGTATGTTCTACATAGTATCCATGACAGAATAGTCTTTCTTTGCTGATGTTTATATACTCACACTTACATGTGCTTTTTACTGTGTTTTTTCTCATGCTATATACGCTTTGTGTTTTATTCATAGATTATTAAATTATTCTACATCCATTTATTCTTTGTACCATACGTCCCTGTATTTACACTAGAGCGCAGTTTTTTTTCTCAATTTGTGCTGTTTATATCAGTGAGGCTGACAATACCTCCTTCCTACTGCTGCACTGGTGTCTGATACCCCCGCTTGATTAGCGCTAGGTATTTTGGTTGTGCTTGTTTAATCATATAAACAGTACCAATAAAAAAGAAATGTATTCACTTAAAAAAATGCTAATTAAAAGCATTTTATTAAAACATGGAAGGATAAAAATAAAAATACATGAAATCCAAAATACTGTATGGCAGTATAAAGTGCTAGATGGTAGATATTGCACAAAAATAGAAAGGGGGGGGGGAGGATCCTACCCAGTGGAGAATATGGAGCCACAGATTGTTGAAAGCATAGGGCAAGTCTGGATTACCCTGTATAGGCTCCACACAGCTTGTTCTCCAAATAGGCAAGGTCGTCCCACAGGTGAATTTCAAATGAAGCACAGCATGCACAGTCCACCAATGCGTTTCGAGCTCTATGGAGCTCTTTTTCAAGGTGTGGATCTGTGCATGTACTTGGTCCTCTTCTTATACCCCCACTAAATGGTCTGGAAGCCGCGGACCAGAAGTGCACGGCTTCTGACATCCGGTTTGGTGTCCACATGGTCCCGCATGTATACCGGAAGTACCTAGTCCCGTGACTTCCGGTTTCAATACAGGCATTGGCTAGTCCCGTGACTTCTGGTTTTTCATACAGGCATCGGCTGCGTAGGAGGTTTTTGACAGGTAGTTATAAGAATAGTCCTTTCTTTTGTTTAAAATGAAGATTTAGAGTGCGTTGATAAATGCCTCAAACAGAAAAATATAGGAAAAAAATTTGTAATATATAGGAAAAAGATGTTATACTAAAAGCAAGGATAAAAATTACAAAGAAGAGAAAGGACATGTATAAAAGAGGACAAATATAAAAAAGAACAATTATAAGAACCATTTTAAGTCGAAGTCCTTATTAAGACCTCTTGGTAAAAGACAATCCATTGCATTTCTCTTTGAGCGAGATGGCTTTCGATGTCCCTATTTTTTAAAAGGAGCTTTTGATACAGTCAATCGCCAAAACTCTTTTAATATGAGTCGGAGAACAGTTGTGGATCTTTTAAAAATGCTCCGATAAGGAATGTGTCTCTAATCCTTTTTTTATATTTCAGATGTGTTCGTTCATATGTGTGTTTAAAGCTCTTGATGTCCTACCAATGTAGACCAGTCAGCATGAACACTCAATAAAGTAAATTACATTGATAGAATGGCAAGTTAAAAAGTGAGAAATAAAAAACTCTTTATTGTTATTGCAGAAATTAAGTATCTTAGCTTATTTGCTCTTAACTGTCTTGCACATATTACAAAGTCCACAGTGATGGAATCCCTTGTGCTCTGCAAGTTTCATTCTCTGTGCAATTGCACTTGATCCTTAAGAATTGGCTTTTTGGGACACCCTCTAGCCATCTAGTGAGATGCTCACTGGTTTTGTCAATATAACTATTAGTGTCTGTAGCTTTCTTGTAACATTTGGTTTGTATTGTCCCATTTTTTAAAATGAAAGGATCGAAATCTTAAAATCATTGATACACCCATTTGAAGAAATGGAGGAATGTATAGAATTGAAAAAATAGATTGAAACTAAAATTGAAAACAACACAAAAAAACTGCTAAATAAAAAATTTAAGAAATTCCAACGTGATTTTAATTTTCTTAAAATAGTAAGCACAAATAATATAAAAAAAACAGAAAAAGAGAAAGGACAAAAAAACAATACAACATGAAGAACCATCACCTACACCAACAAATAGACCTATAAGAAAATTTATATACAGAGACAAATTAGGACAGGAAAAACAAAACAAAAGAGGAACCATAAGTCCTTCAATCCATCAAGTTTTAGAAGGAGAATTTATTGGCCACATAACTATGAAAACCGGCATACACCTAGACGGCCATGGAGACCCGTATCAAGAAATTTTCAGGATCGGGACATTCAAGTTTCAAATAGATATAATCCACTGGAAGAGGGCTTCACATCAATGAGAAGTCCTTTTTTAGAGGGAGGAAGATGACACTGGAAGAATTGATATTAAATCATCCAAAAACTAGAAAAGGGAAAAGAGGGGGCAAAATGTAAAAGAGAAAGAAGGGTATAAAAAACAATAAAAAAAGAAGTATACAATCTCCTGAGAAATTAATACCTGATCAACCCTGTCATATTTTCAATTTAAGTTCCAGAATACTCACCAAGGAGGAAGAAAGAGTACTCCATAGAGGCTTAAAATTTTCCCCCACAAGCAAAATGAATGCTTTTCAATCCTTCATTGATGTCCAAAGATATAAAAGAAAACTCACCCTAAAAAAAATTATTTTCAACACAAGACTAATGTAAATAAACAAGTAATACTCTTAAGAGAAAATCTCATTTTTATCCGGCCCATTTTAAAGGACCTTTTATAGAAAGTTTTAGAAAGCTAGTTTTGGACAATCTGGAAAATATTGAGAAGAAACAATATGTTAGAAAATGGAATCGTACATTAAAAGAAAGAAAAGCCTTGATAAACTTAAAGAAGGATCCAACTATAATTATAAAACCATCCGACAAAGGAGGGAGTATAGTGATCATGGATAAGTTGTGGTATGAACAGGAGATCCACAAACAATTACAAACTTTGACATACAAGAAACTGAGGACAGATTCAACACCACGAATCACCCAAAGCTTACATACTCTCCTCGAAGCAGCAAAAAAAGCTTTATCTATTACACACCAGGAACATCTGTTTTTAGAAATTCAGAACCCTCTGACTCCAACTATTTATTTATTACCCAAAGTCCATAAGGACGAAAAAAATCCCCCGCTACAGCCGATTATTTCTGGTGTTAATAGTATTACTAGTAATTTGTCCACATACATTGACTTTTAACTTCAACCCATTGTCATCTCCAATCCATCCTACCTTAAAAATACTACTGACACTTTGAACAAATTGAATATCGAATGGACAGAAGATATGTTCATGGTGTCTGTGGGCATATCCTCCTTATACACTATTATCGATCACATTAAAGGTTTGGAAGCTACAAAATACTTTCTGGAGATTTCTACATTGGAACCACAAAAGAAAATATTCTTGGAATATGGAATCAATTTAATTTTATATAATAATTACAGTCAGGTGCATAAATATTGGGACATAGGGCCTGATTCAGAGCCGTTCGCTATTTGCGGTCGTTCGTTCAAAAACAAGGGGTGGCTATTCAAATGATCCGTTCGCAAATTGCAGTCTGTTCACACCTCTAAGTCTGAACGAGCGTGCAAAACAAACGCTCGTTTATTTGTTAAAAACGCCCCCTGGCCGCTCGCACCATACGTCATGTCCGCTATTTATTAGATTAACCGAGTACATCGATCAGCGTATGAACTGCTGGCTATTCTTGTGGTTGGTTTTTTCAACCGCTATTTTGCGAGCAGTTCTGAGTTAAAAAATAACCAAGTGACGTGGTCAATGACGCTGCTGTATTAATTATGCACACCCTTAAAACGCCCGTTTTGACCTTTAAGCACGCCTGCGTTCGAATTCCACTCCCCCGTTTACAAGCACCTTCCCCTGTTACCACCCACATACGCCTCATTCTGTCACTCAAAATAGCAGGCACTCGCTATATAGCGTACAAACGTTTTTCGGCCGCACTGACTGGTTCGCGCATGCGTACTAAAAACCGTACGCATGCGCAGATGTGCGAACATCGCTCAGAACGAGCGTACAGCCGCTAGCGAGCGGCTCTGAATGAGGGCCATTGACAGAATTTTCATATTTTGGCCTCTATTCACCACCACAATGGCTTTGAAATGAAACAAACAGGATGTGCTTTAGCTGCAGACTTTCAGATTTAATTTGAGGGTAATTACATCCAAATCAGGTGAACGGTGTAGGAATTACAACGGTATCTATGTGTACCTCCCACTTTTTAAGGGGCCAAAAGTAATGGGACTATCAACTCAAAAGCTATTTCATGGACAGGTGTGGGCTATTCCCTCGTTATTTCATTATCAATTAAGCAGGTAAAAGGTCTGGAGTTGATTCTAGGTGTGACATTTACATTTGGAATCAGTTGCTGTCGACTCTCAATATGAGATCCAAAGAGCTGTCACTATCAGTGAAGCAAGCCATCATTAGGCTGAAAAATCAAAACAAACAGATAGCAAAAACATTAGGTGTGGCCAAATCAACTGTTTGGAATATTCTTAAAAAGAAAGAACGCACCGGAGAGCTCAGCAACACCAAAAAACCCGGAAGACCATGGAAAACAACTGTGGTGGATGACAGAAGAATTATTTCCCTGGTGAAGAAAAACCCCTTCACAACAGTTGGCCAAATCAAGAACACTCTCCAGGAGGTAGGTGTATATGTGTCAAAGTCAACAATCAAGAGAAGACTTCACAAGAGTGAATATAGAGGTAAACCATTGGTGAGCCACAAAAACAGGAAGACCAGATTAGAGTTTGCCAAACAACATCTAAATAAGCCATTACAGTTCTGGAACAACATCCTATGGACAGATGAGACAAAGATCAACTTGTACCAGAGTGATGGGAAGAGAAGAGTATGGAGAAGGAAAGGAACTGCTTATGATCCAAAACATACCACCTCATCAGTGAAGCATGGTGGTGGTAGTGTCATGGCGTGGGCATGTATGGCTGCCAATGGAACTGGTTCCCTTGTATTTATTGATGATGTGACTGCTGACAAAAGCAGCAGAATGAACTCTGAAGTGTTTCGGGCAATATTATATGCTCATATTCAGTCAAATGCTTCAGAACTCATTGGACGGTGCTTCACAGTGCGGATGGACAATGACCCGAAGCATACTGCAAAAGCAACCAAATAGTTTTTTAAGGCTAAAAAGTGGAATGTTATACAATGGCCAAGTCAATCCCCTGACCTGAATCCGATTGAGCATGTATTTCACTTGATGAAGACAAAACTGAAGGGAAAATGCCCCAAGAACAAGCAGGAACTGAAGACATTTGCAGTAGAGGCCTGGCAGAGCATCACCAGGGATGAAACCCAGCGTCTGGTGATGTCTATGCGTTCCAGACTTCAGGCTGTAATTGCCTGCAAAGGATTTGCAACAAAGTATTAAAAAGTGAAAGTTAGATTTCGGATTGTTTAGTTTGTCCCATTACTTTTGGCCCCTTAAAAAGTGGGAGGCACATATAGAAACCGTTGTAATTCCTACACCGTTGACCTGATTTGGATGTAGTTACCCTCAAATTAAATCTGAAAGTCTGCAGTTAAAGCACATCTTGTTTGTTTCATTTAAAAGCCATTGTGGTGGTGAACAGAGGCCAAAATATGAAAATTCTGTCATAGGCACCAGGTTTACCCCAAGCTATGCCAACCTCTTCCTGTCAAAGTGGGAGGAGGACACCATCTGGCATCATCCAGCTTGGGGCAAGAACCTGGTGTCATTGTATTAACCTCTCCCTCTCATCAAGCACTGTTGCTTCTGCATTCAAACATGCCCTTGTCTCCCCCTTGTCTCCCCCCATTCTTAAAAAATCTACCCTTGATCCTAACCTTCTTTCTAACTACCGACCCATCTCTCTCCTCCCATTTGCCTCCAAACTCCTTGAGCGGATTGTCTACAACTGCCTTACCACTTTTCTTTCCTCCCACTCCCTCCTTGACCCTTTTCAGTCTGGCTTCCGTTCTCTCTACTCCACTGAAACTGCCCTCGCAAAAGTCAGCAATGACCTCCTTGCTGCCAAATCCCAAGGCCACTACTCTCTTCTCATTCTCCTTGATCTCTCTGCTGCTTTTGACACTGTGGACCACCCTTTCCTGCTGAATATCCTTCACTCCCTTGGTCTACGTGAAACTGCCCTCTCCTGGCTGTCGTCCTACCTCTCTGACCGATCTTTCTCAGTTTCCTCTCACGACTCCTCTTCCCCCCCACAGCCTCTTACAGTAGGTGTTCCCCAAGGTTCTGTTCTTGGTCCCCTCCTATTCTCCCTCTATACTTCCTCTCTAGATGAACTCATCAGCTCTTTTGACCTCCATTATCATCTCTATGCTGATGATACTCAAATCTACCTTTCCTCCCCTGATCTCTCCCCCTCTCTTCTGACTCGTATCTCCAACTGTCTCTCTGCTATCTCTTCCTGGATGTCCCAGCGATTTCTTAAACTTAATATGTCTAAGACAGAGCTGATCATCTTCCCACCCTCCCACATCACCTCACTTCCCACTATTTCTTTATCAATTGATGGAATAACTATCTCATCTAGTCCCAAGGTGCACTTTCATGGAGTTATCCTGGACTCATCCCTCTCCTTCAAACCACATATCCAGAAACTTTCACAGTCCTGTCACTTCCATCTCAAAAATATTTCTAAGATCAGACCCTGTCTCACCCAGGATGCTACTAAAACACTCATACACTCACTGGTCATCTCCAGATTGGACTATTGTAACCTCCTCCTATCTGACCTCCCCAAATCCAATCTCTCTCTTCTCCAGTCTATCCTTAATGCTGCTGCATGGCTTATCTTATCTTTTTGCCCGCACTGCTCCCCAGCTCTGGAACTCTCTCCCACTTCCCATCAGACTCTCCACCTGTTTGCAATCCTTCAAACGGGCTCTCAAGACCCACTACTTCATCAAAGCCTTCCAGCTATCATTCTAACTCCCCATCTACCCCATCTGTGTCAACCCAGTTTGTCTTCCCCCACCTTTTTAGAATGTAAGCTCTCACGAGCAGGGCCATCTACCCTCTTGTGCTTCTCCTTACTATAGTGTCATTTACTTCTTACTCACCACTAGGGCACCTAACACTTGGTTGCTTATGCTCTGTTGCTTATCTGGGTGATATGGTTGCTAATGTAGCAATATATATTATCCATGTCCTGTATTGTATTCTTCTGTAAGTCATTTGTATACAATATGTTTTTGTACTTTGTAAGGCGCTGTGGAACACTTGTGGCGCCATATAAATAAATGATAATAATAATAATAATGGCATAGGTATATAGATGACATCATTTTTTTCTGGAAAGGTAACTAAGAAGATTTGGAAAATTTTTGTACATATCTGATAAAATTATTCTTTAAATATTAAGCTAAGTTTTAATATCAGCAATCAAGAATTATTATTATTTTTTTTTATTTAAATATCTATATAAAAAATGGGACAATACAAACCAAATGTTACAAGAAAGCTACGGACACTAATAGTTATATTGACAAAACCAGTGAGCATCTCACTAGATGGCTAGAGGGTGTCCCAAAAAGCCAAAAGTGCAATTGCACAGAGGATGAAACTTGCAGAGCACAAATTGAGGATATGAGTCACAAATTTATTCCAAGAGGATATGATCCAAAAGTTCCAGAGAAAATCAAAGAAGAAACTATTGAATTAAATAGAAGTACATTACTTAATCATAAAAAGAAGGAAACTACACGGAATCTAGACTTTGCTTTTGTTACCAAATATGGATCCCTTTAGAAACCTCTTTTAAACGCCATTGGTATATTTTAAAAAAAAAGACAGTCTTCTCAATTCAATGTTACCAACAAAACCCAATTTTATCTATAGAAAAGCGGATAATTTAAGGAATAAACTTGTCAAAAGTACTTTGATAAAGAAAATCAAATGAGAATCAGAACAAAGGGATTCCATCGCTGCAGACTTTGCAATATGTGCAAGACAGTTAAGAGTGTAGAAGCTAAGATACTTAATTTCTGCAATAATAATAGTTTTTTATTTCTCACTTTTTAAATTGCCATTCTATCAATGTAATTAACTCTATTGAGTGTTCATGCGGACTGGTCTACATTGGTAGGACATCAAGAGCTTTAAACACACGTATGAACGAACACATCCGAAATATAAATAAAGGAAAGGAGACACATTCCTTATCGGAGCATTTTAAAAAGGTCCACAACTGTTCTCCGACTCATTAAAAGATTTTTGGCGATTGACTGTATCAAAAGCTCCTGGAAAAAATAGGGACATCGAAAGCCGACTCGCTTAAAGAGAAATGCACTGGATTTTTAATTTAAAAACACTTTTACCAAATGGTCTTAATAAGGATTTTGAATTAAAATGGTTCTTATAATTGTTCTTTTTTTATATTTGTCCTCTTTTATACATGTCCTTTCTCTTCTTTGTAATTTTTATCCTTGCTTTTAGTATAACATCTCTTTCCTATATATTACTAATTTTTTTCTTATACTTTTCTGTTTGAGGCATTTATCAACGCACTCTAAATCTTCATTTTACACAACAGAAAGGACTTTCTAGATTTTAATTTGGACTATCCTTATGACTACCTGTCAAAAACCTCCCCTGCAGCCGATGCCTGTACGAAAAACCGGAAGTCACGGGACTAGCCTATGCCTGTACGGAAACCGGAAGTCATGGGACTAGGTACTTCCGGTATACACGCGGGACCACGTGGACACCAAACCGGAAGTCAGTCGCCGCGCACTTCTGGTCCGCGGCTTCCAGACCATTTAGTGCGGGTATAAGAAGAGGACCAAGTACATGCACAGATCCACACCTTGAAAAAGAGCTCCATAGAAGCTTGAAACGTGTTGGTGGACTGTATATGCTGTACTTCATTTGAAATTCACCTGTGGGACGACCTTGCCTATTTGGAGAACAAGCTGTGTGGAGCCTATACAGGGTAATCCAGACTTACCCTATGCTTTCAACAATCTGTGGCTCCGTATTCTCTACTGGGTAGGATCCTCCCCCTCCTTTCTATTATTGTGCAATATCTACCATATAGCACTTTATACTGCCATACAGTATTTTGGATTTCATGTATTTTTATTTGTATTTTTATTCTTCCATCTTTTAATAAAATTCTTTTAATTAGCATTTTTGGAAGTGAATACATTTCTTCTTTATTATTACTGTTTATATGATTGTTCTGAGCGCCAAGAATTTATCACTACTGTTTTATTGCTATATTTACGTTGGGGAGTTTTAGGGACTCTCATTTGTGTTAAACTTCGTCTGCAGACTCTAAACATATTTTGCGCTTAGAGGGTTTCTATATATTTGTATAAATAAGTTTAAATTATTTGCTTTCATATGAATTATAATATAAAAATATTTTGTTTTACAAAATGTTATTTATAAGATGTCAAAAGAATACATAGGGGTAAATTTACTAAGATTCGAGTTAGCAATCTGTGGAGAGTTTGGCCATTTTTTCCCACTCACAACTTTACTAATGTCAAACTTGGGAGAGAAATCTCCTTTGCTAGAGGAAAAGTCTGGAGAGTTAGCAAACTCTCTTAACTTCACCATTGGCCAAACTCGAGAACCTTTTCACTGGTGAAGATAGGATTTCGGGAATTTATAAAGATGAGAATTGCAAAACTTTCACGAGAACGGACAAAACTCATGTTCAATTCGTGAAATCAATTCAACTGCCTGTGAGCTGCGAGTGCAGTAGAAACACACACAGATCACTGTGATCCATGTATGTTTCTGCCTATAAATAGCAAAATAGAGTGAAATGTTAAAAAAAAAATTACGTAGGGTTCCCCCCAAAAAGCTTAACCAGCCCTGGGCTGCTTAGCCAGTCCTGGTTCCTAAAAATATGGGGTAAAAAATTAGTAGGGTTACCCCGTATTTTAGGAACCAATAAAGGTGTCCCCCCTCTCCCAAGCAGACAAGGCTTAGTCTGAAGCCCCGGGCTCTTCCCCACACCTTTAGGATGTGGGTATGGGGGTAATAGTAGTGAACATAAATGTAAAGTATTGTATTTTACTGTGGTACTACATGTGCCAGTGTGCCTGCCATTTGGCACTTGTGGAGCTACAAGTGCCAGCAGGTGGCTGGCACCCATACCCCCACTGTAAAATAAATAGTTAAATAACCACAACACTCACATACCGTGTCAAGTATAACTTTATTACATACATCTACCTAATCCCACTCACACATACTTACCTGCTGCCAGGTGATCTGTCCACTTGTCCATGTAGAAATGGAATGGGAGTACCTTGAGAAAAGATCATTTACTCACCTCTATCCTTGCGATGGCCTCTGTAACATCCACGATACTGGGCAAAAAAAAAACACGAATGCCGTTCCATGCCGTACAAGTATTGGTATATTTGTTACCACCCATACCTACAGTATACCTCGCAAAATGACAGAAGACATCAGTCATCTGACATTCCCACGGGCTGCCAGCCAATCAGTGGCCGCTTAACATGTTTTAGCCGCTCATTGGCTGTGACACAATTTTTAAAACCAGGACAGGCTCATCAGCCCAGTGCTTGTTCCTAAAATACAAGGAAACCCTACTAGGTTTTTACCCGGTATTTTTAGGAACCAGGATTGGCTGTGCAGTCTGGGGCTGGTTAAGCTTTTTTGGGGGGAACCCTAAGTAATTTTTTTAAAAATATTAACCTTTTTTTACAGGTGCAACACACAAGCAGCCTTCACATATCTCACTGATACTGTATGTGCAGGCTGCTAGCTCAGGAGAGTCACATATCTCACTGATTCTGCATGTGGAGGCTGCTAGCTCAGGAGAGTCACATATCTCACTGATACTGTATGTGGAGGCTGCTAGCTCAGGAGAGTCACATATCTCACTGATACTGTATGTGGAGGCTGCTAGCTCAGGAGAGTCACATATCTCACTGATACTGTATGTGGAGGCTGCTAGCTCAGGAGAGTCACATATCTCACTGATACTGTATGTGCTGGCTGCTAGCTGGGGAGAGTCACATATCTCACTGATACTGCATGTGCAGGCTGCTAGCTCAGGAGAGTCACATATCTCACTGATACTGCATGTGCAGGCTGCTAGCTCAGGAGAGTCACATATCTCACTGATACTGTATGTGGAGGCTGCTAGCTCAGGAGAGTCACATATCTCACTGATACTGTATGTGGAGGCTGCTAGCTCGGGAGAGTCACATATCTCACTGATACTGTATGTGCAGGCTGCTAGATCAGGAGAGTCACATATCTCACTGATACTGCATGTGCAGGCTGCTAGCTGGGGAGAGTCACATATCTCACTGAGACTGTATGTGCAGGCTGCTTGCTCGGGAAAGTCACATATCTCACTGATACTGTATGTGCAGGCTGCTAGCTGGGGAGAGTCACATATCTCACTGATACTGTATGTACAGGCTGCTAGCTGGGGAGAGTCACATATCTCACTGATACTGTATGTGCAGGCTGCTAGCTGGGGAGAGTCACATATCTCACTGATACTGTATGTGCAGGCTGCTAGCTGGGGAGAGTCACATATCTCACTGATACTGTATGTGATGCTAGCTGGGGAGAGTCACATATCTCACTGATACTGTATGTACAGGCTGCTTTCTCGGGAGAGTCACATATCTCACTGATACTGTATGTGCAGGCTGATTGCTCGGGAGAGTCACATATCTCACTGATACTGTATGTGCAGGCTGCTTGCTCGGGAGAGTCACATATTTCACTGATACTGTATGTGCAGACTGCTAGCTTGGGAGAGTCACATATCTCACTGATACTGTATGTGCAGGCTGCTAGCTGGGGAGAGTCACATATCTCACTGATACTGTATGAGCAGGCTGCTAGCTGGGGAGAATCACATATCTCACTGATACTGTATGTGCTGGCTGCTTGCTCGGGAGAGTCACATATCTCACTGATACTGTATGTGCAGGCTGCTAGCTGGGGAGAGTCACATATCTCACTGACACTGTATGTGCAGGCTGCTAGCTGGGGAGAGTCACATATCTCACTGATACTGTATGAGCAGGCTGCTAGCTGGGGAGAATCACATATCTCACTGATACTGTATGTGCTGGCTGCTAGCTGGGGAGAGTCACATATTTCACTGATACTGTATGTACAGGCTGCTAGCTGGGGGGAGTCACATATCTCACTGATACTGTATGTGCAGGCTGCTTGCTCGGGAGAGTCACATATCTCACTGATACTGTATGTGCAGACTGCTAGCTTGGGAGAGTCACATATCTCACTGATACTGTATGTGCAGGCTGCTAGCTGGGGAGAGTCACATATCTCACTGATACTGTATGTGCAGGCTGCTAGCTGGGGAGAGTCACATATCTCACTGATACTGTATGAGCAGGCTGCTAGCTGGGGAGAATCACATATCTCACTGATACTGTATGTGCTGGCTGCTAGCTGGGGAGAGTCACATATTTCACTGATACTGTATGTACAGGCTGCTAGCTGGGGGGAGTCACATATCTCACTGATACTGTATGTGCAGGCTGCTTGCTCGGGAGAGTCACATATCTCACTGGTACTGTATGTGCAGGCTGCTTGCTCGGGGGAGTCACATATCTCACTGATACTGTATGTGCAGGCTGATTGCTGGGGAGCGTCACATATCTCACTGATACTGTATGTGCAGGCTGCTAGCTGGGGAGAGTCACATATCTCACTGATACTGTATGTGCAGGCTGCTGACGGGGAGAGTCACATAACTCACTGACACTGTATGTACAGGCTGCTAGCTGGGGAGAGTCACATATCTCACTGATACTGTATGTGCAGGCTGCTAGCTGGGGAGAGTCACATATCTCACTGATACTGTATGTGATGCTAGCTGGGGAGAGTCACATATCTCACTGATACTGTATGTACAGGCTGCTTGCTCAGGAGAGTCACATATCTCTCTGATACTGTATGTGCAGGCTGATTGCTCGGGAGAGTCACATATCTCACTGATACTGTATGTGCAGGCTACTTGCTCGGGAGAGTCACATATCTCACTGATACTGTATGTGCAGACTGCTAGCTGGGGAGAGTCACATATCTCACTGATACTGTATGTGCAGGCTGCTAGCTGGGGAGAGTCACATATCTCACTGATACTGTATGTGCAGGCTGCTAGCTGGGGAGAGTCACATATCTCACTGATACTGTATGTGCAGGCTGCTAGCTGGGGAGAGTCACATATCTCACTGATACTGTATGTACAGGCTGCTAGCTGGGGGGAGTCACATATCTCACTGATACTGTATGTGCAGGCTGCTAGCTGGGGAGAGTCACATATCTCACTGATACTGTATGTGATGCTAGCTGGGGAGAGTCACATATCTCACTGATACTGTATGTACAGGATGCTTTCTCGGGAGAGTCACATATCTCACTGATACTGTTTGTGCAGGCTGATTGCTCGGGAGAGTCACATATCTCACTGATACTGTATGTGCAGGCTGCTTGCTCGGGAGAGTCACATATCTCACTGATACTGTATGTGCAGGCTGCTTGCTCGGGGGAGTCACATATCTCACTGATACTGTATGTGCAGGCTGCTTGCTCGGGAGAGTCACATATCTCACTGGTACAGTATGTGCAGGCTGCTTGCTCGGGGGAGTCACATATCTCACTGATACTGTATGTGCAGGCTGATTGCTCGGGAGCGTCACATATCTCACTGATACTGTATGTGCAGGCTGCTAGCTGGGGAGAGTCACATATGTCACTGATACTGTATGTGCAGGCTGCTTGCTCGGGAGAGTCACATATCTCACTGATACAGTATGTGCAGGCTGCTAGCTGGGGAGAGTCACATATATCACTGATACTGTATGGGCAGGCTGCTTGCTCGGGAGAGTCACATATCTCACTGATACTGTATGTGCAGGCTGCTTGCTCGGGAGAGTCACATATCTCACTGGTACTGTATGTGCAGGCTGCTTGCTCGGGGGAGTCACATATCTCACTGATACTGTATGTGCAGGCAGATTGCTCGGGAGAGTCACATATCTCACTGATACTGTATGTGCTGGCTGCTAGCTGGGGAGAGTCACATATATCACTGATACTGTATGTGCAGGCTGCTAGCTGGGGAGTGTCACATATCTCACTGATACTGTATGTGCAGGCTGCTAGCTGGGGAGAGTCACATATGTCACTGATACTGTATGTGCAGGCTGCTAGCTGGGGAGAGTCACATATCTCACTGATACTGTATGTGCAGGCTGCTTGCTCGGGAGAGTCACATATCTCACTGATACTGTATGCGCAGGCTGCTAGCTCAGGAGAGTCACATATCTCACTGATACTGCATGTGCAGGCTGCTAGCTAGGAGAGTCACATATCTCACTGATACTGTATGTGCAGGCTGCTAGCTGGAGAGAGTCACATATCTCACTGAGACTGTATGTGCAGGCTGCTTGCTCGGGAAAGTCACATATCTCACTGATACTGTATGTTCAGGCTGCTATCTGCGGAGAGTCACATATCTCACTGATACTGTATGTGCAGGCTGCTAGCTGGGAGAGTCACATATCTCACTGATACTGTATGTGCAGGCTGCTAGCTGGGGAGAGTCACATAACTCACTGATACTGTATGTACAGGCTGCTAGCTGGGGAGAGTCACATATCTCACTGACACTGTATGTGCAGGCTGCTAGCTGGGGAGAGTCACATATCTCACTGATACTGTATGTGATGCTAGCTGGGGAGAGTCACATATCTCACTGATACTGTATGTACAGGCTGCTTGCTCGGGAGAGTCATATATCTCACTGATACTGTATGTGCAGGCTGATTGCTCGGGAGAGTCACATATCTCACTGATACTGTATGTGCAGGCTGCTTGCTCGGGAGAGTCACATATCTCACTGATACTGTATGTGCAGACTGCTAGCTCGGGAGAGTCACATATCTCACTGATACTGTATGTGCAGGCTGCTAGCTGGGGAGAGTCACATATCTCACTGATACTGTATGTGCAGGCTGCTAGCTGGGGAGAGTCACATATCTCACTGATACTGTATGTGCAGGCTGCTTGCTGGGAGAGTCACATATCTCACTGATACTGTATGTGCAGGCTGCTAGCTGGGGAGAGTCACATATCTCACTGATACTGTATGTACAGGCTGCTAGCTGGGGGAGTCACATATCTCACTGATACTGTATGTGCAGGATGCTAGCTGGGGAGAGTCACATATCTCACTGATACTGTATGTGATGCTAGCTGGGGAGAGTCACATATCTCATTGATACTGTATGTACATGCTGCTTTCTCGGGAGAGTCACATATCTCACTGATACTGTATGTGCAGGCTGATTGCTCGGGAGAGTCACATATCTCACTGATACTGTATGTACAGGCTGCTTGCTCGGGAGAGTCACATATCTCACTGATACTGTATGTGCAGGCTGCTTGCTCGGGGGAGTCACATATCTCACTGATACTGTATGTGCAGGCTGCTTGCTCGGGAGAGTCACATATCTCACTGGTACTGTATGTGCAGGCTGCTTGCTCGGGGGAGTCACATATCTCACTGATACTGTACGTGCAGGCTGATTGCTCAGGAGCGTCACATATCTCACTGATACTGTATGTGCAGGCTGCTAGCTGGGGAGAGTCACATATCTCACTGATACTGTATGTGCAGGCTGCTAGCTGGGGAGAGTCACATAACTCACTGACACTGTATGTACAGGCTGCTAGCTGGGGAGAGTCACATATCTCACTGATACTGTATGTGCAGGCTGCTAGCTGGGGAGAGTCACATATCTCACTGATACTGTATGTGATGCTAGCTGGGGAGAGTCACATATCTCACTGATACTGTATGTACAGGCTGCTTGCTCGGGAGAGTCACATATCTCACTGATACTGTATGTGCAGGCTGATTGCTCGGGAGAGTCACATATCTCACTGATACTGTATGTGCAGGCTGCTTGCTCGGGAGAGTCACATATCTCACTGATACTGTATGTGCAGACTGCTAGCTCGGGAGAGTCACATATCTCACTGATACTGTATGTGCAGGCTGCTAGCTGGGGAGAGTCACATATCTCACTGATACTGTATGTGATGCTAGCTGGGGAGAGTCACATATCTCACTGATACTGTATGTACAGGATGCTTTCTCGGGAGAGTCACATATCTCACTGATACTGTATGTGCAGGCTGATTCCTCGGGAGAGTCACATATCTCACTGATACTGTATGTGCAGGCTGCTTGCTCGGGAGAGTCACATATCTCACTGATACTGTATGTGCAGGCTGCTTGCTCGGGGGAGTCACATATCTCACTGATACTGTATGTGCAGGCTGCTTGCTCGGGAGAGTCACATATCTCACTGGTACAGTATGTGCAGGCTGCTTGCTCGGGGGAGTCACATATCTCACTGATACTGTATGTGCAGGCTGATTGCTCGGGAGCGTCACATATCTCACTGATACTGTATGTGCAGGCTGCTAGCTGGGGAGAGTCACATATGTCACTGATACTGTATGTGCAGGCTGCTTGCTCGGGAGAGTCACATATCTCACTGATACAGTATGTGCAGGCTGCTAGCTGGGGAGAGTCACATATATCACTGATACTGTATGGGCAGGCTGCTTGCTCGGGAGAGTCACATATCTCACTGATACTGTATGTGCAGGCTGCTTGCTCGGGAGAGTCACATATCTCACTGGTACTGTATGTGCAGGCTGCTTGCTCGGGGGAGTCACATATCTCACTGATACTGTATGTGCAGGCAGATTGCTCGGGAGAGTCACATATCTCACTGATACTGTATGTGCTGGCTGCTAGCTGGGGAGAGTCACATATATCACTGATACTGTATGTGCAGGCTGCTAGCTGGGGGGAGTCACATATCTCACTGATACTGTATGTGCAGGCTGCTTGCTCGGGAGAGTCACATATCTCACTGATACTGTATGTGCAGACTGCTAGCTTGGGAGAGTCACATATCTCACTGATACTGTATGTGCAGGCTGCTAGCTGGTGAGAGTCACATATCTCACTGATACTGTATGTGCAGGCTGCTAGCTGGGGAGAGTCACATATCTCACTGATACTGTATGAGCAGGCTGCTAGCTGGGGAGAATCACATATCTCACTGATACTGTATGTGCAGGCTGCTAGCTGGGGAGAGTCACATATTTCACTGATACTGTATGTACAGGCTGCTAGCTGGGGGGAGTCACATATCTCACTGATACTGTATGTGCAGGCTGCTTGCTCGGGAGAGTCACATATCTCACTGGTACTGTATGTGCAGGCTGCTTGCTCGGGGGAGTCACATATCTCACTGATACTGTATGTGCAGGCTGATTGCTGGGGAGCGTCACATATCTCACTGATACTGTATGTGCAGGCTGCTAGCTGGGGAGAGTCACATATCTCACTGATACTGTATGTGCAGGCTGCTGACGGGGAGAGTCACATAACTCACTGACACTGTATGTACAGGCTGCTAGCTGGGGAGAGTCACATATCTCACTGATACTGTATGTGCAGGCTGCTAGCTGGGGAGAGTCACATATCTCACTGATACTGTATGTGATGCTAGCTGGGGAGAGTCACATATCTCACTGATACTGTATGTACAGGCTGCTTGCTCAGGAGAGTCACATATCTCTCTGATACTGTATGTGCAGGCTGATTGCTCGGGAGAGTCACATATCTCACTGATACTGTATGTGCAGGCTACTTGCTCGGGAGAGTCACATATCTCACTGATACTGTATGTGCAGACTGCTAGCTGGGGAGAGTCACATATCTCACTGATACTGTATGTGCAGGCTGCTAGCTGGGGAGAGTCACATATCTCACTGATACTGTATGTGCAGGCTGCTAGCTGGGGAGAGTCACATATCTCACTGATACTGTATGTGCAGGCTGCTAGCTGGGGAGAGTCACATATCTCACTGATACTGTATGTACAGGCTGCTAGCTGGGGGGAGTCACATATCTCACTGATACTGTATGTGCAGGCTGCTAGCTGGGGAGAGTCACATATCTCACTGATACTGTATGTACAGGCTGCTAGCTGGGGAGAGTCACATATCTCACTGATACTGTATGTACAGGCTGCTAGCTGGGGAGAGTCACATATCTCACTGATACTGTATGTGATGCTAGCTGGGGAGAGTCACATATCTCACTGATACTGTATGTACAGGATGCTTTCTCGGGAGAGTCACATATCTCACTGATACTGTTTGTGCAGGCTGATTGCTCGGGAGAGTCACATATCTCACTGATACTGTATGTGCAGGCTGCTTGCTCGGGAGAGTCACATATCTCACTGATACTGTATGTGCAGGCTGCTTGCTCGGGGGAGTCACATATCTCACTGATACTGTATGTGCAGGCTGCTTGCTCGGGAGAGTCACATATCTCACTGGTACAGTATGTGCAGGCTGCTTGCTCGGGGGAGTCACATATCTCACTGATACTGTATGTGCAGGCTGATTGCTCGGGAGCGTCACCTATCTCACTGATACTGTATGTGCAGGCTGCTAGCTGGGGAGAGTCACATATGTCACTGATACTGTATGTGCAGGCTGCTTGCTCGGGAGAGTCACATATCTCACTGATACAGTATGTGCAGGCTGTTAGCTGGGGAGAGTCACATATATCACTGATACTGTATGGGCAGGCTGCTTGCTCGGGAGAGTCACATATCTCACTGATACTGTATGTGCAGGCTGCTTGCTCGGGAGAGTCACATATCTCACTGGTACTGTATGTGCAGGCTGCTTGCTCGGGGGAGTCACATATCTCACTGATACTGTATGTGCAGGCAGATTGCTCGGGAGAGTCACATATCTCACTGATACTGTATGTGCTGGCTGCTAGCTGGGGAGAGTCACATATATCACTGATACTGTATGTGCAGGCTGCTAGCTGGGGAGTGTCACATATCTCACTGATACTGTATGTGCAGGCTGCTAGCTGGGGAGAGTCACATATCTCACTGATACTGTATGTGCAGGCTGCTTGCTCGGGAGAGTCACATATCTCACTGATACTGTATGCGCAGGCTGCTAGCTCAGGAGAGTCACATATCTCACTGATACTGCATGTGCAGGCTGCTAGCTAGGAGAGTCACATATCTCACTGATACTGTATGTGCAGGCTGCTAGCTGGAGAGAGTCACATATCTCACTGAGACTGTATGGCCAGGCTGCTTGCTCGGGAAAGTCACATATCTCACTGATACTGTATGTTCAGGCTGCTATCTGCGGAGAGTCACATATCTCACTGATACTGTATGTGCAGGCTGCTAGCTGGGAGAGTCACATATCTCACTGATACTGTATGTGCAGGCTGCTAGCTGGGGAGAGTCACATAACTCACTGATACTGTATGTACAGGCTGCTAGCTGGGGAGAGTCACATATCTCACTGACACTGTATGTGCAGGCTGCTAGCTGGGGAGAGTCACATATCTCACTGATACTGTATGTGATGCTAGCTGGGGAGAGTCACATATCTCACTGATACTGTATGTACAGGCTGCTTGCTCGGGAGAGTCACATATCTCACTGATACTGTATGTGCAGGCTGATTGCTCGGGAGAGTCACATATCTCACTGATACTGTATGTGCAGGCTGCTTGCTCGGGAGAGTCACATATCTCACTGATACTGTATGTGCAGACTGCTAGCTCGGGAGAGTCACATATCTCACTGATACTGTATGTGCAGGCTGCTAGCTGGGGAGAGTCACATATCTCACTGATACTGTATGTGCAGGCTGCTAGCTGTGGAGAGTCACATATCTCACTGATACTGTATGTGCAGGCTGCTTGCTGGGAGAGTCACATATCTCACTGATACTGTATGTGCAGGCTGCTAGCTGGGGAGAGTCACATATCTCACTGATACTGTATGTACAGGCTGCTAGCTGGGGGAGTCACATATCTCACTGATACTGTATGTGCAGGATGCTAGCTGGGGAGAGTCACATATCTCACTGATACTGTATGTGATGCTAGCTGGGGAGAGTCACATATCTCATTGATACTGTATGTACATGCTGCTTTCTCGGGAGAGTCACATATCTCACTGATACTGTATGTGCAGGCTGATTGCTCGGGAGAGTCACATATCTCACTGATACTGTATGTACAGGCTGCTTGCTCGGGAGAGTCACATATCTCACTGATACTGTATGTGCAGGCTGCTTGCTCGGGGGAGTCACATATCTCACTGATACTGTATGTGCAGGCTGCTTGCTCGGGAGAGTCACATATCTCACTGGTACTGTATGTGCAGGCTGCTTGCTCGGGGGAGTCACATATCTCACTGATACTGTATGTGCAGGCTGATTGCTCAGGAGCGTCACATATCTCACTGATACTGTATGTGCAGGCTGCTAGCTGGGGAGAGTCACATATCTCACTGATACTGTATGTGCAGGCTGCTAGCTGGGGAGAGTCACATATCTCACTGATACTGTATGTGATGCTAGCTGGGGAGAGTCACATATCTCACTGATACTGTATGTACAGACTGCTTGCTCGGGAGAGTCACATATCTCACTGATACTGTATGTGCAGGCTGATTGCTCGGGAGAGTCACATATCTCACTGATACTGTATGTGCAGGCTGCTTGCTCGGGAGAGTCACATATCTCACTGATACTGTATGTGCAGACTGCTAGCTCGGGAGAGTCACATATCTCACTGATACTGTATGTGCAGGCTGCTAGCTGGGGAGAGTCACATATCTCACTGATACTGTATGTGATGCTAGCTGGGGAGAGTCACATATCTCACTGATACTGTATGTACAGGATGCTTTCTCGGGAGAGTCACATATCTCACTGATACTGTATGTGCAGGCTGATTGCTCGGGAGAGTCACATATCTCACTGATACTGTATGTGCAGGCTGCTTGCTCGGGAGAGTCACATATCTCACTGATACTGTATGTGCAGGCTGCTTGCTCGGGGGAGTCACATATCTCACTGATACTGTATGTGCAGGCTGCTTGCTCGGGAGAGTCACATATCTCACTGGTACAGTATGTGCAGGCTGCTTGCTCGGGGGAGTCACATATCTCACTGATACTGTATGTGCAGGCTGATTGCTCGGGAGCGTCACATATCTCACTGATACTGTATGTGCAGGCTGCTAGCTGGGGAGAGTCACATATGTCACTGATACTGTATGTGCAGGCTGCTTGCTCGGGAGAGTCACATATCTCACTGATACAGAATGTGCAGGCTGCTAGCTGGGGAGAGTCACATATATCACTGATACTGTATGGGCAGGCTGCTTGCTCGGGAGAGTCACATATCTCACTGATACTGTATGTGCAGGCTGCTTGCTCGGGAGAGTCACATATCTCACTGGTACTGTATGTGCAGGCTGCTTGCTCGGGGGAGTCACATATCTCACTGATACTGTATGTGCAGGCAGATTGCTCGGGAGAGTCACATATCTCACTGATACTGTATGTGCTGGCTGCTAGCTGGGGAGAGTCACATATATCACTGATACTGTATGTGCAGGCTGCTAGCTGGGGAGTGTCACATATCTCACTGATACTGTATGTGCAGGCTGCTAGCTGGGGAGAGTCACATATGTCACTGATACTGTATGTGCAGGCTGCTAGCTGGGGAGAGTCACATATCTCACTGATACTGTATGTGCAGGCTGCTTGCTCGGGAGAGTCACATATCTCACTGATACTGTATGCGCAGGCTGCTAGCTCAGGAGAGTCACATATCTCACTGATACTGCATGTGCAGGCTGCTAGCTAGGAGAGTCACATATCTCACTGATACTGTATGTGCAGGCTGCTAGCTGGAGAGAGTCACATATCTCACTGAGACTGTATGTGCAGGCTGCTTGCTCAGGAAAGTCACATATCTCACTGATACTGTATGTTCAGGCTGCTATCTGCGGAGAGTCACATATCTCACTGATACTGTATGTGCAGGCTGCTAGCTGGGAGAGTCACATATCTCACTGATACTGTATGTGCAGGCTGCTAGCTGGGGAGAGTCACATAACTCACTGATACTGTATGTACAGGCTGCTAGCTGGGGAGAGTCACATATCTCACTGACACTGTATGTGCAGGCTGCTAGCTGGGGAGAGTCACATATCTCACTGATACTGTATGTGATGCTAGCTGGGGAGAGTCACATATCTCACTGATACTGTATGTACAGGCTGCTTGCTCGGGAGAGTCACATATCTCACTGATACTGTATGTGCAGGCTGATTGCTCGGGAGAGTCACATATCTCACTGATACTGTATGTGCAGGCTGCTTGCTCGGGAGAGTCACATATCTCACTGATACTGTATGTGCAGACTGCTAGCTCGGGAGAGTCACATATCTCACTGATACTGTATGTGCAGGCTGCTAGCTGGGGAGAGTCACATATCTCACTGATACTGTATGTGCAGGCTGCTAACTGGGGAGAGTCACATATCTCACTGATACTGTATGTGCAGGCTGCTTGCTGGGAGAGTCACATATCTCACTGATACTGTATGTGCAGGCTGCTAGCTGGGGAGAGTCACATATCTCACTGATACTGTATGTACAGGCTGCTAGCTGGGGGAGTCACATATCTCACTGATACTGTATGTGCAGGATGCTAGCTGGGGAGAGTCACATATCTCACTGATACTGTATGTGATGCTAGCTGGGGAGAGTCACATATCTCATTGATACTGTATGTACATGCTGCTTTCTCGGGAGATTCACATATCTCACTGATACTGTATGTGCAGGCTGATTGCTCGGGAGAGTCACATATCTCACTGATACTGTATGTACAGGCTGCTTGCTCGGGAGAGTCACATATCTCACTGATACTGTATGTGCAGGCTGCTTGCTCGGGGGAGTCACATATCTCACTGATACTGTATGTGCAGGCTGCTTGCTCGGGAGAGTCACATATCTCACTGGTACTGTATGTGCAGGCTGCTTGCTCGGGGGAGTCACATATCTCACTGATACTGTATGTGCAGGCTGATTGCTCAGGAGCGTCACATATCTCACTGATACTGTATGTGCAGGCTGCTAGCTGGGGAGAGTCACATATCTCACTGATACTGTATGTGCAGGCTGCTAGCTGGGGAGAGTCACATAACTCACTGACACTATGTACAGGCTGCTAGCTGGGGAGAGTCACATATCTCACTGATACTGTATGTGCAGGCTGCTAGCTGGGGAGAGTCACATATCTCACTGATACTGTATGTGATGCTAGCTGGGGAGAGTCACATATCTCACTGATACTGTATGTACAGGCTGCTTGCTCGGGAGAGTCACATATCTCACTGATACTGTATGTGCAGGCTGATTGCTCGGGAGAGTCACATATCTCACTGATACTGTATGTGCAGGCTGCTTGCTCGGGAGAGTCACATATCTCACTGATACTGTATGTGCAGACTGCTAGCTCGGGAGAGTCACATATCTCACTGATACTGTATGTGCAGGCTGCTAGCTGGGGAGAGTCACATATCTCACTGATACTGTATGTGATGCTAGCTGGGGAGAGTCACATATCTCACTGATACTGCATGTACAGGCTGCTTTCTCGGGAGAGTCACATATCTCACTGATACTGTATGTGCAGGCTGATTGCACGGGAGAGTCAGATATCTCACTGATACTGTATGTGCAGGCTGCTTGCTCGGGAGAGTCACATATCTCACTGATACTGTATGTGCAGGCTGCTTGCTCGGGAGAGTCACATATCTCACTGATACTGTATGTGCTGGGCTGCTTGCTCGGGGGAGTCTCATATCTCACTGATACTGTATGTGCAGGCTGCTTGCTCGGGAGAGTCACATATCTCACTGGTACTGTATGTGCAGGCTGCTTGCTCGGGGGAGTCACATATCTCACTGATACTGTATGTGCAGGCTGATTGCTCGGGAGCGTCACATATCTCACTGATACTGTATGTGCAGGCTGCTAGCTGGGGAGAGTCACATATCTCACTGATACTGTATGTGCAGGCTGCTAGCTGGGGAGAGTCACATATCTCACTGATACTGTATGTACAGGCTGCTAGCTGGGGAGAGTCACATATCTCACTGATACTGTATGTGCAGGCTGCTAGCTGGG
The DNA here is from genome assembly GCA_031769625.1 of Taudactylus pleione. Lineage (NCBI taxonomy): Eukaryota > Metazoa > Chordata > Amphibia > Anura > Myobatrachidae > Taudactylus > Taudactylus pleione. The sequence goes on along the minus strand of JAUIMM010000360.1, from coordinate 539,126 downwards.
GAGAGTCACATATCTCACTGATACTGTATGTGATGCTAGCTGGGGAGAGTCACATATCTCACTGATACTGTATGTACAGGCTGCTTGCACGGGAGAGTCACATATCTCACTTATACTGTATGTGCAGGCTGATTGCTCGGAGAGTCACATATCTCACTGATACTGTATGTGCAGGCTGCTTGCTCGGGAGAGTCACATATCTCACTGATACTGTATGTGCAGACTGCTAGCTCGGGGAGAGTCACATATCTCACTGATACTGTATGTGCAGGCTGCTAGCTGGGGAGAGTCACATATCTCACTGATACTGTATGTGCAGGCTGCTAGCTGGGGAGTGTCACATATCTCACTGATACTGTATGTGCAGGCTGCTAGCTGGGGAGAGTCACATATCTCACTGATACTGTATGTACAGGCTGCTAGCTGGGGGGAGTCACATATCTCACTGATACTGTATGTGCAGGCTGCTAGCTGGGGAGAGTCACATATCTCACTGATACTGTATGTGATGCTAGCTGGGGAGAGTCACATATCTCACTGATACTGTATGTACAGGCTGCTTTCTCAGGAGAGTCACATATTTCACTGATACTGTATGTGCAGGCTGCTTGCTCGGGAGAGTCACATATCTCACTGGTACTGTATGTGCAGGCTGCTTGCTCGGGAGAGTCACATATCTCACTGATACTGTATGTGGAGGCTGCTTGCTCGGGGGAGTCACATATCTCACTGATACTGTATGTGCAGGCTGCTTGCTCGGGAGAGTCACATATCTCACTGGTACTGTATGTGCAGGCTGCTTGCCCGGGGGAGTCACATATCTCACTGATACTGTATGTGCAGGCTGATTGCTCGGGAGCGTCACATATCTTACTGATACTGTATGTGCAGGCTGCTAGCTGGGGAGAGTCACATATGTCACTGATACTGTATGTGCAGGCTGCTTGCTCGGGAGAGTCACATATCTCACTGATACTGTATGTGCAGGCTGCTAGCTGGGGAGAATCACATATATCACTGATACTGTATGTGCAGGCTGCTAGCTGGGGAGAGTCACATATCTCACTGATACTGTATGTGCAGGCTGCTAGCTGGGGAGAGTCACATATCTCACTGATACTGTATGTGATGCTAGCTGGGGAGAGTCACATATCTCACTGATACTGTATGTGCAGGCTGCTAGCTGGGGAGAGTCACATATCTCACTGATACTGTATGTACAGGCTGCTTTCTCAGGAGAGTCACATATCTCACTGATACTGTATGTGCAGGCTGATTGCTCCGGAAAGTCACATATCTCACTGATACTGTATGTGCAGGCTGCTTGCTCGGGAGAGTCACATATCTCACTGATACTGTATGTGGAGGCTGCTTGCTCGGGGGAGTCACATATCTCACTGATACTGTATGTGCAGGCTGCTTGCTCGGGAGAGTCACATATCTCACTGGTACTGTATGTGCAGGCTGCTTGCTCGGGGGAGTCACATATCTCACTGATACTGTATGTGCAGGCTGATTGCTCGGGTGCGTCACATATCTCACTGATACTGTATGTGCAGGCTGCTAGCTGGGGTGAGTCACATATGTCACTGATACTGTATGTGCAGGCTGCTTGCTCGGGAGAGTCACATATCTCACTGAAACTGTATGTGCAGGCTGCTAGCTGGGTAGAGTCACATATATCACTGATACTGTATGTGCAGGCTGCTTGCTCGGGAGAGTCACATATCTCACTGCTACTGTATGTGCAGGCTGCTTGCTCGGGAGAGTCACATATCTCACTGGTACTGTATGTGCAGGCTGCTTGCTCGGGGGAGTCACATATCTCACTGATACTGTATGTGCTGGCTGCTAGCTGGGGAGAGTCACATATATCACTGATACTGTATGTGCAGGCTGCTTGCTCGGGAGAGTCACATATCTCACTGATACTGTATGTGCTGGCTGCTAGCTGGGGAGAGTCACATATGTCACTGATACTGTATGTGCTGCTTGCTCGGGAGAGTCACATATCTCACTGATACTGTATGTGCAGGCTGCTAGCTGGGGAGAGTCACATATATCACTGATACTGTATGTGCAGGCTGCTAGCTGGGGAGAGTCACATATCTCACTGATACTGTATGTGCTGGCTGCTAGCTGGGGAGAGTCACATATCTCACTGATACTGTATGTGCAGGCTGCTAGCTGGGGAAAGTCACATATCTCACTGATATTGTATGTGCAGGCTGCTAGCTGGGGAGAGTCACATATCTCACTGATAATGTATGTGCAGGCTGCTAGCTCAGGAGAGTCACATATCTTACTGATACTGTATGTGCAGGCTGCTTGCTTGGGAGAATCGCATATCTCACCGATACTGATATGTGCCGGCTGCATGCTCGGGAGAGTCACTGAACTCATTGATACTGTACGTGCAGGCTGCTTGTTTGGGAGAGTCACTGATCTCACTGATACTGTATGTGCAGGCTGCTTGCTCGGGAGAGTCACATATCTCACTGATACTGATATGTGCAGGCTGCTAGCTGGGGAGAGTCACATATCTCACTGATACTGTATGTGCAGGCTGCTTACTCAGGAGTGTGACATATCTCACTGATACTGTATGTGCAGGCTGCTTGCTCGGGAGTGTCATATCTCACTGATACTGTATGTGCAGGCTGCTAGCTCGGGAGAGTCACATATCTCACTGATACTGTATGTGCAGGCTGCTTGCTCGGGAGAGTCACATATCTCACTGATACTGTATGTGCAAGCTGCTAGCTGGGGAGAGTCACATATCTCACTGATACTGAATGTGCAGGCTGCTAGCTCGGGAGAGTCACATATCTCACTGGTACTTTATGTACAGGCTGCTAGCTGGGGAGAGTCACATATCTCACTGATACTGTATGTGCAGGCTGCTTGCTCGGGAGAGTCATATCTCACTGATACTGTATGTGCAGACTGCTAGCTCGGGAGTGTCACTAATCTCACTGATACTGTATGTGCAGGCTGCTTGCTCAGGAGAGTCACATATCTCACTGATAGTGATATGTGCCGGCTGCATGCTCGGGAGAGTCACTGAACTCGTTGATACTGTACGTGCAGGCTGCTTGCTTGGGAGAGTTACATATCTCACTGATACTGTATGTGCAGGCTGCTTGTTTGGGAGAGTCACTGATCTCACTGATACTGTATGTGCAGGCTGCTTGCTCGGGAGAGTCACATATCAATATGATACTGATATGTGCAGGCTGCTAGCTGGGGAGAGACACATATCTCACTGATACTGTATGTGCAGGCTGCTTGCTCAGGAGTGTGACATATCTCACTGATACTGTATGTGCAGGCTGCTTGCTCGGGAGAGTCATATCTCACTGATACTGTATGTGCAGGCTGCTAGCTCGGGAGAGTCACATATCTCACTGATACTGTATGTGCAGGCTGCTTGCTCGGGAGAGTCACATATCTCACTGATACTGTATGTGCAGGCTGCTAGCTGGGGAGAGTCACATATCTCACTGATACTGTATGTGCAGGCTGCTAGCTCGGGAGAGTCACATATCTCACTGGTACTTTATGTACAGGCTGCTAGCTGCGGAGAGTCACATATCTCACTGATACTGTATGTGCAGGCTGCTTGCTCGGGAGAGTCATATCTCACTGATACTGTATGTGCAGACTGCTAGCTCGGGAGTGTCACATATATTACTGATACTGTATGTGCAGACTGCTAGCTGGGGAGAGTCACATATCTCACTGATACTGTATGTGATGCTAGCTGGGGAGACTCACATATCTCACTGATACTGTATGTACAGGCTGCTTGCTCGGGAGAGTCACATATCTCACTGATACTGTATGTGCAGGCTGCTTGCTCGGGAGAGTCACATATCTCACTGATACTGTATGTGCAGACTGCTAGCTCGGGAGAGTCACATATCTCACTGATACTGTATGTGCAGGCTGCTAGCTGGGGAGAGTCACATATCTCACTGATACTGTATGTGCAGGCTGCTAGCTGGGGAGAGTCACATATCTCACTGATACTGTATGTGCAGGCTGCTTGCTGGGAGAGTCACATATCTCACTGATACTGTATGTGCAGGCTGCTAGCTGGGGAGAGTCACATATCTCACTGATACTGTATGTACAGGCTGCTAGCTGGGGGAGTCACATATCTCACTGATACTGTATGTGCAGGATGCTAGCTGGGGAGAGTCACATATCTCACTGATACTGTATGTGATGCTAGCTGGGGAGAGTCACATATCTCATTGATACTGTATGTACATGCTGCTTTCTCGGGAGAGTCACATATCTCACTGATACTGTATGTGCAGGCTGATTGCTCGGGAGAGTCACATATCTCACTGATACTGTATGTACAGGCTGCTTGCTCGGGAGAGTCACATATCTCACTGATACTGTATGTGCAGGCTGCTTGCTCGGGGGAGTCACATATCTCACTGATACTGTATGTGCAGGCTGCTTGCTCGGGAGAGTCACATATCTCACTGGTACTGTATGTGCAGGCTGCTTGCTCGGGGGAGTCACATATCTCACTGATACTGTATGTGCAGGCTGATTGCTCAGGAGCGTCACATATCTCACTGATACTGTATGTGCAGGCTGCTAGCTGGGGAGAGTCACATATCTCACTGATACTGTATGTGCAGGCTGCTAGCTGGGGAGAGTCACATAACTCACTGACACTGTATGTACAGGCTGCTAGCTGGGGAGAGTCACATATCTCACTGATACTGTATGTGCAGGCTGCTAGCTGGGGAGAGTCACATATCTCACTGATATTGTATGTGATGCTAGCTGGGGAGAGTCACATATCTCACTGATACTGTATGTACAGGCTGCTTGCTCGGGAGAGTCACATATCTCACTGATACTGTATGTGCAGGCTGATTGCTCGGGAGAGTCACATATCTCACTGATACTGTATGTGCAGGCTGCTTGCTCGGGAGAGTCACATATCTCACTGATACTGTATGTGCAGACTGCTAGCTCGGGAGAGTCACATATCTCACTGATACTGTATGTGCAGGCTGCTAGCTGGGGAGAGTCACATATCTCACTGATACTGTATGTGATGCTAGCTGGGGAGAGTCACATATCTCACTGATACTGTATGTACAGGATGCTTTCTCGGGAGAGTCACATATCTCACTGATACTGTATGTGCAGGCTGATTGCTCGGGAGAGTCACATATCTCACTGATACTGTATGTGCAGGCTGCTTGCTCGGGAGAGTCACATATCTCACTGATACTGTATGTGCAGGCTGCTTGCTCGGGGGAGTCACATATCTCACTGATACTGTATGTGCAGGCTGCTTGCTCGGGAGAGTCACATATCTCACTGGTACAGTATGTGCAGGCTGCTTGCTCGGGGGAGTCACTGATACTGTATGTGCAGGCTGATTGCTCGGGAGCGTCACATATCTCACTGATACTGTATGTGCAGGCTGCTAGCTGGGGAGAGTCACATATGTCACTGATACTGTATGTGCAGGCTGCTTGCTCGGGAGAGTCACATATCTCACTGATACAGTATGTGCAGGCTGCTAGCTGGGGAGAGTCACATATATCACTGATACTGTATGGGCAGGCTGCTTGCTCGGGAGAGTCACATATCTCACTGATACTGTATGTGCAGGCTGCTTGCTCGGGAGAGTCACATATCTCACTGGTACTGTATGTGCAGGCTGCTTGCTCGGGGGAGTCACATATCTCACTGATACTGTATGTGCAGGCAGATTGCTCGGGAGAGTCACATATCTCACTGATACTGTATGTGCTGGCTGCTAGCTGGGGAGAGTCACATATATCACTGATACTGTATGTGCAGGCTGCTAGCTGGGGAGTGTCACATATCTCACTGATACTGTATGTGCAGGCTGCTAGCTGGGGAGAGTCACATATGTCACTGATACTGTATGTGCAGGCTGCTAGCTGGGGAGAGTCACATATCTCACTGATACTGTATGTGCAGGCTGCTTGCTCGGGAGAGTCACATATCTCACTGATACTGTATGCGCAGGCTGCTAGCTCAGGAGAGTCACATATCTCACTGATACTGCATGTGCAGGCTGCTAGCTAGGAGAGTCACATATCTCACTGATACTGTATGTGCAGGCTGCTAGCTGGAGAGAGTCACATATCTCACTGAGACTGTATGTGCAGGCTGCTTGCTCGGGAAAGTCACATATCTCACTGATACTGTATGTTCAGGCTGCTATCTGCGGAGAGTCACATATCTCACTGATACTGTATGTGCAGGCTGCTAGCTGGGAGAGTCACATATCTCACTGATACTGTATGTGCAGGCTGCTAGCTGGGGAGAGTCACATAACTCACTGATACTGTATGTACAGGCTGCTAGCTGGGGAGAGTCACATATCTCACTGACACTGTATGTGCAGGCTGCTAGCTGGGGAGAGTCACATATCTCACTGATACTGTATGTGATGCTAGCTGGGGAGAGTCGCATATCTCACTGATACTGTATGTACAGGCTGCTTGCTCGGGAGAGTCACATATCTCACTGATACTGTATGTGCAGGCTGATTGCTCGGGAGAGTCACATATCTCACTGATACTGTATGTGCAGGCTGCTTGCTCGGGAGAGTCACATATCTCACTGATACTGTATGTGCAGACTGCTAGCTCGGGAGAGTCACATATCTCACTGATACTGTATGTGCAGGCTGCTAGCTGGGGAGAGTCACATATCTCACTGATACTGTATGTGCAGGCTGCTAGCTGGGGAGAGTCACATATCTCACTGATACTGTATGTGCAGGCTGCTTGCTGGGAGAGTCACATATCTCACTGATACTGTATGTGCAGGCTGCTAGCTGGGGAGAGTCACATATCTCACTGATACTGTATGTACAGGCTGCTAGCTGGGGGAGTCACATATCTCACTGATACTGTATGTGCAGGATGCTAGCTGGGGAGAGTCACATATCTCACTGATACTGTATGTGATGCTAGCTGGGGAGAGTCACATATCTCATTGATACTGTATGTACATGCTGCTTTCTCGGGAGATTCACATATCTCACTGATACTGTATGTGCAGGCTGATTGCTCGGGAGAGTCACATATCTCACTGATACTGTATGTACAGGGTGCTTGCTCGGGAGAGTCACATATCTCACTGATACTGTATGTGCAGGCTGCTTGCTCGGGGGAGTCACATATCTCACTGATACTGTATGTGCAGGCTGCTTGCTCGGGAGAGTCACATATCTCACTGGTACTGTATGTGCAGGCTGCTTGCTCGGGGGAGTCACATATCTCACTGATACTGTATGTGCAGGCTGATTGCTCAGGAGCGTCACATATCTCACTGATACTGTATGTGCAGGCTGCTAGCTGGGGAGAGTCACATATCTCACTGATACTGTATGTGCAGGCTGCTAGCTGGGGAGAGTCACATAACTCACTGACACTGTATGTACAGGCTGCTAGCTGGGGAGAGTCACATATCTCACTGATACTGTATGTGCAGGCTGCTAGCTGGGGAGAGTCACATATCTCACTGATACTGTATGTGATGCTAGCTGGGGAGAGTCACATATCTCACTGATACTGTATGTACAGGCTGCTTGCTCGGGAGAGTCACATATCTCACTGATACTGTATGTGCAGGCTGATTGCTCGGGAGAGTCACATATCTCACTGATACTGTATGTGCAGGCTGCTTGCTCGGGAGAGTCACATATCTCACTGATACTGTATGTGCAGACTGCTAGCTCGGGAGAGTCACATATCTCACTGATACTGTATGTGCAGGCTGCTAGCTGGGGAGAGTCACATATCTCACTGATACTGTATGTGATGCTAGCTGGGGAGAGTCACATATCTCACTGATACTGCATGTACAGGCTGCTTTCTCGGGAGAGTCACATATCTCACTGATACTGTATGTGCAGGCTGATTGCACGGGAGAGTCAGATATCTCACTGATACTGTATGTGCAGGCTGCTTGCTCGGGAGAGTCACATATCTCACTGATACTGTATGTGCAGGCTGCTTGCTCGGGAGAGTCACATATCTCACTGATACTGTATGTGCTGGCTGCTTGCTCGGGGGAGTCTCATATCTCACTGATACTGTATGTGCAGGCTGCTTGCTCGGGAGAGTCACATATCTCACTGGTACTGTATGTGCAGGCTGCTTGCTCGGGGGAGTCACATATCTCACTGATACTGTATGTGCAGGCTGATTGCTCGGGAGCGTCACATATCTCACTGATACTGTATGTGCAGGCTGCTAGCTGGGGAGAGTCACATATCTCACTGATACTGTATGTGCAGGCTGCTAGCTGGGGAGAGTCACATAACTCACTGATACTGTATGTGATGCTAGCTGGGGAGAGTCACATATCTCACTGATACTGTATGTACAGGCTGCTTGCTCGGGAGAGTCACATATCTCACTTATACTGTATGTGCAGGCTGATTGCTCGGGAGAGTCACATATCTCACTGATACTGTATGTGCAGGCTGCTTGCTCGGGAGAGTCACATATCTCACTGATACTGTATGTGCAGACTGCTAGCTCGGGAGAGTCACATATCTCACTGATACTGTATGTGCAGGCTGCTAGCTGGGGAGAGTCACATATCTCACTGATACTGTATGTGCAGGCTGCTAGCTGGGGAGTGTCACATATCTCACTGATACTGTATGTGCAGGCTGCTAGCTGGGGAGAGTCACATATCTCACTGATACTGTATGTACAGGCTGCTAGCTTGGGGGAGTCACATATCTCACTGATACTGTATGTGCAGGCTGCTAGCTGGGGAGAGTCACATATCTCACTGATACTGTATGTGATGCTAGCTGGGGAGAGTCACATATCTCACTGATACTGTATGTACAGGCTGCTTTCTCAGGAGAGTCACATATCTCACTGATACTGTATGTGCAGGCTGATTGCTCCGGAAAGTCACATATCTCACTGATACTGTATGTGCAGGCTGCTTGCTCGGGAGAGTCACATATCTCACTGATACTGTATGTGCAGACTGCTAGCTCGGGAGAGTCACATATCTCACTGATACTGTATGTGCAGGCTGCTAGCTGGGGAGAGTCACATATCTCACTGATACTGTATGTGCAGGCTGCTAGCTGGGGAGTGTCACATATCTCACTGATACTGTATGTGCAGGCTGCTAGCTGGGGAGAGTCACATATCTCACTGATACTGTATGTACAGGCTGCTAGCTGGGGGGAGTCACATATCTCACTGATACTGTATGTGCAGGCTGCTAGCTGGGGAGAGTCACATATCTCACTGATACTGTATGTGATGCTAGCTGGGGAGAGTCACATATCTCACTGATACTGTATGTACAGGCTGCTTTCTCAGGAGAGTCACATATCTCACTGATACTGTATGTGCAGGCTGATTGCTCCGGAAAGTCACATATCTCACTGATACTGTATGTGCAGGCTGCTTGCTCGGGAGAGTCACATATCTCACTGATACTGTATGTGGAGGCTGCTTGCTCGGGGGAGTCACATATCTCACTGATACTGTATGTGCAGGCTGCTTGCTCGGGAGAGTCACATATCTCACTGGTACTGTATGTGCAGGCTGCTTGCTCGGGGGAGTCACATATCTCACTGATACTGTATGTGCAGGCTGATTGCTCGGGTGCGTCACATATCTCACTGATACTGTATGTGCAGGCTGCTAGCTGGGGTGAGTCACATATGTCACTGATACTGTATGTGCAGGCTGCTTGCTCGGGAGAGTCACATATCTCACTGAAACTGTATGTGCAGGCTGCTAGCTGGGTAGAGTCACATATATCACTGATACTGTATGTGCAGGCTGCTTGCTCGGGAGAGTCACATATCTCACTGCTACTGTATGTGCAGGCTGCTTGCTCGGGAGAGTCACATATCTCACTGGTACTGTATGTGCAGGCTGCTTGCTTGGGGGAGTCACATATCTCACTGATACTGTATGTGCTGGCTGCTAGCTGGGGAGAGTCACATATATCACTGATACTGTATGTGCAGGCTGCTTGCTCGGGAGAGTCACATATCTCACTGATACTGTATGTGCTGGCTGCTAGCTGGGGAGAGTCACATATGTCACTGATACTGTATGTGCTGCTTGCTCGGGAGAGTCACATATCTCACTGATACTGTATGTGCAGGCTGCTAGCTGGGGAGAGTCACATATATCACTGATACTGTATGTGCAGGCTGCTAGCTGGGGAGAGTCACATATCTCACTGATACTGTATGTGCTGGCTGCTAGCTGGGGAGAGTCACATATCTCACTGATACTGTATGTGCAGGCTGCTAGGTGGGGAAAGTCACATATCTCACTGATATTGTATGTGCAGGCTGCTAGCTGGGGAGAGTCACATATCTCACTGATAATGTATGTGCAGGCTGCTAGCTCAGGAGAGTCACATATCTTACTGATACTGTATGTGCAGGCTGCTTGCTTGGGAGAATCGCATATCTCACCGATACTGATATGTGCCGGCTGCATGCTCGGGAGAGTCACTGAACTCATTGATACTGTACGTGCAGGCTGCTTGTTTGGGAGAGTCACTGATCTCACTGATACTGTATGTGCAGGCTGCTTGCTCGGGAGAGTCACATATCTCACTGATACTGATATGTGCAGGCTGCTAGCTGGGGAGAGTCACATATCTCACTGATACTGTATGTGCAGGCTGCTTACTCAGGAGTGTGACATATCTCACTGATACTGTATGTGCAGGCTGCTTGCTCGGGAGTGTCATATCTCACTGATACTGTATGTGCAGGCTGCTTGCTCGGGAGAGTCACATATCTCACTGATACTGTATGTGCAAGCTGCTAGCTGGGGAGAGTCACATATCTCACTGATACTGAATGTGCAGGCTGCTAGCTCGGGAGAGTCACATATCTCACTGGTACTTTATGTACAGGCTGCTAGCTGGGGAGAGTCACATATCTCACTGATACTGTATGTGCAGGCTGCTTGCTCGGGAGAGTCATATCTCACTGATACTGTATGTGCAGACTGCTAGCTCGGGAGTGTCACTGATCTCACTGATACTGTATGTGCAGGCTGCTTGCTCAGGAGAGTCACATATCTCACTGATAGTGATATGTGCCGGCTGCATGCTCGGGAGAGTCACTGAACTCATTGATACTGTACGTGCAGGCTGCTTGCTTGGGAGAGTTACATATCTCACTGATACTGTATGTGCAGGCTGCTTGTTTGGGAGAGTCACTGATCTCACTGATACTGTATGTGCAGGCTGCTTGCTCGGGAGAGTCACATATCAATATGATACTGATATGTGCAGGCTGCTAGCTGGGGAGAGACACATATCTCACTGATACTGTATGTGCAGGCTGCTTGCTCAGGAGTGTGACATATCTCACTGATACTGTATGTGCAGGCTGCTTGCTCGGGAGAGTCATATCTCACTGATACTGTATGTGCAGGCTGCTAGCTCGGGAGAGTCACATATCTCACTGATACTGTATGTGCAGGCTGCTTGCTCGGGAGAGTCACATATCTCACTGTTACTGTATGTGCAGGCTGCTAGCTGGGGAGAGTCACATATCTCACTGATACTGTATGTGCAGGCTGCTAGCTCGGGAGAGTCACATATCTCACTGGTACTTTATGTACAGGCTGCTAGCTGCGGAGAGTCACATATCTCACTGATACTGTATGTGCAGGCTGCTTGCTCGGGAGAGTCATATCTCACTGATACTGTATGTGCAGACTGCTAGCTCGGGAGTGTCACATATATTACTGATACTGTATGTGCAGACTGCTAGCTGGGGAGAGTCACATATCTCACTGATACTGTATGTGATGCTTGCTGGGGAGACTCACATATCTCACTGATACTGTATGTACAGGCTGCTTGCTCGGGAGAGTCACATAGCTCACTGATACTGTATGTGCAGGCTGATTGCTCGGGAGAGTCACATATCTCACTGATACTGTATGCACAGGCTGCTAGCTGGGGGGAGTCACATATCTCACTGATACTGTATGTGCAGGCTGCTAGCTGGGGAGAGTCACATATCTCACTGATACTGTATGTGATGCTAGCTGGGGAGAGTCACATATCTCACTGATACTGTATGTACAGGCTGCTTGCTCGGGAGAGTCACATATCTCACTGATACTGTATGTGCAGGCTGATTGCTCGGGAGAGTCACATATCTCACTGATACTGTATGCACAGGCTGCTAGCTGGGGGGAGTCACATATCTCACTGATACTGTATGTGCAGGCTGCTAGCTGGGGAGAGTCACATATCTCACTGATACTGTATGTGATGCTAGCTGGGGAGAGTCACATATCTCACTGATACTGTATGTGCAGGCTGCTAGCTGGGGAGAGTCACATATCTCACTGATACTGTATGTGCAGGCTGCTAGCTGGGGAGTGTCACATATCTCACTGATACTGTATGTGCAGGCTGCTAGCTGGGGAGAGTCACATATCTCACTGATACTGTATGTACAGGCTGCTAGCTGGGGGGAGTCACATATCTCACTGATACTGTATGTGCAGGCTGCTAGCTGGGGAGAGTCACATATCTCACTGATACTGTATGTGATGCTAGCTGGGGAGAGTCACATATCTCACTGATACTGTATGTACAGGCTGCTTTCTCAGGAGAGTCACATATCTCACTGATACTGTATGTGCAGGCTGATTGCTCCGGAAAGTCACATATCTCACTGATACTGTATGTGCAGGCTGCTTGCTCGGGAGAGTCACATATCTCACTGATACTGTATGTGGAGGCTGCTTGCTCGGGGGAGTCACATATCTCACTGATACTGTATGTGCAGGCTGCTTGCTCGGGAGAGTCACATATCTCACTGGTACTGTATGTGCAGGCTGCTTGCTCGGGGGAGTCACATATCTCACTGATACTGTATGTGCAGGCTGATTGCTCGGGTGCGTCACATATCTCACTGATACTGTATGTGCAGGCTGCTAGCTGGGGTGAGTCACATATGTCACTGATACTGTATGTGCAGGCTGCTTGCTCGGGAGAGTCACATATCTCACTGAAACTGTATGTGCAGGCTGCTAGCTGGGTAGAGTCACATATATCACTGATACTGTATGTGCAGGCTGCTTGCTCGGGAGAGTCACATATCTCACTGCTACTGTATGTGCAGGCTGCTTGCTCGGGAGAGTCACATATCTCACTGGTACTGTATGTGCAGGCTGCTTGCTTGGGGGAGTCACATATCTCACTGATACTGTATGTGCTGGCTGCTAGCTGGGGAGAGTCACATATATCACTGATACTGTATGTGCAGGCTGCTTGCTCGGGAGAGTCACATATCTCACTGATACTGTATGTGCTGGCTGCTAGCTGGGGAGAGTCACATATGTCACTGATACTGTATGTGCTGCTTGCTCGGGAGAGTCACATATCTCACTGATACTGTATGTGCAGGCTGCTAGCTGGGGAGAGTCACATATATCACTGATACTGTATGTGCAGGCTGCTAGCTGGGGAGAGTCACATATCTCACTGATACTGTATGTGCTGGCTGCTAGCTGGGGAGAGTCACATATCTCACTGATACTGTATGTGCAGGCTGCTAGGTGGGGAAAGTCACATATCTCACTGATATTGTATGTGCAGGCTGCTAGCTGGGGAGAGTCACATATCTCACTGATAATGTATGTGCAGGCTGCTAGCTCAGGAGAGTCACATATCTTACTGATACTGTATGTGCAGGCTGCTTGCTTGGGAGAATCGCATATCTCACCGATACTGATATGTGCCGGCTGCATGCTCGGGAGAGTCACTGAACTCATTGATACTGTACGTGCAGGCTGCTTGTTTGGGAGAGTCACTGATCTCACTGATACTGTATGTGCAGGCTGCTTGCTCGGGAGAGTCACATATCTCACTGATACTGATATGTGCAGGCTGCTAGCTGGGGAGAGTCACATATCTCACTGATACTGTATGTGCAGGCTGCTTACTCAGGAGTGTGACATATCTCACTGATACTGTATGTGCAGGCTGCTTGCTCGGGAGTGTCATATCTCACTGATACTGTATGTGCAGGCTGCTTGCTCGGGAGAGTCACATATCTCACTGATACTGTATGTGCAAGCTGCTAGCTGGGGAGAGTCACATATCTCACTGATACTGAATGTGCAGGCTGCTAGCTCGGGAGAGTCACATATCTCACTGGTACTTTATGTACAGGCTGCTAGCTGGGGAGAGTCACATATCTCACTGATACTGTATGTGCAGGCTGCTTGCTCGGGAGAGTCATATCTCACTGATACTGTATGTGCAGACTGCTAGCTCGGGAGTGTCACTGATCTCACTGATACTGTATGTGCAGGCTGCTTGCTCAGGAGAGTCACATATCTCACTGATAGTGATATGTGCCGGCTGCATGCTCGGGAGAGTCACTGAACTCATTGATACTGTACGTGCAGGCTGCTTGCTTGGGAGAGTTACATATCTCACTGATACTGTATGTGCAGGCTGCTTGTTTGGGAGAGTCACTGATCTCACTGATACTGTATGTGCAGGCTGCTTGCTCGGGAGAGTCACATATCAATATGATACTGATATGTGCAGGCTGCTAGCTGGGGAGAGACACATATCTCACTGATACTGTATGTGCAGGCTGCTTGCTCAGGAGTGTGACATATCTCACTGATACTGTATGTGCAGGCTGCTTGCTCGGGAGAGTCATATCTCACTGATACTGTATGTGCAGGCTGCTAGCTCGGGAGAGTCACATATCTCACTGATACTGTATGTGCAGGCTGCTTGCTCGGGAGAGTCACATATCTCACTGTTACTGTATGTGCAGGCTGCTAGCTGGGGAGAGTCACATATCTCACTGATACTGTATGTGCAGGCTGCTAGCTCGGGAGAGTCACATATCTCACTGGTACTTTCTGTACAGGCTGCTAGCTGCGGAGAGTCACATATCTCACTGATACTGTATGTGCAGGCTGCTTGCTCGGGAGAGTCATATCTCACTGATACTGTATGTGCAGACTGCTAGCTCGGGAGTGTCACATATATTACTGATACTGTATGTGCAGACTGCTAGCTGGGGAGAGTCACATATCTCACTGATACTGTATGTGATGCTTGCTGGGGAGACTCACATATCTCACTGATACTGTATGTACAGGCTGCTTGCTCGGGAGAGTCACATAGCTCACTGATACTGTATGTGCAGGCTGATTGCTCGGGAGAGTCACATATCTCACTGATACTGTATGCACAGGCTGCTAGCTGGGGGGAGTCACATATCTCACTGATACTGTATGTGCAGGCTGCTAGCTGGGGAGAGTCACATATCTCACTGATACTGTATGTGATGCTAGCTGGGGAGAGTCACATATCTCACTGATACTGTATGTACAGGCTGCTTGCTCGGGAGAGTCACATATCTCACTGATACTGTATGTGCAGGCTGATTGCTCGGGAGAGTCACATATCTCACTGATACTGTATGCACAGGCTGCTAGCTGGGGGGAGTCACATATCTCACTGATACTGTATGTGCAGGCTGCTAGCTGGGGAGAGTCACATATCTCACTGATACTGTATGTGATGCTAGCTGGGGAGAGTCACATATCTCACTGATACTGTATGTACAGGCTGCTTTCTCGGGAGAGTCACATATCTCACTGATACTGTATGTGCAGGCTGATTGCTCGGGAGAGTCACATATCTCACTGATACTGTATGTGCAGGCTGCTTGCTCGGGAGAGTCACATATC
The DNA here is from genome assembly GCA_031769625.1 of Taudactylus pleione. Lineage (NCBI taxonomy): Eukaryota > Metazoa > Chordata > Amphibia > Anura > Myobatrachidae > Taudactylus > Taudactylus pleione. Next base: position 523,347 of record JAUIMM010000360.1, on the reverse strand, counting down.
TCACTGATACTGTATGTGCAGGCTGCTTGCTCGGGAGAGTCACATATCTCACTGATACTGTATGTGCAGGCTGCTAGCTGGGGAGAGTCACATATCTCACTGATACTGTATGTGCAGGCTGCTAGCTGGGGAGAGTCACATAACTCACTGATACTGTATGTACAGGCTGCTAGCTGGGGAGAGTCACATATCTCACTGATACTGTATGTGCAGGCTGCTAGCTGGGGAGAGTCACATATCTCACTGATACTGTATGTGATGCTAGCTGGGGAGAGTCACATATCTCACTGATACTGTATGTACAGGCTGCTTGCTCGGGAGAGTCACATATCTCAATGATACTGTATGTGCAGGCTGATTGCTCGGGAGAGTCACATATCTCACTGATACTGTATGTGCAGGCTGCTTGCTCGGGAGAGTCACATATCTCACTGATACTGTATGTGCAGGCTGCTAGCTCGGGAGAGTCACATATCTCACTGATACTGTATGTGCAGGCTGCTAGCTGGGGAGAGTCACATATCTCACTGATACTGTATGTGCAGGCTGCTAGCTGGGGAGAGTCACATATCTCACTGATACTGTATGTGCAGGCTGCTAGCTGGGGAGAGTCACATATCTCACTGATACTGTATGTACAGGCTGCTAGCTGGGGGGAGTCACATATCTCACTGATACTGTATGTGCAGGCTGCTAGCTGGGGAGAGTCACATATCTCACTGATACTGTATGTGATGCTAGCTGGGGAGAGTCACATATCTCACTGATACTGTATGTACAGGCTGCTTTCTCAGGAGAGTCACATATCTCACTGATACTGTATGTGCAGGCTGATTGCTCCGGAAAGTCACATATCTCACTAATACTGTATGTGCAGGCTGCTTGCTCGGGAGAGTCACATATCTCACTGATACTGTATGTGGAGGCTGCTTGCTCGGGGAGTCACATATCTCACTGATACTGTATGTGCAGGCTGCTTGCTCGGGAGAGTCACATATCTCACTGGTACTGTATGTGGAGGCTGCTTGCTCGGGGGAGTCACATATCTCACTGATACTGTATGTGCAGGCTGTTTGCTCGGGAGCGTCACATATCTCACTGATACTGTATGTGCAGGCTGCTAGCTGGGGTGAGTCACATATGTCACTGATACTGTATGTGCAGGCTGCTTGCTCGGGAGAGTCACATATCTCACTGATACTGTATGTGCAGGCTGCTAGCTGGGGAGTGTCACATATATCACTGATACTGTATGTGCAGGCTGCTTGCTCGGGAGAGTCACATATCTCACTGCTACTGTATGTGCAGGCTGCTTGCTCGGGAGAGTCACATATCTCACTGGTACTGTATGTGCAGGCTGCTTGCTCGGGGGAGTCACATATCTCACTGATACTGTATGTGCTGGCTGCTAGCTGGGGAGAGTCACATATATCACTGATACTGTATGTGCAGGCTGCTTGCTCGGGAGAGTCACATATCTCACTGATACTGTATGTGCTGGCTGCTAGCTGGCAAGAGTCACATATATCACTGATACTGTATGTGCAGGCTGCTAGCTGGGGAGTGTCACATATCTCACTGATACTGTATGTGCAGGCTGCTAGCTGGGGAGAGTCACATATGTCACTGATACTGTATGTGCTGCTTGCTCGGGAGAGTCACATATCTCACTGATACTGTATGTGCAGGCTGCTAGCTGGGGAGAGTCACATATATCACTGATACTGTATGTGCAGGCTGCTAGCTGGGGAGAGTCACATATCTCACTGATACTGTATGTGCTGGCTGCTAGCTGGGGAGAGTCACATATCTCACTGATACTGTATGTGCAGGCTGCTAGCTGGGGAAAGTCACATATCTCACTGATATTGTATGTGCAGGCTGCTAGCTGGGGAGAGTCACATATCTCACTGATAATGTATGTGCAGGCTGCTAGCTCAGGAGAGTCACATATCTCACTGATACTGTATGTGCAGGCTGCTTGCTTGGGAGAATCGCATATCTCACCGATACTGATATGTGCCGGCTGCATGCTCGGGAGAGTCACTGAACTCATTGATACTGTACGTGCAGGCTGCTTGCTTGGGAGAGTTACATATCTCACTGATACTGTATGTGCAGGCTGCTTGTTTGGGAGAGTCACTGATCTCACTGATACTGTATGTGCAGGCTGCTTGCTCGGGAGAGTCACATATCTCACTGATACTGATATGTGCAGGCTGCTAGCTGGGGAGAGTCACATATCTCACTGATACTGTATGTGCAGGCTGCTTGCTCAGGATTGTGACATATCTCACTGATACTGTATGTGCAGGCTGCTTGCTCGGGAGTGTCATATCTCACTGATACTGTATGTGCAGGCTGCTAGCTCGGGAGAGTCACATATCTCACTGATACTGTATGTGCAGACTGCTTGCTCGGGAGAGTCACATATCTCACTGATACTGTATGTGCAGGCTGCTAGCTGGGGAGAGTCACATATCTCACTGATACTGTATGTGCAGGCTGCTAGCTCGGGAGAGTCACATATCTCACTGGTACTTTATGTACAGGCTGCTAGCTGGGGAGAGTCACATATCTCACTGATACTGTATGTGCAGGCTGCTTGCTCGGGAGAGTCATATCTCACTGATACTGTATGTGCAGACTGCTAGCTCGGGAGTGTCACTGATCTCACTGATACTGTATGTGCAGGCTGCTTGCTCGGGAGAGTCACATATCTCACTGATACTGATATGTGCCGGCTGCATGCTCGGGAGAGTCACTGAACTGATTGATACTGTACGTGCAGGCAGCTTGCTTGGGAGAGTTACATATCTCACTGATACTGTATGTGCAGGCTGCTTGTTTGGGAGAGTCACTGATCTCACTGATACTGTATGTGCAGGCTGCTTGCTCGGCAGAGTCACATATCTCACTGATACTGATATGTGCAGGCTGCTAGCTGGGGAGAGTCACATATCTCACTGATACTGTATGTGCAGGCTGCTTGCTCAGGAGTGTGACATATCTCACTGATACTGTATGTGCAGGCTGCTTGCTCGGGAGAGTCATATCTCACTGATACTGTATGTGCAGGCTGCTAGCTCGGGAGAGTCACATATCTCACTGATACTGTATGTGCAGGCTGCTTGCTCGGGAGAGTCACATATCTCACTGATACTGTATGTGCAGGCTGCTAGCTGGGGAGAGTCACATATCTCACTGATACTGTATGTGCAGGCTGCTAGCTCGGGAGAGTCACATATCTCACTGGTACTTTATGTACAGGCTGCTAGCTGGGGAGAGTCACATATCTCACTGATACTGTATGTGCAGGCTGCTTGCTCGGGAGAGTCATATCTCACTGATACTGTATGTGCAGACTGCTAGCTCGGGAGTGTCACATATATTACTGATACTGTATGTGCAGACTGCTAGCTGGGGAGAGTCACATATCTCACTGATACTGTATGTGCTGGCTGCTAGCTGGGGAGAGTCACATATCTCACTGATACTGTATGTGCAGGCTGCTAGCTGGGGAAAGTCACATATCTCACTGATATTGTATGTGCAGGCTGCTAGCTGGGGAGAGTCACATATCTCACTGATAATGTATGTGCAGGCTGCTAGCTCAGGAGAGTCACATATCTCACTGATACTGTATGTGCAGGCTGCTTGCTTGGGAGAATCGCATATCTCACCGATACTGATATGTGCCGGCTGCATGCTCGGGAGAGTGACTGAACTCATTGATACTGTACGTGCAGGCTGCTTGCTTGGGAGAGTTACATATCTCACTGATACTGTATGTGCAGGCTGCTTGTTTGGGAGAGTCACTGATCTCACTGATACTGTATGTGCAGGCTGCTTGCTCGGGAGAGTCACATATCTCACTGATACTGATATGTGCAGGCTGCTAGCTGGGGAGAGTCACATATCTCACTGATACTGTATGTGCAGGCTGCTTGCTCAGGATTGTGACATATCTCACTGATACTGTATGTGCAGGCTGCTTGCTCGGGAGTGTCATATCTCACTGATACTGTATGTGCAGGCTGCTAGCTCGGGAGAGTCACATATCTCACTGATACTGTATGTGCAGACTGCTTGCTCGGGAGAGTCACATATCTCACTGATACTGTATGTGCAGGCTGCTAGCTGGGGAGAGTCACATATCTCACTGATACTGTATGTGCAGGCTGCTAGCTCGGGAGAGTCACATATCTCACTGGTACTTTATGTACAGGCTGCTAGCTGGGGAGAGTCACATATCTCACTGATACTGTATGTGCAGGCTGCTTGCTCGGGAGAGTCATATCTCACTGATACTGTATGTGCAGACTGCTAGCTCGGGAGTGTCACTGATCTCACTGATACTGTATGTGCAGGCTGCTTGCTCGGGAGAGTCACATATCTCACTGATACTGATATGTGCCGGCTGCATGCTCGGGAGAGTCACTGAACTCATTGATACTGTACGTGCAGGCAGCTTGCTTGGGAGAGTTACATATCTCACTGATACTGTATGTGCAGGCTGCTTGTTTGGGAGAGTCACTGATCTCACTGATACTGTATGTGCAGGCTGCTTGCTCGGCAGAGTCACATATCTCACTGATACTGATATGTGCAGGCTGCTAGCTGGGGAGAGTCACATATCTCACTGATACTGTATGTGCAGGCTGCTTGCTCAGGAGTGTGACATATCTCACTGATACTGTATGTGCAGGCTGCTTGCTCGGGAGAGTCATATCTCACTGATACTGTATGTGCAGGCTGCTAGCTCGGGAGAGTCACATATCTCACTGATACTGTATGTGCAGGCTGCTTGCTCGGGAGAGTCACATATCTCACTGATACTGTATGTGCAGGCTGCTAGCTGGGGAGAGTCACATATCTCACTGATACTGTATGTGCAGGCTGCTAGCTCGGGAGAGTCACATATCTCACTGGTACTTTATGTACAGGCTGCTAGCTGGGGAGAGTCACATATCTCACTGATACTGTATGTGCAGGCTGCTTGCTCGGGAGAGTCATATCTCACTGATACTGTATGTGCAGACTGCTAGCTCGGGAGTGTCACATATATTACTGATACTGTATGTGCAGACTGCTAGCTGGGGAGAGTCACATATCTCACTGATACTGTATGTGATGCTAGCTGGGGAGACTCACATATCTCACTGATACTGTATGTACAGGCTGCTTGCTCGGGAGAGTCACATATCTCACTGATACTGTATGTGCAGGCTGATTGCTCGGGAGAGTCACATATCTCACTGATACTGTATGTGCAGGCTGCTTGCTCGGGAGAGTCACATATCTCACTGATACTGTATGTGCAGGCTGCTTGCTCGGGGGAGTCTCATATCTCACTGATACTGTATGTGCAGGCTGCTTGCTCGGGAGAGTCACATATCTCACTGGTATTGTATGTGCAGGCTGCTTGCTCGGGGGAGTCACATATCTCACTGATACTGTATGTGCAGGCTGATTGCTCGGGAGTGTCACATATCTCACTGATACTGTGTCTGCAGGCTGCTAGCTGGGGAGAGTCACATATCTCACTGATACTGTATGTGCAGGCTGCTATCTGGGGAGAGTCACATAACTCACTGACACTGTATGTACAGGCTGCTAGCTGGGGAGAGTCACATATCTCACTGATACTGTATGTGCAGGCTGCTAGCTGGGGAGAGTCACATATCTCACTGATACTGTATGTGATGCTAGCTGGGGAGAGTCACATATCTCACTGATACTGTATGTACAGGCTGCTTGCTCGGGAGAGTCACATATCTCACTGATACTGTATGTGCAGGCTGATTGCTCGGGAGAGTCACATATCTCACTGATACTGTATGTGCAGACTGCTAGCTCGGGAGAGTCACATATCTCACTGATACTGTATGTGCAGGCTGCTAGCTGGGGAGAGTCACATATCTCACTGATACTGTATGTGCAGGCTGCTAGCTGGGGAGAGTCACATATCTCACTGATACTGTATGTGCAGGCGGCTAGCTGGGGAGAGTCACATATCTCACTGATACTGTATGTACAGGCTGCTAGCTGGGGGGAGTCACATATCTCACTGATACTGTATGTGCAGGCTGCTAGCTGGGGAGAGTCACATATCTCACTGATACTGTATGTGATGCTAGCTGGGGAGAGTCACATATCTCACTGATACTGTATGTACAGGCTGCTTTCTCAGGAGAGTCACATATTTCACTGATACTGTATGTGCAGGCTGATTGCTCCGGAAAGTCACATATCTCACTGATACTGTATGTGCAGGCTGCTTGCTCGGGAGAGTCACATATCTCACTGATACTGTATGTGGAGGCTGCTTGCTCGGGGGAGTCACATATCTCACTGATACTGTATGTGCAGGCTGCTTGCTCGGGAGAGTCACATATCTCACTGGTACTGTATGTGCAGGCTGCTTGCCCGGGGGAGTCACATATCTCACTGATACTGTATGTGCAGGCTGATTGCTCGGGAGCGTCACATATCTTACTGATACTGTATGTGCAGGCTGCTAGCTGGGGAGAGTCACATATGTCACTGATACTGTATGTGCAGGCTGCTTGCTCGGGAGAGTCACATATCTCACTGATACTGTATGTACAGGCTGCTTGCTCGGGAGAATCACATATCTCAATGATACTGTATGTGCAGGCTGATTGCTCGGGAGAGTCACATATCTCACTGATACTGTATGTGCAGGCTGCTTGCTCGGGAGAGTCACATATCTCACTGATACTGTATGTGCAGACTGCTAGCTCGGGAGAGTCACTTATCTCACTGATACTGTATGTGCAGGCTGCTAGCTGGGGAGAGTCACATATCTCACTGATACTGTATGTGCAGGCTGCTAGCTGGGGAGAGTCACATATCTCACTGATACTGTATGTGCAGGCTGCTAGCTGGGGAGAGTCACATATCTCACTGATACTGTATGTACAGGCTGCTAGCTGGGGGGAGTCACATATCTCACTGATACTGTATGTGCAGGCTGCTAGCTGGGGAGAGTCACATATCTCACTGATACTGTATGTGATGCTAGCTGGGGAGAGTCACATATCTCACTGATACTGTATGTACAGGCTGCTTTCTCAGGAGAGTCACATATCTCACTGATACTGTATGTGCAGGCTGATTGCTCCGGAAAGTCACATATCTCACTAATACTGTATGTGCAGGCTGCTTGCTCGGGAGAGTCACATATCTCACTGATACTGTATGTGGAGGCTGCTTGCTCGGGGGAGTCACATATCTCACTGATACTGTATGTGCAGGCTGCTTGCTCAGGAGAGTCACATATCTCACTGGTACTGTATGTGCAGGCTGCTTGCTCGGGGGAGTCACATATCTCACTGATACTGTATGTGCAGGCTGTTTGCTCGGGAGCGTCACATATCTCACTGATACTGTATGTGCAGGCTGCTAGCTGGGGTGAGTCACATATGTCACTGATACTGTATGTGCAGGCTGCTTGCTCGGGAGAGTCACATATCTCACTGATACTGTATGTGCAGGCTGCTAGCTGGGGAGTGTCACATATATCACTGATACTGTATGTGCAGGCTGCTTGCTCGGGAGAGTCACATATCTCACTGCTACTGTATGTGCAGGCTGCTTGCTCGGGAGAGTCACATATCTCACTGGTACTGTATGTGCAGGCTGCTTGCTCGGGGGAGTCACATATCTCACTGATACTGTATGTGCTGGCTGCTAGCTGGGGAGAGTCACATATATCACTGATACTGTATGTGCAGGCTGCTTGCTCGGGAGAGTCACATATCTCACTGATACTGTATGTGCTGGCTGCTAGCTGGCAAGAGTCACATATATCACTGATACTGTATGTGCAGGCTGCTAGCTGGGGAGTGTCACATATCTCACTGATACTGTATGTGCAGGCTGCTAGCTGGGGAGAGTCACATATGTCACTGATACTGTATGTGCTGCTTGCTCGGGAGAGTCACATATCTCACTGATACTGTATGTGCAGGCTGCTAGCTGGGGAGAGTCACATATATCACTGATACTGTATGTGCAGGCTGCTAGCTGGGGAGAGTCACATATCTCACTGATACTGTATGTGCTGGCTGCTAGCTGGGGAGAGTCACATATCTCACTGATACTGTATGTGCAGGCTGCTAGCTGGGGAAAGTCACATATCTCACTGATATTGTATGTGCAGGCTGCTAGCTGGGGAGAGTCACATATCTCACTGATAATGTATGTGCAGGCTGCTAGCTCAGGAGAGTCACATATCTCACTGATACTGTATGTGCAGGCTGCTTGCTTGGGAGAATCGCATATCTCACCGATACTGATATGTGCCGACTGCATGCTCGGGAGAGTCACTGAACTCATTGATACTGTACGTGCAGGCTGCTTGCTTGGGAGAGTTACATATCTCACTGATACTGTATGTGCAGGCTGCTTGTTTGGGAGAGTCACTGATCTCACTGATACTGTATGTGCAGGCTGCTTGCTCAGGATTGTGACATATCTCACTGATACTGTATGTGCAGGCTGCTTGCTCGGGAGTGTCATATCTCACTGATACTGTATGTGCAGGCTGCTAGCTCGGGAGAGTCACATATCTCACTGATACTGTATGTGCAGACTGCTTGCTCGGGAGAGTCACATATCTCACTGATACTGTATGTGCAGGCTGCTAGCTGGGGAGAGTCACATATCTCACTGATACTGTATGTGCAGGCTGCTAGCTCGGGAGAGTCACATATCTCACTGGTACTTTATGTACAGGCTGCTAGCTGGGGAGAGTCACATATCTCACTGATAATGTATGTGCAGGCTGCTAGCTCAGGAGAGTCACATATCTCACTGATACTGTATGTGCAGGCTGCTTGCTTGGGAGAATCGCATATCTCACCGATACTGATATGTGCCGACTGCATGCTCGGGAGAGTCACTGAACTCATTGATACTGTACGTGCAGGCTGCTTGCTTGGGAGAGTTACATATCTCACTGATACTGTATGTGCAGGCTGCTTGTTTGGGAGAGTCACTGATCTCACTGATACTGTATGTGCAGGCTGCTTGCTCAGGATTGTGACATATCTCACTGATACTGTATGTGCAGGCTGCTTGCTCGGGAGTGTCATATCTCACTGATACTGTATGTGCAGGCTGCTAGCTCGGGAGAGTCACATATCTCACTGATACTGTATGTGCAGACTGCTTGCTCGGGAGAGTCACATATCTCACTGATACTGTATGTGCAGGCTGCTAGCTGGGGAGAGTCACATATCTCACTGATACTGTATGTGCAGGCTGCTAGCTCGGGAGAGTCACATATCTCACTGGTACTTTATGTACAGGCTGCTAGCTGGGGAGAGTCACATATCTCACTGATACTGTATGTGCAGGCTGCTTGCTCGGGAGAGTCATATCTCACTGATACTGTATGTGCAGACTGCTAGCTCGGGAGTGTCACTGATCTCACTGATACTGTATGTGCAGGCTGCTTGCTCGGGAGAGTCACATATCTCACTGATACTGATATGTGCCGGCTGCATGCTCGGGAGAGTCACTGAACTCATTGATACTGTATGTGCAGGCAGCTTGCTTGGGAGAGTTACATATCTCACTGATACTGTATGTGCAGGCTGCTTGTTTGGGAGAGTCACTGATCTCACTGATACTGTATGTGCAGGCTGCTTGCTCGGGAGAGTCACATATCTCACTGATACTGATATGTGCAGGCTGCTAGCTGGGGAGAGTCACATATCTCACTGATACTGTATGTGCAGGCTGCTTGCTCAGGAGTGTGACATATCTCACTGATACTGTATGTGCAGGCTGCTTGCTCGGGAGAGTCATATCTCACTGATACTGTATGTGCAGGCTGCTAGCTCGGGAGAGTCACATATCTCACTGATACTGTATGTGCAGGCTGCTTGCTCGGGAGAGTCACATATCTCACTGATACTGTATGTGCAGGCTGCTAGCTGGGGAGAGTCACATATCTCACTGATACTGTATGTGCAGGCTGCTAGCTCGGGAGAGTCACATATCTCACTGGTACTTTATGTACAGGCTGCTAGCTGGGGAGAGTCACATATCTCACTGATACTGTATGTGCAGGCTGCTTGCTCGGGAGAGTCATATCTCACTGATACTGTATGTGCAGACTGCTAGCTCGGGAGTGTCACATATATTACTGATACTGTATGTGCAGACTGCTAGCTGGGGAGAGTCACATATCTCACTGATACTGTATGTGATGCTAGCTGGGGAGACTCACATATCTCACTGATACTGTATGTACAGGCTGCTTGCTCGGGAGAGTCACATATCTCACTGATACTGTATGTGCAGGCTGATTGCTCGGGAGAGTCACATATCTCACTGATACTGTATGTGCAGGCTGCTTGCTCGGGAGAGTCACATATCTCACTGATACTGTATGTGCAGGCTGCTTGCTCGGGGGAGTCTCATATCTCACTGATACTGTATGTGCAGGCTGCTTGCTCGGGAGAGTCACATATCTCACTGGTACTGTATGTGCAGGCTGCTTGCTCGGGGGGTCACATATCTCACTGATACTGTATGTGCAGGCTGATTGCTCGGGAGTGTCACATATCTCACTGATACTGTGTGTGCAGGCTGCTAGCTGGGGAGAGTCACATATCTCACTGATACTGTATGTGCAGGCTGCTATCTGGGGAGAGTCACATAACTCACTGACACTGTATGTACAGGCTGCTAGCTGGGGAGAGTCACATATCTCACTGATACTGTATGTGCAGGCTGCTAGCTGGGGAGAGTCACATATCTCACTGATACTGTATGTGATGCTAGCTGGGGAGAGTCACATATCTCACTGATACTGTATGTACAGGCTGCTTGCTCGGGAGAGTCACATATCTCATTGATACTGTATGTGCAGGCTGATTGCTCGGGAGAGTCACATATCTCACTGATACTGTATGTGCAGACTGCTAGCTCGGGAGAGTCACATATCTCACTGATACTGTATGTGCAGGCTGCTAGCTGGGGAGAGTCACATATCTCACTGATACTGTATGTGCAGTCTGCTAGCTGGGGAGAGTCACATATCTCACTGATACTGTATGTGCAGGCGGCTAGCTGGGGAGAGTCACATATCTCACTGATACTGTATGTACAGGCTGCTAGCTGGGGGGAGTCACATATCTCACTGATACTGTATGTGCAGGCTGCTAGCTGGGGAGAGTCACATATCTCACTGATACTGTATGTGATGCTAGCTGGGGAGAGTCACATATCTCACTGATACTGTATGTACAGGCTGCTTTCTCAGGAGAGTCACATATCTCACTGATACTGTATGTGCAGGTTGATTGCTCCGGAAAGTCACATATCTCAATGATACTGTATGTGCAGGCTGCTTGCTCGGGAGAGTCACATATCTCACTGATACTGTATGTGGAGGCTGCTTGCTCGGGGGAGTCACATATCTCACTGATACTGTATGTGCAGGCTGCTTGCTCGGGAGAGTCACATATCTCACTGGTACTGTATGTGCAGGCTGCTTGCCCGGGGGAGTCACATATCTCACTGATACTGTATGTGCAGGCTGATTGCTCGGGAGCGTCACATATCTTACTGATACTGTATGTGCAGGCTGCTAGCTGGGGAGAGTCACATATGTCACTGATACTGTATGTGCAGGCTGCTTGCTCGGGAGAGTCACATATCTCACTGATACTGTATGTGCAGGCTGCTAGCTGGGGAGAATCACATATATCACTGATACTGTATGTGCAGGCTGCTTGCTCGGGAGAGTCACATATCTCACTGATACTGTATGTGCAGGCTGCTTGCTCGGGAGAGTCACATATCTCACTGGTACTGTATGTGCAGGCTGCTTGCTCGGGGGAGTCACATATCTCACTGATACTGTATGTGCTGGCTGCTAGCTGGCGAGAGTCACATATATCACTGATACTGTATGTGCAGGCTGCTAGCTGGGGAGTGTCACATATCTCACTGATACTGTATGTGCAGGCTGCTAGCTGGGGAGAGTCACATATGTCACTGATACTGTATGTGCTGCTTGCTCGGGAGAGTCACATATCTCACTGATACTGTATGTGCAGGCTGCTAGCTGGGGAGAGTCACATATATCACTGATACTGTATGTGCAGGCTGCTAGCTGGGGAGAGTCACATATCTCACTGATACAGTATGTGCAGGCTGCTAGCTGGGGAGAGTCACATATCTCACTGATACTGTATGTGCAGGCTGCTAGCTGGGGAGAGTCACATATCTCACTGATACTGTATGTGCAGACTGCTAGCTGGGGAGAGTCACATATCTCACTGATACTGTATGTGCAGGCTGCTAGCTGGGGAGAGTCACATATCTCGCTGATAGTGTATGTGCAGGCTGCTAGCTGGGGAGAGTCACATATCTCACTGATAATGTATGTGCAGGCTGCTAGCTCAGGAGAGTCACATATCTCACTGATAATGTATGTACAGGCTGCTTGCTCGGGAGAGTCACATATCTCACTGATACTGTATGTACAGGCTGCTTGCTCGGGAGAGTCACATATCTCACTGATACTGTATGTGCAGGCTGATTGCTCGGGAGAGTCACATATCTCACTGATACTGTATGTGCAGACTGCTAGCTCGGGAGAGTCACATATCTCACTGATACTGTATGTGCAGGCTGCTAGCTGGGGAGAGTCACATATCTCACTGATACTGTATGTGCAGTCTGCTAGCTGGGGAGAGTCACATATCTCACTGATACTGTATGTGCAGGCGGCTAGCTGGGGAGAGTCACATATCTCACTGATACTGTATGTACAGGCTGCTAGCTGGGGGGAGTCACATATCTCACTGATACTGTATGTGCAGGCTGCTAGCTGGGGAGAGTCACATATCTCACTGATACTGTATGTGATGCTAGCTGGGGAGAGTCACATATCTCACTGATACTGTATGTACAGGCTGCTTTCTCAGGAGAGTCACATATCTCACTGATACTGTATGTGCAGGCTGATTGCTCCGGAAAGTCACATATCTCAATGATACTGTATGTGCAGGCTGCTTGCTCGGGAGAGTCACATATCTCACTGATACTGTATGTGGAGGCTGCTTGCTCGGGGGAGTCACATATCTCACTGATACTGTATGTGCAGGCTGCTTGCTCGGGAGAGTCACATATCTCACTGGTACTGTATGTGCAGGCTGCTTGCCCGGGGGAGTCACATATCTCACTGATACTGTATGTGCAGGCTGATTGCTCGGGAGCGTCACATATCTTACTGATACTGTATGTGCAGGCTGCTAGCTGGGGAGAGTCACATATGTCACTGATACTGTATGTGCAGGCTGCTTGCTCGGGAGAGTCACATATCTCACTGATACTGTATGTGCAGGCTGCTAGCTGGGGAGAATCACATATATCACTGATACTGTATGTGCAGGCTGCTTGCTCGGGAGAGTCACATATCTCACTGATACTGTATGTGCAGGCTGCTTGCTCGGGAGAGTCACATATCTCACTGGTACTGTATGTGCAGGCTGCTTGCTCGGGGGAGTCACATATCTCACTGATACTGTATGTGCTGGCTGCTAGCTGGCGAGAGTCACATATATCACTGATACTGTATGTGCAGGCTGCTAGCTGGGGAGTGTCACATATCTCACTGATACTGTATGTGCAGGCTGCTAGCTGGGGAGAGTCACATATGTCACTGATACTGTATGTGCTGCTTGCTCGGGAGAGTTACATATCTCACTGATACTGTATGTGCAGGCTGCTAGCTGGGGAGAGTCACATATATCACTGATACTGTATGTGCAGGCTGCTAGCTGGGGAGAGTCACATATCTCACTGATACAGTATGTGCAGGCTGCTAGCTGGGGAGAGTCACATATCTCACTGATACTGTATGTGCAGGCTGCTAGCTGGGGAGAGTCACATATCTCACTGATACTGTATGTGCAGACTGCTAGCTGGGGAGAGTCACATATCTCACTGATACTGTATGTGCAGGCTGCTAGCTGGGGAGAGTCACATATCTCGCTGATAGTGTATGTGCAGGCTGCTAGCTGGGGAGAGTCACATATCTCACTGATAATGTATGTGCAGGCTGCTAGCTCAGGAGAGTCACATATCTCACTGATAATGTATGTGCAGGCTGCTAGCTCAGGAGAGTCACATATCTCACTGATACTGTATGTGCAGGCTGCATGCTTGGGAGAATCGCATATCTCACCGATACTGATATGTGCCGGCTGCATGCTCGGGAGAGTCACTGAACTCATTGATACTGTACGTGCAGGCTGCTTGCTTGGGAGAGTTACATATCTCACTGATACTGTATGTGCAGGCTGCTTGTTTGGGAGAGTCACTGATCTCACTGATACTGTATGTGCAGGCTGCTTGCTCGGGAGAGTCACATATCTCACTGATACTGATATGTGCAGGCTGCTAGCTGGGGAGAGTCACATATCTCACTGATACTGTATGTGCAGGCTGATTGCTCCGGAAAGTCACATATCTCAATGATACTGTATGTGCAGGCTGCTTGCTCGGGAGAGTCACATATCTCACTGATACTGTATGTGGAGGCTGCTTGCTCGGGGGAGTCACATATCTCACTGATACTGTATGTGCAGGCTGCTTGCTCGGGAGAGTCACATATCTCACTGGTACTGTATGTGCAGGCTGCTTGCCCGGGGGAGTCACATATCTCACTGATACTGTATGTGCAGGCTGATTGCTCGGGAGCGTCACATATCTTACTGATACTGTATGTGCAGGCTGCTAGCTGGGGAGAGTCACATATGTCACTGATACTGTATGTGCAGGCTGCTTGCTCGGGAGAGTCACATATCTCACTGATACTGTATGTGCAGGCTGCTAGCTGGGGAGAATCACATATATCACTGATACTGTATGTGCAGGCTGCTTGCTCGGGAGAGTCACATATCTCACTGATACTGTATGTGCAGGCTGCTTGCTCGGGAGAGTCACATATCTCACTGGTACTGTATGTGCAGGCTGCTTGCTCGGGGGAGTCACATATCTCACTGATACTGTATGTGCTGGCTGCTAGCTGGCGAGAGTCACATATATCACTGATACTGTATGTGCAGGCTGCTAGCTGGGGAGTGTCACATATCTCACTGATACTGTATGTGCAGGCTGCTAGCTGGGGAGAGTCACATATGTCACTGATACTGTATGTGCTGCTTGCTCGGGAGAGTCACATATCTCACTGATACTGTATGTGCAGGCTGCTAGCTGGGGAGAGTCACATATATCACTGATACTGTATGTGCAGGCTGCTAGCTGGGGAGAGTCACATATCTCACTGATACAGTATGTGCAGGCTGCTAGCTGGGGAGAGTCACATATCTCACTGATACTGTATGTGCAGGCTGCTAGCTGGGGAGAGTCACATATCTCACTGATACTGTATGTGCAGACTGCTAGCTGGGGAGAGTCACATATCTCACTGATACTGTATGTGCAGGCTGCTAGCTGGGGAGAGTCACATATCTCGCTGATAGTGTATGTGCAGGCTGCTAGCTGGGGAGAGTCACATATCTCACTGATAATGTATGTGCAGGCTGCTAGCTCAGGAGAGTCACATATCTCACTGATAATGTATGTGCAGGCTGCTAGCTCAGGAGAGTCACATATCTCACTGATACTGTATGTGCAGGCTGCATGCTTGGGAGAATCGCATATCTCACCGATACTGATATGTGCCGGCTGCATGCTCGGGAGAGTCACTGAACTCATTGATACTGTACGTGCAGGCTGCTTGCTTGGGAGAGTTACATATCTCACTGATACTGTATGTGCAGGCTGCTTGTTTGGGAGAGTCACTGATCTCACTGATACTGTATGTGCAGGCTGCTTGCTCGGGAGAGTCACATATCTCACTGATACTGATATGTGCAGGCTGCTAGCTGGGGAGAGTCACATATCTCACTGATACTGTATGTGCAGGCTGTTTGCTCAGGAGTGTGACATATCTCACTGATACTGTATGTGCAGGCTGCTTGCTCGGGAGAGTCATATCTCACTGATACTGTATGTGCAGGCTGCTAGCTCGGGAGAGTCACATATCTCACTGATACTGTATGTGCAGGCTGCTTGCTCGGGAGAGTCACATATCTCACTGATACTGTATGTGCAGGCTGCTAGCTCGGGATAGTCACATATCTCACTGATACAGTATGTGCAGGCTGCTAGCTGGGGAGAGTCTCATATCTCACTGATACTGTATGTGCAGGCTGCTATCTCGGGAGAGTCACATATCTCACTGGTACTCTATGTACAGGCTGCTAGCTGGGGAGAGTCACATATCTCACTGATACTGTATGTGCAGGCTGCTTGCTCGGGAGAGTCATATCTCACTGATACTGTATGTGCAGATTGCTAGCTCGGGAGTGTCACATATATTACTGATACTGTATGTGCAGACTGCTAGCTCGGGAGAGTCACATATCTCACTGATACTGTATGTGCAGGCTGCTAGCTGGGGAGAGTCACTGATCTCTCTGATACTGTATGTGCAGGCTGCTAGCTCGGGAGAGTCACATATCTCACTGATACTGTATGTGCAGGCTGCTAGCTCAGGAAAGTCACATATCTCCCTGATACTGTATGTGCAAGCTGCTAGCTGGGGAGAGTCAAATATCTCACTGATACTGTATGTGCAGGCTGCTTGCTGGGGAAAGTCACATATCTCACTGATACTGATATGTGCAGGCTGCTAGCTGGGGAGAGTCACATATCTCACTGATACTGTATGTGCAGGCTGCTTGCTCAGGAGTGTGACATATCTCACTGATACTGTATGTGCAGGCTGCTTGCTCAGGAGAGTCCTATCTCACTGATACTGTATGTGCAGGCTGCTAGCTCGGGAGAGTCACATATCTCACTGATACTGTATGTGCAGGCTTCTTGCTCGGGAGAGTCACATATCTCACTGATACTGTATGTGCAGGCTGCTAGCTGGGGAGAGTCACATATCTCACTGATACTGTATGTGCAGGCTGCTAGCTCGGGAGAGTCACATATCTCACTGGTACTCTATGTACAGGCTGCTAGCTGGGGATAGTCACATATCTCACTGATACTGTATGTGCAGGCTGCTTGCTCGGGAGAGTCATATCTCACTGATACTGTATGTGCAGACTGCTAGCTCGGGAGTGTCACATATATTACTGATACTGTATGTGCAGACTGCTAGCTCGGGAGAGTCACATATCTCACTGATACTGTATGTGCAGGCTGCTAGCTCGGGAGAGTCACATATCTCACTGGTACTGTATGTGCAGGCTGCTAGCTCAGGAAAGTCACATATCTCACTGATACTGTATGTGCAAGCTGCTAGGTTGGGGAGTGTCACATATATCAATGATACTGTATGTGCAGACTGCTAGCTCGGGAGAGTCACATATCTCACTGATACTGTATGTGCTGGCTGCTAGATGGGGAGAGTCACTGATCTCTCTGATACTGTATGTGCAGGCTGCTAGCTCGGGAGAGTCACATATCTCACTGATACTGTATGTGCAGGCTGCTAGCTCAGGAAAGTCACATATCTCACTGATACTGTATGTGCAAGCTGCTAGCTGGGGAGAGTCACATATCTCACTGATACTGTATGTGCAGGCTGCTTGCTGGGGAAAGTCACATATCTCACTGATAATGATATGTGCAGGCTGCTAGCTGGGGAGAGTCACATATCTCACTGATACTGTATGTGCAGGCTGCTTGCTCAGGAGTGTGACATATCTCACTGATACTGTATGTGCAGGCTGCTTGCTCGGGAGAGTCATATCTCACTGATACTGTATGTGCAGGCTGCTAGCTCGGGAGAGTCACATATCTCACTGATACTGTATGTGCAGGCTGCTTGCTCGGGAGAGTCATATCTCACTGATACTGTATGTGCAGGCTGCTTGCTCGGGAGAGTCACATATCTCACTGATACTGTATGTACAGGCTGCTTGCTCGGGAGAGTCATATCTCACTGATACTGTATGTGCAGACTGCTAGCTCGGGAGTGTCACATATATTACTGATACTGTATGTGCAGACTGCTAGCTCGGGAGAGTCACATATCTCACTGATACTGTATGTGCAGGCTGCTAGCTCGGGAGAGTCACATATCTCACTGATACTGTATGTGGTGCCTGCTACCTCAGGAAAGTCACATATCTCACTGATACTGTATGTGCAAGCTGCTAGCTGGGGAGAGTCACATATCTCACTGATACTGTATGTGCAGGCTGCTAGATGGGGAGAGTCACTGATCTCTCTGATACTGTATGTGCAGGCTGCTAGCTCGGGAGAGTCACATATCTCACTGATACTGTATGTGCAGGCTGCTAGCTCAGGAAAGTCACATATCTCACTGATACTGTATGTGCAAGCTGCTAGCTGGGGAGAGTCACATATCTCACTGATACTGTATGTGCAGGCTGCTTGCTGGGGAAAGTCACATATCTCACTGATAATGATATGTGCAGGCTGCTAGCTGGGGAGAGTCACATATCTCACTGATACTGTATGTGCAGGCTGCTTGCTCAGGAGTGTGACATATCTCACTGATACTGTATGTGCAGGCTGCTTGCTCGGGAGAGTCATATCTCACTGATACTGTATGTGCAGGCTGCTAGCTCGGGAGAGTCACATATCTCACTGATACTGTATGTGCAGGCTGCTTGCTCGGGAGAGTCATATCTCACTGATACTGTATGTGCAGGCTGCTTGCTCGGGAGAGTCACATATCTCACTGATACTGTATGTACAGGCTGCTTGCTCGGGAGAGTCATATCTCACTGATACTGTATGTGCAGACTGCTAGCTCGGGAGTGTCACATATATTACTGATACTGTATGTGCAGACTGCTAGCTCGGGAGAGTCACATATCTCACTGATACTGTATGTGCAGGCTGCTAGCTCGGGAGAGTCACATATCTCACTGATACTGTATGTGGTGCCTGCTACCTCAGGAAAGTCACATATCTCACTGATACTGTATGTGCAAGCTGCTAGCTGGGGAGAGTCACATATCTCACTGATACTGTATGTGCAGGCTGCTTGCTGGGGAAAGTCACATATCTCACTGATACTGTATGTGCAGGCTGCTAGCTGGGGAGAGTCACATAACTCACTGATACTGTATGTACAGGCTGCTAGCTGGGGAGAGCCACATATCTCACTGATACTGTTTGTGCAGGCTGCTAGCTGGGGAGAGTCACATATCTCACTGATACTGTATGTGATGCTAGCTGGGGAGAGTCACATATCTCACTGATACTGTATGTACAGGCTGCTTGCTCGGGAGAGTCACATATCTCACTGATACTGTATGTGCAGGCTGCTGGCTCGGGAGAGTCACATATCTCACTGATACTGTATGTGCAGGCTGCTAGCTGGGGAGAGTCACATATGTCACTGATACTGTATGTGCAAGCTGCTTGCACGGGAGAGTCACATATCTCACTGATACTGTATGTGCAGGCTGCTTGCTCGGGAGAGTCACATATCTCACTGATACTGTATGTGCAGGCTGCTTGCTCGGGAGAGTCACATATCTCACTGGTACTGTATGTGCAGGCTGCTTGCTCGGGGGAGTCACATATCTCACTGATACTGTATGTGCAGGCTGATTGCTCGGGAGTGTCACATATCTCACTGATACTGTGTGTGCAGGCTGCTAGCTGGGGAGAGTCACATATCTCACTGATACTGTATGTGCAGGCTGCTATCTGGGGAGAGTCACATAACTCACTGACACTGTATGTACAGGCTGCTAGCTGGGGAGAGTCACATATCTCACTGATACTGTATGTGCAGGCTGCTAGCTGGGGAGAGTCACATATCTCACTGATACTGTATGTGATGCTAGCTGGGGAGAGTCACATATCTCACTGATACTGTATGTACAGGCTGCTTGCTCGGGAGAGTCACATATCTCACTGATACTGTATGTGCAGGCTGATTGCTCGGGAGAGTCACATATCTCACTGATACTGTATGTGCAGACTGCTAGCTCGGGAGAGTCACATATCTCACTGATACTGTATGTGCAGGCTGCTAGCTGGGGAGAGTCACATATCTCACTGATACTGTATGTGCAGGCTGCTAGCTGGGGAGAGTCACATATCTCACTGATACTGTATGTGCAGGCGGCTAGCTGGGGAGAGTCACATATCTCACTGATACTGTATGTACAGGCTGCTAGCTGGGGGGAGTCACATATCTCACTGATACTGTATGTGCAGGCTGCTAGCTGGGGAGAGTCACATATCTCACTGATACTGTATGTGATGCTAGCTGGGGAGAGTCACATATCTCACTGATACTGTATGTACAGGCTGCTTTCTCAGGAGAGTCACATATCTCACTGATACTGTATGTGCAGGCTGATTGCTCCGGAAAGTCACATATCTCACTGATACTGTATGTGCAGGCTGCTTGCTCGGGAGAGTCACATATCTCACTGATACTGTATGTGGAGGCTGCTTGCTCGGGGGAGTCACATATCTCACTGATACTGTATGTGCAGGCTGCTTGCTCGGGAGAGTCACATATCTCACTGGTACTGTATGTGCAGGCTGCTTGCCCGGGGGAGTCACATATCTCACTGATACTGTATGTGCAGGCTGATTGCTCGGGAGCGTCACATATCTTACTGATACTGTATGTGCAGGCTGCTAGCTGGGGAGAGTCACATATGTCACTGATACTGTATGTGCAGGCTGCTTGCTCGGGAGAGTCACATATCTCACTGATACTGTATGTGCAGGCTGCTAGCTGGGGAGAATCACATATATCACTGATACTGTATGTGCAGGCTGCTTGCTCGGGAGAGTCACATATCTCACTGATACTGTATGTGCAGGCTGCTTGCTCGGGAGAGTCACATATCTCACTGGTACTGTATGTGCAGGCTGCTTGCTCGGGGGAGTCACATATCTCACTGATACTGTATGTGCTGGCTGCTAGCTGGCGAGAGTCACATATATCACTGATACTGTATGTGCAGGCTGCTAGCTGGGGAGTGTCACATATCTCACTGATACTGTATGTGCAGGCTGCTAGCTGGGGAGAGTCACATATGTCACTGATACTGTATGTGCTGCTTGCTCGGGAGAGTCACATATCTCACTGATACTGTATGTGCAGGCTGCTAGCTGGGGAGAGTCACATATATCACTGATACTGTATGTGCAGGCTGCTAGCTGGGGAGAGTCACATATCTCACTGATACAGTATGTGCAGGCTGCTAGCTGGGGAGAGTCACATATCTCACTGATACTGTATGTGCAGGCTGCTAGCTGGGGAAAGTCACATATCTCACTGATATTGTATGTGCAGGCTGCTAGCTGGGGAGAGTCACATATCTCACTGATACTGTATGTGCAGGCTGCTAGCTGGGGAGAGTCACATATCTCGCTGATAGTGTATGTGCAGGCTGCTAGCTGGGGAGAGTCACATATCTCACTGATAATGTATGTGCAGGCTGCTAGCTCAGGAGAGTCACATATCTCACTGATAATGTATGTGCAGGCTGCTAGCTCAGGAGAGTCACATATCTCACTGATACTGTATGTGCAGGCTGCATGCTTGGGAGAATCGCATATCTCACCGATACTGATATGTGCCGGCTGCATGCTCGGGAGACTCACTGAACTCATTGATACTGTACGTGCAGGCTGCTTGCTTGGGAGAGTTACATATCTCACTGATACTGTATGTGCAGGCTGCTTGTTTGGGAGAGTCACTGATCTCACTGATACTGTATGTGCAGCCTGCTTGCTCGGGAGAGTCACATATCTCACTGATACTGATATGTGCAGGCTGCTAGCTGGGGAGAGTCACATATCTCACTGATACTGTATGTGCAGGCTGTTTGCTCAGGAGTGTGACATATCTCACTGATACTGTATGTGCAGGCTGCTTGCTCGGGAGAGTCATATCTCACTGATACTGTATGTGCAGGCTGCTAGCTCGGGAGAGTCACATATCTCACTGATACTGTATGTGCAGGCTGCTAGCTGGGGAGAGTCACTGATCTCTCTGATACTGTATGTGCAGGCTGCTAGCTCGGGAGAGTCACATATCTCACTGATACTGTATGTGCAGGCTGCTAGCTCAGGAAAGTCACATATCTCCCTGATACTGTATGTGCAAGCTGCTAGCTGGGGAGAGTCAAATATCTCACTGATACTGTATGTGCAGGCTGCTTGCTGGGGAAAGTCACATATCTCACTGATACTGATATGTGCAGGCTGCTAGCTGGGGAGAGTCACATATCTCACTGATACTGTATGTGCAGGCTGCTTGCTCAGGAGTGTGACATATCTCACTGATACTGTATGTGCAGGCTGCTTGCTCAGGAGAGTCCTATCTCACTGATACTGTATGTGCAGGCTGCTAGCTCGGGAGAGTCACATATCTCACTGATACTGTATGTGCAGGCTTCTTGCTCGGGAGAGTCACATATCTCACTGATACTGTATGTGCAGGCTGCTAGCTGGGGAGAGTCACATATCTCACTGGTACTGTATGTGCAGGCTGCTAGCTGGGGAGAATCAAATATCTCACTGATACTGTATGTGCAGGCTGCTAGCTGGGGAGAGTCACATATGTCACTGATACTGTATGTGCAAGCTGCTTGCACGGGAGAGTCACATATCTCACTGATACTGTATGTGCAGGCTGCTTGCTCGGGAGAGTCACATATCTCACTGGTACTGTATGTGCAGGCTGCTTGCTCGGGGGAGTCACATATCTCACTGATACTGTATGTGCAGGCTGATTGCTCAGGAGAGTCACATATCTCACTGATACTGTATGTGCTGGCTGCTAGCTGGGGAGAGTCACATATCTCACTGATACTGTATGTGCAGACTGCTAGCTGGGGAGAGTCACATATCTCACTGATACTGTATGTGCAGGCTGCTAGCTGGGGAGAGTCACATATCTCACTGATAGTGTATGTGCAGGCTGCTAGCTGGGGAGAGTCACATATCTCACTGATAATGTATGTGCAGGCTGCTAGCTCAGGAGAGTCACATATCTCACTGATACTGTATGTGCAGGCTGCTTGCTTGGGAGAATCGCATATCTCACTGATACTGATATGTGCCGGCTGCATGCTCGGGAGAGTCACTGAACTCATTGATACTGTACGTGCAGGCTGCTTGCTTGGGAGAGTTACATATCTCACTGATACTGTATGTGCAGGCTGCTTGTTTGGGAGAGTCACTGATCTCACTGATACTGTATGTGCAGGCTGCTTGCTCGGAAGAGTCACATATCTCACTGATACTGTATGTGCAGGCTGCTAGCTGGGGAGAGTCACATATCTCACTGATAGTGTATGTGCAGGCTGCTTGCTCAGGAGTGTGACATATCTCACTGATACTGTATGTGCAGGCTGCTTGCTCGGGAGAGTCATATCTCACTGATACTGTATGTGCAGGCTGCTAGCTGGGGAGAGTCACATATCTCACTGATACTGTATGTGCAGGCTGCTAGCTGGGGAGAGTCACATATCTCACTGATACTGTATGTACAGGCTGCTAGCTGGGGGGAGTCACATATCTCACTGATACTGTATGTGCAGGCTGCTAGCTGGGGAGAGTCACATATCTCACTGATACTGTATGTGATGCTAGCTTGGGAGAGTCACATATCTCACTGATACTGTATGTACAGGCTGCTTTCTCAGGAGAGTCACATATCTCACTGATACTGTATGTGCAGGCTGATTGCTCGGGAGAGTCACATATCTCACTGATACTGTATGTGGAGGCTGCTTGCTCGGGGGAGTCACATATCTCACTGATACTGTATGTGCAGGCTGCTTGCTTGGGAGAGTCACATATCTCACTGGTACTGTATGTGCAGGCTGCTTGCCCAGGGGAGTCACATATCTCACTGATACTGTATGTGCAGGCTGATTGCTCGGGAGCGTCACATATCTTACTGATACTGTATGTGCAGGCTGCTAGCTGGGGAGAGTCACATATGTCACTGATACTGTATGTGCAGGCTGCTTGCTCGGGAGAGTCACATATCTCACTGATACCATATGTGCAGGCTGCTAGCTGGGGAGAGTCACATATCTCACTGATACTGTATGTGCAGGCTGCTAGCTGGGGAGAGTCACATATATCACTGATACAGTATGTGCAGGCTGCTTGCTCGGGAGAGTCACATATCTCACTGATACTGTATGTGCAGGCTGCTTGCTCGGGAGAGTTACATATCTCACTGGTACTGTATGTGCAGGCTGCTTGCTCGGGGGAGTCACATATCTCACTGATACTGTATGTGCTGGCTGCTAGCTGGCGAGAGTCACATATATCACTGATACTGTATGTGCAGGCTGCTAGCTGGGGAGTGTCACATATCTCACTGATACTGTATGTGCAGGCTGCTAGCTGGGGAGAGTCACATATGTCACTGATACTGTATGTGCTGCTTGCTCGGGAGAGTCACATATCTCACTGATACTGTATGTGCAGGCTGCTAGCTGGGGAGAGTCACATATATCACCGATACTGTATGTGCAGGCTGCTAGCTGGGGAGAGTCACATATCTCACTGATACTGTATGTGCAGTCTGCTAGCTGGGGAGAGTTACATATCTCACTGATACTGTATGTGCAGGCTGCTTGCTCGGGAGAGTCACATATCTCACTGATACTGAAATGTGCAGGCTGCTAGCTGGGGAGAGTCACATATCTCACTGATACTGTATGTGCAGGCTGCTTGCTCAGGAGTGTGACATATCTCACTGATACTGTATGTGCAGGCTGCTTGCTCGGGAGAGTCATATCTCACTGATACTGTATGTGCAGGCTGCTAGCTTGGGAGAGTCACATATCTCACTGATACTGTATGTGCAGGCTGCTTGCTCGGGAGAGTCACATATCTCACTGATACTGTATGTGCAGGCTGCTAGCTGGGGAGAGTCACATATCTCACTGATACTGTATGTGCAGGCTGCTAGCTCGGGAGAGTCACATATCTCACTGGTACTCTATGTACAGGTTGCTAGCTGGGGAGAGTCACATATCTCACTGATACTGTATGTGCAGGCTGCTTGCTCGGGAGAGTCATATCTCACTGATACTGTATGTGCAGACTGCTAGCTCGGGAGTGTCACATATATTACTGATACTGTATGTGCAGACTGCTAGCTCGGGAGAGTCACATATCTCACTGATACTGTATGTGCAGGCTGCTAGCTCGGGAGAGTCACATATCTCACTGATACTGTATGTGCAGGCTGCTAGCTCAGGAAAGTCTCATATCTCACTGATACTGTATGTGCAGGCTGCTAGGTTGGGGAGTGTCACATATATCAATGATACTGTATGTGCAGACTGCTAGCTCGGGAGAGTCACATATCTCACTGATACTGTATGTGCAGGCTGTTAGCTGGGGAGAGTCACTGATCTCTCAGATACTGTATGTGCAGGCTGCTAGCTCGGGAGAGTCACATATCTCACTGATACTGTATGTGCAGGCTGCTAGCTCAGGAAAGTCACATATCTCACTGATACTGTATGTGCAAGCTGCTAGCTGGGGAGAGTCACATATCTCACTGATACTGTATGTGCAGGCTGCTTGCTGGGGAAAGTCACATATCTCACTGATACTGAAATGTGCAGGCTGCTAGCTGGGGAGAGTCACATATCTCACTGATACTGTATGTGCAGGCTGCTTGCTCAGGAGTGTGACATATCTCACTGATACTGTATGTGCAGGCTGCTTGCTCGGGATAGTCATATCTCACTGATACTGTATGTGCAGGCTGCTTGCCCGGGGGAGTCACATATCTCACTGATACTGTATGTGCAGGCTGATTGCTCGGGAGCGTCACATATCTTACTGATACTGTATGTGCAGGCTGCTAGCTGGGGAGAGTCACATATGTCTCTGATACTGTATGTGCAGGCTGCTTGCTCGGGAGAGTCACATATCTCACTGATACTGTATGTGCAGGCTGCTAGCTGGGGAGAGTCACATATCTCACTGATACTGTATGTGCAGGCTGCTTGCTCGGGAGAGTCATATCTCACTGATACTGTATGTGCAGGCTGCTTGCTCGGGAGAGTCACATATCTCACTGATACTGTATGTGCAGGCTGCTAGCTGGGGAGAGTCTCATATCTCACTGATACTGTATGTGCAGGCTGCTAACTCGGGAGAGTCACATATCTCACTGGTACTCTATGTACAGGCTGCTAGCTGGGGAGAGTCACATATCTCACTGATACTGTATGTGCAGGCTGCTTGCTCGGGAGAGTCATATCTCACTGATACTGTATGTGCAGACTGCTAGCTCGGGAGTGTCACATATATTACTGATACTGTATGTGCAGACTGCTAGCTCGGGAGAGTCACATATCTCACTGATACTGTATGTGCAGGCTGCTAGCTCGGGAGAGTCACATATCTCACTGATACTGTATGTGCAGGCTGCTAGCTCAGGAAAGTCACATATCTCACTGATACTGTATGTGCAAGCTGCTAGCTGGGGAGAGTCACATATCTCACTGATACTGTATGTGCAGGCTGCTTGCTGGGGAAAGTCACATATCTCACTGATACTGTATGTGCAGGCTGCTAGCTGGGGAGAGTCACATAACTCACTGATACTGTATGTACAGGCTGCTAGCTGGGGAGAGCCACATATCTCACTGATACTGTTTGTGCAGGCTGCTAGCTGGGGAGAGTCACATATCTCACTGATACTGTATGTGATGCTAGCTGGGGAGAGTCACATATCTCACTGATACTGTATGTGCAAGCTGCTAGCTGGGGAGAGTCACATATCTCACTGATACTGTATGTGCAGGCTGCTTGCTGGGGAAAGTCACATATCTCACTGATACTGTATGTGCAGGCTGCTAGCTGGGGAGAGTCACATAACTCACTGATACTGTATGTACAGGCTGCTAGCTGGGGAGAGCCACATATCTCACTGATACTGTTTGTGCAGGCTGCTAGCTGGGGAGAGTCACATATCTCACTGATACTGTATGTGATGCTAGCTGGGGAGAGTCACATAACTCACTGATACTGTATGTACAGGCTGCTAGCTGGGGAGAGCCACATATCTCACTGATACTGTTTGTGCAGGCTGCTAGCTGGGGAGAGTCACATATCTCACTGATACTGTATGTGATGCTAGCTCGGGAGAGTCACATATCTCACTGATACTGTATGTGCAGGCTGCTGGCTCGGGAGAGTCACATATCTCACTGATACTGTATGTGCAGGCTGCTAGCTGGGGAGAATCAAATATCTCACTGATACTGTATGTGCAGGCTGCTAGCTGGGGAGAGTCACATATGTCACTGATACTGTATGTGCAAGCTGCTTGCACGGGAGAGTCACATATCTCACTGATACTGTATGTGTAGGCTGCTTGCTCGGGAGAGTCACATATCTCACTGGTACTGTATGTGCAGGCTGCTTGCTCGGGGGAGTCACATATCTCACTGATACTGTATGTGCAGGCTGATTGCTCAGGAGAGTCACATATCTCACTGATACTGTATGTGCTGGCTGCTAGCTGGGGAGAGTCACATATCTCACTGATACTGTATGTGCAGACTGCTAGCTGGGGAGAGTCACATATCTCACTGATACTGTATGTGCAGGCTGCTAGCTGGGGAGAGTCACATATCTCACTGATAGTGTGTGTGCAGGCTGCTAGCTGGGGAGAGTCACATATCTCACTGATAATGTATGTGCAGGCTGCTAGCTCAGGAGAGTCACATATCTCACTGATACTGTATGTGCAGGCTGCTTGCTTGGGAGAATCGCATATCTCACTGATACTGGTATGTGCCGGCTGCATGCTCGGGAGAGTCACTGAACTCATTGATACTGTACGTGCAGGCTGCTTGCTTGGGAGAGTTAGATATCTCACTGATACTGTATGTGCAGGCTGCTTGTTTGGGAGAGTCACTGATCTCACTGATACTGTATGTGCAGGCTGCTTGCTCGGAAGAATCACATATCTCACTGATACTGATATGTGCAGGCTGCTAGCTGGGGAGAGTCACATATCTCACTGATACTGTATGTGCAGGCTGCTTGCTCAGGAGTGTGACATATCTCACTGATACTGTATGTGCAGGCTGCTTGCTCGGGAGAGTCATATCTCACTGATACTGTATGTGCAGGCTGCTAGCTGGGGAGAGTCACATATCTCACTGATACTGTATGTGCAGGCTGCTAGCTGGGGAGAGTCACATATCTCACTGATACTGTATGTACAGGCTGCTAGCTGGGGGGAGTCACATATCTCACTGATACTGTATGTGCAGGCTGCTAGCTGGGGAGAGTCACATATCTCACTGATACTGTATGTGATGCTAGCTGGGGAGAGTCACATATCTCACTGATACTGTATGTACAGGCTGCTTTCTCAGGAGAGTCACATATCTCACTGATACTGTATGTGCAGGCTGATTGCTCCGGAAAGTCACATATCTCACTGATACTGTATGTGCAGGCTGATTGCTCGGGAGAGTCACATATCTCACTGATACTGTATGTGGAGGCTGCTTGCTCGGGGGAGTCACATATCTCACTGATACTGTATGTGCAGGCTGCTTGCTTGGGAGAGTCACATATCTCACTGGTACTGTATGTGCAGGCTGCTTGCCCGGGGGAGTCACATATCTCACTGATACTGTATGTGCAGGCTGATTGCTCGGGAGCGTCACATATCTTACTGATACTGTATGTGCAGGCTGCTAGCTGGGGAGAGTCACATATCTCACTGATACTGTATGTGCAGGCTGCTAGCTGGGGAGAGTCACATATCTCACTGATACTGTATGTGCAGGCTGCTAGCTGGGGAGAGTCACATATATCACTGATACAGTGTGTGCAGGCTGCTTGCTCGGGAGAGTCACATATCTCACTGATACTGTATGTGCAGGCTGCTTGCTCGGGAGAGTCACATATCTCACTGGTACTGTATGTGCAGGCTGCTTGCTCGGGGGAGTCACATATCTCACTGATACTGTATGTGCTGGCTGCTAGCTGGCGAGAGTCACATATATCACTGATACTGTATGTGCAGGCTGCTAGCTGGGGAGTGTCACATATCTCACTGATACTGTATGTGCAGGCTGCTAGCTGGGGAGAGTCACATATGTCACTGATACTGTATGTGCTGCTTGCTCGGGAGAGTCACATATCTCACTGATACTGTATGTGCAGGCTGCTAGCTGGGGAGAGTCACATATATCACTGATACTGTATGTGCAGGCTGCTAGCTGGGGAGAGTCACATATCTCACTGATACTGTATGTGCAGGCTGCTAGCTGGGGAGAGTCACATATCTCACTGATACTGTATGTGCAGGCTGCTAGCTGGGGAAAGTCACATATCTCACTGATATTGTATGTGCAAGCTGCTAGCTGGGGAGAGTCACTTATCTCACTGATACTGTATGTGCAGACTGCTAGCTGGGGAGAGTCACATATCTCAATGATACTGTATGTGCAGGCTGCTAGCTGGGGAGAGTCACATATCTCACTGATAGTGTATGTGCAGGCTGCTAGCTGGGGAGAGTCACATATCTCACTGATAATGTATGTGCAGGCTGCTAGCTCAGGAGAGTCACATATCTCACTGATACTGTATGTGCAGGCTGCTTGCTTGGGAGAATCGCATATCTCACCGATACTGATATGTGCCGGCTGCATGCTCGGGAGAGTCACTGAACTCATTGATACTGTACGTGCAGGCTGCTTGCTTGGGAGAGTTACATATCTCACTGATACTGTATGTGCAGGCTGCTTGTTTGGGAGAGTCACTGATCTCACTGATACTGTATGTGCAGGCTGCTTGCTCGGGAGAGTCACATATCTCACTGATACTGATATGTGCAGGCTGCTAGCTGGGGAGAGTCACATATCTCACTGATACTGTATGTGCAGGCTGCTTGCTCAGGAGTGTGACATATCTCACTGATACTGTATGTGCAGGCTGCTTGCTCGGGAGAGTCATATCTCACTGATACTGTATGTGCAGGCTGCTAGCTCGGGAGAGTCACATATCTCACTGATACTGTATGTGCAGGCTGCTTGCTCGGGAGAGTCAATTATCTCACTGATACTGTATGTGCAGGCTGCTAGCTGGGGAGAGTCACATATCTCACTGATACTGTATGTGCAGGCTGCTAGCTCGGGAGAGTCACATATCTCACTGGTACTCTATGTACAGGTTGCTAGCTGGGGAGAGTCACATATCTCACTGATACTGTATGTGCAGGCTGCTTGCTCGGGAGAGTCATATCTCACTGATACTGTATGTGCAGACTGCTAGCTCGGGAGTGTCACATATATTACTGATACTGTATGTGCAGACTGCTAGCTCGGGAGAGTCACATATCTCACTGATACTGTATGTGCAGGCTGCTAGCTCGGGAGAGTCACATATCTCACTGATACTGTATGTGCAGGCTGCTAGCTCAGGAAAGTCTCATATCTCACTGATACTGTATGTGCAAGCTGCTAGGTTGGGGAGTGTCACATATATCAATGATACTGTATGTGCAGACTGCTAGCTCGGGAGAGTCACATATCTCACTGATACTGTATGTGCAGGCTGCTAGCTGGGGAGAGTCACTGATCTCTCTGATACTGTATGTGCAGGCTGCTAGCTCGGGAGAGTCACATATCTCACTGATACTGTATGTGCAGGCTGCTAGCTCAGGAAAGTCACATATCTCACTGATACTGTATGTGCAAGCTGCTAGCTGGGGAGAGTCACATATCTCACTGATACTGTATGTGCAGGCTGCTTGCTGGGGAAAGTCACATATCTCACTGATACTGAAATGTGCAGGCTGCTAGCTGGGGAGAGTCACATATCTCACTGATACTGTATGTGCAGGCTGCTTGCTCAGGAGTGTGACATATCTCACTGATACTGTATGTGCAGGCTGCTTGCTCGGGAGAGTCACATATCTCACTGATACTGTATGTGCAGGCTGCTAGCTGGGGAGAGTCACATATCTCACTGATACTGTATGTGCAGGCTGCTAGCTCGGGAGAGTCACATATCTCACTGGTACTCTATGTACAGGCTGCTAGCTGGGGAGAGTCACATATCTCACTGATACTGTATGTGCAGGCTGCTTGCTCGGGAGAGTCATATCTCACTGATACTGTATGTGCAGACTGCTAGCTCGGGAGTGTCACATATATTACTGATACTGTATGTGCAGACTGCTAGCTCGGGAGAGTCACTTATCTCACTGATACTGTATGTGCAGGCTGCTAGCTCGGGAGAGTCACATATCTCACTGATACTGTATGTGCAGGCTGCTAGCTCAGGAAAGTCACATATCTCACTGATACTGTATGTGCAAGCTGCTAGGTTGGGGAGTGTCACATATATCAATGATACTGTATGTGCAGACTGCTAGCTCGGGAGAGTCACATATCTCACTGATACTGTATGTGCAGGCTGCTAGCTGGGGAGAGTCACTGATCTCTCTGATACTGTATGTGCAGGCTGCTAGCTCGGGAGAGTCACATATCTCACTGATACTGTATGTGCAGGCTGCTAGCTCAGGAAAGTCACATATCTCACTGATACTGTATGTGCAAGCTGCTAGCTGGGGAGAGTCACATATCTCACTGATACTGTATGTGCAGGCTGCTTGCTGGGGAATGTCACATATCTCACTGATACTGTATGTGCAAGCTGCTAGCTGGGGAGAGTCACATATCTCACTGATACTGTATGTGCAGGCTGCTTGCTCAGGAGTGTGACATATCTCACTGATACTGTATGTGCAGGCTGCTTGCTCGGGATAGTCATATCTCACTGATACTGTATGTGCAGGCTGCTAGCTCGGGAGAGTCACATATCTCACTGATACTGTATGTGCAGGCTGCTTGCTCGGGAGAGTCACATATCTCACTGATACTGTATGTGCAGGCTGCTAGCTGGGGAGAGTCACATATCTCACTGATACTGTATGTGCAGGCTGCTAGCTCGGGAGAGTCACATATCTCACTGGTACTCTATGTACAGGCTGCTAGCTGGGGAGAGTCACATATCTCACTGATACTGTATGTGCAGGCTGCTTGCTCGGGAGAGTCATATCTCACTGATACTGTATGTGCAGACTGCTAGCTCGGGAGTGTCACATATATTACTGATACTGTATGTGCAGACTGCTAGCTCGGGAGAGTCACTTATCTCACTGATACTGTATGTGCAGGCTGCTAGCTCGGGAGAGTCACATATCTCACTGATACTGTATGTGCAGGCTGCTAGCTCAGGAAAGTCACATATCTCACTGATACTGTATGTGCAAGCTGCTAGGTTGGGGAGTGTCACATATATCAATGATACTGTATGTGCAGACTGCTAGCTCGGGAGAGTCACATATCTCACTGATACTGTATGTGCAGGCTGCTAGCTGGGGAGAGTCACTGATCTCTCTGATACTGTATGTGCAGGCTGCTAGCTCGGGAGAGTCACATATCTCACTGATACTGTATGTGAAGGCTGCTAGCTCAGGAAAGTCACATATCTCAATGATACTGTATGTGCAAGCTGCTAGCTGTGGAGAGTCACATATCTCACTGATACTGTATGTGCAGGCTGCTTGCTGGGGAAAGTCACATATCTCACTGATACTGATATGTGCAGGCTGCTAGCTGGGGAGAGTCACATATCTCACTGATACTGTATGTGCAGGCTGCTTGCTCAGGAGTGTGACATATCTCACTGATACTGTATGTGCAGGCTGCTTGCTCGGGAGAGTCATATCTCACTGATACTGTATGTGCAGGCTGCTAGCTCGGGAGAGTCACATATCTCACTGATACTGTATGTGCAGGCTGCTTGCTCGGGAGAGTCATATCTCACTGATACTGTATGTGCAGACTGCTAGCTCGGGAGTGTCACATATATTACTGATACTGTATGTGCAGACTGCTAGCTCGGGAGATTCACATATCTCACTGATACTGTATGTGCAGGCTGCTAGCTCGGGAGAGTCACATATCTCACTGATACTGTATGTGCAGGCTGCTAGCTCAGGAAAGTCTCATATCTCACTGATACTGTATGTGCAAGCTGCTAGGTTGGGGAGTGTCACATATATCAATGATACTGTATGTGCAGACTGCTAACACGGGAGAGTCACATATCTCACTGATACTGTATGTGCAGGCTGCTAGCTGGGGAGAGTCACTGATCTCTCTGATACTGTATGTGCAGGCTGCTAGCTCGGGAGAGTCACATATCTCACTGATACTGTATGTGCAGGCTGCTAGCTCAGGAAAGTCACATATCTCACTGATACTGTATGTGCAAGCTGCTAGCTGGGGAGAGTCACATATCTCACTGATACTGTATGTGCAGGCTGCTTGCTGGGGAATGTCACATATCTCACTGATACTGAAATGTGCAGGCTGCTAGCTGGGGAGAGTCACATATCTCACTGATACTGTATGTGCAGGCTGCTAGCTCGGGAGAGTCACATATCTCACTGGTACTCTATGTACAGGCTGCTAGCTGGGGAGAGTCACATATCTCACTGATACTGTATGTGCAGGCTGCTTGCTCGGGAGAGTCATATCTCACTGATACTGTATGTGCAAGCTGCTAGCTGGGGAGAGTCACATATCTCACTGATACTGTATGTGCAGGCTGCTAGCTGGGGAGAGTCACATATCTCACTGATACTGTATGTGCAGGCTGCTAGCTGGGGAGAGTCACATATCTCACTGATACTGATATGTGCAGGCTGCTAGCTGGGGAGAGTCACATATCTCACTGATACTGTATGTGCAGGCTGCTAGCTCGGGAGAGTCACATATCTCACTGGTACTCTATGTACAGGCTGCTAGCTGGGGAGAGTCACATATCTCACTGATACTGTATGTGCAGGCTTCTTGCTCGGGAGAGTCATATCTCACTGATACTGTATGTGCAGACTGCTAGCTCGGGAGTGTCACATATATTACTGATACTGTATGTGCAGACTGCTAGCTCGGGTGAGTCACTTATCTCACTGATACTGTATGTGCAGGCTGCTAGCTCGGGAGAGTCACATATCTCACTGATACTGTATGTGCAGGCTGCTAGCTCAGGAAAGTCACATATCTCACTGATACTGTATGTGCAAGCTGCTAGGTTGGGGAGTGTCACATATATCAATGATACTGTATGTGCAGACTGCTAGCTCGGGAGAGTCACATATCTCACTGATACTGTATGTGCAGGCTGCTAGCTGGGGAGAGTCACTGATCTCTCTCATACTGTATGTGCAGGCTGCTAGCTCGGGAGAGTCACATATCTCACTGATACTGTATGTGCAGGCTGCTAGCTCAGGAAAGTCACATATCTCAATGATACTGTATGTGCAAGCTGCTAGCTGGGGAGAGTCACATATCTCACTGATACTGTATGTGCAGGCTGCTTGCTGGGGAAAGTCACATATCTCACTGATACTGATATGTGCAGGCTGCTAGCTGGGGAGAGTCACATATCTCACTGATACTGTATGTGCAGGCTGCTTGCTCAGGAGTGTGACATATCTCACTGATACTGTATGTGCAGGCTGCTTGCTCCGGAGAGTCATATCTCACTGATACTGTATGTGCAGGCTGCTAGCTCGGGAGAGTCACATATCTCACTGATACTGTATGTGCAGGCTGCTTGCTCGGGAGAGTCATATCTCACTGATACTGTATGTGCAGACTGCTAGCTCGGGAGTGTCACATATATTACTGATACTGTATGTGCAGACTGCTAGCTCGGGAGAGTCACATATCTCACTGATACTGTATGTGCAGGCTGCTAGCTCGGGAGAGTCACATATCTCACTGATACTGTATGTGCAGGCTGCTAGCTCAGGAAAGTCACATATCTCACTGATACTGTATGTGCAAGCTGCTAGGTTGGGGAGTGTCACATATATCAATGATACTGTATTTGCAGACTGCTAGCTCGGGAGAGTCACATATCTCACTGATACTGTATGTGCAGGCTGCTAGCTGGGGAGAGTCACTGATCTCTCTGATACTGTATGTGTAGGCTGCTAGCTCGGGAGAGTCACATATCTCACTGATACTGTATGTGCAGGCTGCTAGCTCAGGAAAGTCACATATCTCACTGATACTGTATGTGCAAGCTGCTAGCTGGGGAGAGTCACATATCTCACTGATACTGTATGTGCAGGCTGCTAGCTGGGGAGAGTCACATAACTCACTGATACTGTATGTACAGGCTGCTAGCTGGGGAGAGTCACATATCTCACTGATATTGTATGTGCAAGCTGCTTGCTGGGGAAAGTCACATATCTCACTGATACTGTATGTGCAGGCTGCTAGCTGGGGAGAGTCACATAACTCACTGATACTGTATGTACAGGCTGCTAGCTGGGGAGAGTCACATATCTCACTGATACTGTTTGTGCAGGCTGCTAGCTGGGGAGAGTCACATATCTCACTGATACTGTATGTGATGCTAGCTGGGGAGAGTCACATATCTCACTGATACTGTATGTACAGGCTGCTTGCTCGGGAGAGTCACATATCTCACTGATACTGTAAGTGCAGGCTGATTGCTCGGGAGAGTCACATATTTCACTGATACTGTATGTGCAGGCTGCTTGCTGGAGAGAGTCACATATCTCACTGATACTGTATTTGCAGGCTGCTGGCTCGGGAGAGTCACATATCTCACTGATACTGTATGTGCAGGCTGCTAGCTGGGGAGAATCAAATATCTCACTGATACTGTATGTGCAGGCTGCTAGCTGCGGAGAGTCACATATGTCACTGATACTGTATGTGCAGGCTGCTTGCACGGGAGAGTCACATATCTCACTGATACTGTATGTGCAGGCTGCTTGCTCGGGAGAGTCACATATCTCACTGGTACTGTATGTGCAGGCTGCTTGCTCGGGGGAGTCACATATCTCACTGATACTGTATGTGCAGGCTGATTGCTCAGGAGAGTCACATATCTCACTGATACTGTATGTGCTGGCTGCTAGCTGGGGAGAGTCACATATCTCACTGATACTGTATGTGCAGACTGCTAGCTGGGGAGAGTCACATATCTCACTGATACTGTATGTGCAGGCTGCTAGCTGGGGAGAGTCACATATCTCACTGATAGTGTATGTGCAGGCTGCTAGCTGGGGAGAGTAACATATCTCACTGATAATGTATGTGCAGGCTGCTAGCTCAGGAGAGTCACATATCTCACTGATATTGTATGTGCAAGCTGCTTGCTGGGGAAAGTCACATATCTCACTGATACTGTATGTGCAGGCTGCTAGCTGGGGAGAGTCACATAACTCACTGATACTGTATGTGCAGGCTGCTTGCTCGGGAGAGTCATATCTCACTGATACTGTATGTGCAAGCTGCTAGCTGGGGAGAGTCACATATCTCACTGATACTGTATGTGCAGGCTGCTAGCTGGGGAGAGTCACATATCTCACTGATACTGTATGTGCAGGCTGCTAGCTCGGGAGAGTCACATATCTCACTGATACTGTATGTGCAGGCTGCTTGCTCGGGAGAGTCACATATCTCACTGATACTGTATGTGCAGGCTGCTAGCTGGGGAGAGTCACATATCTCACTGATACTGTATGTGCAGGCTGCTAGCTCGGGAGAGTCACATATCTCACTGGTACTCTATGTACAGGCTGCTAGCTGGGGAGAGTCACATATCTCACTGATACTGTATGTGCAGGCTGCTTGCTCGGGAGAGTCATATCTCACTGATACTGTATGTGCAGACTGCTAGCTCGGGAGTGTCACATATATTACTGATACTGTATGTGCAGACTGCTAGCTCGGGAGAGTCACTTATCTCACTGATACTGTATGTGCAGGCTGCTAGCTCGGGAGAGTCACATATCTCACTGATACTGTATGTGCAGGCTGCTAGCTCAGGAAAGTCACATATCTCACTGATACTGTATGTGCAAGCTGCTAGGTTGGGGAGTGTCACATATATCAATGATACTGTATGTGCAGACTGCTAGCTCGGGAGAGTCACATATCTCACTGATACTGTATGTGCAGGCTGCTAGCTGGGGAGAGTCACTGATCTCTCTGATACTGTATGTGCAGGCTGCTAGCTCGGGAGAGTCACATATCTCACTGATACTGTATGTGCAGGCTGCTAGCTCAGGAAAGTCACATATCTCAATGATACTGTATGTGCAAGCTGCTAGCTGTGGAGAGTCACATATCTCACTGATACTGTATGTGCAGGCTGCTTGCTGGGGAAAGTCACATATCTCACTGATACTGATATGTGCAGGCTGCTAGCTGGGGAGAGTCACATATCTCACTGATACTGTATGTGCAGGCTGCTTGCTCAGGAGTGTGACATATCTCACTGATACTGTATGTGCAGGCTGCTTGCTCGGGAGAGTCATATCTCACTGATACTGTATGTGCAGGCTGCTAGCTCGGGAGAGTCACATATCTCACTGATACTGTATGTGCAGGCTGCTTGCTCGGGAGAGTCATATCTCACTGATACTGTATGTGCAGACTGCTAGCTCGGGAGTGTCACATATATTACTGATACTGTATGTGCAGACTGCTAGCTCGGGAGATTCACATATCTCACTGATACTGTATGTGCAGGCTGCTAGCTCGGGAGAGTCACATATCTCACTGATACTGTATGTGCAGGCTGCTAGCTCAGGAAAGTCTCATATCTCACTGATACTGTATGTGCAAGCTGCTAGGTTGGGGAGTGTCACATATATCAATGATACTGTATGTGCAGACTGCTAACACGGGAGAGTCACATATCTCACTGATACTGTATGTGCAGGCTGCTAGCTGGGGAGAGTCACTGATCTCTCTGATACTGTATGTGCAGGCTGCTAGCTCGGGAGAGTCACATATCTCACTGATACTGTATGTGCAGGCTGCTAGCTCAGGAAAGTCACATATCTCACTGATACTGTATGTGCAAGCTGCTAGCTGGGGAGAGTCACATATCTCACTGATACTGTATGTGCAGGCTGCTTGCTGGGGAATGTCACATATCTCACTGATACTGAAATGTGCAGGCTGCTAGCTGGGGAGAGTCACATATCTCACTGATACTGTATGTGCAGGCTGCTAGCTCGGGAGAGTCACATATCTCACTGGTACTCTATGTACAGGCTGCTAGCTGGGGAGAGTCACATATCTCACTGATACTGTATGTGCAGGCTGCTTGCTCGGGAGAGTCATATCTCACTGATACTGTATGTGCAAGCTGCTAGCTGGGGAGAGTCACATATCTCACTGATACTGTATGTGCAGGCTGCTAGCTGGGGAGAGTCACATATCTCACTGATACTGTATGTGCAGGCTGCTAGCTGGGGAGAGTCACATATCTCACTGATACTGATATGTGCAGGCTGCTAGCTGGGGAGAGTCACATATCTCACTGATACTGTATGTGCAGGCTGCTAGCTCGGGAGAGTCACATATCTCACTGGTACTCTATGTACAGGCTGCTAGCTGGGGAGAGTCACATATCTCACTGATACTGTATGTGCAGGCTTCTTGCTCGGGAGAGTCATATCTCACTGATACTGTATGTGCAGACTGCTAGGTTGGGGAGTGTCACATATATCAATGATACTGTATGTGCAGACTGCTAGCTCGGGAGAGTCACATATCTCACTGATACTGTATGTGCAGGCTGCTAGCTGGGGAGAGTCACTGATCTCTCTCATACTGTATGTGCAGGCTGCTAGCTCGGGAGAGTCACATATCTCACTGATACTGTATGTGCAGGCTGCTAGCTCAGGAAAGTCACATATCTCAATGATACTGTATGTGCAAGCTGCTAGCTGGGGAGAGTCACATATCTCACTGATACTGTATGTGCAGGCTGCTTGCTGGGGAAAGTCACATATCTCACTGATACTGATATGTGCAGGCTGCTAGCTGGGGAGAGTCACATATCTCACTGATACTGTATGTGCAGGCTGCTTGCTCAGGAGTGTGACATATCTCACTGATACTGTATGTGCAGGCTGCTTGCTCGGGAGAGTCATATCTCACTGATACTGTATGTGCAGGCTGCTAGCTCGGGAGAGTCACATATCTCACTGATACTGTATGTGCAGGCTGCTTGCTCGGGAGAGTCATATCTCACTGATACTGTATGTGCAGACTGCTAGCTCGGGAGTGTCACATATATTACTGATACTGTATGTGCAGACTGCTAGCTCGGGAGAGTCACATATCTCACTGATACTGTATGTGCAGGCTGCTAGCTCGGGAGAGTCACATATCTCACTGATAATGTATGTGCAGGCTGCTAGCTCAGGAAAGTCACATATCTCACTGATACTGTATGTGCAAGCTGCTAGGTTGGGGAGTGTCACATATATCAATGATACTGTATTTGCAGACTGCTAGCTCGGGAGAGTCACATATCTCACTGATACTGTATGTGCAGGCTGCTAGCTGGGGAGAGTCACTGATCTCTCTGATACTGTATGTGTAGGCTGCTAGCTCGGGAGAGTCACATATCTCACTGATACTGTATGTGCAGGCTGCTAGCTCAGGAAAGTCACATATCTCACTGATACTGTATGTGCAAGCTGCTAGCTGGGGAGAGTCACATATCTCACTGATACTGTATGTGCAGGCTGCTAGCTGGGGAGAGTCACATAACTCACTGATACTGTATGTACAGGCTGCTAGCTGGGGAGAGTCACATATCTCACTGATATTGTATGTGCAAGCTGCTTGCTGGGGAAAGTCACATATCTCACTGATACTGAATGTGCAGGCTGCTAGCTGGGGAGAGTCACATAACTCACTGATACTGTATGTACAGGCTGCTAGCTGGGGAGAGTCACATATCTCACTGATACTGTTTGTGCAGGCTGCTAGCTGGGGAGAGTCACATATCTCACTGATACTGTATGTGATGCTAGCTGGGGAGAGTCACATATCTCACTGATACTGTATGTACAGGCTGCTTGCTCGGGAGAGTCACATATCTCACTGATACTGTAAGTGCAGGCTGATTGCTCGGGAGAGTCACATATTTCACTGATACTGTATGTGCAGGCTGCTTGCTGGAGAGAGTCACATATCTCACTGATACTGTATTTGCAGGCTGCTGGCTCGGGAGAGTCACATATCTCACTGATACTGTATGTGCAGGCTGCTAGCTGGGGAGAATCAAATATCTCACTGATACTGTATGTGCAGGCTGCTAGCTGCGGAGAGTCACATATGTCACTGATACTGTATGTGCAGGCTGCTTGCACGGGAGAGTCACATATCTCACTGATACTGTATGTGCAGGCTGCTTGCTCGGGAGAGTCACATATCTCACTGGTACTGTATGTGCAGGCTGCTTGCTCGGGGGAGTCACATATCTCACTGATACTGTATGTGCAGGCTGATTGCTCAGGAGAGTCACATATCTCACTGATACTGTATGTGCTGGCTGCTAGCTGGGGAGAGTCACATATCTCACTGATACTGTATGTGCAGACTGCTAGCTGGGGAGAGTCACATATCTCACTGATACTGTATGTGCAGGCTGCTAGCTGGGGAGAGTCACATATCTCACTGATAGTGTATGTGCAGGCTGCTAGCTGGGGAGAGTAACATATCTCACTGATAATGTATGTGCAGGCTGCTAGCTCAGGAGAGTCACATATCTCACTGATACTGTATGTGCAGGCTGCATGCTTGGGAGAATCGCATATCTCACCGATACTGATATGTGCCGGCTGCATGCTCGGGAGAGTCACTGAACTCATTGATACTGTACGTGCAGGCTGCTTGCTTGGGAGAGTTACATATCTCACTGATACTGTATGTGCAGGCTGCTTGTTTGGGAGAGTCACTGATCTCACTGATACTGTATGTGCAGGCTGCTTGCTCGGAAGAGTCACATATCTCACTGATACTGATATGTGCAGGCTGCTAGCTGGGGAGAGTCACATATCTCACTGATACTATATGTGCAGGCTGCTTGCTCAGGAGTGTGACATATCTCACTGATACTGTATGTGCAGGCTGCTTGCTCGGGAGAGTCATATCTCACTGATACTGTATGTGCAGGCTGCTAGCTCGGGAGAGTCACATATCTCACTGATACTGTATGTGCAGGCTGCTTGCTCGGGAGAGTCACATATCTCACTGATACTGTATGTGCAGGCTGCTAGCTGGGGAGAGTCACATATCTCACTGATACTGTATGTGCAGGCTGCTAGCTTGGGAGAGTCACATATCTCACTGGTACTCTATGTACAGGCTGCTAGCTGGGGAGAGTCACATATCTCACTGATACTGTATGTGCAGGCTGCTAGCTCGGGAGAGTCACATATCTCACTGATACTGTATGTGCAGGCTGCTAGCTCAGGAAAGTCACATATCTCACTGATACTGTATGTGCAAGCTGCTAGGTTGGGGATTGTTACATATATCAATGATAATGTATGTGCAGACTGCTAGCTCGGGAGAGTCACATATCTAACTGATACTGTATGTGCAGGCTGCTAGCTGGGGAGATTCACTGATCTCACTGATACTGTATGTGCAGGCTGCTAGCTCGGGAGAGTCACATATCTCACTGATACTGTATGTGCAGGCTGCTAGCTCAGGAAAGTCACATATCTCACTGATACTGTATGTGCAAGCTGCTAGCTGGGGAGAGTCACATATCTCACTGATACTGTATGTGCAGGCTGCTTGCTGGGGAAAGTCACATATCTCACTGATACTGTATGTGCAGGCTGCTAGCTGGGGAGAGTCACATAACTCACTGATACTGTATGTACAGGCTGCTAGCTGGGGAGAGTCACATATCTCACTGATACTGTTTGTGCAGGCTGCTAGCTGGGGAGAGTCACATATCTCACTGATACTGTATGTGATGCTAGCTGGGGAGAGTCACATATATCACTGATACAGTATGTGCAGGCTGCTTGCTCGGGAGAGTCACATATCTCACTGATACTGTATGTGCAGGCTGCTTGCTCGGGAGAGTCACATATCTCACTGGTACTGTATGTGCAGGCTGCTTGCTCGGGGGAGTCACATATCTCACTGATACTGTATGTGCTGGCTGCTAGCTGGCGAGAGTCACATATATCACTGATACTGTATGTGCAGGCTGCTAGCTGGGGAGTGTCACATATCTCACTGATACTGTATGTGCAGGCTGCTAGCTGGGGAGAGTCACATATGTCACTGATACTGTATGTGCTGCTTGCTCGGGAGAGTCACATATCTCACTGATACTGTATGTGCAGGCTGCTAGCTGGGGAGAGTCACATATATCACTGATACTGTATGTGCAGGCTGCTAGCTGGGGAGAGTCACATATCTCACTGATACTGTATGTGCAGGCTGCTAGCTGGGGAGAGTCACATATCTCACTGATACTGTATGTGCAGGCTGCTAGCTGGGGAAAGTCACATATCTCACTGATATTGTATGTGCAAGCTGCTAGCTGGGGAGAGTCACTTATCTCACTGATACTGTATGTGCAGACTGCTAGCTGGGGAGAGTCACATATCTCACTGATACTGTATGTGCAGGCTGCTAGCTGGGGAGAGTCACATATCTCACTGATAGTGTATGTGCAGGCTGCTAGCTGGGGAGAGTCACATATCTCACTGATAATGTATGTGCAGGCTGCTAGCTCAGGAGAGTCACATATCTCACTGATACTGTATGTGCAGGCTGCTTGCTTGGGAGAATCGCATATCTCACCGATACTGATATGTGCCGGCTGCATGCTCGGGAGAGTCACTGAACTCATTGATACTGTACGTGCAGGCTGCTTGCTTGGGAGAGTTACATATCTCACTGATACTGTATGTGCAGGCTGCTTGTTTGGGAGAGTCACTGATCTCACTGATACTGTATGTGCAGGCTGCTTGCTCGGGAGAGTCACATATCTCACTGATACTGATATGTGCAGGCTGCTAGCTGGGGAGAGTCACATATCTCACTGATACTGTATGTGCAGGCTGCTTGCTCAGGAGTGTGACATATCTCACTGATACTGTATGTGCAGGCTGCTTGCTCGGGAGAGTCATATCTCACTGATACTGTATGTGCAGGCTGCTAGCTCGGGAGAGTCACATATCTCACTGATACTGTATGTGCAGGCTGCTTGCTCGGGAGAGTCAATTATCTCACTGATACTGTATGTGCAGGCTGCTAGCTGGGGAGAGTCACATATCTCACTGATACTGTATGTGCAGGCTGCTAGCTCGGGAGAGTCACATATCTCACTGGTACTTTATGTACAGGTTGCTAGCTGGGGAGAGTCACATATCTCACTGATACTGTATGTGCAGGTTGCTTGCTCGGGAGAGTCATATCTCACTGATACTGTATGTGCAGACTGCTAGCTCGGGAGTGTCACATATATTACTGATACTGTATGTGCAGACTGCTAGCTCGGGAGAGTCACATATCTCACTGATACTGTATGTGCAGGCTGCTAGCTCGGGAGAGTCACATATCTCACTGATACTGTATGTGCAGGCTGCTAGCTCAGGAAAGTCTCATATCTCACTGATACTGTATGTGCAAGCTGCTAGGTTGGGGAGTGTCACATATATCAATGATACTGTATGTGCAGACTGCTAGCTCGGGAGAGTCACATATCTCACTGATACTGTATGTGCAGGCTGCTAGCTGGGGAGAGTCACTGATCTCTCTGATACTGTATGTGCAGGCTGCTAGCTCGGGAGAGTCACATATCTCACTGATACTGTATGTGCAGGCTGCTAGCTCAGGAAAGTCACATATCTCACTGATACTGTATGTGCAAGCTGCTAGCTGGGGAGAGTCACATATCTCACTGATACTGTATGTGCAGGCTGCTTGCTGGGGAAAGTCACATATCTCACTGATACTGAAATGTGCAGGCTGCTAGCTGGGGAGAGTCACATATCTTACTGATACTGTATGTGCAGTCTGCTTGCTCAGGAGTGTGACATATCTCACTGATACTGTATGTGCAGGCTGCTTGCTCGGGAGAGTCACATATCTCACTGATACTG
Organism: Taudactylus pleione; assembly: GCA_031769625.1. Lineage (NCBI taxonomy): Eukaryota > Metazoa > Chordata > Amphibia > Anura > Myobatrachidae > Taudactylus > Taudactylus pleione. The sequence continues at coordinate 479,252 of JAUIMM010000360.1, read as the reverse complement.
TATGTGCAGGCTGCTAGCTGGGGAGAGTCACATATCTCACTGATACTGTATGTGCAGGCTGCTAGCTCGGGAGAGTCACATATCTCACTGGTACTCTATGTACAGGCTGCTAGCTGGGGAGAGTCACATATCTCACTGATACTGTATGTGCAGGCTGCTTGCTCGGGAGAGTCATATCTCACTGATACTGTATGTGCAGACTGCTAGCTCGGGAGTGTCACATATATTACTGATACTGTATGTGCAGACTGCTAGCTCGGGAGAGTCACTTATCTCACTGATACTGTATGTGCAGGCTGCTAGCTCGGGAGAGTCACATATCTCACTGATACTGTATGTGCAGGCTGCTAGCTCAGGAAAGTCACATATCTCACTGATACTGTATGTGCAAGCTGCTAGGTTGGGGAGTGTCACATATATCAATGATACTGTATGTGCAGACTGCTAGCTCGGGAGAGTCACATATCTCACTGATACTGTATGTGCAGGCTGCTAGCTGGGGAGAGTCACTGATCTCTCTGATACTGTATGTGCAGGCTGCTAGCTCGGGAGAGTCACATATCTCACTGATACTGTATGTGCAGGCTGCTAGCTCAGGAAAGTCACATATCTCAATGATACTGTATGTGCAGGCTGCTAGCTCGGGAGAGTCACATATCTCACTGGTACTCTATGTACAGGCTGCTAGCTGGGGAGAGTCACATATCTCACTGATACTGTATGTGCAGGCTGCTTGCTCGGGAGAGTCATATCTCACTGATACTGTATGTGCAGACTGCTAGCTCGGGAGTGTCACATATATTACTGATACTGTATGTGCAGACTGCTAGGGCGGGAGAGTCACATATCTCACTGATACTGTATGTGCAGGCTGCTAGCTCGGCAGAGTCACATATCTCACTGATACTATATGTGCAGGCTGCTAGCTCAGGAAAGTCTCATATCTCACTGATACTGTATGTGCAAGCTGCTAGGTTGGGGAGTGTCACATATATCAATGATACTGTATGTGCAGACTGCTAGCTCGGGAGAGTCACATATCTCACTGATACTGTATGTGCAGGCTGCTAGCTGGGGAGAGTCACTGATCTCTCTGATACTGTATGTGCAGGCTGCTAGCTCGGGAGAGTCACATATCTCACTGATACTGTATGTGCAGGCTGCTAGCTCAGGAAAGTCACATATCTCACTGATACTGTATGTGCAAGCTGCTAGCTGGGGAGAGTCACATATCTCACTGATACTGTATGTGCAGGCTGCTTGCTGGGGAATGTCACATATCTCACTGATACTGTATGTGCAAGCTGCTAGCTGGGGAGAGTCACATATCTCACTGATACTGTATGTGCAGGCTGCTTGCTCAGGAGTGTGACATATCTCACTGATACTGTATGTGCAGGCTGCTTGCTCGGGATAGTCATATCTCACTGATACTGTATGTGCAGGCTGCTAGCTCGGGAGAGTCACATATCTCACTGATACTGTATGTGCAGGCTGCTTGCTCGGGAGAGTCACATATCTCACTGATACTGTATGTGCAGGCTGCTAGCTGGGGAGAGTCACATATCTCACTGATACTGTATGTGCAGGCTGCTAGCTCGGGAGAGTCACATATCTCACTGGTACTCTATGTACAGGCTGCTAGCTGGGGAGAGTCACATATCTCACTGATACTGTATGTGCAGGCTGCTTGCTCGGGAGAGTCATATCTCACTGATACTGTATGTGCAGACTGCTAGCTCGGGAGTGTCACATATATTACTGATACTGTATGTGCAGACTGCTAGCTCGGGAGAGTCACTTATCTCACTGATACTGTATGTGCAGGCTGCTAGCTCGGGAGAGTCACATATCTCACTGATACTGTATGTGCAGGCTGCTAGCTCAGGAAAGTCACATATCTCACTGATACTGTATGTGCAAGCTGCTAGGTTGGGGAGTGTCACATATATCAATGATACTGTATGTGCAGACTGCTAGCTCGGGAGAGTCACATATCTCACTGATACTGTATGTGCAGGCTGCTAGCTGGGGAGAGTCACTGATCTCTCTGATACTGTATGTGCAGGCTGCTAGCTCGGGAGAGTCACATATCTCACTGATACTGTATGTGCAGGCTGCTAGCTCAGGAAAGTCACATATCTCAATGATACTGTATGTGCAAGCTGCTAGCTGTGGAGAGTCACATATCTCACTGATACTGTATGTGCAGGCTGCTTGCTGGGGAAAGTCACATATCTCACTGATACTGATATGTGCAGGCTGCTAGCTGGGGAGAGTCACATATCTCACTGATACTGTATGTGCAGGCTGCTTGCTCAGGAGTGTGACATATCTCACTGATACTGTATGTGCAGGCTGCTTGCTCGGGAGAGTCATATCTCACTGATACTGTATGTGCAGGCTGCTAGCTCGGGAGAGTCACATATCTCACTGATACTGTATGTGCAGGCTGCTTGCTCGGGAGAGTCATATCTCACTGATACTGTATGTGCAGACTGCTAGCTCGGGAGTGTCACATATATTACTGATACTGTATGTGCAGACTGCTAGCTCGGGAGAGTCACATATCTCACTGATACTGTATGTGCAGGCTGCTAGCTCGGGAGAGTCACATATCTCACTGATACTGTATGTGCAGGCTGCTAGCTCAGGAAAGTCTCATATCTCACTGATACTGTATGTGCAAGCTGCTAGGTTGGGGAGTGTCACATATATCAATGATACTGTATGTGCAGACTGCTAACTCGGGAGAGTCACATATCTCACTGATACTGTATGTGCAGGCTGCTAGCTGGGGAGAGTCACTGATCTCTCTGATACTGTATGTGCAGGCTGCTAGCTCGGGAGAGTCACATATCTCACTGATACTGTATGTGCAGGCTGCTAGCTCAGGAAAGTCACATATCTCACTGATACTGTATGTGCAAGCTGCTTGCTGGGGAGAGTCACATATCTCACTGATACTGTATGTGCAGGCTGCTTGCTGGGGAATGTCACATATCTCACTGATACTGAAATGTGCAGGCTGCTAGCTGGGGAGAGTCACATATCTCACTGATACTGTATGTGCAGGCTGCTAGCTCGGGAGAGTCACATATCTCACTGGTACTCTATGTACAGGCTGCTAGCTGGGGAGAGTCACATATCTCACTGATACTGTATGTGCAGGCTGCTTGCTCGGGAGAGTCATATCTCACTGATACTGTATGTGCAAGCTGCTAGCTGGGGAGAGTCACATATCTCACTGATACTGTATGTGCAAGCTGCTAGCTGGGGAGAGTCACATATCTCACTGATACTGTATGTGCAGGCTGCTAGCTGGGGAGAGTCACATATCTCACTGATACTGATATGTGCAGGCTGCTAGCTGGGGAGAGTCACATATCTCACTGATACTGTATGTGCAGGCTGCTAGCTCGGGAGAGTCACATATCTCACTGGTACTCTATGTACAGGCTGCTAGCTGGGGAGAGTCACATATCTCACTGATACTGTATGTGCAGGCTGCTTGCTCGGGAGAGTCATATCTCACTGATACTGTATGTGCAGACTGCTAGCTCGGGAGTGTCACATATATTACTGATACTGTATGTGCAGACTGCTAGCTCGGGTGAGTCACTTATCTCACTGATACTGTATGTGCAGGCTGCTAGCTCAGGAAAGTCACATATCTCACTGATACTGTATGTGCAAGCTGCTAGCTCAGGAAAGTCACATATCTCACTGATACTGTATGTGCAAGCTGCTAGGTTGGGGAGTGTCACATATATCAATGATACTGTATGTGCAGACTGCTAGCTCGGGAGAGTCACATATCTCACTGATACTGTATGTGCAGGCTGCTAGCTGGGGAGAGTCACTGATCTCTCTGATACTGTATGTGCAGGCTGCTAGCTCGGGAGAGTCACATATCTCACTGATACTGTATGTGCAGGCTGCTAGCTCAGGAAAGTCACATATCTCAATGATACTGTATGTGCAAGCTGCTAGCTGGGGAGAGTCACATATCTCACTGATACTGTATGTGCAGGCTGCTTGCTGGGGAAAGTCACATATCTCACTGATACTGATATGTGCAGGCTGCTAGCTGGGGAGAATCACATATCTCACTGATACTGTATGTGCAGGCTGCTTGCTCAGGAGTGTGACATATCTCACTGATACTGTATGTGCAGGCTGCTTGCTCGGGAGAGTCATATCTCACTGATACTGTATGTGCAGGCTGCTAGCTCGGGAGAGTCACATATCTCACTGATACTGTATGTGCAGGCTGCTTGCTCGGGAGAGTCATATCTCACTGATACTGTATGTGCAGACTGCTAGCTCGGGAGTGTCACATATATTACTGATACTGTATGTGCAGACTGCTAGCTCGGGAGAGTCACATATCTCACTGATACTGTATGTGCAGGCTGCTAGCTCGGGAGAGTCACATATCTCACTGATACTGTATGTGCAGGCTGCTAGCTCAGGAAAGTCACATATCTCACTGATACTGTATGTGCAAGCTGCTAGGTTGGGGAGTGTCACATATATCAATGATACTGTATTTGCAGACTGCTAGCTCGGGAGAGTCACATATCTCACTGATACTGTATGTGCAGGCTGCTAGCTGGGGAGAGTCACTGATCTCTCTGATACTGTATGTGTAGGCTGCTAGCTCGGGAGAGTCACATATCTCACTGATACTGTATGTGCAGGCTGCTAGCTCAGGAAAGTCACATATCTCACTGATACTGTATGTGCAAGCTGCTAGCTGGGGAGAGTCACATATCTCACTGATACTGTATGTGCAGGCTGCTAGCTGGGGAGAGTCACATAACTCACTGATACTGTATGTACAGGCTGCTAGCTGGGGAGAGTCACATATCTCACTGATATTGTATGTGCAAGCTGCTTGCTGGGGAAAGTCACATATCTCACTGATACTGTATGTGCAGGCTGCTAGCTGGGGAGAGTCACATAACTCACTGATACTGTATGTACAGGCTGCTAGCTGGGGAGAGTCACATATCTCACTGATACTGTTTGTGCAGGCTGCTAGCTGGGGAGAGTCACATATCTCACTGATACTGTATGTGATGCTAGCTGGGGAGAGTCACATATCTCACTGATACTGTATGTACAGGCTGCTTGCTCGGGAGAGTCACATATCTCACTGATACTGTAAGTGCAGGCTGATTGCTCGGGAGAGTCACATATTTCACTGATACTGTATGTGCAGGCTGCTTGCTGGAGAGAGTCACATATCTCACTGATACTGTATTTGCAGGCTGCTGGCTCGGGAGAGTCACATATCTCACTGATACTGTATGTGCAGGCTGCTAGCTGGGGAGAATCAAATATCTCACTGATACTGTATGTGCAGGCTGCTAGCTGCGGAGAGTCACATATGTCACTGATACTGTATGTGCAGGCTGCTTGCACGGGAGAGTCACATATCTCACTGATACTGTATGTGCAGGCTGCTTGCTCGGGAGAGTCACATATCTCACTGGTACTGTATGTGCAGGCTGATTGCTCAGGAGAGTCACATATCTCACTGATACTGTATGTGCTGGCTGCTAGCTGGGGAGAGTCACATATCTCACTGATACTGTATGTGCAGACTGCTAGCTGGGGAGAGTCACATATCTCACTGATACTGTATGTGCAGGCTGCTAGCTGGGGAGAGTCACATATCTCACTGATAGTGTATGTGCAGGCTGCTAGCTGGGGAGAGTAACATATCTCACTGATAATGTATGTGCAGGCTGCTAGCTCAGGAGAGTCACATATCTCACTGATACTGTATGTGCAGGCTGCATGCTTGGGAGAATCGCATATCTCACCGATACTGATATGTGCCGGCTGCATGCTCGGGAGAGTCACTGAACTCATTGATACTGTACGTGCAGGCTGCTTGCTTGGGAGAGTTACATATCTCACTGATACTGTATGTGCAGGCTGCTTGTTTGGGAGAGTCACTGATCTCACTGATACTGTATGTGCAGGCTGCTTGCTCGGAAGAGTCACATATCTCACTGATACTGATATGTGCAGGCTGCTAGCTGGGGAGAGTCACATATCTCACTGATACTATATGTGCAGGCTGCTTGCTCAGGAGTGTGACATATCTCACTGATACTGTATGTGCAGGCTGCTTGCTCGGGAGAGTCATATCTCACTGATACTGTATGTGCAGGCTGCTAGCTCGGGAGAGTCACATATCTCACTGATACTGTATGTGCAGGCTGCTTGCTCGGGAGAGTCACATATCTCACTGATACTGTATGTGCAGGCTGCTAGCTGGGGAGAGTCACATATCTCACTGATACTGTATGTGCAGGCTGCTAGCTTGGGAGAGTCACATATCTCACTGGTACTCTATGTACAGGCTGCTAGCTGGGGAGAGTCACATATCTCACTGATACTGTATGTGCAGGCTGCTAGCTCGGGAGAGTCACATATCTCACTGATACTGTATGTGCAGGCTGCTAGCTCAGGAAAGTCACATATCTCACTGATACTGTATGTGCAAGCTGCTAGGTTGGGGATTGTTACATATATCAATGATACTGTATGTGCAGACTGCTTGCTCGGGAGAGTCACATATCTCACTGATACTGTATGTGCAGGCTGCTAGCTGGGGAGAGTCACTGATCTCACTGATACTGTATGTGCAGGCTGCTAGCTCGGGAGAGTCACATATCTCACTGATACTGTATGTGCAGGCTGCTAGCTCAGGAAAGTCACATATCTCACTGATACTGTATGTGCAAGCTGCTAGCTGGGGAGAGTCACATATCTCACTGATACTGTATGTGCAGGCTGCTTGCTGGGGAAAGTCACATATCTCACTGATACTGTATGTGCAGGCTGCTAGCTGGGGAGAGTCACATAACTCTCTGATACTGTATGTACAGGCTGCTAGCTGGGGAGAGTCACATATCTCACTGATACTGTTTGTGCAGGCTGCTAGCTGGGGAGAGTCACATATCTCACTGATACTGTATGTGATGCTAGCTGGGGAGAGTCACATATCTCACTGATACTGTATGTACAGGCTGCTTGCTCGGGAGAGTCACATATCTCACTGATACTGTATGTGCAGGCTGATTGCTCGGGAGAGTCACATATTTCACTGATACTGTATGTGCAGGCTGCTTGCTCGGGAGAGTCACATATCTCACTGATACTGTATATGCAGGCTGCTAGCTGGAGAGAGTCACATATCTCACTGATACTGTATTTGCAGGCTGCTGGCTCGGGAGAGTCACATATCTCACTGATACTGTATGTGCAGGCTGCTAGCTGGGGAGAATCAAATATCTCACTGATACTGTATGTGCAGGCTGCTAGCTGCGGAGAGTCACATATGTCAGTGATACTGTATGTGCAGGCTGCTTGCACGGGAGAGTCACATATCTCACTGATACTGTATGTGCAGGCTGCTTGCTCGGGAGAGTCACATATCTCACTGGTACTGTATGTGCAGGCTGCTTGCTCGGGGGAGTCACATATCTCACTGATACTGTATGTGCAGGCTGATTGCTCAGGAGAGTCACATATCTCACTGATACTGTATGTGCTGGCTGCTAGCTGGGGAGAGTCACATATCTCACTGATACTGTATGTGCAGACTGCTAGCTGGGGAGAGTCACATATCTCACTGATACTGTATGTGCAGGCTGCTAGCTGGGGAGAGTCACATATCTCACTGATAGTGTATGTGCAGGCTGCTAGCTGGGGAGAGTAACATATCTCACTGATAATGTATGTGCAGGCTGCTAGCTCAGGAGAGTCACATATCTCACTGATACTGTATGTGCAGGCTGCATGCTTGGGAGAATCGCATATCTCACCGATACTGATATGTGCCGGCTGCATGCTCGGGAGAGTCACTGAACTCATTGATACTGTACGTGCAGGCTGCTTGCTTGGGACAGTTACATATCTCACTGATACTGTATGTGCAGGCTGCTTGTTTGGGAGAGTCACTGATCTCACTGATACTGTATGTGCAGGCTGCTTGCTCGGAAGAGTCACATATCTCACTGATACTGATATGTGCAGGCTGCTAGCTGGGGAGAGTCACATATCTCACTGATACTGTATGTGCAGGCTGCTTGCTCAGGAATGTGACATATCTCACTGATACTGTATGTGCAGGCTGCTTGCTCGGGAGAGTCATATCTCACTGATACTGTATGTGCAGGCTGCTAGCTCGGCAGAGTCACATATCTCACTGATACTGTATGTGCAGGCTGCTTGCTCGGGAGAGTCACATATCTCACTGATACTGTATGTGCAGGCTGCTAGCTGGGGAGAGTCACATATCTCACTGATACTGTATGTGCAGGCTGCTAGCTTGGGAGAGTCACATATCTCACTGGTACTCTAGGTACAGGCTGCTAGCTGGGGAGAGTCACATATCTTACTGATACTGTATGTGCAGGCTGCTTGCTCGGGAGAGTCATATCTCACTGATACTGTATGTGCAGACTGCTAGCTCGGGAGTGTCACATATATTACTTATACTGTATGTGCAGACTGCTAGCTCGGGAGAGTCACATATCTCACTGATACTGTATGTGCAGGCTGCTAGCTCTGGAGAGTCACATATCTCACTGATACTGTATGTGCAGGCTGCTAGCTCAGGAAAGTCACATATCTCACTGATACTGTATGTGCAAGCTGCTAGGTTGGGGATTGTTACATATATCAATGATACTGTATGTGCAGACTGCTAGCTCGGGAGAGTCACATATCTCACTGATACTGTATGTGCAGGCTGCTAGCTGGGGAGAGTCACTGATCTCACTGATACTGTATGTGCTGGCTGCTAGCTCGGGAGAGTCACATATCTCACTGATACTGTATGTGCAGGCTGCTAGCTCAGGAAAGTCACATATCTCACTGATACTGTATGTGCAAGCTGCTAGCTGGGGAGAGTCACATATCTCACTGATACTGTATGTGCAGGCTGCTTGCTGGGGAAAGTCACATATCTCACTGATACTGTATGTGCAGGCTGCTAGCTGGGGAGAGTCACATAACTCTCTGATACTGTATGTACAGGCTGCTAGCTGGGGAGAGTCACATATCTCACTGATACTGTTTGTGCAGGCTGCTAGCTGGGGAGAGTCACATATCTCACTGATACTGTATGTGATGCTAGCTGGGGAGAGTCACATATCTCACTGATACTGTATGTACAGGCTGCTTGCTCGGGAGAGTCACATATCTCACTGATACTGTATGTGCAGGCTGATTGCTCGGGAGAGTCACATATTTCACTGATACTGTATGTGCAGGCTGCTTGCTCGGGAGAGTCACATATCTCACTGATACTGTATATGCAGGCTGCTAGCTGGAGAGAGTCACATATCTCACTGATACTGTATTTGCAGGCTGCTGGCTCGGGAGAGTCACATATCTCACTGATACTGTATGTGCAGGCTGCTAGCTGGGGAGAATCAAATATCTCACTGATACTGTATGTGCAGGCTGCTAGCTGCGGAGAGTCACATATGTCAGTGATACTGTATGTGCAGGCTGCTTGCACGGGAGAGTCACATATCTCACTGATACTGTATGTGCAGGCTGCTTGCTCGGGAGAGTCACATATCTCACTGGTACTGTATGTGCAGGTTGCTTGCTCGGGGGAGTCACATATCTCACTGATACTGTATGTGCAGGCTGATTGCTCAGGAGATTCACATATCTCACTGATACTGTATGTGCTGGCTGCTAGCTGGGGAGAGTCACATATCTCACTGATACTGTATGTGCAGACTTCTAGCTGGGGAGAGTCACATATCTCACTGATACTGTATGTGCAGGCTGCTAGCTGGGGAGAGTCACATATCTCACTGATAGTGTATGTGCAGGCTGCTAGCTGGGGAGAGTCACATATCTCACTGATAATGTATGTGCAGGCTGCTAGCTCAGGAGAGTCACATATCTCACTGATACTGTATGTGCAGGCTGCATGCTTGGGAGAATCGCATATCTCACCGATACTGATATGTGCCGGCTGCATGCTCGGGAGAGTCACTGAACTCATTGATACTGTACGTGCAGGCTGCTTGCTTGGGAGAGTTACATATCTCACTGATACTGTATGTGCAGGCTGCTTGTTTGGGAGAGTCACTGATCTCACTGATACTGTATGTGCAGGCTGCTTGCTCGGAAGAGTCACATATCTCACTGATACTGATATGTGCAGGCTGCTAGCTGGGGAGAGTCACATATCTCACTGATACTGTATGTGCAGGCTGCTTGCTCAGGAGTGTGACATATCTCACTGATACTGTATGTGCAGGCTGCTTGCTCGGGAGAGTCATATCTCACTGATACTGTATGTGCAGGCTGCTAGCTCGGGAGAGTCACATATCTCACTGATACTGTATGTGCAGGCTGCTTGCTCGGGAGAGTCACATATCTCACTGATACTGTATGTGCAGGCTGCTAGCTGGGGAGAGTCACATATCTCACTGATACTGTATGTACAGGCTGCTAGCTGGGGAGAGTCACATATCTCACTGATACTGTATGTGCAGGCTGCTTGCTCGGGAGAGTCTTATCTCACTGATACTGTATATGCAGACTGCTAGCTCGGGAGTGTCACATATATTACTGATACTGTATGTGCAGACTGCTAGCTCGGGAGAGTCACATATCTCACTGATACTGTATGTGCAGGCTGCTAGCTCGGGAGAGTCACATATCTCACTGATACTGTATATGCAGGCTGCTAGCTGGAGAGAGTCACATATCTCACTGATACTGTATTTGCAGGCTGCTGGCTCGGGAGAGTCACATATCTCACTGATATTGTATGTGCAGGCTGCTAGCTGGGGAGAATCAAATATCTCACTGACACTGTATGTGCAGGCTGCTAGCTGCGGAGAGTCACATATGTCACTGATACTGTATGTGCAGGCTGCTTGCACGGGAGAGTCACATATCTCACTGATACTGTATGTGCAGGCTGCTTGCTCAGGAGAGTCACATATCTCACTGGTACTGTATGTGCAGGCTGCTTGCTCGGGGGAGTCACATATCTCACTGATACTGTATGTGCAGGCTGATTGCTCAGGAGAGTCACATATCTCACTGATACTGTATGTGCTGGCTGCTAGCTGGGGAGAGTCACATATCTCACTGATACTGTATGTGCAGACTGCTAGCTGGGGAGAGTCACATATCTCACTGATACTGTATGTGCAGGCTGCTAGCTGGGGAGAGTCACATATCTCACTGATAATGTATGTGCAGGCTGCTAGCTGGGGAGAGTCACATATCTCACTGATAATGTATGTGCAGGCTGCTAGCTCAGGAGAGTCACATATCTCACTGATACTGTATGTGCAGGCTGCTAGCTCGGGAGAGTCACATATCTCACTGATACTGTATGTGCAGGCTGCTAGCTCAGGAAAGTCACATATCTCACTGATACTGTATGTGCAAGCTGCTAGGTTGGGGAGTGTTACATATATCAATGATACTGTATGTGCAGACTGCTAGCTCGGGAGAGTCACATATCTCACTGATACTGTATGTGCAGGCTGCTAGCTGGGGAGAGTCACTGATCTCACTGATACTGTATGTGCAGGCTGCTAGCTCGGGAGAGTCACATATCTCACTGATACTGTATGTGCAGGCTGCTAGCTCAGGAAAGTCACATATCTCACTGATACTGTATGTGCAAGCTGCTAGCTGGGGAGAGTCACATATCTCACTGATACTGTATGTGCAGGCTGCTTGCTGGGGAAAGTCACATATCTCACTGATACTGTATGTGCAGGCTGCTAGCTGGGGAGAGTCACATAACTCACTGATACTGTATGTACAGGCTGCTAGCTGGGGAGAGTCACATATCTCACTGATACTGTTTGTGCAGGCTGCTAGCTGGGGAGAGTCACATATCTCACTGATACTGTATGTGATGCTAGCTGGGGAGAGTCACATATCTCACTGATACTGTATGTACAGGCTGCTTGCTCGGGAGAGTCACATATCTCACTGATACTGTATGTGCAGGCTGATTGCTCGGGAGAGTCACATATCTCACTGATACTGTATGTGCAAGCTGCTAGCTGGGGAGAGTCACATATCTCACTTATACTGTATGTGCAGGCTGCATGCTTGGGAGAATCGCATATCTCACCGATACTGATATGTGCCGGCTGCATGCTCGGGAGAGTTACTGAACTCATTGATACTGTACGTGCAGGCTGCTTGCTTGGGAGAGTTACATATCTCACTGATACTGTATGTGCAGGCTGCTTGTTTGGGAGAGTCACTGATCTCACTGATACGGTATGTGCAGGCTGCTTGCTCGGAAGAGTCACATATCTCACTGATACTGATATGTGCAGGCTGCTAGCTGGGGAGAGTCACATATCTCACTGATACTGTATGTGCAGGCTGCTTGCTCAGGAGTGTGACATATCTCACTGATACTGTATGTGGAGGCTGCTAGCTCGGGAGAGTCACATATCTCACTGATACTGTATGTGCAGGCTGCTTGCTCGGGAGAGTCACATATCTCACTGATACTGTATGTGCAGGCTGCTAGCAGGGGAGAGTCACATATCTCACTGATACTGTATGAGCAGGCTGCTAGCTTGGGAGAGTCACATATCTCACTGGTACTCTATGTACAGGCTGCTAGCTGGGGAGAGTCACATATCTCACTGATACTGTATGTGCAGGCTGCTTGCTCGGGAGAGTCATATCTCACTGATACTGTATATGCAGACTGCTAGCTCGGGAGTGTCACATATATTACTGATACTGTATGTGCAGACTGCTAGCTCGGGAGAGTCACATATCTCACTGATACTGTATGTGCAGGCTGCTAGCTCGGGAGAGTCACATATCTCACTGATACTGTATGTGCAGGCTGCTAGCTCAGGAAAGTCACATATCTCACTGATACTGTATGTGCAAGCTGCTAGGTTGGGGAGTGTTACATATATCAATGATACTGTATGTGCAGACTGCTAGCTCGGGAGAGTCACATATCTCACTGATACTGTATGTGCAGGCTGCTAGCTGGGGAGAGTCACTGATCTCACTGATACTGTATGTGCAGGCTACTAGCTCGGGAGAGTCACATATCTCACTGATACTGTATGTGCAGGCTGCTAGCTCGGGAAAGTCACATATCTCACTGATACTGTATGTGCAAGCTGCTAGCTGGGGAGAGTCACATATCTCACTGATACTGTATGTGCAGGCTGCTTGCTGGGGAAAGTCACATATCTCACTGATACTGTATGTGCAGGCTGCTAGCTGGGGAGAGTCACATAACTCACTGATACTGTATGTACAGGCTGCTAGCTGGGGAGAGTCACATATCTCACTGATACTGTTTGTGCAGGCTGCTAGCTGGGGAGAGTCACATATCTCACTGATACTGTATGTGATGCTAGCTGGGGAGAGTCACATATCTCACTGATACTGTATGTACAGGCTGCTTGCTCGGGAGAGTCACATATCTCACTGATACTGTATGTGCAGGCTGATTGCTCGGGAGAGTCACATATCTCACTGATACTGTATGTGCAGGCTGCTTGCACGGGAGAGTCACATATCTCACTGATACTGTATGTGCAGGCTGCTTGCTCGGGAGAGTCACATATCTCACTGGTACTGTATGTGCAGGCTGCTTGCTCGGGGGAGTCACATATCTCACTGATACTGTATGTGCAGGCTGCTAGCTCAGGAGAGTCACATATCTCACTGATACTGTATGTGCAGGCTGCATGCTTGGGAGAATCGCATATCTCACCGATACTGATATGTGCCGGCTGCATGCTCGGGAGAGTCACTGATCTCACTGATACTGTATGTGCAGGCTGCTTGCTCGGAAGAGTCACATATCTCACTGATACTGATATGTGCAGGCTGCTAGCTGGGGAGAGTCACATATCTCACTGATACTGTATGTGCAGGCTGCTTGCTCAGGAGTGTGACATATCTCACTGATACTGTATGTGCAGGCTGCTTGCTCGGGAGAGTCATATCTCACTGATACTGTATGTGCAGGCTGCTAGCTCGGGAGAGTCACATATCTCACTGATACTGTATGTGCAGGCTGCTTGCTCGGGAGAGTCACATATCTCACTGATACTGTATGTGCAGGCTGCTAGCTGGGGAGAGTCACATATCTCACTGATACTGTATGTGCAGGCTGCTAGCTTGGGAGAGTCATATCTCACTGATACTGTATATGCAGACTGCTAGCTCGGGAGTGTCACATATATTACTGATACTGTATGTGCAGACTGCTAGCTCGGGAGAGTCACATATCTCACTGATACTGTATGTGCAGGCTGCTAGCTTGGGAGAGTCACATATCTCACTGATACTGTATGTGCAGGCTGCTAGCTCAGGAAAGTCACATATCTCACTGATACTGTATGTGCAAGCTGCTAGGTTGGGGAGTGTTACATAGATCAATGATACTGTATGTGCAGACTGCTAGCTCGGGAGAGTCACATATCTCACTGATACTGTATGTGCAGGCTGCTAGCTGAGGAGAGTCACTGATCTCACTGATACTGTATGTGCAGGCTGCTAGCTCGGGAGAGTCACATATCTCACTGATACTGTATGTGCAGGCTGCTAGCTCAGGAAAGTCACATATCTCACTGATACTGTATGTGCAAGCTGCTAGCTGGGGAGAGTCACATATCTCACTGATACTGTATGTGCAGGCTGCTTGCTGGGGAAAGTCACATATCTCACTGATACTGTATGTGCAGGCTGCTAGCTGGGGAGAGTCACATAACTCACTGATACTGTATGTACAGGCTGCTAGCTGGGGAGAGTCACATATCTCACTGATACTGTTTGTGCAGGCTGCTAGCTGGGGAGAGTCACATATCTCACTGATACTGTATGTGATGCTAGCTGGGGAGAGTCACATATCTCACTGATACTGTATGTACAGGCTGCTTGCTCGGGAGAGTCACATATCTCACTGATACTGTATGTGCAGGCTGATTGCTCGGGAGAGTCACATATCTCACTGATACTGTATGTGCAAGCTGCTAGCTGGGGAGAGTCACATATCTCACTGATACTGTATGTGCAGGCTGCTTGCTGGGGAAAGTCACATATCTCACTGATACTGTATGTGCAGGCTGCTAGCTGGGGAGAGTCACATAACTCACTGATACTGTATGTACAGGCTGCTAGCTTGGGAGAGTCACATATCTCACTGATACTGTTTGTGCAGGCTGCTAGCTGGGGAGAGTCACATATCTCACTGATACTGTATGTGATGCTAGCTGGGGAGAGTCACATATCTCACTGATACTGTATGTACAGGCTGCTTGCTCGGGAGAGTCACATATCTCACTGATACTGTATGTGCAGGCTGATTGCTCGGGAGAGTCACATATTTCACTGATACTGTATGTGCAGGCTGCTTGCTCGGGAGAGTCACATATCTCACTGATACTGTATATGCAGGCTGCTAGCTGGAGAGAGTCACATATCTCACTGATACTGTATTTGCAGGCTGCTGGCTCGGGAGAGTCACATATCTCACTGATATTGTATGTGCAGGCTGCTAGCTGGGGAGAATCAAATATCTCACTGACACTGTATGTGCAGGCTGCTAGCTGCGGAGAGTCACATATGTCACTGATACTGTATGTGCAGGCTGCTTGCACGGGAGAGTCACATATCTCACTGATACTGTATGTGCAGGCTGCTTGCTCAGGAGAGTCACATATCTCACTGGTACTGTATGTGCAGGCTGCTTGCTCGGGGGAGTCACATATCTCACTGATACTGTATGTGCAGGCTGATTGCTCAGGAGAGTCACATATCTCACTGATACTGTATGTGCTGGCTGCTAGCTGGGGAGAGTCACATATCTCACTGATACTGTATGTGCAGACTGCTAGCTGGGGAGAGTCACATATCTCACTGATACTGTATGTGCAGGCTGCTAGCTGGGGAGAGTCACATATCTCACTGATAATGTATGTGCAGGCTGCTAGCTGGGGAGAGTCACATATCTCACTGATAATGTATGTGCAGGCTGCTAGCTCAGGAGAGTCACATATCTCATGCTTGGGAGAATCGCATATCTCATCGATACTGATATGTGCCGGCTGCATGCTCGGGAGAGTCACTGAACTCATTGATACTGTACGTGCAGGCTGCTTGCTTGGGAGAGTTACATATCTCACTGATACTGTATGTGCAGGCTGCTTGTTTGGGAGAGTCACTGATCTCACTGATACTGTATGTGCAGGCTGCTTGCTCGGAAGAGTCACATATCTCACTGATACTGATATGTGCAGGCTGCTAGCTGGGGAGAGTCACATATCTCACTGATACTGTTTGTGCAGGCTGCTAGCTGGGGAGAGTCACATATCTCACTGATACTGTATGTGATGCTAGCTGGGGAGAGTCACATATCTCACTGATACTGTATGTACAGACTGCTAGCTGGGGAGAGTCACATATCTCACTGATACTGTATGTGCAGGCTGCTAGCTGGGGAGAGTCACATATCTCACTGATAGTGTATGTGCAGGCTGCTAGCTGGGGAGAGTAACATATCTCACTGATAATGTATGTGCAGGCTGCTAGCTCAGGAGAGTCACATATCTCACCGATACTGATATGTGCCGGCTGCATGCTCGGGAGAGTCACTGAACTCATTGATACTGTACGTGCAGGCTGCTTGCTTGGGAGAGTTACATATCTCACTGATACTGTATGTGCAGGCTGCTTGTTTGGGAGAGTCACTGATCTCACTGATACTGTATGTGCAGGCTGCTTGCTCGGAAGAGTCACATATCTCACTGATACTGATATGTGCAGGCTGCTAGCTGGGGAGAGTCACATATCTCACTGATACTGTATGTGCAGGCTGCTTGCTCGGGAGAGTCATATCTCACTGATACTGTATGTGCAGGCTGCTAGCTCGGGAGAGTCACATATCTCACTGATACTGTATGTGCAGGCTGCTTGCTCGGGAGAGTCACATATCTCACTGATACTGTATGTGCAGGCTGCTAGCTGGGGAGAGTCACATATCTCACTGATACTGTATGTGCAGGCTGCTAGCTTGGGAGAGTCATATATCTCACTGGTACTCTATGTACAGGCTGCTAGCTGGGGAGAGTCACATATCTCACTGATACTGTATGTGCAGGCTGCTTGCTCGGGAGAGTCATATTTCACTGATACTGTATGTGCAGACTGCTAGCTCGGGAGTGTCACATATATTACTGATACTGTATGTGCAGACTGCTAGCTCGGGAGAGTCACATATCTCACTGATACTGTATGTGCAGGCTGCTAGCTCGGGAGAGTCACATATCTCACTGATACTGTATGTGCAGGCTGCTAGCTCAGGAAAGTCACATATCTCACTGATACTGTATGTGCAAGCTGCTAGGTTGGGGAGTGTTACATATATCAATGATACTGTATGTGCAGACTGCTAGCTCGGGAGAGTCACATATCTCACTGATACTGTATGTGCAGGCTGCTAGCTGGGGAGAGTCACTGATCTCACTGATACTGTATGTGCAGGCTGCTAGCTCGGGAGAGTCACATATCTCACTGATACTGTATGTGCAGGCTGCTAGCTCAGGAAAGTCACATATCTCACTGATACTGTATGTGCAAGCTGCTAGCTGGGGAGAGTCACATATCTCACTGATACTGTATGTGCAGGCTGCTTGCTGGGGAAAGTCACATATCTCACTGATACTGTATGTGCAGGCTGCTAGCTGGGGAGAGTCACATAACTCACTGATACTGTACGTACAGGCTGCTAGCTGGGGAGAGTCACATATCTCACTGATACTGTTTGTGCAGGCTGCTAGCTGGGGAGAGTCACATATCTCACTGATACTGTATGTGATGCTAGCTGGGGAGAGTCACATATCTCACTGATACTGTATGTACAGGATGCTTGCTCGGGAGAGTCACATATCTCACTGATACTGTATGTGCAGGCTGATTGCTCGGGAGAGTCACATATTTCACTGATACTGTATGTGCAGGCTGCTTGCTCGGGAGAGTCACATATCTCACTGATACTGTATATGCAGGCTGCTAGCTGGAGAGAGTCACATATCTCACTGATACTGTATTTGCAGGCTGCTGGCTCGGGAGAGTCACATATCTCACTGATACTGTATGTGCAGGCTGCTAGCTGGGGAGAATCAAATATCTCACTGATACTGTATGTGCAGGCTGCTAGCTGCGGAGAGTCACATATGTCAGTGATACTGTATGTGCAGGCTGCTTGCACGGGAGAGTCACATATCTCACTGATACTGTATGTGCAGGCTGCTTGCTCGGGAGAGTCACATATCTCACTGGTACTGTATGTGCAGGCTGCTTGCTCGGGGGAGTCACATATCTCACTGATACTGTATGTGCAGGCTGCTTGCACGGGAGAGTCACATATATCACTGATACTGTATGTGCAGGCTGCTTGCTCGGGAGAGTCACATATCTCACTGATACTGTATGTGCTGGCTGCTAGCTGGGGAGAGTCACATATATCACTGATACTGTATGTGCAGGCTGCTAGCTGGGGAGTGTCACATATCTCACTGATACTGTATGTGCAGGCTGCTAGCTGGGGAGAGTCACATATGTCACTGATACTGTATGTGCTGCTTGCTCGGGAGAGTCACATATCTCACTGATACTGTATGTGCAGGCTGCTTGCTGGGGAGAGTCACATATATCACTGATACTGTATGTGCAGGCTGCTAGCTGGGGAGAGTCACATATCTCACTGATACTGTATGTGCAGGCTGCTAGCTGGGGAGAGTCACATATCTCACTGATACTGTATGTGCAGGCTGCTAGCTGGGGAAAGTCACATATCTCACTGATACTGTATGTGCAGGCTGCTAGCTGGGGAGAGTCACATATCTCACTGATACTGTATGTGCAGACTGCTAGCTGGGGAGAGTCACATATCTCACTGATACTGTATGTGCAGACTGCAAGCTGGGGAGAGTCATATATCTCACTGATACTGTATGTGCAGGCTGCTTGCTTGGGAGAATCGCATATCTCACCGATACTGATATGTGCCGGCTGCATGCTCGGGAGAGTCACTGAACTCATTGATACTGTACGTGCAGGCTGCTTGCTTGGGAGAGTTACATATCTCACTGATACTGTATGTGCAGGCTGCTTGTTTGGGAGAGTCACTGATCTCACTGATACTGGATGTGCAGGCTGCTTGCTCGGGAGAGTCACATATCTCACTGATACTGATATGTGCAGGCTGCTAGCTTGGGAGAGTCACATATCTCACTGATACTGTATGTGCAGGCTGCTTGCTCAGGAGAGTGACATATCTCACTGATACTGTATGTGCAGGCTGCTTGCTTGGGAGAGTCATATCTCACTGATACTGTATGTGCAGGCTGCTAGCTCGGGAGAGTCACATATCTCACTGATACTGTATGTGCAGGCTGCTTGCTCGGGAGAGTCACATATCTCACTGATACTGTATGTGCAGGCTGCTAGCTGGGGAGAGTCACATATCTCACTGATACTGTATGTGCAGGCTGCTAGCTTGGGAGAGTCACATATCTCACTGGTACTTTATGTACAGGCTGCTAGCTGGGGAGAGTCACATATCTCACTGATACTGTATGTGCAGGCTGCTTGCTCAGGAGAGACATATCTCACTGATACTGTATGAGCAGACTGCTAGCTCGGGAGTGTCACATATATTACTGATACTGTATGTGCAGACTGCTAGCTCAGGAGAGTCACATATCTCACTGATACTGTATGTGCAGGCTGCTAGCTCGGGAGAGTCACATATCTCACTGATACTGTATGTGCAGGCTGCTAGCTCAGGAAAGTCACATATCTCACTGATACTGTATGTGCAAGCTGCTAGGTTGGGGAGTGTCACATATATCAATGATACTGTATGTGCAGACTGCTAGCTCGGGAGAGTCACATATCTCACTGATACTGTATGTGCAGGCTGCTAGCTGGGGAGAGTCACTGATCTCACTGATACTGTATGTGCAGGCTGCTAGCTCGGGAGAGTCACATATCTCACTGATACTGTATGTGCAGGCTGCTAGCTCAGGAAAGTCACATATCTCACTGATACTGTATGTGCAAGCTGCTAGCTGGGGAGAGTCACATATCTCACTGATACTGTATGTGATGCTAGCTGGGGAGAGTCACATATCTCACTGATACTGTATGTACAGGCTGCTTGCTCGGGAGAGTCACATATCTCACTGATACTGTATGTGCAGGCTGATTGCTCGGGAGAGTCACATATCTCACTGATACTGTATGTGCAGGCTGCTAGCTGGGGAGAGTCACATATCTCACTGATACTGTATATGCAGGCTGCTAGCTGGGGAGAGTCACATATCTCACTGATACTGTATTTGCAGGCTGCTGGCTCTGGAGAATCACATATCTCACTGATACTGTATGTGCAGGCTGCTAGCTGGGGAGAGTCACATATCTCACTGATACTGTATGTGCAGGCTGCTAGCTGGGGAGAGTCACATATGTCACTGATACTGTATGTGCAGGCTGCTTGCTCGGGAGAGTCACATATCTCACTGATACTGTATGTGCTGGCTGCTTGCTGGGGAGAGTCTCACATATCACTGATACTGTATGTGCAGGCTGCTAGCTGGGGAGAGTCACATATATCACTGATACTGTATGTGCAGGCTGCTAGCTAGGGAGAGTTACATATCTTACTGATGCTGTATGTGCAGGCTGCTAGCTGGGGAGTGTCACATATCTCACCGATACTGTATGTGCAGGCTGCTAGCTGGGGAGAGTCACATATGTCACTGATACTGTATGTGCTGCTTGCTCGGGAGAGTCACATATCTCACTGATACTGTATGTGCAGGCTGCTAGCTGGGGAGAGTCACATATCTCACTGATACTGTATGTGCAGACTGCTAGCTGCGGAGAGTCTCATATCTCACTGATACTGTATGTGCAGGCTGCTAGCTGGGGAGAGTCACATATCTCACTGATACTGTATGTGCAGGCTGCTAGCTGGGGAGAGTCACATATCTCACTGATTCTGTATGTGCAGGCTGCTGGCTCAGGAGAGTCACATATCTCACTGATACTGTATGTGCAGGCTGCTTGCTTGGGAGAATTGCATATGTCACTGATACTGATATGTGCAGGCTGCTTGCTCGGGAGAGTCACAGAACTCATTGATACTGTACGTGCAGGCTGCTTGCTTGGGAGAGTTACATATCTCACTGATACTGTATGTGCAGGCTGCTTGTTTGGGAGAGTCACTGATCTCACTGATACTCTATGAGCAGTCTGCTAGCTGGGGAGAGTCACATATCTCACTGATACTGATATGTGCATGCTGCTAGCTGGGGAGAGTCACATATCTCACTGATACTGAATGTGCAGGCTGCTAGCTCAGGAAAGTCACATATCTCACTGATACTGTATGTGCAAGCTGCTAGGTTGGGGAGTGTTACATATATCAATGATACTGTATGTGCAGACTGCTAGCTCGGGAGAGTCACATATCTCACTGATACTGTATGTGCAGGCTGCTAGCTGGGGAGAGTCACATATCTCACTGATACTGAATGTGCAGGCTGCTTGCTCGGGAGAGTCACATATCTCACTGATACTGTATGTGCAGGCTGCTTGCTCGGGAGAGTCTCATATCTCACTGATACTGTATGTGCAGGCTGCTAGCTGGGGAGAGTCACATATCTCACTGATAATGTATGTGCAGGCTGCTAGCTCAGGAGAGTCACATATCTCACTGATACTGTATGTGCAGGCTGCTTGCTTGGGAGAATCGCATATCTCACCGATACTGATATGTGCAGGCTGCATGCTCGGGAGAGTCACTGAACTCATTGATACTGTACGTGCAGGCTGCTTGCTTGGGAGAGTTACATATCTCACTGATACTGTATGTGCAGGCTGCTTGTTTGGGAAAGTCACTGATCTCACTGATACTGTATGTACAGGCTGCTAGCTGGGGAGAGTCACATATATCACTGATACTGTATGTGCAGACTGCTAGCTGGGGAGAGTCACATATATCACTGAAACTGTATGTGCAGACTGCTAGCTGGGGAGAGTCACATATATCACTGATACTGTATGTGCAGACTGCTAGCTGGGGAGAGTCACATATATCACTGATACTGTATGTGCAGACTGCTAGCTGGGGAGAGTCACATATATCACTGATACTGTATGTGCAGACTGCTAGCTGGGGAGAGTCACATATATCACTGATACTGTATGTGCAGACTGCTAGCTGGGGAGAGTCACATATATCACTGATACTGTATGTGCAGACTGCTAGCTGGGGAGAGTCACATATATCACTGATACTGTATGTGCAGACTGCTAGCTGGGGAGAGTCACATCTCACTGATACTTTATGTGCAGGCTGCTAGCTGGGGAGAGTCACATATCTCACTGATACTGTATGTGCAGGCTGCTTGCTCGGGAGAGTCACATATCTCACTGATACTGTATGTGCAGGCTGCTTGCTCGGGAGAGTCATATCTCACTGATACTGTATGTGCAGGCTGCTAGCTGGGGAGAGTCACATATGTCACTGACACTGTAGGTGCAGGCTGCTTGCTCGGGAGAGTCACATATCTCACTGATACTGTATGTGCAGGCTGCTAGCTGGGGAGAGTCACATATCTCACTGATACTGTATGTGCAGGCTGCTAGCTCGGGAGAGTCACATATCTCACTGATACTGTATGTACAGTCTGCCAGCTGGGGAGAGTCACAGAACTCATTGATACTGTACGTGCAGGCTGCTTGCTTGGGAGATTTACATATCTCACTGATACTGTATGTGCAGGCTGCTTGTTTGGGAGAGTCACTGATCTCACTGATACTGTATGAGCAGGTTGCTAGCTGGGGAGAGTCACATATCTCACTGATACTGATATGTGCAGGCTGCTAGCTGGGGAGAGTCACATATCTCACAGATACTGAATGTACAGGCTGCTTGCTCGGGAGAGTCACATATCTCACTGATACTGTATGTGCAGGCTGCTTGCTCGGGAGAGTCTCATATCTCACTGACACTGTATTTGCAGGCTGCTAGCTGGGGAGAGTCACATATCTCACTGATAATGTATGTGCAGGCTGCTAGCTCAGGAGAGTCACATATCTCACTGACACTGTATGTGCAGGCTGCTTGCTTGGGAGAATCGCATATCTCACCGATACTGATATGTGCAGGCTGCATGCTCGGGAGAGTCACTGAACTCTTTGATACTGTACGTGCAGGCTGCTTGCTTGGGAGAGTTACATATCTCACTGATACTGTATGTGCAGGCTGCTTGTTTGGGAGAGTCACTGATCTCACTGATACTGTATGTACAGGCTGCTAGCTGGCGAGAGTCACATATATCACTGATACTGTATGTGCAGGCTGCAAGCTGGGATGAGTCACATATCTCACTGATACTGTATTTGCATGCTGCTTGCTAGGGAGAGTCACATATTTCACTGATACTGTATGTGCAGGCTGCTAGCTGGGGAGAGACACATATCTCACTGATACTGTATGTGCAGGCTGCAAGCTGGGGAGAGTCACATGTCACTGATACTGTATGTGCAGGCTGCTTGCTCGGGAGAGTCACATATCTCACTGATACTGTATGTGCAGGCTGCTTGCTGGGGAGAGTCTCACATATCACTGATACTGAATGTGCAGGCTGCTAGCTGGGGAGAGTCACATATATCACTGATACTGTATGTGCAGGCTGCTAGCTGGGGAGAGTCACATATCTCACTGATGCTGTATGTGCAGGCTGCTAGCTGGGGAGAGTCACATATCTCACCGATACTGTATGTGCAGGCTGCTAGCTGTGGAGAGTCACATATGTCACTGATACAGTATGTGCTGCTTGCTCGGGAGAGTCACATATCTTACTGATACTGTATGTGCAGGCTGCTTGCTGGGGAGAGTCACATATCTCACTGATACTGTATGTGCAGGCTGCTTGCTCGGGAGAGTCATATCTCACTGATACTGTATGTGCAGGCTGCTAGCTGGGGAGAGTCACATATCTCACTGATACTGTATGTGCAGGCTGCTTGCTCGGGAGAGTCCCATATCTCACTGATACTGTATGTGCAGGCTGCTAGCTGGGGAGAGTCACATATCTCACTGATACTGTATGTGCAGGCTGCTAGCTCGGGAGAGTCACATATCTCACTGATACTGTATGTACAGGCTGCCAGCTGGGGAGAGTCACTTATCTCACTGATACTGTATGTGCAGGCTGCTTGCTCGGGAGAGTCATATCTCACTGATACTGTATGTGCAGACTGCTAGCTCAGGAGTGTCACATATATCACTGATACTGTATGTGCAGACTTCTAGCTCGGGAGAGTCACATATCTCACTGATACTGTATGTGCAGGCTGCTAGCTGGAGAGAGTCACTGATCTCACTGATACTGTATGTGCAGGCTGCTAGCTCGGGAGAGTTACATATCTCACTGATACTGTATGTGCAGGCTGCTAGCTCAGGAAAGTCACATATCTCACTGATACTGTATGTGCAAGCTGCTAGCTCAGGAAAGTCATATATCTCACTTATACTGTATGTAGAGGCTGCTAGCTCAGGAGAGTCACATATATCACTGATACTGTATGTGCTGGCTGCTAGCTGGAGAGAGTCACATATCTCACTGATACTGTATGTGCAGGCTGCAAGCTGGGATGAGTCACATATCTCAGTGATACTGTATTTGCAGGCTGCTTGCTAGGGAGAGTCACATATCTCACTGATACTGTATGTGCAGGCTGCTAGCTGGGGAGAGTCACATATCTCACTGATACTGTATGTGCAGGCTGCAAGCTGGGGAGAGTCACATATGTCACTGATACTGTATGTGCAGGCTGATTGCTCGGGAGAGTCACATATCTCACTGATACTGTATGTGCAGGCTGCTTGCTGGGGAGAGTCTCACATATCACTGATACTGAATGTGCAGGCAGCTAGCTGGGGAGAGTCACATATATCACTGATACTGTATGTGCAGGCTGCTAGCTGGGGAGAGTCACATATCTCACTGATGCTGTATGTGCAGGCTGCTAGCTGGGGAGAGTCACATATCTCACCGATACTGTATGTGCAGGCTGCTAGCTGGGGAGAGTCACATATGTCACTGATACTGTATGTGCTGCTTGCTCGGGAGAGTCACATATCTCACTGATACTGTATGTGCAGGCTGCTTGCTGGGGAGAGTCACATATATCACTGATACTGTTTGTGCAGGCTGCTAGCTGGGGAGAGTCACATATCTCATTGATACTGTATGTGCAGGCTGCTAGCTGGGGAGAGTCACATATCTCACTGATACTGTATGTGCAGGCTGCTAGCTGGGGAGAGTCACATATCTCACTGATACTGTATGTGCAGACTGCTAGCTGGGGAGAGTCACATATCTCACTGATACTGTATGTGCAGGCTGCTAGCTGGGGAGAGTCACATATCTCACTGATAGTGTATGTGCAGGCTGCTAGCTCAGGAGAGTCACATATCTCACTGATACTGTATGTGCAGGCTGCTTGCTTGGGAGAATCGCATATCACACTGATACTGATATGTGCAGGCTGCTTGCTCGGGAGAGTCACAGAACTCATTGATACTGTACGTGCAGGCTGCTTGCTTGGGAGAGTTACATATCTCACTGATACTGTATGTGCAGGCTGCTTGTTTGGGAGAGTCACTGATCTCACTGATACTGTATGTGCAGGCTGCTAGCTGGGGAGAGTCACATATCTCACTGATATTGATATGTGCAGGCTGCTAGCTGGGGAGAGTCACATATCTCACTTATACTGTATGTGCAGGCTGCTTGCTCGGGAGAGTCACATATCTCACTGATACTGTATGTGCAGGCTGCTTGCTCGGGAGAGTCTCATATCTCACTGATACTGTATGTGCAGGCTGCTAGCTCGGGAGAGTCACATATCTCACTGATACTGTATGTTCAGGCTGCTTGCTCGGGAGAGTCACATATCTCACTGATACTGTATGTGCAGGCTGCTAGCTGGGGAGAGTCACATATCTCACTGATACTATATGTGCAGGCTGCTAGCTGGGGAGAGTCACATATCTCACTGATACTGTATGTACAGGCTGCTAGCTGGGGAGAGTCACATATCTCACTGATACTGTATGTGCAGGCTGCTTGCTCGGGAAAGTCACATATCTCACTGATACTGTATGTGCAGACTGCTAGCTCAGGAGTGTCACATATATCACTGATACTGTATGTGCAGACTGCTAGCTCGGGAGAGTCACATATCTCACTGATACTGTATGTGCAGGCTGCTAGCTGGGGAGAGTCACATATCTCACTAATACTGTATGTGCAGGCTGCTAGCTTGGGAGAGTCACATATCTCACTGATACTGTATGTGCAGGCTGCTAGCTCATGAAAGTCACATATCTCACTGATACTGTATGTGCAAGCTGCTAGCTCAGGAAAGTCAAATATCTCACTTATACTGTATGTGGAGGCTGCTAGCTCAGGAGAGTCACATATATCACTGATACTGTATGTGCAGGCTGCTAGCTGGAGAGAGTCACAAATCTCACTGATACTGTATGTGCAGGCTGTTAGCTGGGGAGAGTCACATATCTCACTGATACTGTATGTGCAGGCTGCTAGCTGGAGAGAGTCACATATCTCACTGATACTGTATGTGCAGGCTGCTAGCTCGAGAGAGTCACATATCTCACTGATACTGTATGTGCAGGCTGCTTGCTCGGGAGAGTCACATATCTCACTGATACTGTATGTGCAGGCTGCTAGTTGGGGAGAGTCACATATCTCACTGATACTGTATGTGCACGCTGCTAGCTGGAGAGAGTCACATATCTCACTGATACTGTATGTGCAGCTGCTTGCTCAGGAGAGTCACATATGTCACTGATACTGTATGCGCAGGCTGCTTGCTTGGGAGAATCGCATATCTCACCGATACTGATATGTGCAGGCTGCTTGCTCGGGAGAGTCACAGAACTCATTGATACTGTACGTGCAGGCTGCTTGCTTGGGAGAGTTACATATCTCACTGATACTGTATGTGCAGGCTGCTTGTTTGGGAGAGTCACTGATCTCACTGATACTGTATGTGCAGGCTGCTAACTGGGGAGAGTCACATATCTCACTGATACTGATATGTGCAGGCTGCTAGCTGGGGAGAATCACATATCTCACTTATACTGTATGTGCAGGCTGCTTGCTCGGGAGAGTCACATCTCACTGATACTGTATGTGCAGGCTGCTTGCTCGGGAGAGTCTCATATCTCACTGATACTGTATGTGCAGGCTGCTAGCTCGGGAGAGTCACATATCTCACTGATACTGTATGTGCAGGCTGCTTGCTCGGGAGAGTCACATATCTCACTGATACTGTATGTGCAGGCTGCTAGCTGGGGAGAGTCACATATCTCACTGATACTATATGTGCAGGCTGCTAGCTGGGGAGAGTCACATATCTCACTGATACTGTATGTACAGGCTGCTAGCTGGGGAGAGTCACATATCTCACTGATACTGTATGTGCAGGCTGCTTGCTCGGGAGAGTCACATATCTCACTGATACTGTATGTGCAGACTGCTAGCTCGGGAGTGTCACATATATCACTGATACTGTATGTGCAGACTGCTAGCTCGGGAGAGTCACATATCTCACTGATACTGTATGTGCAGGCTGCTAGCTGGGGAGAGTCACATATCTCACTGATACTGTATGTGCAGGCTGCTAGCTTGGGAGAGTCACATATCTCACTGATACTGTATGTGCAGGCTGCTAGCTCATGAAAGTCACATATCTCACTGATACTGTATGTGCAAGCTGCTAGGTCAGGAATGTCACATATCTCACTTATACTGTATGTGGAGGCTGCTAGCTCAGGAGAGTCACATATATCACTGATACTGTATGTGCAGGCTGCTAGCTGGAGAGAGTCACAAATCTCACTGATACTGTATGTGCAGGCTGTTAGCTGGGGAGAGTCACATATCTCACTGATACTGTATGTGCAGGCTGCTAGCTCGGGAGAGTCACATATCTCACTGATACTGTATGTGCAGGCTGCTAGCTGGAGAGAGTCACATATCTCACTGATACTGTATGTGCAGGCTGCTAGCTCGAGAGAGTCACATATCTCACTGATACTGTATGTGCAGGCTGCTTGCTCGGGAGAGTCACATATCTCACTGATACTGTATGTGCAGGCTGCTAGTTGGGGAGAGTCACATATCTCACTGATACTGTATGTGCAGGCTGCTAGCTGGAGAGAGTCACATATCTCACTGATACTGTATGTGCAGCTGCTTGCCCAGGAGAGTCACATATGTCACTGATACTCTATGTGCAGGCTGCTAGCTGGGGAGAGTCACATATCTCACTGATACTGTATATGCAGGCTGCTAGCTGGGGAGAGTCACATATCTCATTGATACTGTATTTGCAGGCTGCTGGCTCTGGAGAGTCACATATCTCACTGATACTGTATGTGCAGGCTGCTAGCTGGGGAGAGTCACATATCTCACTGATACTGTATGTGCAGGCTGCTAGCTGGGGAGAGTCACATATGTCACTGATACTGTATGTGCAGGCTGCTTGCTCGGGAGAGTCACATATCTCACTGATACTGTATGTGCTGGCTGCTTGCTGGGGAGAGTCTCACATAACACTGATACTGTATGTGCAGGCTGCTAGCTGGGGAGAGTCACATATATCACTGATACTGTATGTGCAGGCTGCTAGCTGGGGAGAGTCACATATCTCACTGATGCTGTATGTGCAGGCTGCTAGCTGGGGAGTGTCACATATCTCACCGATACTGTATGTGCAGGCTGCTAGCTGGGGAGAGTCACATATGTCACTGATACTGTATGTGCTGCTTGCTCGGGAGAGTCACATATCTCACTGATACTGTATGTGCAGGCTGCTTGCTGGGGAGAGTCACATATATCACTGATACTGTATGTGCAGGCTGCTAGCTGGGGAGAGTCACATATCTCACTTATACTGTATGTGCAGGCTGCTAGCTGGGGAGAGTCACATATCTCACTGATACTGTATGTGCAGGCTGCTAGCTGGGGAGAGTCACATATCTCACTGATACTGTATGTGCAGACTGCTAGCTGCGGAGAGTCTCATATCTCACTGATACTGTATGTGCAGGCTGCTAGCTGGGGAGAGTCACATATCTCACTGATACTGTATGTGCAGGCTGCTAGCTGGGGAGAGTCACATATCTCACTGATACTGTATGTGCAGGCTGCTGGCTCAGGAGAGTCACATATCTCACTGATACTGTATGTGCAGGCTGCTTGCTTGGGAGAATTGCATATGTCACTGATACTGATATGTGCAGGCTGCTTGCTCGGGAGAGTCACAGAACTCATTGATACTGTACGTGCAGGCTGCTTGCTTGGGAGAGTTACATATCTCACTGATACTGTATGTGCAGGCTGCTTGTTTGGGAGAGTCACTGATCTCACTGATACTCTATGAGCAGTCTGCTAGCTGGGGAGAGTCACATATCTCACTGATACTGATATGTGCAGGCTGCTAGCTGGGGAGAGTCACATATCTCACTGATACTGAATGTGCAGTCTGCTTGCTCGGGAGAGTCACATATCTCACTGATACTGTATGTGCAGGCTGCTTGCTCGGGAGAGTCTCATATCTCACTGATACTGTATGTGCAGGCTGCTAGCTGGGGAGAGTCACATATCTCACTGATAATGTATGTGCAGGCTGCTAGCTCAGGAGAGTCAAATATCTCACTGATACTGTATGTGCAGGCTGCTTGCTTGGGAGAATCGCATATCTCACCGATACTGATATGTGCAGGCTGCATGCTCGGGAGAGTCACTGAACTCATTGATACTGTACGTGCAGGCTGCTTGCTTGGGAGAGTTACATATCTCACTGATACTGTATGTGCAGGCTGCTTGTTTGGGAAAGTCACTGATCTCACTGATACTGTATGTACAGGCTGCTAGCTGGGGAGAGTCACATATATCACTGATACTGTATGTGCAGACTGCTAGCTGGGGAGAGTCACATATATCACTGAAACTGTATGTGCAGACTGCTAGCTGGGGAGAGTCACATATATCACTGATACTGTATGTGCAGACTGCTAGCTGGGGAGAGTCACATATATCACTGATACTGTATGTGCAGACTGTTAGCTGGGGAGAGTCACATATATCACTGATACTGTATGTGCAGACTGCTAGCTGGGGAGAGTCACATATATCACTGATACTGTATGTGCAGACTGCTAGCTGGGGAGAGTCACATATATCACTGATACTGTATGTGCAGGCTGCTAGCTGGGGAGAGTCACATATCTCACTGATACTGTATGTGCAGGCTGCTTGCTCGGCAGAGTCACATATCTCACTGATACTGTATGTGCAGGCTGCTTGCTCGGGAGAGTCATATCTCACTGATACTGTATGTGCAGGCTGCTAGCTGGGGAGAGTCACATATCTCACTGATACTGTATGTGCAGGCTGCTTGCTCGGGAGAGTCACATATCTCACTGATACTGTATGTGCAGGCTGCTAGCTGGGGAGAGTCACATATCTCACTGATACTGTATGTGCAGGCTGCTAGCTCGGGAGAGTCACATATCTCACTGATACTGTATGTACAGTCTGCCAGCTGGGGAGAGTCACAGAACTCATTGATACTGTACGTGCAGGCTGCTTGCTTGGGAGAGTTACATATCTCACTGATACTGTATGTGCAGGCTGCTTGTTTGGGAGAGTCACTGATCTCACTGATACTGTATGAGCAGGCTGCTAGCTGGGGAGAGTCACATATCTCACTGATACTGATATGTGCAGGCTGCTAGCTGGGGAGAGTCACATATCTCACAGATACTGAATGTACAGGCTGCTTGCTCGGGAGAGTCACATATCTCACTGATACTGTATGTGCAGGCTGCTTGCTCGGGAGAGTCTCATATCTCACTGACACTGTATCTGCAGGCTGCTAGCTGGGGAGAGTCACATATCTCACTGATAATGTATGTGCAGGCTGCTAGCTCAGGAGAGTCACATATCTCACTGATACTGTATGTGCAGGCTGCTTGCTTGGGAGAATCGCATATCTCACCGATACTGATATGTGCAGGCTGCATGCTCGGGAGAGTCACTGAACTCATTGATACTGTACGTGCAGGCTGCTTGCTTGGGAGAGTTACATATCTCACTGATACTGTATGTACAGGCTGCTTATTTGGGAGAGTCACTGATCTCACTGATACTGTATGTACAGGCTGCTAGCTGGCGAGAGTCACATATATATCTGATACTGTATGTGCAGGCTGCAAGCTGGGATGAGTCACATATCTCACTGATACTGTATTTGCATGCTGCTTGCTAGGGAGAGTCACATATCTCACTGATACTGTATGTGCAGGCTGCTAGCTGGGGAGAGTCACATATCTCACTGATACTGTATGTGCAGGCTGCAAGCTGGGGAGAGTCACATGTCACTGATACTGTATGTGCAGGCTGCTTGCTCGGGAGAGTCACATATCTCACTGATACTGTATGTGCAGGCTGCTTGCTGGGGAGAGTCTCACATATCACTGATACTGAATGTGCAGGCTGCTAGCTGGGGAGAGTCACATATATCACTGATACTGTATGTGCAGGCTGCTAGCTGGGGAGAGTCACATATCTCACTGATGCTGTATGTGCAGGCTGCTAGCTGGGGAGAGTCACATATCTCACCGATACTGTATGTGCAGGCTGCTAGCTGGGGAGAGTCACATATGTCACTGATACAGTATGTGCTGCTTGCTCGGGAGAGTCACATATCTCACTGATACTGTATGTGCAGGCTGCTTGCTGGGGAGAGTCACATATCTCACTGATACTGTATGTGCAGGCTGCTTGCTCGGGAGAGTCATATCTCACTGATACTGTATGTGCAGGCTGCTAGCTGGGGAGAGTCACATATCTCACTGATACTGTATGTGCAGGCTGCTTGCTCGGGAGAGTCACATATCTCACTGATACTGTATGTGCAGGCTGCTAGCTGGGGAGAGTCACATATCTCACTGATACTGTATGTGCAGGCTGCTAGCTCGGGAGAGTCACATATCTCACTGATACTGTATGTACAGGCTGCCAGCTGGGGAGAGTCACATATCTCACTGATACTGTATGTGCAGGCTGCTTGCTCGGGAGAGTCATATCTCACTGATACTGTATGTGCAGACTGCTAGCTCAGGAGTGTCACATATATCACTGATACTGTATGTGCAGACTTCTAGCTCAGGAGAGTCACATATCTCACTGATACTGTATGTGCAGGCTGCTAGCTGGAGAGAGTCACTGATCTCACTGATACTGTATGTGCAGGCTGCTAGCTCGGGAGAGTCACATATCTCACTGATACTGTATGTGCAGGCTGCTAGCTCTGGAAAGTCACATATCTCACTGATACTGTATGTGCAAGCTGCTAGCTCAGGAAAGTCATATATCTCACTTATACTGTATGTAGAGGCTGCTAGCTCAGGAGAGTCACATATATCACTGATACTGTATGTGCAGGCTGCTAGCTGGAGAGAGTCACATATCTCACTGATACTGTATGTGCAGGCTGCAAGCTGGGATGAGTCACATATCTCACTGATACTGTATTTGCAGGCTGCTTGCTAGGGAGAGTCACATATCTCACTGATACTGTATGTGCAGGCTGCAAGCTGGGGAGAGTCACATATGTCACTGATACTGTATGTGCAGGCTGCTTGCTCGGGAGAGTCACATATCTCACTGATACTGTATGTGCAGGCTGCTTGCTGGGGAGAGTCTCACATATCACTGATACTGAATGTGCAGGCAGCTAGCTGGGGAGAGTCACATATGTCACTGATACTGTATGTGCTGCTTGCTCGGGAGAATCACATATCTCACTGATACTGTATGTGCAGGCTGCTTGCTGGGGAGAGTCACATATATCACTGATACTGTATGTGCAGACTGCTAGCTGGGGAGAGTCACATATATCACTGATACTGTATGTGCAGGCTGCTAGCTGGGGAGAGTCACATATCTCACTGATGCTGTATGTGCAGGCTGCTAGCTGGGTAGAGTCACATATCTCACCGATACTGTATGTGCAGGCTGCTAGCTGGGGAGAGTCACATATGTCACTGATACTGTATGTGCTGCTTGCTCGGGAGAGTCACATATCTCACTGATACTGTATGTGCAGGCTGCTTGCTGGGGAGAGTCACATATATCACTGATACTGTTTGTGCAGGCTGCTAGCTGGGGAGAGTCACATATCTCATTGATACTGTATGTGCAGGCTGCTAGCTGGGGAGAGTCACATATCTCACTGATACTGTATGTGCAGGCTGCTAGCTGGGGAGAGTCACATATCTCACTGATACTGTATGTGCAGACTGCTAGCTGGGGAGAGTCACATATCTCACTGATACTGTATGTGCAGGCTGCTAGCTGGGGAGAGTCACATATCTCACTGATAGTGTATGTGCAGGCTGCTAGCTCAGGAGAGTCACATATCTCACTGATACTGTATGTGCAGGCTGCTTGCTTGGGAGAATCGCATATCACACTGATACTGATATGTGCAGGCTGCTTGCTCGGGAGAGTCACAGAACTCATTGATACTGTACGTGCAGGCTGCTTGCTTGGGAGAGTTACATATCTCACTGATACTGTATGTGCAGGCTGCTTGTTTGGGAGAGTCACTGATCTCACTGATACTGTATGTGCAGGCTGCTAGCTGGGGAGAGTCACATATCTCACTGATATTGATATGTGCAGGCTGCTAGCTGGGGAGAGTCACATATCTCACTTATACTGTATGTGCAGGCTGCTTGCTCGGGAGAGTCACATATCTCACTGATACTGTATGTGCAGGCTGCTTGCTCGGGAGAGTCTCATATCTCACTGATACTGTATGTGCAGGCTGCTAGCTCGGGAGAGTCACATATCTCACTGATACTGTATGTTCAGGCTGCTTGCTCGGGAGAGTCACATATCTCACTGATACTGTATGTGCAGGCTGCTAGCTGGGGAGAGTCACATATCTCACTGATACTATATGTGCAGGCTGCTAGCTGGGGAGAGTCACATATCTCACTGATACTGTATGTACAGGCTGCTAGCTGGGGAGAGTCACATATCTCACTGATACTGTATGTGCAGGCTGCTTGCTCGGGAGAGTCACATATCTCACTGATACTGTATGTGCAGACTGCTAGCTCAGGAGTGTCACATATATCACTGATACTGTATGTGCAGACTGCTAGCTCGGGAGAGTCACATATCTCACTGATACTGTATGTGCAGGCTGCTAGCTGGGGAGAGTCACATATCTCACTAATACTGTATGTGCAGGCTGCTAGCTTGGGAGAGTCACATATCTCACTGATACTGTATGTGCAGGCTGCTAGCTCATGAAAGTCACATATCTCACTGATACTGTATGTGCAAGCTGCTAGCTCAGGAAAGTCAAATATCTCACTTATACTGTATGTGGAGGCTGCTAGCTCAGGAGAGTCACATATATCACTGATACTGTATGTGCAGGCTGCTAGCTGGAGAGAGTCACAAATCTCACTGATACTGTATGTGCAGGCTGTTAGCTGGGGAGAGTCACATATCTCACTGATACTGTATGTGCAGGCTGCTAGCTGGAGAGAGTCACATATCTCACTGATACTGTATGTGCAGGCTGCTAGCTCGAGAGAGTCACATATCTCGCTGATACTGTATGTGCAGGCTGCTTGCTCGGGAGAGTCACATATCTCACTGATACTGTGTGTGCAGGCTGCTAGTTGGGGAGAGTCACATATCTCACTGATACTGTATGTGCACGCTGCTAGCTGGAGAGAGTCACATATCTCACTGATACTGTATGTGCAGCTGCTTGCTCAGGAGAGTCACATATGTCACTGATACTGTATGCGCAGGCTGCTTGCTTGGGAGAATCGCATATCTCACCGATACTGATATGTGCAGGCTGCTTGCTCGGGAGAGTCACAGAACTCATTGATACTGTACGTGCAGGCTGCTTGCTTGGGAGAGTTACATATCTCACTGATACTGTATGTGCAGGCTGCTTGTTTGGGAGAGTCACTGATCTCACTGATACTGTATGTGCAGGCTGCTAACTGGGGAGAGTCACATATCTCACTGATACTGATATGTGCAGGCTGCTAGCTGGGGAGAATCACATATCTCACTTATACTGTATGTGCAGGCTGCTTGCTCGGGAGAGTCACATCTCACTGATACTGTATGTGCAGGCTGCTTGCTCGGGAGAGTCTCATATCTCACTGATACTGTATGTGCTGGCTGCTAGCTCGGGAGAGTCACATATCTCACTGATACTGTATGTGTAGGCTGCTTGCTCGGGAGAGTCACATATCTCACTGATACTGTATGTGCAGGCTGCTAGCGGGGGAGAGTCACATATCTCACTGATACTATATGTGCAGGCTGCTAGCTGGGGAGAGTCACATATCTCACTGATACTGTATGTACAGGCTGCTAGCTGGGGAGAGTCACATATCTCACTGATACTGTATGTGCAGGCTGCTTGCTCGGGAGAGTCACATATCTCACTGATACTGTATGTGCAGACTGCTAGCTCGGGAGTGTCACATATATCACTGATACTGTATGTGCAGACTGCTAGCTCGGGAGAGTCACATATCTCACTGATACTGTATGTGCAGGCTGCTAGCTGGGGAGAGTCACATATCTCACTTATACTGTATGTGCAGGCTGCTAGCTGGGGAGAGTCACATATCTCACTGATACTGTTTGTGCAGGCTGCTAGCTGGGGAGAGTCACATATCTCACTGATACTGTATGTGCAGGCTGCTGGCTCAGGAGAGTCACATATCTCACTGATACTGTATGTGCAGGCTGCTTGCTTGGGAGAATTGCATATGTCACTGATACTGATATGTGCAGGCTGCTTGCTCGGGAGAGTCACAGAACTCATTGATACTGTACGTGCAGGCTGCTTGCTTGGGAGAGTTACATATCTCACTGATACTGTATGTGCAGGCTGCTTGTTTGGGAGAGTCACTGATCTCACTGATACTCTATGAGCAGTCTGCTAGCTGGGGAGAGTCACATATCTCACTGATACTGATATGTGCAGGCTGCTAGCTGGGGAGGGTCACATATCTCACTGATACTGAATGTGCAGGCTGCTTGCTCGGGAGAGTCACATATCTCACTGATACTGTATGTGCAGGCTGCTTGCTCGGGAGAGTCTCATATCTCACTGATACTGTATGTGCAGGCTGCTAGCTGGGGAGAGTCACATATCTCACTGATAATGTATGTGCAGGCTGCTAGCTCAGGAGAGTCAAATATCTCACTGATACTGTATGTGCAGGCTGCTTGCTTGGGAGAATCGCATATCTCACCGATACTGATATGTGCAGGCTGCATGCTCGGGAGAGTCACTGAACTCATTGATACTGTACGTGCAGGCTGCTTGCTTGGGAGAGTTACATATCTCACTGATACTGTATGTGCAGGCTGCTTGTTTGGGAAAGTCACTGATCTCACTGATACTGTATGTACAGGCTGCTAGCTGGGGAGAGTCACATATATCACTGATACTGTATGTGCAGACTGCTAGCTGGGGAGAGTCACATATATCACTGAAACTGTATGTGCAGACTGCTAGCTGGGGAGAGTCACATATATCACTGATACTGTATGTGCAGACTGCTAGCTGGGGAGAGTCACATACATCACTGATACTGTATGTGCAGACTGTTAGCTGGGGAGAGTCACATATATCACTGATACTGTATGTGCAGACTGCTAGCTGGGGAGAGTCACATATATCACTGATACTGTATGTGCAGACTGCTAGCTGGGGAGAGTCACATATATCACTGATACTGTATGTGCAGGCTGCTAGCTGGGGAGAGTCACATATCTCACTGATACTGTATGTGCAGGCTGCTTGCTCGGGAGAGTCATATCTCACTGATACTGTATGTGCAGGCTGCTAGCTGGGGAGAGTCAAATATCTCACTGATACTGTATGTGCAGGCTGCTTGCTCGGGAGAGTCACATATCTCACTGATACTGTATGTGCAGGCTGCTAGCTGGGGAGAGTCACATATCTCACTGATACTGTATGTGCAGGCTGCTAGCTCGGGAGAGTCACATATCTCACTGATACTGTATGTACAGTCTGCCAGCTGGGGTGAGTCACAGAACTCATTGATACTGTACGTGCAGGCTGCTTG
This sequence comes from Taudactylus pleione, assembly GCA_031769625.1. NCBI lineage: Eukaryota > Metazoa > Chordata > Amphibia > Anura > Myobatrachidae > Taudactylus > Taudactylus pleione. Next base: position 441,907 of record JAUIMM010000360.1, on the reverse strand, counting down.
CTTGGGAGAGTTACATATCTCACTGATACTGTATGTGCAGGCTGCTTGTTTGGGAGAGTCACTGATCTCACTGATACTGTATGAGCAGGCTGCTAGCTGGGGAGAGTCACATATCTCACTGATACTGATATGTGCAGGCTGCTAGCTGGGGAGAGTCACATATCTCACAGATACTGAATGTACAGGCTGCTTGCTCGGGAGAGTCACATATCTCACTGATACTGTATGTGCAGGCTGCTTGCTCGGGAGAGTCTCATATCTCACTGACACTGTATGTGCAGGCTGCTAGCTGGGGAGAGTCACATATCTCACTGATAATGTATGTGCAGGCTGCTAGCTCAGGAGAGTCACATATCTCACTGATACTGTATGTGCAGGCTGCTTGCTTGGGAGAATCGCATATCTCACCGATACTGATATGTGCAGGCTGCATGCTCGGGAGAGTCACTGAACTCATTGATACTGTACGTGCAGGCTGCTTGCTTAGGAGAGTTACATATCTCACTGATACTGTATGTGCAGGCTGCTTGTTTGGGAGAGTCACTGATCTCACTGATACTGTATGTACAGGCTGCTAGCTGGCGAGAGTCACATATATATCTGATACTGTATGTGCAGGCTGCAAGCTGGGATGAGTCACATATCTCACTGATACTGTATTTGCATGCTGCTTGCTAGGGAGAGTCACATATCTCACTGATACTGTATGTGCAGGCTGCTAGCTGGGGAGAGTCACATATCTCACTGATACTGTATGTGCAGGCTGCAAGCTGGGGAGAGTCACATGTCACTGATACTGTATGTGCAGGCTGCTTGCTCGGGAGAGTCACATATCTCACTGATACTGTATGTGCAGGCTGCTTGCTGGGGAGAGTCTCACATATCACTGATACTGAATGTGCAGGCTGCTAGCTGGGGAGAGTCACATATATCACTGATACTGTATGTGCAGGCTGCTAGCTGGGGAGAGTCACATATCTCACTGATGCTGTATGTGCAGGCTGCTAGCTGGGGAGAGTCACATATCTCACCGATACTGTATGTGCAGGCTGCTAGCTGGGGAGAGTCACATATGTCACTGATACAGTATGTGCTGCTTGCTCGGGAGAGTCACATATCTCACTGATACTGTATGTGCAGGCTGCTTGCTGGGGAGAGTCACATATCTCACTGATACTGTATGTGCAGGCTGCTTGCTCGGGAGAGTCATATCTCACTGATACTGTATGTGCAGGCTGCTAGCTGGGGAGAGTCACATATCTCACTGATACTGTATGTGCAAGCTGCTTGCTCGGGAGAGTCACATATCTCACTGATACTGTATGTGCAGGCTGCTAGCTGGGGAGAGTCACATATCTCACTGATACTGTATGTGCAGGCTGCTAGCTCGGGAGAGTCACATATCTCACTGATACTGTATGTACAGGCTGCCAGCTGGGGAGAGTCACATATCTCACTGATACTGTATGTGCAGGCTGCTTGCTCGGGAGAGTCATATCTCACTGATACTGTATGTGCAGGCTGCTAGCTGGGGAGAGTCACATATCTCACTGATACTGTATGTGCAGGCTGCTAGCTGGAGAGAGTCACATATCTCACTGATACTGTATGTGCAGCTGCTTGCCCAGGAGAGTCACATATGTCACTGATACTCTATGTGCAGGCTGCTAGCTGGGGAGAGTCACATATCTCACTGATACTGTATATGCAGGCTGCTAGCTGGGGAGAGTCACATATCTCATTGATACTGTATTTGCAGGCTGCTGGCTCTGGAGAGTCACATATCTCACTGATACTGTATGTGCAGGCTGCTAGCTGGGGAGAGTCACATATCTCACTGATACTGTATGTGCAGGCTGCTTGCTTGGGAGAATCGCATATCTCACCGATACTGATATGTGCAGGCTGCATGCTCGGGAGAGTCACTGAACTCATTGATACTGTACGTGCAGGCTGCTTGCTTAGGAGAGTTACATATCTCACTGATACTGTATGTGCAGGCTGCTTGTTTGGGAGAGTCACTGATCTCACTGATACTGTATGTACAGGCTGCTAGCTGGCGAGAGTCACATATATATCTGATACTGTATGTGCAGGCTGCAAGCTGGGATGAGTCACATATCTCACTGATACTGTATTTGCATGCTGCTTGCTAGGGAGAGTCACATATCTCACTGATACTGTATGTGCAGGCTGCTAGCTGGGGAGAGTCACATATCTCACTGATACTGTATGTGCAGGCTGCAAGCTGGGGAGAGTCACATGTCACTGATACTGTATGTGCAGGCTGCTTGCTCGGGAGAGTCACATATCTCACTGATACTGTATGTGCAGGCTGCTTGCTGGGGAGAGTCTCACATATCACTGATACTGAATGTGCAGGCTGCTAGCTGGGGAGAGTCACATATATCACTGATACTGTATGTGCAGGCTGCTAGCTGGGGAGAGTCACATATCTCACTGATGCTGTATGTGCAGGCTGCTAGCTGGGGAGAGTCACATATCTCACCGATACTGTATGTGCAGGCTGCTAGCTGGGGAGAGTCACATATGTCACTGATACAGTATGTGCTGCTTGCTCGGGAGAGTCACATATCTCACTGATACTGTATGTGCAGGCTGCTTGCTGGGGAGAGTCACATATCTCACTGATACTGTATGTGCAGGCTGCTTGCTCGGGAGAGTCATATCTCACTGATACTGTATGTGCAGGCTGCTAGCTGGGGAGAGTCACATATCTCACTGATACTGTATGTGCAGGCTGCTTGCTCGGGAGAGTCACATATCTCACTGATACTGTATGTGCAGGCTGCTAGCTGGGGAGAGTCACATATCTCACTGATACTGTATGTGCAGGCTGCTAGCTCGGGAGAGTCACATATCTCACTGATACTGTATGTACAGGCTGCCAGCTGGGGAGAGTCACATATCTCACTGATACTGTATGTGCAGGCTGCTTGCTCGGGAGAGTCATATCTCACTGATACTGTATGTGCAGGCTGCTAGCTGGGGAGAGTCACATATCTCACTGATACTGTATGTGCAGGCTGCTAGCTGGAGAGAGTCACATATCTCACTGATACTGTATGTGCAGCTGCTTGCCCAGGAGAGTCACATATGTCACTGATACTCTATGTGCAGGCTGCTAGCTGGGGAGAGTCACATATCTCACTGATACTGTATATGCAGGCTGCTAGCTGGGGAGAGTCACATATCTCATTGATACTGTATTTGCAGGCTGCTGGCTCTGGAGAGTCACATATCTCACTGATACTGTATGTGCAGGCTGCTAGCTGGGGAGAGTCACATATCTCACTGATACTGTATGTGCAGGCTGCTAGCTGGGGAGAGTCACATATGTCACTGATACTGTATGTGCAGGCTGCTTGCTCGGGAGAGTCACATATCTCACTGATACTGTATGTGCTGGCTGCTTGCTGGGGAGAGTCTCACATATCACTGATACTGTATGTGCAGGCTGCTAGCTGGGGAGAGTCACATATATCACTGATACTGTATGTGCAGGCTGCTAGCTGGGGAGAGTCACATATCTCACTGATGCTGTATGTGCAGGCTGCTAGCTGGGGAGTGTCACATATCTCACCGATACTGTATGTGCAGGCTGCTAGCTGGGGAGAGTCACATATGTCACTGATACTGTATGTGCTGCTTGCTCGGGAGAGTCACATATCTCACTGATACTGTATGTGCAGGCTGCTTGCTGGGGAGAGTCACATATATCACTGATACTGTATGTGCAGGCTGCTAGCTGGGGAGAGTCACATATCTCACTTATACTGTATGTGCAGGCTGCTAGCTGGGGAGAGTCACATATCTCACTGATACTGTATGTGCAGGCTGCTAGCTGGGGAGAGTCACATATCTCACTGATACTGTATGTGCAGACTGCTAGCTGCGGAGAGTCTCATATCTCACTGATACTGTATGTGCAGGCTGCTAGCTGGGGAGAGTCACATATCTCACTGATACTGTATGTGCAGGCTGCTAGCTGGGGAGAGTCACATATCTCACTGATACTGTATGTGCAGGCTGCTGGCTCAGGAGAGTCACATATCTCACTGATACTGTATGTGCAGGCTGCTTGCTTGGGAGAATTGCATATGTCACTGATACTGATATGTGCAGGCTGCTTGCTCGGGAGAGTCACAGAACTCATTGATACTGTACGTGCAGGCTGCTTGCTTGGGAGAGTTACATATCTCACTGATACTGTATGTGCAGGCTGCTTGTTTGGGAGAGTCACTGATCTCACTGATACTCTATGAGCAGTCTGCTAGCTGGGGAGAGTCACATATCTCACTGATACTGATATGTGCAGGCTGCTAGCTGGGGAGAGTCACATATCTCACTGATACTGAATGTGCAGGCTGCTTGCTCGGGAGAGTCACATATCTCACTGATACTGTATGTGCAGGCTGCTAGCTGGGGAAAGTCTCATATCTCACTGATAATGTATGTGCAGGCTGCTAGCTCAGGAGAGTCAAATATCTCACTGATACTGTATGTGCAGGCTGCTTGCTTGGGAGAATCGCATATCTCACCGATACTGATATGTGCAGGCTGCATGCTCGGGAGAGTCACTGAACTCATTGATACTGTACGTGCAGGCTGCTTGCTTGGGAGAGTTACATATCTCACTGATACTGTATGTGCAGGCTGCTTGTTTGGGAAAGTCACTGATCTCACTGATACTGTATGTACAGGCTGCTAGCTGGGGAGAGTCACATATATCACTGATACTGTATGTGCAGACTGCTAGCTGGGGAGAGTCACATATATCACTGAAACTGTATGTGCAGACTGCTAGCTGGGGAGAGTCACATATATCACTGATACTGTATGTGCAGACTGCTAGCTGGGGAGAGTCACATATATCACTGATACTGTATGTGCAGACTGTTAGCTGGGGAGAGTCACATATATCACTGATACTGTATGTGCAGACTGCTAGCTGGGGAGAGTCACATATATCACTGATACTGTATGTGCAGACTGCTAGCTGGGGAGAGTCACATATATCACTGATACTGTATGTGCAGGCTGCTAGCTGGGGAGAGTCACATATCTCACTGATACTGTATGTGCAGGCTGCTTGCTCGGGAGAGTCACATATCTCACTGATACTGTATGTGCAGGCTGCTAGCTGGGGAGAGTCACATATCTCACTGATACTGTATGTGCAGGCTGCTAGCTCGGGAGAGTCACATATCTCACTGATACTGTATGTACAGTCTGCCAGCTGGGGAGAGTCACAGAACTCATTGATACTGTACGTGCAGGCTGCTTGCTTGGGAGAGTTACATATCTCACTGATACTGTATGTGCAGGCTGCTTGTTTGGGAGAGTCACTGATCTCACTGATACTGTATGAGCAGGCTGCTAGCTGGGGAGAGTCACATATCTCACTGATACTGATATGTGCAGGCTGCTAGCTGGGGAGAGTCACATATCTCACAGATACTGAATGTACAGGCTGCTTGCTCGGGAGAGTCACATATCTCACTGATACTGTATGTGCAGGCTGCTTGCTCGGGAGAGTCTCATATCTCACTGACACTGTATGTGCAGGCTGCTAGCTGGGGAGAGTCACATATCTCACTGATAATGTATGTGCAGGCTGCTAGCTCAGGAGAGTCACATATCTCACTGATACTGTATGTGCAGGCTGCTTGCTTGGGAGAATCGCATATCTCACCGATACTGATATGTGCAGGCTGCATGCTCGGGAGAGTCACTGAACTCATTGATACTGTACGTGCAGGCTGCTTGCTTGGGAGAGTTACATATCTCACTGATACTGTATGTGCAGGCTGCTTGTTTGGGAGAGTCACTGATCTCACTGATACTGTATGTACAGGCTGCTAGCTGGCGAGAGTCACATATATATCTGATACTGTATGTGCAGGCTGCAAGCTGGGATGAGTCACATATCTCACTGATACTGTATTTGCATGCTGCTTGCTAGGGAGAGTCACATATCTCACTGATACTGTATGTGCAGGCTGCTAGCTGGGGAGAGTCACATATCTCACTGATACTGTATGTGCAGGCTGCAAGCTGGGGAGAGTCACATGTCACTGATACTGTATGTGCAGGCTGCTTGCTCGGGAGAGTCACATATCTCACTGATACTGTATGTGCAGGCTGCTTGCTGGGGAGAGTCTCACATATCACTGATACTGAATGTGCAGGCTGCTAGCTGGGGAGAGTCACATATATCACTGATACTGTATGTGCAGGCTGCTAGCTGGGGAGAGTCACATATCTCACTGATGCTGTATGTGCAGGCTGCTAGCTGGGGAGAGTCACATATCTCACCGATACTGTATGTGCAGGCTGCTAGCTGGGGAGAGTCACATATGTCACTGAAACAGTATGTGCTGCTTGCTCGGGAGAGTCACATATCTCACTGATACTGTATGTGCAGGCTGCTTGCTGGGGAGAGTCACATATCTCACTGATACTGTATGTGCAGGCTGCTTGCTCGGGAGAGTCATATCTCACTGATACTGTATGTGCAGGCTGCTAGCTGGGGAGAGTCACATATCTCACTGATACTGTATGTGCAGGCTGCTTGCTCGGGAGAGTCACATATCTCACTGATACTGTATGTGCAGGCTGCTAGCTGGGGAGAGTCACATATCTCACTGATACTGTATGTGCAGGCTGCTAGCTCGGGAGAGTCACATATCTCACTGATACTGTATGTACAGGCTGCCAGCTGGGGAGAGTCACATATCTCACTGATACTGTATGTGCAGGCTGCTTGCTCGGGAGAGTCATATCTCACTGATACTGTATGTGCAGACTGCTAGCTCAGGAGTGTCACATATATCACTGATACTGTATGTGCAGACTTCTAGCTCAGGAGAGTCACATATCTCACTGATACTGTATGTGCAGGCTGCTAGCTGGAGAGAGTCACTGATCTCACTGATACTGTATGTGCAGGCTGCTAGCTCGGGAGAGTCACATATCTCACTGATACTGTATGTGCAGGCTGCTAGCTCTGGAAAGTCACATATCTCACTGATACTGTATGTGCAAGCTGCTAGCTCAGGAAAGTCATATATCTCACTTATACTGTATGTAGAGGCTGCTAGCTCAGGAGAGTCACATATATCACTGATACTGTATGTGCAGGCTGCTAGCTGGAGAGAGTCACATATCTCACTGATACTGTATGTGCAGGCTGCAAGCTGGGATAAGTCACATATCTCACTGATACTGTATGTGCAGGCTGCAAGCTGGGGAGAGTCACATATGTCACTGATACTGTATGTGCAGGCTGCTTGCTCGGGAGAGTCACATATCTCACTGATACTGTATGTGCAGGCTGCTTGCTGGGGAGAGTCTCACATATCACTGATACTGAATGTGCAGGCAGCTAGCTGGGGAGAGTCACATATATCACTGATACTGTATGTGCAGGCTGCTAGCTGGGGAGAGTCACATATCTCACTGATGCTGTATGTGCAGGCTGCTAGCTGGGGAGAGTCACATATCTCACCGATACTATATGTGCAGGCTGCTAGCTGGGGAGAGTCACATATGTCACTGATATTGTATGTGCTGCTTGCTCGGGAGAGTCACATATCTCACTGATACTGTATGTGCAGGCTGCTTGCTGGGGAGAGTCACATATATCACTGATACTGTATGTGCAGACTGCTAGCTGGGGAGAGTCACATATATCACTGATACTGTATGTGCAGGCTGCTAGCTGGGGAGAGTCACATATCTCACTGATGCTGTATGTGCAGGCTGCTAGCTGGGTAGAGTCACATATCTCACCGATACTGTATGTGCAGGCTGCTAGCTGGGGAGAGTCACATATGTCACTGATACTGTATGTGCTGCTTGCTCGGGAGAGTCACATATCTCACTGATACTGTATGTGCAGGCTGCTTGCTGGGGAGAGTCACATATATCACTGATACTGTTTGTGCAGGCTGCTAGCTGGGGAGAGTCACATATCTCATTGATACTGTATGTGCAGGCTGCTAGCTGGGGAGAGTCACATATCTCACTGATACTGTATGTGCAGGCTGCTAGCTGGGGAGAGTCACATATCTCACTGATACTGTATGTGCAGACTGCTAGCTGGGGAGAGTCACATATCTCACTGATACTGTATGTGCAGGCTGCTAGCTAGGGAGAGTCACATATCTCACTGATAGTGTATGTGCAGGCTGCTAGCTCAGGAGAGTCACATATCTCACTGATACTGTATGTGCTGGCTGCTTGCTTGGGAGAATCGCATATCTCACCGATACTGATATATGCAGGCTGCTTGCTCGGGAGAGTCACAGAACTCATTGATACTGTACGTGCAGGCTGCTTGCTCGGGAGAGTCACATATCTCACTGATACTGTATGTGCAGGCTGCTAGTTGGGGAGAGTCACATATCTCACTGATACTGTATGTGCGGGCTGCTAGCTGGAGAGAGTCACATATCTCACTGATACTGTATGTGCAGCTGCTTGCCCAGGAGAGTCACATATGTCACTGATACTCTATGTGCAGGCTGCTAGCTGGGGAGAGTCACATATCTCACTGGTACTGTATATGCAGGCTGCTAGCTGGGGAGAGTCACATATCTCACTGATACTGTATTTGCAGGCTGCTGGCTCTGGAGAGTCACATATCTCACTGATACTGTATGTGCAGGCTGCTAGCTGGGGAGAGTCACATATCTCACTGATACTGTATGTGCAGGCTGCTAGCTGGGGAGAGTCACATATGTCACTGATACTGTATGTGCAGGTTGCTTGCTCGGGAGAGTCACATATCTCACTGATACTGTATGTGCTGGCTGCTTGCTGGGGAGTGTCTCACATATCACTGATACTGTATGTGCAGGCTGCTAGCTGGGGAGAGTCACATATATCACTGATACTGTATGTGCAGGCTGCTAGCTGGGGAGAGTCACATATCTCACTGATGCTGTATGTGCAGGCTGCTAGCTGGGGAGTGTCACATATCTCACCGATACTGTATGTGCAGGCTGCTAGCTGGGGAGAGTCACATATGTCACTGATACTGTATGTGCTGCTTGCTCGGGAGAGTCACATATCTCACTGATACTGTATGTGTAGGCTGCTTGCTGGGGAGAGTCACATATATCACTGATACTGTATGTGCAGGCTGCTAGCTGGGGAGAGTCACATATCTCACTTATACTGTATGTGCAGGCTGCTAGCTGGGGAGAGTCACATATCTCACTTATACTGTATGTGCAGGCTGCTAGCTGGGGAGAGTCACATATCTCACTGATACTGTATGTGCAGACTGCTAGCTGCGGAGAGTCTCATATCTCACTGATACTGTATGTGCAGGCTGCAAGCTGGGGAGAGTCACATATCTCACTGATACTGTATGTGCAGGCTGCTAGCTGGGGAGAGTCACATATCTCACTGATACTGTATGTGCAGGCTGCTGGCTCAGGAGAGTCACATATCTCACTGATACTGTATGTGCAGGCTGCTTGCTTGGGAGAATTGCATATGTCACTGATACTGATATGTGCAGGCTGCTTGCTCGGGAGAGTCACAGAACTCATTGATACTGTACGTGCAGGCTGCTTGCTTGGGAGAGTTACATATCTCACTGATACTGTATGTGCAGGCTGTTTGTTTGGGAGAGTCACTGATCTCACTGATACTCTATGAGCAGTCTGCTAGCTGGGGAGAGTCACATATCTCTCTGATACTGATATGTGGAGGCTGCTAGCTGGGGAGAGTCACATATCTCACTGATACTGAATGTGCAGGCTGCTTGCTCGGGAGAGTCTCATATCTCACTGATACTGTATGTGCAGGCTGCTAGCTGGGGAGAGTCACATATATCACTGATACTGTATGTGCAGACTGCTAGCTGGGGAGAGTCACATATATCACTGAAACTGTATGTGCAGACTGCTAGCTGGGGAGAGTCACATATATCACTGATACTGTATGTGCAGACTGCTAGCTGGGGAGAGTCACATATATCACTGATACTGTATGTGCAGACTGTTAGCTGGGGAGAGTCACATATATCACTGATACTGTATGTGCAGACTGCTAGCTGGGGAGAGTCACATATATCACTGATACTGTATGTGCAGACTGCTAGCTGGGGAGAGTCACATATATCACTGATACTGTATGTGCAGGCTGCTAGCTGGGGAGAGTCACATATCTCACTGATACTGTATGTGCAGGCTGCTTGCTCGGGAGAGTCACATATCTCACTGATACTGTATGTGCAGGCTGCTTGCTCGGGAGAGTCATATCTCACTGATACTGTATGTGCAGGCTGCTAGCTGGGGAGAGTCACATATCTCACTGATACTGTATGTGCAGGCTGCTTGCTCGGGAGAGTCACATATCTCACTGATACTGTATGTGTAGGCTGCTAGCTGGGGAGAGTCACATATCTCACTGATACTGTATGTGCAGGCTGCTAGCTCGGGAGAGTCACATATCTCACTGATACTGTATGTACAGTCTGCCAGCTGGGGAGAGTCACAGAACTCATTGATACTGTACGTGCAGGCTGCTTGCTTGGGAGAGTTACATATCTCACTGATACTGTATGTGCAGGCTGCTTGTTTGGGAGAGTCACTGATCTCACTGATACTGTATGAGCAGGCTGCTAGCTGGGGAGAGTCACATATCTCACTGATACTGATATGTGCAGGCTGCTAGCTGGGGAGAGTCACATATCTCACAGATACTGAATGTACAGGCTGCTTGCTCGGGAGAGTCACATATCTCACTGATACTGTATGTGCAGGCTGCTTGCTCGGGAGAGTCTCATATCTCACTGACACTGTATGTGCAGGCTGCTAGCTGGGGAGAGTCACATATCTCACTGATAATGTATGTGCAGGCTGCTAGCTCAGGAGAGTTACATATCTCACTGATACTGTATGTGCAGGCTGCTTGCTTGGGAGAATCGCATATCTCACCGATACTGATATGTGCAGGCTGCATGCTCGGGAGAGTCACTGAACTCATTGATACTGTACGTGCAGGCTGCTTGCTTGGGAGAGTTACATATCTCACTGATACTGTATGTGCAGGCTGCTTGTTTGGGAGAGTCACTGATCTCACTGATACTGTATGTGCAGGCTGCAAGCTGGGATGAGTCACATATCTCACTGATACTGTATTTGCATGCTGCTTGCTAGGGAGAGTCACATATCTCACGGATACTGTATGTGCAGGCTGCTAGCTGGGGAGAGTCACATATCTCACTGATACTGTATGTGCAGGCTGCAAGCTGGGGAGAGTCACATGTCACTGATACTGTATGTGCAGGCTGCTTGCTCGGGAGAGTCACATATCTCACTGATACTGTATGTGCAGGCTGCTTGCTGGGGAGAGTCTCACATATCACTGATACTGAATGTGCAGGCTGCTAGCTGGGGAGAGTCACATATATCACTGATACTGTATGTGCAGGCTGCTAGCTGGGGAGAGTCACATATCTCACTGATGCTGTATGTGCAGGCTGCTAGCTGGGGAGAGTCACATATCTCACCGATACTGTATGTGCAGGCTGCTAGCTGGGGAGAGTCACATATGTCACTGATACAGTATGTGCTGCTTGCTCGGGAGAGTCACATATCTCACTGATACTGTATGTGCAGGCTGCTTGCTGGGGAGAGTCACATATCTCACTGATACTGTATGTGCAGGCTGCTTGCTCGGGAGAGTCATATCTCACTGATACTGTATGTGCAGGCTGCTAGCTGGGGAGAGTCACATATCTCACTGATACTGTATGTGCAGGCTGCTTGCTCGGGAGAGTCACATATCTCACTGATACTGTATGTGCAGGCTGCTAGCTGGGGAGAGTCACATATCTCACTGATACTGTATGTGCAGGCTGCTAGCTCGGGAGAGTCACATATCTCACTGATACTGTATGTACAGGCTGCCAGCTGGGGAGAGTCACATATCTCACTGATACTGTATGTGCAGGCTGCTTGCTCGGGAGAGTCATATCTCACTGATACTGTATGTGCAGGCTGCTTGCTCGGGAGAGTCACATATCTCACTGATACTGTATGTGCAGGCTGCTTGCTGGGGAGAGTCTCACATATCACTGATACTGTATGTGCAGGCTGCTAGCTGGAGAGAGTCACTGATATCACTGATACTGTATGTGCAGGCTGCTAGCTCGGGAGAGTCACATATCTCACTGATACTGTATGTGCAGGCTGCTAGCTCTGGAAAGTCACATATCTCACTGATACTGTATGTGCAAGCTGCTAGCTCAGGAAAGTCATATATCTCACTTATACTGTATGTAGAGGCTGCTAGCTCAGGAGAGTCACATATATCACTGATACTGTATGTGCAGGCTGCTAGCTGGAGAGAGTCACATATCTCACTGATACTGTATGTGCAGGCTGCAAGCTGGGATGAGTCACATATCTCACTGATACTGTATTTGCAGGCTGCTTGCTAGGGAGAGTCACATATCTCACTGATACTGTATGTGCAGGCTGCTAGCTGGGGAGAGTCACATATCTCACTGATACTGTATGTGCAGGCTGCAAGCTGGGGAGAGTCACATATGTCACTGATACTGTATGTGCAGGCTGCTTGCTCGGGAGAGTCACATATCTCACTGATACTGTATGTGCAGGCTGCTTGCTGGGGAGAGTCTCACATATCACTGATACTGAATGTGCAGGCAGCTAGCTGGGGAGAGTCACATATATCACTGATACTGTATGTGCAGGCTGCTAGCTGGGGAGAGTCACATATCTCACTGATGCTGTATGTGCAGGCTGCTAGCTGGGGAGAGTCACATATCTCACCGATACTATATGTGCAGGCTGCTAGCTGGGGAGAGTCACATATATCACTGATACTGTATGTGCAGACTGCTAGCTGGGGAGAGTCACATATATCACTGATACTGTATGTGCAGGCTGCTAGCTGGGGAGAGTCACATATCTCACTGATGCTGTATGTGCAGGCTGCTAGCTGGGTAGAGTCACATATCTCACCGATACTGTATGTGCAGGCTGCTAGCTGGGGAGAGTCACATATGTCACTGATACTGTATGTGCTGCTTGCTCGGGAGAGTCACATATCTCACTGATACTGTATGTGCAGGCTGCTTGCTGGGGAGAGTCACATATATCACTGATACTGTTTGTGCAGGCTGCTAGCTGGGGAGAGTCACATATCTCATTGATACTGTATGTGCAGGCTGCTAGCTGGGGAGAGTCACATATCTCACTGATACTGTATGTGCAGGCTGCTAGCTGGGGAGAATCACATATCTCACTGATACTGTATGTGCAGACTGCTTGCTCGGGAGAGTCTCATATCTCACTGATACTGTATGTGCAGGCTGCTAGCTCGGGAGAGTCACATATCTCACTGATACTGTATGTGCAGGCTGCTTGCTCGGGAGAGTCACATATCTCACTGATACTGTATGTGCAGGCTGCTAGCTGGGGAGAGTCACATATCTCACTGATACTATATGTGCAGGCTGCTAGCTGGGGAGAGTCACATATCTCACTGATACTGTATGTACAGGCTGCTAGCTGGGGAGAGTCACATATCTCACTGATACTGTATGTGCAGGCTGCTTGCTCGGGAGAGTCACATATTTCACTGATACTGTATGTGCAGACTGCTAGCTCAGGAGTGTCACATATATCACTGATACTGTATGTGCAGACTGCTAGCTCGGGAGAGTCACATATCTCACTGATACTGTATGTGCAGGCTGCTAGCTGGGGAGAGTCACATATCTCACTAATACTGTATGTGCAGGCTGCTAGCTTGGGAGAGTCACATATCTCACTGATACTGTATGTGCAGGCTGCTAGCTCATGAAAGTCACATATCTCACTGATACTGTATGTGCAAGCTGCTAGCTCAGGAAAGTCACATATCTCACTTATACTGTATGTGGAGGCTGCTAGCTCAGGAGAGTCACATATATCACTGATACTGTATGTGCAGGCTGCTAGCTGGAGAGAGTCACAAATCTCACTGATACTGTATGTGCAGGCTGTTAGCTGGGGAGAGTCACATATCTCACTGATACTGTATGTGCAGGCTGCTAGCTCGGGAAAGTCACATATCTCACTGATACTGTATGTGCAGGCTGCTAGCTGGAGAGAGTCACATATCTCACTGATACTGTATGTGCAGGCTGCTAGCTCGAGAGAGTCACATATCTCACTGATACTGTATGTGCAGGCTGCTTGCTCGGGAGAGTCACATATCTCACTGATACTGTATGTGCAGGCTGCTAGTTGGGGAGAGTCACATATCTCACTGATACTGTATGTGCAGGCTGCTAGCTGGAGAGAGTCACATATCTCACTGATACTGTATGTGCAGCTGCTTGCTCAGGAGAGTCACATATGTCACTGATACTGTATGCGCAGGCTGCTTGCTTGGGAGAATCGCATATCTCACCGATACTGATATGTGCAGGCTGCTTGCTCGGGAGAGTCGCAGAACTCATTGATACTGTACGTGCAGGCTGCTTGCTTGGGAGAGTTACATATCTCACTGATACTGTATGTGCAGGCTGCTTGTTTGGGAGAGTCACTGATCTCACTGATACTGTATGTGCAGGCTGCTAGCTGGGGAGAGTCACATATCTCACTGATACTGATATGTGCAGGCTGCTAGCTGGGGAGAATCACATATCTCACCTATACTGTATGTGCAGGCTGCTTGCTCGGGAGAGTCACATCTCACTGATACTGTATGTGCAGGCTGCTTGCTGGGGAGAGTCACATATCTCACTGATACTGTATGTGCAGGCTGCTTGCTCGGGAGAGTCATATCTCACTGATACTGTATGTGCAGGCTGCTAGCTGGGGAGAGTCACATATCTCACTGATACTGTATGTGCAGGCTGCTTGCTCGCGAGAGTCACATATCTCACTGATACTGTATGTGCAGGCTGCTAGCTGGGGAGAGTCACATATCTCACTGATACTGTATGTGCAGGCTGCTAGCTCGGGAGAGTCACATATCTCACTGATACTGTATGTACAGGCTGCCAGCTGGGGAGAGTCACATATCTCACTGATACTGTATGTGCAGGCTGCTTGCTCGGGAGAGTCATATCTCACTGATACTGTATGTGCAGACTGCTAGCTCAGGAGTGTCACATATATCACTGATACTGTATGTGCAGACTTCTAGCTCGGGAGAGTCACATATCTCACTGATACTGTATGTGCAGGCTGCTAGCTGGAGAGAGTCACTGATCTCACTGATACTGTATGTGCAGGCTGCTAGCTCGGGAGAGTCACATATCTCACTGATACTGTATGTGCAGGCTGCTAGCTCTGGAAAGTCACATATCTCACTGATACTGTATGTGCAAGCTGCTAGCTCAGGAAAGTCATATATCTCACTTATACTGTATGTAGAGGCTGCTAGCTCAGGAGAGTCACATATATCACTGATACTGTATGTGCAGGCTGCTAGCTGGAGAGAGTCACATATCTCACTGATACTGTATGTGCAGGCTGCAAGCTGGGATGAGTCACATATCTCACTGATACTGTATTTGCAGGCTGCTTGCTAGGGAGAGTCACATATCTCACTGATACTGTATGTGCAGGCTGCTAGCTGGGGAGAGTCACATATCTCACTGATACTGTATGTGCAGGCTGCAAGCTGGGGAGAGTCACATATGTCACTGATACTGTATGTGCAGGCTGCTTGCTCGGGAGAGTCACATATCTCACTGATACTGTATGTGCAGGCTGCTTGCTGGGGAGAGTCTCACATATCACTGATACTGAATGTGCAGGCAGCTAGCTGGGGAGAGTCACATATATCACTGATACTGTATGTGCAGGCTGCTAGCTGGGGAGAGTCACATATCTCACTGATGCTGTATGTGCAGGCTGCTAGCTGGTGAGAGTCACATATCTCACCGATACTATATGTGCAGGCTGCTAGCTGGGGAGAGTCACATATGTCACTGATACTGTATGTGCTGCTTGCTCGGGAGAGTCACATATCTCACTGATACTGTATGTGCAGGCTGCTTGCTGGGGAGAGTCACATATATCACTGATACTGTATGTGCAGACTGCTAGCTGGGGAGAGTCACATATATCACTGATACTGTATGTGCAGGCTGCTAGCTGGGGAGAGTCACATATCTCACTGATGCTGTATGTGCAGGCTGCTAGCTGGGTAGAGTCACATATCTCACCGATACTGTATGTGCAGGCTGCTAGCTGGGGAGAGTCACATATGTCACTGATACTGTATGTGCTGCTTGCTCGGGAGAGTCACATATCTCACTGATACTGTATGTGCAGGCTGCTTGCTGGGGAGAGTCACATATATCACTGATACTGTTTGTGCAGGCTGCTAGCTGGGGAGAGTCACATATCTCATTGATACTGTATGTGCAGGCTGCTAGCTGGGGAGAGTCACATATCTCACTGATACTGTATGTGCAGGCTGCTAGCTGGGGAGAGTCACATATCTCACTGATACTGTATGTGCAGACTGCTAGCTGGGGAGAGTCACATATCTCACTGATACTGTATGTGCAGGCTGCTAGCTGGGGAGAGTCACATATCTCACTGATAGTGTATGTGCAGGCTGCTAGCTCAGGAGAGTCACATATCTCACTGATACTGTATGTGCTGGCTGCTTGCTTGGGAGAATCGCAAATCTCACCGATACTGATATGTGCAGGCTGCTTGCTCGGGAGAGTCACAGAACTCATTGATACTGTACGTGCAGGCTGCTTGCTTGGGAGAGTTACATATCTCACTGATACTGTATGTGCAGGCTGCTTGTTTGGGAGAGTCACTGATCTCACTGATACTGTATGTGCAGGCTGCTAGCTGGGGAGAGTCACATATCTCACTGATACTGATATGTGCAGGCTGCTAGCTGGGGAGAGTCACATATCTCACTTATACTGTATGTGCAGGCTGCTTGCTCGGGAGAGTCACATATCTCACTGATACTGTATGTGCAGGCTGCTTGCTCGGGAGAGTCTCATATCTCACTGATACTGTATGTGCAGGCTGCTAGCTCGGGAGAGTCACATATCTCACTGATACTGTATGTGCAGGCTGCTTGCTCGGGAGAGTCACATATCTCACTGATACTGTATGTGCAGGCTGCTAGCTGGGGAGAGTCACATATCTCACTGATACTATATGTGCAGGCTGCTAGCTGGGGAGAGTCACATATCTCACTGATACTGTATGTACAGGCTGCTAGCTGGGGAGAGTCACATATCTCACTGATACTGTATGTGCAGGCTGCTTGCTCGGGAGAGTCACATATCTCACTGATACTGTATGTGCAGACTGCTAGCTCAGGAGTGTCACATATATCACTGATACTGTATGTGCAGACTGCTAGCTCGGGAGAGTCACATATCTCACTGATACTGTATGTGCAGGCTGCTAGCTGGGGAGAGTCACATATCTCACTAATACTGTATGTGCAGGCTGCTAGCTTGGGAGAGTCACATATCTCACTGATACTGTATGTGCAGGCTGCTAGCTCATGAAAGTCACATATCTCACTGATACTGTATGTGCAAGCTGCTAGCTCAGGAAAGTCACATATCTCACTTATACTGTATGGGGAGGCTGCTAGCTCAGGAGAGTCACATATATCACTGATACTGTATGTGCAGGCTGCTAGCTGGAGAGAGTCACAAATCTCACTGATACTGTATGTGCAGGCTGTTAGCTGGGGAGAGTCACATATCTCACTGATACTGTATGTGCAGGCTGCTAGCTCGGGAGAGTCACATATCTCACTGATACTGTATGTGCAGGCTGCTAGCTGGAGAGAGTCACATATCTCACTGATACTGTATGTGCAGGCTGCTAGCTCGAGAGAGTCACATATCTCACTGATACTGTATGTGCAGGCTGCTTCCTCGGGAGAGTCACATATCTCACTGATACTGTATGTGCAGGCTGCTAGTTGGGGAGAGTCACATATCTCACTGATACTGTATGTGCAGGCTGCTAGCTGGAGAGAGTCACATATCTCACTGATACTGTATGTGCAGCTGCTTGCTCAGGAGAGTCACATATGTCACTGATACTGTATGTGCAGGCTGCTAGCTGGGGAGAGTCACATATCTCACTGATGCTGTATGTGCAGGCTGCTTGCTCGGGAGAGTCACATATCTCACCGATACTGTATGTGCAGGCTGCTAGCTGGGGAGAGTCACATATGTCACTGATACTGTATGTGCTGCTTGCTCGGGAGAGTCACATATCTCACTGATACTGTATGTGCAGGCTGCTTGCTGGGGAGAGTCACATATATCACTGATACTGTTTGTGCAGGCTGCTAGCTGGGGAGAGTCACATATCTCATTGATACTGTATGTGCAGGCTGCTAGCTGGGGAGAGTCACATATCTCACTGATACTGTATGTGCAGGCTGCTAGCTGGGGAGAATCACATATCTCACTGATACTGTATGTGCAGACTGCTAGCTGGGGAGAGTCACATATCTCACTGATACTGTATGTGCAGGCTGCTAGCTGGGGAGAGTCACATATCTCACTGATAGTGTATGTGCAGGCTGCTAGCTCAGGAGAGTCACATATCTCACTGATACTGTATGTGCTGGCTGCTTGCTTGGGAGAATCGCATATCTCACCGATACTGATATGTGCAGGCTGCTTGCTCGGGAGAGTCACAGAACTCATTGATACTGTACGTGCAGGCTGCTTGCTTGGGAGAGTTACATATCTCACTGATACTGTATGTGCAGGCTGCTTGTTTGGGAGAGTCACTGATCTCACTGATACTGTATGTGCAGGCTGCTAGCTGGGGAGAGTCACATATCTCACTGATACTGATATGTGCAGGCTGCTAGCTGGGGAGAGTCACATATCTCACTTATACTGTATGTGCAGGCTGCTTGCTCGGGAGAGTCTCATATCTCACTGATACTGTATGTGCAGGCTGCTAGCTCGGGAGAGTCACATATCTCACTGATACTGTATGTGCAGGCTGCTTGCTCGGGAGAGTCACATATCTCACTGATACTGTATGTGCAGGCTGCTAGCTGGGGAGAGTCACATATCTCACTGATACTATATGTGCAGGCTGCTAGCTGGGGAGAGTCACATATCTCACTGATACTGTATGTACAGGCTGCTAGCTGGGGAGAGTCACATATCTCACTGATACTGTATGTGCAGGCTGCTTGCTCGGGAGAGTCACATATTTCACTGATACTGTATGTGCAGACTGCTAGCTCAGGAGTGTCACATATATCACTGATACTGTATGTGCAGACTGCTAGCTCGGGAGAGTCACATATCTCACTGATACTGTATGTGCAGGCTGCTGGCTGGGGAGAGTCACATATCTCACTAATACTGTATGTGCAGGCTGCTAGCTTGGGAGAGTCACATATCTCACTGATACTGTATGTGCAGGCTGCTAGCTCATGAAAGTCACATATCTCACTGATACTGTATGTGCAAGCTGCTAGCTCAGGAAAGTCACATATCTCACTTATACTGTATGTGGAGGCTGCTAGCTCAGGAGAGTCACATATATCACTGATACTGTATGTGCAGGCTGCTAGCTGGAGAGAGTCACAAATCTCACTGATACTGTATGTGCAGGCTGTTAGCTGGGGAGAGTCACATATCTCAATGATACTGTATGTGCAGGCTGCTAGCTCGGGAAAGTCACATATCTCACTGATACTGTATGTGCAGGCTGCTAGCTGGAGAGAGTCACATATCTCACTGATACTGTATGTGCAGGCTGCTAGCTCGAGAGAGTCACATATCTCACTGATACTGTATGTGCAGGCTGCTTGCTCGGGAGAGTCACATATCTCACTGATACTGTATGTGCAGGCTGCTAGATGGGGAGAGTCACATATCTCACTGATACTGTATGTGCAGGCTGCTAGCTGGAGAGAGTCACATATCTCACTGATACTGTATGTGCAGCTGCTTGCTCAGGAGAGTCACATATGTCACTGATACTGTATGCGCAGGCTGCTTGCTTGGGAGAATCGCATATCTCACCGATACTGATATGTGCAGGCTGCTTGCTCGGGAGAGTCGCAGAACTCATTGATACTGTACGTGCAGGCTGCTTGCTTGGGAGAGTTACATATCTCACTGATACTGTATGTGCAGGCTGCTTGTTTGGGAGAGTCACTGATCTCACTGATACTGTATGTGCAGGCTGCTAGCTGGGGAGAGTCACATATCTCACTGATACTGATATGTGCAGGCTGCTAGCTGGGGAGAATCACATATCTCACCTATACTGTATGTGCAGGCTGCTAGCTGGGGAGAGTCACATATCTCACTGATACTGTATGTGCAGGCTGCTTGCTCGCGAGAGTCACATATCTCACTGATACTGTATGTGCAGGCTGCTAGCTGGGGAGAGTCACATATCTCACTGATACTGTATGTGCAGGCTGCTAGCTCGGGAGAGTCACATATCTCACTGATACTGTATGTACAGGCTGCCAGCTGGGGAGAGTCACATATCTCACTGATACTGTATGTGCAGGCTGCTTGCTCGGGAGAGTCATATCTCACTGATACTGTATGTGCAGACTGCTAGCTCAGGAGTGTCACATATATCACTGATACTGTATGTGCAGACTTCTAGCTCGGGAGAGTCACATATCTCACTGATACTGTATGTGCAGGCTGCTAGCTGGAGAGAGTCACTGATCTCACTGATACTGTATGTGCAGGCTGCTAGCTCGGGAGAGTCACATATCTCACTGATACTGTATGTGCAGGCTGCTAGCTCTGGAAAGTCACATATCTCACTGATACTGTATGTGCAAGCTGCTAGCTCAGGAAAGTCATATATCTCACTTATACTGTATGTAGAGGCTGCTAGCTCAGGAGAGTCACATATATCACTGATACTGTATGTGCAGGCTGCAAGCTGGGATGAGTCACATATCTCACTGATACTGTATTTGCAGGCTGCTTGCTAGGGAGAGTCACATATCTCACTGATACTGTATGTGCAGGCTGCTAGCTGGGGAGAGTCACATATCTCACTGATACTGTATGTGCAGGCTGCAAGCTGGGGAGAGTCACATATGTCACTGATACTGTATGTGCAGGCTGCTTGCTCGGGAGAGTCACATATCTCACTGATACTGTATGTGCAGGCTGCTTGCTGGGGAGAGTCTCACATATCACTGATACTGAATGTGCAGGCAGCTAGCTAGGGAGAGTCACATATATCACTGATACTGTATGTGCAGGCTGCTAGCTGGGGAGAGTCACATATCTCACTGATGCTGTATGTGCAGGCTGCTAGCTGGTGAGAGTCACATATCTCACCGATACTATATGTGCAGGCTGCTAGCTGGGGAGAGTCACATATGTCACTGATACTGTATGTGCTGCTTGCTCGGGAGAGTCACATATCTCACTGATACTGTATGTGCAGGCTGCTTGCTGGGGAGAGTCACATATATCACTGATACTGTATGTGCAGACTGCTAGCTGGGGAGAGTCACATATATCACTGATACTGTATGTGCAGGCTGCTAGCTGGGGAGAGTCACATATCTCACTGATGCTGTATGTGCAGGCTGCTAGCTGGGTAGAGTCACATATCTCACCGATACTGTATGTGCAGGCTGCTAGCTGGGGAGAGTCACATATGTCACTGATACTGTATGTGCTGCTTGCTCGGGAAAGTCACATATCTCACTGATACTGTATGTGCAGGCTGCTTGCTGGGGAGAGTCACATATATCACTGATACTGTTTGTGCAGGCTGCTAGCTGGGGAGAGTCACATATCTCATTGATACTGTATGTGCAGGCTGCTAGCTGGGGAGAGTCACATATCTCACTGATACTGTATGTGCAGGCTGCTAGCTGGGGAGAGTCACATATCTCACTGATACTGTATGTGCAGACTGCTAGCTGGGGAGAGTCACATATCTCACTGATACTGTATGTGCAGGCTGCTAGCTGGGGAGAGTCACATATCTCACTGATAGTGTATGTGCAGGCTGCTAGCTCAGGAGAGTCACATATCTCACTGATACTGTATGTGCTGGCTGCTTGCTTGGGAGAATCGCAAATCTCACCGATACTGATATGTGCAGGCTGCTTGCTCGGGAGAGTCACAGAACTCATTGATACTGTACGTGCAGGCTGCTTGCTTGGGAGAGTTACATATCTCACTGATACTGTATGTGCAGGCTGCTTGTTTGGGAGAGTCACTGATCTCACTGATACTGTATGTGCAGGCTGCTAGCTGGGGAGAGTCACATATCTCACTGATACTGATATGTGCAGGCTGCTAGCTGGGGAGAGTCACATATCTCACTTATACTGTATGTGCAGGCTGCTTGCTCGGGAGAGTCACATATCTCACTGATACTGTATGTGCAGGCTGCTTGCTCGGGAGAGTCTCATATCTCACTGATACTGTATGTGCAGGCTGCTAGCTCGGGAGAGTCACATATCTCACTGATACTGTATGTGCAGGCTGCTTGCTCGGGAGAGTCACATATCTCACTGATACTGTATGTGCAGGCTGCTAGCTGGGGAGAGTCACATATCTCACTGATACTATATGTGCAGGCTGCTAGCTGGGGAGAGTCACATATCTCACTGATACTGTATGTACAGGCTGCTAGCTGGGGAGAGTCACATATCTCACTGATACTGTATGTGCAGGCTGCTTGCTCGGGAGAGTCACATATCTCACTGATACTGTATGTGCAGACTGCTAGCTCAGGAGTGTCACATATATCACTGATACTGTATGTGCAGACTGCTAGCTCGGGAGAGTCACATATCTCACTGATACTGTATGTGCAGGCTGCTAGCTGGGGAGAGTCACATATCTCACTAATACTGTATGTGCAGGCTGCTAGCTTGGGAGAGTCACATATCTCACTGATACTGTATGTGCAGGCTGCTAGCTCATGAAAGTCACATATCTCACTGATACTGTATGTGCAAGCTGCTAGCTCAGGAAAGTCACATATCTCACTTATACTGTATGGGGAGGCTGCTAGCTCAGGAGAGTCACATATATCACTGATACTGTATGTGCAGGCTGCTAGCTGGAGAGAGTCACAAATCTCACTGATACTGTATGTGCAGGCTGTTAGCTGGGGAGAGTCACATATCTCACTGATACTGTATGTGCAGGCTGCTAGCTCGGGAGAGTCACATATCTCACTGATACTGTATGTGCAGGCTGCTAGCTGGAGAGAGTCACATATCTCACTGATACTGTATGTGCAGGCTGCTAGCTCGAGAGAGTCACATATCTCACTGATACTGTATGTGCAGGCTGCTTCCTCGGGAGAGTCACATATCTCACTGATACTGTATGTGCAGGCTGCTAGTTGGGGAGAGTCACATATCTCACTGATACTGTATGTGCAGGCTGCTAGCTGGAGAGAGTCACATATCTCACTGATACTGTATGTGCAGCTGCTTGCTCAGGAGAGTCACATATGTCACTGATACTGTATGCGCAGGCTGCTTGCTTGGGAGAATCGCATATCTCACCGATACTGATATGTGCAGGCTGCTTGCTCGGGAGAGTCACAGAACTCATTGATACTGTACGTGCAGGCTGCTTGCTTGGGAGAGTTACATATCTCACTGATACTGTATGTGCAGGCTGCTTTGGGAGAGTCACTGATCTCACTGATACTGTATGTGCAGGCTGCTAGCTGGGGAGAGTCACATATCTCACTGATACTGATATGTGCAGGCTGCTAGCTGGGGAGAATCACATATCTCACTTATACTGTATGTGCAGGCTGCTTGCTCGGGAGAGTCACATCTCACTGATACTGTATGTGCAGGCTGCTTGCTCGGGAGAGTCTCATATCTCACTGATACTGTATGTGCAGGCTGCTAGCTCGGGAGAGTCACATATCTCACTGATACTGTATGTGCAGGCTGCTTGCTCGGGAGAGTCACATATCTCACTTATACTGTATGTGGAGGCTGCTAGCTCAGGAGAGTCACATATATCACTGATACTGTATGTGCAGGCTGCTAGCTGGAGAGAGTCACAAATCTCACTGATACTGTATGTGCAGGCTGTTAGCTGGGGAGAGTCACATATCTCACTGATACTGTATGTGCAGGCTGCTAGCTCGGGAGAGTCACATATCTCACTGATACTGTATGTGCAGGCTGCTAGCTGGAGAGAGTCACATATCTCACTGATACTGTATGTGCAGGCTGCTAGCTCGAGAGAGTCACATATCTCACTGATACTGTATGTGCAGGCTGCTTGCTCGGGAGAGTCACATATCTCACTGATACTGTATGTGCAGGCTGCTAGTTGGGGAGAGTCACATATCTCACTGATACTGTATGTGCAGGCTGCTAGCTGGAGAGAGTCACATATCTCACTGATACTGTATGTGCAGCTGCTTGCTCAGGAGAGTCACATATGTCACTGATACTGTATGCGCAGGCTGCTTGCTTGGGAGAATCGCATATCTCACCGATACTGATATGTGCAGGCTGCTTGCTCGGGAGACTCACAGAACTCATTGATACTGTACGTGCAGGCTGCTTGCTTGGGAGAGTTACATATCTCACTGATACTGTATGTGCAGGCTGCTTGTTTGGGAGAGTCACTGATCTCACTGATACTGTATGTGCAGGCTGCTAGCTGGGGAGAGTCACATATCTCACTGATACTGATATGTGCAGGCTGCTAGCTGGGGAGAATCACATATCTCACTTATACTGTATGTGCAGGCTGCTTGCTCGGGAGAGTCACATCTCACTGATACTGTATGTGCAGGCTGCTTGCTCGGGAGAGTCTCATATCTCACTGATACTGTATGTGCAGGCTGCTAGCTCGGGAGAGTCACATATCTCACTGATACTGTATGTGCAGGCTGCTTGCTCGGGAGAGTCACATATCTCACTGATACTGTATGTGCAGGCTGCTAGCTGGGGAGAGTCACATATCTCACTGATACTATATGTGCAGGCTGCTAGCTGGGGAGAGTCACATATCTCACTGATACTGTATGTACAGGCTGCTAGCTGGGGAGAGTCACATATCTCACTGATACTGTATGTGCAGGCTGCTTGCTCGGGAGAGTCACATATCTCACTGATACTGTATGTGCAGACTGCTAGCTCGGGAGTGTCACATATATCACTGATACTGTATGTGCAGACTGCTAGCTCGGGAGAGTCACATATCTCACTGATACTGTATGTGCAGGCTGCTAGCTGTGGAGAGTCACATATCTCACTGATACTGTATGTGCAGGCTGCTAGCTTGGGAGAGTCACATATCTCACTGATACTGTATGTGCAGGCTGCTAGCTCATGAAAGTCACATATCTCACTGATACTGTATGTGCAAGCTGCTAGCTCAGGAAAGTCACATATCTCACTTATACTGTATGTGGAGGCTGCTAGCTCAGGAGAGTCACATATATCACTGATACTGTATGTGCAGGCTGCTAGCTGGAGAGAGTCACAAATCTCACTGATACTGTATGTGCAGGCTGTTAGCTGGGGAGAGTCACATATCTCACTGATACTGTATGTGCAGGCTGCTAGCTCTGGAGAGTCACAAATCTCACTGATACTGTATGTGCAGGCTGCTAGCTGGAGAGAGTCACATATCTCACTGATACTGTATGTGCAGGCTGCTAGCTCGAGAGAGTCACATATCTCACTGATACTGTATGTGCAGGCTGCTTGCTCGGGAGAGTCACATATCTCACTGATACTGTATGTGCAGGCTGCTAGTTGGGGAGAGTCACATATCTCACTGATACTGTATGTGCAGGCTGCTAGCTGGAGAGAGTCACATATCTCACTGATACTGTATGTGCAGCTGCTTGCCCAGGAGAGTCACATATGTCACTGATACTCTATGTGCAGGCTGCTGGCTGGGGAGAGTCACATATCTCACTAGTACTGTATGTGCAGGCTGCTAGCTGGGGAGAGTCACATATCTCACTGATACTGTATGTGCAGGCTGCTAGCTGGGGAGAGTCACATATCTCACTGATACTGTATGTGCAGGCTGCTAGCTGGGGAGAGTCACATATCTCACTGATACTGTATGTGCAGGCTGCTAGCTGGGGAGAGTCACATATGTCACTGATACTGTATGTGCAGGCTGCTTGCTCGGGAGAGTCACATATCTCACTGATACTGTATGTGCTGGCTGCTTGCTGGGGAGAGTCTCACATATCACTGATACTGTATGTGCAGGCTGCTAGCTGGGGAGAGTCACATATATCACTGATACTGTATGTGCAGGCTGCTAGCTGGGGAGAGTCACATATCTCACTGATGCTGTATGTGCAGGCTGCTAGCTGGGGAGTGTCACATATCTCACCGATACTGTATGTGCAGGCTGCTAGCTGGGGAGAGTCACATATGTCACTGATACTGTATGTGCTGCTTGCTCGGGAGAGTCACATATCTCACTGATACTGTATGTGCAGGCTGCTTGCTGGGGAGAGTCACATATATCACTGATACTGTATGTGCAGGCTGCTAGCTGGGGAGAGTCACATATCTCACTTATACTGTATGTGCAGGCTGCTAGCTGGGGAGAGTCACATATCTCACTGATACTGTATGTGCAGGCTGCTAGCTGGGGAGAGTCACATATCTCACTGATACTGTATGTGCAGACTGCTAGCTGTGGAGAGTCTCATATCTCACTGATACTGTATGTGCAGGCTGCTAGCTGGGGAGAGTCACATATCTCACTGATACTGTATGTGCAGGCTGCTAGCTGGGGAGAGTCACATATCTCACTGATACTGTATGTGCAGGCTGCTTGTTTGGGAGAGTCACTGATCTCACTGATACTCTATGAGCAGTCTGCTAGCTGGGGAGAGTCACATATCTCACTGATACTGATATGTGCAGGCTGCTAGCTGGGGAGAGTCACATATCTCACTGATACTGAATGTGCAGGCTGCTTGCTCGGGAGAGTCACATATCTCACTGATACTGTATGTGCAGGCTGCTTGCTCGAGAGAGTCTCATATCTCACTGATACTGTATGTGCAGGCTGCTAGCTGGGGAGAGTCACATATCTCACTGATAATGTATGTGCAGGCTGCTAGCTCAGGAGAGTCACATATCTCACTGATACTGTATGTGCAGGCTGCTTGCTTGGGAGAATCGCATATCTCACCGATACTGATATGTGCAGGCTGCATGCTCGGGAGAGTCACTGAACTCATTGATACTGTACGTGCAGGCTGCTTGCTTGGGAGAGTTACATATCTCACTGATACTGTATGTGCAGGCTGCTTGTTTGGGAAAGTCACTGATCTCACTGATACTGTATGTACAGGCTGCTAGCTGGGGAGAGTCACATATATCACAGATACTGTATGTCTAGACTGCTAGCTGGGGAGAGTCACATATATCACTGAAACTGTATGTGCAGACTGCTAGCTGGGGAGAGTCACATATATCACTGATACTGTATGTGCAGACTGCTAGCTGGGGAGAGTCACATATATCACTGATACTGTATGTGCAGACTGCTAGCTGGGGAGAGTCACATATATCACTGATACTGTATGTGCAGACTGCTAGCTGGGGAGAGTCACATATATCACTGATACTGTATGTGCAGACTGCTAGCTGGGGAGAGTCACATATATCACTGATACTGTATGTGCAGACTGCTAGCTGGGGAGAGTCACATATATCACTGATACTGTATGTGCAGACTGCTAGCTGGGGAGAGTCACATATCTCACTGATACTTTATGTGCAGGCTGCTAGCTGGGGAGAGTCACATATCTCACTGATACTGTATGTGCAGGCTGCTTGCTCGGGAGAGTCACATAGCTCACTGATACTGTATGTGCAGGCTGCTTGCTCGGGAGAGTCATATCTCACTGATACTGTATGTGCAGGCTGCTAGCTGGGGAGAGTCACATATCTCACTGATACTGTATGTGCAGGCTGCTTGCTCGGGAGAGTCACATATCTCACTGATACTGTACGTGCAGGCTGCTTGCTGGGGAGAGTCACATATCTCACTGATACTGTATGTGCAGGCTGCTTGTTTGGGAGAGTCACTGATCTCACTGATACTGTATGAGCAGGCTGCTAGCTGGGGAGAGTCACATATCTCACTGATACTGATATGTGCAGGCTGCTAGCTGGGGAGAGTCACATATCTCACAGATACTGAATGTACAGGCTGCTTGCTCGGGAGAGTCACATATCTCACTGATACTGTATGTGCAGGCTGCTTGCTCGGGAGAGTCTCATATCTCACTGACACTGTATGTGCAGGCTGCTAGCTGGGGAGAGTCACATATCTCACTGATAATGTATGTGCAGGCTGCTAGCTCAGGAGAGTCACATATCTCACTGATACTGTATGTGCAGGCTGCTTGCTTGGGAGAATCGCATATCTCACCGATACTGATATGTGCAGGCTGCATGCTCGGGAGAGTCACTGAACTCATTGATACTGTACGTGCAGGCTGCTTGCTTGGGAGAGTTACATATCTCACTGATACTGTATGTGCAGGCTGCTTGTTTGGGAGAGTCACTGATCTCACTGATACTGTATGTACAGGCTGCTAGCTGGCGAGAGTCACATATATCACTGATACTGTATGTGCAGGCTGCAAGCTGGGATGAGTCACAAATCTCACTGATACTGTATTTGCATGCTGCTTGCTAGGGAGAGTCACATATCTCACTGATACTGTATGTGCAGGCTGCTAGCTGGGGAGAGTCACATATCTCACTGATACTGTATGTGCAGGCTGCAAGCTGGGGAGAGTCACATGTCACTGATACTGTATGTGCAGGCTGCTTGCTCGGGAGAGTCACATATCTCACTGATACTGTATGTGCAGGCTGCTTGCTGGGGAGAGTCTCACATATCACTGATACTGAATGTGCAGGCTGCTAGCTGGGGAGAGTCACATATATCACTGATACTGTATGTGCAGGCTGCTAGCTGGGGAGAGTCACATATCTCACTGATGCTGTATGTGCAGGCTGCTAGCTGGGGAGAGTCACATATCTCACCGATACTGTATGTGCAGGCTGCTAGCTGGGGAGAGTCACATATGTCACTGATACAGTATGTGCTGCTTGCTCGGGAGAGTCACATATCTCACTGATATTGTATGTGCAGGCTGCTTGCTGGGGAGAGTCACATATCTCACTGATACTGTATGTGCAGGCTGCTTGCTCGGGAGAGTCATATCTCACTGATACTGTATGTGCAGGCTGCTAGCTGGGGAGAGTCACATATCTCACTGATACTGTATGTGTAGGCTGCTTGCTCGGGAGAGTCACATATCTCACTGATACTGTATGTGCAGGCTGCTAGCTGGGGAGAGTCACATATCTCACTGATACTGTATGTGCAGGCTGCTAGCTCGGGAGAGTCACATATCTCACTGATACTGTATGTACAGGCTGCCAGCTGGGGAGAGTCACATATCTCACTGATACTGTATGTGCAGGCTGCTTGCTCGGGAGAGTCATATCTCACTGATACTGTATGTGCAGACTGCTTGCTCAGGAAAGTCATATATCTCACTTATACTGTATGTAGAGGCTGCTAGCTCAGGAGAGTCACATATATCACTGATACTGTATGTGCAGGCTGCTAGCTGGAGAGAGTCACATATCTCACTGATACTGTATGTGCAGGCTGCAAGCTGGGAAGAGTCACATATCTCACTGATACTGTATTTGCAGGCTGCTTGCTAGGGAGAGTCACATATCTCACTGATACTGTATGTGCAGGCTGCTAGCTGGGGAGAGTCACATATCTCACTGATACTGTATGTGCAGGCTGCAAGCTGGGGAGAGTCACATATGTCACTGATACTGTATGTGCAGGCTGCTTGCTCGGGAGAGTCACATATCTCACTGATACTGTATGTGCAGGCTGCTTGCTGGGGAGAGTCTCACATATCACTGATACTGAATGTGCAGGCAGCTAGCTGGGGAGAGTCACATATATCACTGATACTGTATGTGCAGGCTGCTAGCTGGGGAGAGTCACATATCTCACTGATGCTGTATGTGCAGGCTGCTAGCTGGGGAGAGTCACATATCTCACCGATACTGTATGTGCAGGCTGCTAGCTGGGGAGAGTCACATATGTCACTGATGCTGTATGTGCTGCTTGCTCGGGAGAGTCACATATCTCACTGATACTGTATGTGCAGGCTGCTTGCTGGGGAGAGTCACATATATCACTGATACTGTATGTGCAGACTGCTAGCTGGGGAGAGTCACATATATCACTGATACTGTATGTGCAGGCTGCTAGCTGGGGAGAGTCACATATCTCACTGATGCTGTATGTGCAGGCTGCTAGCTGGGTAGAGTCACATATCTCACCGATACTGTATGTGCAGGCTGCTAGCTGGGGAGAGTCACATATGTCACTGATACTGTATGTACAGTCTGCTAGCTGGGGAGAGTCACATATCTCACTGATACTGTATGTGCAGGCTGCTTGCTCAGGAGAGTCACATATCTCACTGAAACTGTATGTGCAGACTGCTAGCTCAGGAGTGTCACATATATCACTGATACTGTATGTGCAGACTGCTAGCTCGGGAGAGTCACATATCTCACTGATACTGTATGTGCAGGCTGCTAGCTGGGGAGAGTCACATATCTCACTGATACTGTATGTGCAGACTGCTAGCTGGGGAGAGTCACATATCTCACTGATACTGTATGTGCAGGCTGCTAGCTGGGGAGAGTCACATATCTCACTGATAGTGTATGTGCAGGCTGCTAGCTCAGGAGAGTCACATATCTCACTGATACTGTATGTGCAGGCTGCTTGCTTGGGAGAATCGCATATCTCACCGATACTGATATGTGCAGGCTGCTTGCTCGGGAGAGTCACAGAACTCATTGATACTGTACGTGCAGGCTGCTTGCTTGGGAGAGTTACATATCTCACTGATACTGTATGTGCAGGCTGCTTGTTTGGGAGAGTCACTGATCTCACTGATACTGTATGTGCAGGCTGCTAGCTGGGGAGAGTCACATATCTCACTGATACTGATATGTGCAGGCTGCTAGCTGGGGAGAGTCACATATCTCACTTATACTGTATGTGCAGACTGCTTGCTCGGGAGAGTCACATATCTCACTGATACTGTATGTGCAGGCTGCTTGCTCGGGAGAGTCTCATATCTCACTGATACTGTATGTGCAGGCTGCTAGCTCGGGAGAGTCACATATCTCACTGATACTGTATGTGAAGGCTGCTTGCTCGGGAGTGTCACATATCTCACTGATACTGTATGTGCAGGCTGCTAGCTGGGGAGAGTCACATATCTCACTGATACTATATGTGCAGGCTGCTAGCTGGGGAGAGTCACATATCTCAATGATACTGTATGTACAGTCTGCTAGCTGGGGAGAGTCACATATCTCACTGATACTGTATGTGCAGGCTGCTTGCTCAGGAGAGTCACATATCTCACTGATACTGTATGTGCAGACTGCTAGCTCAGGAGTGTCACATATATCACTGATACTGTATGTGCAGACTGCTAGCTCGGGAGAGTCACATATCTCACTGATACTGTATGTGCAGGCTGCGAGCTTGGGAGAGTCACATATCTCACTAATACTGTATGTGCAGGCTGCTAGCTTGGGAGAGTCACATATCTCACTGATACTGTATGTGCAGGCTGCTAGCTCATGAAAGTCACATATCTCACTGATACTGTATGTGCAAGCTGCTAGCTCAGGAAAGTCACATATCTCACTTATACTGAATGTGGAGGCTGCTAGCTCAGGAGAGTCACATATATCACTGATACTGTATGTGCAGGCTGCCAGCTGGAGAGAGTCACAAATCTCTCTGATACTGTATGTGCAGGCTGTTAGCTGGGGAGAGTCACATATCTCACTGATACTGTATGTGCAGGCTGCTAGCTCGAGAGAGTCACATATCTCACTGATACTGTATGTGCAGGCTGCTTGCTCGGGAGAGTCACATATCTCACTGATACTGTTTGTGCAGGCTGCTAGTTGGGGAGAGTCACATATCTCACTGATACTGTATGTGCAGGCTGCTAGCTGGAGAGAGTCACATATCTCACTGATACTGTATGTGCAGCTGCTTGCTCAGGAGAGTCACATATGTCACTGATACTGTATGCGCAGGCTGCTTGCTTGGGAGAAACGCATATCTCACCGATACTGATATGTGCAGGCTGCTTGCTCGTGAGAGTCACAGAACTCATTGATACTGTACGTGCAGGCTGCTTGCTTGGGAGAGTTACATATCTCACTGATACTGTATGTGCAGGCTGCTTGTTTGGGAGAGTCACTGATCTCACTGATACTGTATGTGCAGGCTGCTAGCTGGGGAGAGTCACATATCTCACTGATACTGATATGTGCAGGCTGCTAGCTGGGGAGAATCACATATCTCACTTATACTGTATGTGCAGGCTGCTTGCTCGGGAGAGTCACATCTCACTGATACTGTATGTGCAGGCTGCTTGCTTGGGAGAGTCTCATATCTCACTGATACTGTATGTGCAGGCTGCTAGCTCGGGAGAGTCACATATCTCACTGATACTGTATGTGCAGGCTGCTTGCTCGGGAGAGTCACATATCTCACTGATACTGTATGTGCAGGCTGCTAGCTGGGGAGAGTCACATATCTCACAGATACTATATGTGCAGGCTGCTAGCTGGGGAGAATCACATATCTCACTGATACTGTATGTACAGGCTGCTAGCTGGGGAGAGTCACATATCTCACTGATACTGTATGTGCAGGCTGCTTGCTCGGGAGAGTCACATATCTCACTGATACTGTATGTGCAGACTGCTAGCTCGGGAGTGTCACATATATCACTGATACTGTATGTGCAGACTGCTAGCTCGGGAGAGTCACATATCTCACTGATACTGTATGTGCAGGCTGCTAGCTGGGGAGAGTCACATATCTCACTGATACTGTATGTGCAGGCTGCTAGCTTGGGAGAGTCACATATCTCACTGATACTGTATGTGCAGGCTGCTAGCTCATGAAAGTCACATATCTCACTGATACTGTATGTGCAAGCTGCTAGCTCAGGAAAGTCACATATCTCATTTATACTGTATGTGGAGGCTGCTAGCTCAGGAGAGTCACATATATCACTGATACTGTATGTGCAGGCTGCTAGCTGGAGAGAGTCAAAAATCTCACTGATACTGTATGTGCAGGCTGTTAGCTGGGGAGAGTCACATATCTCACTGATACTGTATGTGCAGGCTGCTAGCTCGGGAGAGTCACATATCTCACTGATACTGTATGTGCAGGCTGCTAGCTGGAGAGAGTCACATATCTCACTGATACTGTATGTGCAGGCTGCTAGCTCGAGAGAGTCACATATCTCACTGATACTGTATGTGCAGGCTGCTTGCTCGGGAGAGTCACATATCTCACTGATACTGTATGTGCAGGCTGCTAGTTGGGGAGAGTCACATATCTCACTGATACTGTATGTGCAGGCTGCTAGCTGGAGAGAGTCACATATCTCACTGATACTGTATGTGCAGCTGCTTGCCCAGGAGAGTCACATATGTCACTGATACTCTATGTGCAGGCTGCTGGCTGGGGAGAGTCACATATCTCACTGGTACTGTATGTGCAGGCTGCTAGCTGGGGAGAGTCACATATCTCACTGATACTGTATGTGCAGGCTGCTAGCTGGGGAGAGTCACATATCTCACTGATACTGTATGTGCAGGCTGCTAGCTGGGGAGAGTCACATATCTCACTGATACTGTATGTGCAGGCTGCTAGCTGGGGAGAGTCACATATCTCACTTATACTGTATGTGCAGGCTGCTAGCTGGGGAGAGTCACATATCTCACTGATACTGTATGTGCAGGCTGCTAGCTGGGGAGAGTCACATATCTCACTGAAACTGTATGTGCAGGCTGCTAGCTGGGGAGAGTCACATTTCTCACTGCTACTGTATGTGCAGGCTGCTAGCTGGGGATAGTCACCTATCTCACTGATACTGTATGTGAAGGCTGCTAGCTGGGGAGAGTCACATATCTCACTGATACTGTATGTGCAGGCTGCTTGCTCGGGAGAGTCACATATCTCACTGATACTGTATGTACAGGCTGCTAGCTGGGGAGAGTCACATATCTCACTGATACTGTATGTGCAGGCTGCTAGCTGGGGAGAGTCACATATCTCACCGATACTGTATGTGCAGGCTGCTAGCTGGGGAGAGTCACATATGTCACTGATACTGTATGTGCTGCTTGCTCGGCCGAGTCACATATCTCACTGATACTGTATTTGCAGGCTGCTTGCTGGGGAGAGTCACATATATCACTGATACTGTATGTGCAGGCTGCTAGCTGGGGAGAGTCACATATATCACTGATACTGTATGTGCAGGCTGCTAGCTGGGGAGAGTCACATATCTCACTGATGCTGAATGTGCAGGCTGCTAGCTGGGGAGAGTCACATATCTCACTGATACTGTATGTGCAGGCTGCTAGCTGGGGAGAGTCACATATGTCACTCATACTGTATGTGCTGCTTGCTCGGGAGAGTCACATATTTTACTGATACTGTATGTGCAGGCTGCTTGCTCGGGAGAGTCTCATATCTCACTGATACTGTATGTGCAGGCTGCTAGCTCATGAAAGTCACATATCTCACTGATACTGTATGTGGAGGCTGCTAGCTCTGGAGAGTCACATATATCACATATACTGTATGTGCAGCTGCTTGCTCGGGAGAGTCACATATCTCACAGATACTGTATGTGCAGGCTGCTGGCTCGGGAGAGTCTCATATCTCACTGATACTGTATGTGCAGGCTGCTAGCTTGAGAGAGTCATATATCTCACTGATACTGTATGTGCAGGCTGCTTGCTCGGGAGAGTCACATATCTCACTGATACTGCATGTGCAGGCTGCTAGCTCAAGAGAGTTACATATCTCACTGATACTGTATGTGCAGCTGCTTGCTCATGAGAGTCACATATGTCACTGATACTGTATGTGCAGGCTGTTGGCTCAGGAGAGTCACATATCCCTGATACTGTATCTGCAGGCTGCTAGCTGGGGAGAGTCACATATCTCACTGATACTGTATGTGCAGGCTGCAAGTTGGGGAGAGTCACATATCTCACTGATACTGTATGTGCAGGCTGCTAGCTGGGGAGAGTCACATATGTCACTGATACTGTATGTGCAGGCTGCTTGCTCGGGAGAGTCACATATCTCAATGATACTGTATGTGCAGGCTGCTTGCTCGGGAGAGTCTCATATCTCACTGATATTGTATATGCAGGCTGCTAGCTCGGGAGAGTCTCATATCTCACTGATACTGTATGTGCAGGCGACAAGCTTGGGAGAGTCACATATTTTACTGATACTGTATGTGCAGGCTGCTTGCTCGGGAGAGTCTCATATCTCACTGATCCTGTATGTGAAGGCTGCTAGCTGGGGAGAGTCACATATCTCACTGATACTGTATGTGCAGGCTGCTTGCTCGGGAGAGTTACATATCTCACTGATACTGTATGTGCAGGCTGCTAGCTGGGGAGAGTCACATATCTCACTGATACTGTATGTGCAGGCTGCTTGCTGGGTAGAGTCACATATCTCACTGATACTGTATGTGCAGGCTGCGAGGTTGAGAGAGTCACATATCTAACTGATACTGTATGTGCAGGCTGCTAGCTGGGTAGAGTCACATATCTCACTGATACTGTATGTGCAGGCTGCTTGCTCGGGAGAGTCACATATCTCACTGATACTGTATGTGCAGGCTGTAAGCTGGGGAGAGTCACATATCTCACTGATACTGTATGTGCAGGCTGCTAGCTGGAGAGAGTCACTGATCTCACTGATACTGTATGTGCAGGCTGCTAGCTCGGGAGAGTCACATATCTCACTGATACTGTATGTGCAGGCTGCTAGCTCAGGAAAGTCACATATCTCACTGATACTGTATGTGCAAGCTGCTAGCTCAGGAAAGTCATATATCTCACTTATACTGTATGTAGAGGCTGCTAGCTCAGGAGAGTCACATATATCACTGATACTGTATGTGCAGGCTGCTAGCTGGAGAGAGTCACATATCTCACTGATACTGTATGTGCAGGCTGCAAGCTGGGAAGAGTCACATATCTCACTGATACTGTATTTGCAGGCTGCTTGCTAGGGAGAGTCACATATCTCACTGATACTGTATGTGCAGGCTGCTAGCTGGGGAGAGTCACATATCTCACTGATACTGTATGTGCAGGCTGCAAGCTGGGGAGAGTCACATATGTCACTGATACTGTATGTGCAGGCTGCTTGCTCGGGAGAGTCACATATCTCACTGATACTGTATGTGCAGGCTGCTTGCTGGGCAGAGTCTCACATATCACTGATACTGAATGTGCAGGCAGCTAGCTGGGGAGAGTCACATATATCACTGATACTGTATGTGCAGGCTGCTAGCTGGGGAGAGTCACATATCTCACTGATGCTGTATGTGCAGGCTGCTAGCTGGGGAGAGTCACATATCTCACCGATACTGTATGTGCAGGCTGCTAGCTGGGGAGAGTCACATATGTCACTGATGCTGTATGTGCTGCTTGCTCGGGAGAGTCACATATCTCACTGATACTGTATGTGCAGGCTGCTTGCTGGGGAGAGTCACATATATCACTGATACTGTATGTGCAGACTGCTAGCTGGGGAGAGTCACATATATCACTGATACTGTATGTGCAGGCTGCTAGCTGGGGAGAGTCACATATCTCACTGATGCTGTATGTGCAGGCTGCTAGCTGGGTAGAGTCACATATCTCACCGATACTGTATGTGCAGGCTGCTAGCTGGGGAGAGTCACATATGTCACTGATACTGTATGTACAGTCTGCTAGCTGGGGAGAGTCACATATCTCACTGATACTGTATGTGCAGGCTGCTTGCTCGGGAGAGTCACATATCTCACTGATACTGTATGTGCAGACTGCTAGCTCAGGAGTGTCACATATATCACTGATACTGTATGTGCAGACTGCTAGCTCGGGAGAGTCACATATCTCACTGATACTGTATGTGCAGGCTGCTAGCTGGGGAGAGTCACATATCTCACTGATACTGTATGTGCAGACTGCTAGCTGGGGAGAGTCACATATCTCACTGATACTGTATGTGCAGGCTGCTAGCTGGGGAGAGTCACATATCTCACTGATAGTGTATGTGCAGGCTGCTAGCTCAGGAGAGTCACATATCTCACTGATACTGTATGTGCAGGCTGCTTGCTTGGGAGAATCGCATATCTCACCGATACTGATATGTGCAGGCTGCTTGCTCGGGAGAGTCACAGAACTCATTGATACTGTACGTGCAGGCTGCTTGCTTGGGAGAGTTACATATCTCACTGATACTGTATGTGCAGGCTGCTTGTTTGGGAGAGTCACTGATCTCACTGATACTGTATGTGCAGGCTGCTAGCTGGGGAGAGTCACATATCTCACTGATACTGATATGTGCAGGCTGCTAGCTGGGGAGAGTCACATATCTCACTTATACTGTATGTGCAGACTGCTTGCTCGGGAGAGTCACATATCTCACTGATACTGTATGTGCAGGCTGCTTGCTCGGGAGAGTCTCATATCTCACTGATACTGTATGTGCAGGCTGCTAGCTCGGGAGAGTCACATATCTCACTGATACTGTATGTGAAGGCTGCTTGCTCGGGAGAGTCACATATCTCACTGATACTGTATGTGCAGGCTGCTAGCTGGGGAGAGTCACATATCTCACTGATACTATATGTGCAGGCTGCTAGCTGGGGAGAGTCACATATCTCAATGATACTGTATGTACAGTCTGCTAGCTGGGGAGAGTCACATATCTCACTGATACTGTATGTGCAGGCTGCTTGCTCAGGAGAGTCACATATCTCACTGATACTGTATGTGCAGACTGCTAGCTCAGGAGTGTCACATATATCACTGATACTGTATGTGCAGACTGCTAGCTCGGGAGAGTCACATATCTCACTGATACTGTATGTGCAGGCTGCTAGCTTGGGAGAGTCACATATCTCACTAATACTGTATGTGCAGGCTGCTAGCTTGGGAGAGTCACATATCTCACTGATACTGTATGTGCAGGCTGCTAGCTCATGAAAGTCACATATCTCACTGATACTGTATGTGCAAGCTGCTAGCTCAGGAAAGTCACATATCTCACTTATACTGAATGTGGAGGCTGCTAGCTCAGGAGAGTCACATATATCACTGATACTGTATGTGCAGGCTGCCAGCTGGAGAGAGTCACAAATCTCACTGATACTGTATGTGCAGGCTGTTAGCTGGGGAGAGTCACATATCTCACTGATACTGTATGTGCAGGCTGCTAGCTCGGGAGAGTCACATATCTCACTGATACTGTATGTGCAGGCTGCTAGCTGGAGAGAGTCACATATCTCACTGATACTGTATGTGCAGGCTGCTAGCTCGAGAGAGTCACATATCTCACTGATACTGTATGTGCAGGCTGCTTGCTCGGGAGAGTCACATATCTCACTGATACTGTTTGTGCAGGCTGCTAGTTGGGGAGAGTCACATATCTCACTGATACTGTATGTGCAGGCTGCTAGCTGGAGAGAGTCACATATCTCACTGATACTGTATGTGCAGCTGCTTGCTCAGGAGAGTCACATATGTCACTGATACTGTATGCGCAGGCTGCTTGCTTGGGAGAATCGCATATCTCACCGATACTGATATGTGCAGGCTGCTTGCTCGGGAGAGTCACAGAACTCATTGATACTGTACGTGCAGGCTGCTTGCTTGGGAGAGTTACATATCTCACTGATACTGTATGTGCAGGCTGCTTGTTTGGGAGAGTCACTGATCTCACTGATACTGTATGTGCAGGCTGCTAGCTGGGGAGAGTCACATATCTCACTGATACTGATATGTGCAGGCTGCTAGCTGGGGAGAATCACATATCTCACTTATACTGTATGTGCAGGCTGCTTGCTCGGGAGAGTCACATCTCACTGATACTGTATGTGCAGGCTGCTTGCTTGGGAGAGTCTCATATCTCACTGATACTGTATGTGCAGGCTGCTAGCTCGGGAGAGTCACATATCTCACTGATACTGTATGTGCAGGCTGCTTGCTCGGGAGAGTCACATATCTCACTGATACTGTATGTGCAGGCTGCTAGCTGGGGAGAGTCACATATCTCACAGATACTATATGTGCAGGCTGCTAGCTGGGGAGAATCACATATCTCACTGATACTGTATGTACAGGCTGCTAGCTGGGGAGAGTCACATATCTCACTGATACTGTATGTGCAGGCTGCTTGCTCGGGAGAGTCACATATCTCACTGATACTGTATGTGCAGACTGCTAGCTCGGGAGTGTCACATATATCACTGATACTGTATGTGCAGACTGCTAGCTCGGGAGAGTCACATATCTCACTGATACTGTATGTGCAGGCTGCTAGCTGGGGAGAGTCACATATCTCACTGATACTGTATGTGCAGGCTGCTAGCTTGGGAGAGTCACATATCTCACTGATACTGTATGTGCAGGCTGCTAGCTCATGAAAGTCACATATCTCACTGATACTGTATGTGCAAGCTGCTAGCTCAGGAAAGTCACATATCTCATTTATACTGTATGTGGAGGCTGCTAGCTCAGGAGAGTCACATATATCACTGATACTGTATGTGCAGGCTGCTAGCTGGAGAGAGTCAAAAATCTCACTGATACTGTATGTGCAGGCTGTTAGCTGGGGAGAGTCACATATCTCACTGATACTGTATGTGCAGGCTGCTAGCTCGGGAGAGTCACATATCTCACTGATACTGTATGTGCAGGCTGCTAGCTGGAGAGAGTCACATATCTCACTGATACTGTATGTGCAGGCTGCTAGCTCGAGAGAGTCACATATCTCACTGATACTGTATGTGCAGGCTGCTTGCTCGGGAGAGTCACATATCTCACTGATACTGTATGTGCAGGCTGCTAGTTGGGGAGAGTCACATATCTCACTGATACTGTATGTGCAGGCTGCTAGCTGGAGAGAGTCACATATCTCACTGATACTGTATGTGCAGCTGCTTGCCCAGGAGAGTCACATATGTCACTGATACTCTATGTGCAGGCTGCTGGCTGGGGAGAGTCACATATCTCACTGGTACTGTATGTGCAGGCTGCTAGCTGGGGAGAGTCACATATCTCACTGATACTGTATGTGCAGGCTGCTAGCTGGGGAGAGTCACATATCTCACTGATACTGTATGTGCAGGCTGCTAGCTGGGGAGAGTCACATATCTCACTGATACTGTATGTGCAGGCTGCTAGCTGGGGAGAGTCACATATCTCACTGATACTGTATGTGCAGGCTGCTAGCTGGGGAGAGTCACATATCTCACTGATACTGTATGTGCAGGCTGCTAGCTGGGGAGAGTCACATATCTCACTGAAACTGTATGTGCAGGCTGCTAGCTGGGGAGAGTCACATTTCTCACTGCTACTGTATGTGCAGGCTGCTAGCTGGGGATAGTCACCTATCTCACTGATACTGTATGTGAAGGCTGCTAGCTGGGGAGAGTCACCTATCTCACTGATACTGTATGTGCAGGCTGCTTGCTCGGGAGAGTCACATATCTCACTGATACTGTATGTACAGGCTGCTAGCTGGTGAGAGTCACATATCTCACTGATACTGTATGTGCAGGCTGCTAGCTGGGGAGAGTCACATATCTCACCGATACTGTATGTGCAGGCTGCTAGCTGGGGAGAGTCACATATGTCACTGACACTGTATGTGCTGCTTGCTCGGCCGAGTCACATATCTCACTGATACTGTATTTGCAGGCTGCTTGCTGGGGAGAGTCACATATATCACTGATACTGTATGTGCAGGCTGCTAGCTGGGGAGAGTCACATATATCACTGATACTGTATGTGCAGGCTGCTAGCTGGGGAGAGTCACATATCTCACTGATGCTGAATGTGCAGGCTGCTAGCTGGGGAGAGTCACATATCTCACTGATACTGTATGTGCAGGCTGCTAGCTGGGGAGAGTCACATATGTCACTCATACTGTATGTGCTGCTTGCTCGGGAGAGTCACATATTTTACTGATACTGTATGTGCAGGCTGCTTGCTCGGGAGAGTCTCATATCTCA
Organism: Taudactylus pleione; assembly: GCA_031769625.1. Taxonomy (NCBI): domain Eukaryota; kingdom Metazoa; phylum Chordata; class Amphibia; order Anura; family Myobatrachidae; genus Taudactylus; species Taudactylus pleione. The sequence goes on along the minus strand of JAUIMM010000360.1, from coordinate 400,676 downwards.
CTGATACTGTATGTGCAGGCTGCTAGCTCATGAAAGTCACATATCTCACTGATACTGTATGTGGAGGCTGCTAGCTCTGGAGAGTCACATATATCACATATACTGTATGTGCAGCTGCTTGCTCGGGAGAGTCACATATCTCACAGATACTGTATGTGCAGGCTGCTGGCTCGGGAGAGTCTCATATCTCACTGATACTGTATGTGCAGGCTGCTAGCTTGAGAGAGTCATATATCTCACTGATACTGTATGTGCAGGCTGCTTGCTCAGGAGAGTCACATATCTCACTGATACTGCATGTGCAGGCTGCTAGCTCAAGAGAGTTACATATCTCACTGATACTGTATGTGCAGCTGCTTGCTCATGAGAGTCACATATGTCACTGATACTGTATGTGCAGGCTGTTGGCTCAGGAGAGTCACATATCCCTGATACTGTATCTGCAGGCTGCTAGCTGGGGAGAGTCACATATCTCACTGATACTGTATGTGCAGGCTGCAAGTTGGGGAGAGTCACATATCTCACTGATACTGTATGTGCAGGCTGCTAGCTGGGGAGAGTCACATATGTCACTGATACTGTATGTGCAGGCTGCTTGCTCGGGAGAGTCACATATCTCAATGATACTGTATGTGCAGGCTGCTTGCTCGGGAGAGTCTCATATCTCACTGATATTGTTTATGCAGGCTGCTAGCTCGGGAGAGTCTCATATCTCACTGATACTGTATGTGCAGGCGACAAGCTTGGGAGAGTCACATATTTTACTGATACTGTATGTGCAGGCTGCTTGCTCGGGAGAGTCTCATATCTCACTGATCCTGTATGTGAAGGCTGCTAGCTGGGGAGAGTCACATATCTCACTGATACTGTATGTGCAGGCTGCTTGCTCGGGAGAGTTACATATCTCACTGATACTGTATGTGCAGGCTGCTAGCTGGGGAGAGTCACATATCTCACTGATACTGTATGTGCAGGCTGCTTGCTGGGTAGAGTCACATATCTCACTGATACTGTATGTGCAGGCTGCGAGGTTGAGAGAGTCACATATCTAACTGATACTGTATGTGCAGGCTGCTAGCTGGGTAGAGTCACATATCTCACTGATACTGTATGTGCAGGCTGCTTGCTCGGGAGAGTCACATATCTCACTGATACTGTATGTGCAGGCTGTAAGCTGGGGAGAGTCACATATCTCACTGATACTGTATGTGCAGGCTGCTAGCTGGGGAGAGTCACATATCTCACTGATACTATATGTGCAGGCTGCTAGCTCAGGAAAGTCAATTATCTCACTGATACTGTATGTGCAGGCTGCTAGCTGGGGAGAGTCACATATCTCACTGATACTGTATTTGCAGGCTGCTAGCTCAGGAGAGTCACATATATCACTGATACTGTATGTGCAGGCTGCTTGCTCGGGAGAGTCTCATATCTCACTGATACTGTGTGTGCAGGCTGCTTGCTCGGGAGTGTCACATATATCACTGATACTGTATGTGCAGGCTGCTTGCTCGGGAGAGTCTCATATCTCACTGATACTGTATGTGCAGACTGCTAGCTCGGGAGTGTCACATATATCACTGATACTGTATGTTGAGACTGCTAGCTCAGGAGAGTCACATATCTCACTGATACTGTATGTGCTGGCTGCTAGCTGGGGAGAGTCACATATCTCACTGATACTGTATGTGCAGGCTGCTAGCTGGGGAGAGTCACATATCTCACTGATACTGTATGTGCAGGCTGCTAGCTGGGGAGAGTCACATATCTCACTGATACTGTATGTGCAGGCTGCTAGCTGGGGAGAGTCACATATCTCACTGATACTGTATGTGCAGGCTGCTAGCTCAGGAAAGTCACATATCTCACTGATACTGTATGTGCAGGCTGCTAGCTGGGGAGAGTCACATATCTCACTGATACTGTATGTGCAGGCTGCGAGCTTGGGAGAGTCACATATCTCACTGATACTGTATATGCAGGCTGCTTGCTCGGGAGAGTCTCATATCTCACTGATACTGTATGTGCAGGCTGCTAGCTGGGGAGAGTCACATATCTCACTGATACTGTATGTGCAGGCTGCTTGCTCGGGAGAGTCACATATCTCACTGATACTGTATGTGCAGGCTGCTAGCTGGGGAGAGTCACATATCTCACTGATACTGTATGTGCAGGCTGCTAGCTGGGGATAGTCACATATCTCACTGATACTGTATGTGCAGGCTGCTAGCTCAGGAAAGTCACTTATCTCACTGATACTGTATGTGCAGGCTGCTAGCTGGGGAGAGTCACATATCTCACTGACACTGTATGTGCAGGCTGCTAGCTCAGGAGAGTCACATATATCACTGATACTGTATGTGCAGGCTGCTTGCTCGGGAGCGTCACATATCTCACCGATACTGTATGTGCAGGCAGCTTGCTCGGGAGAGTCTCATATCTCACTGATACTGTATGTGCAGGCTGCTTGCTCGGGAGTGTCACATATATCACTGATACTGTATGTGCATGCTGCTTGCTCGGGAGAGTCTCATATCTCACTGATACTGTATGTGCAGACTGCTAGCTCGGGAGTGTCACATATATCACTGATACTGTATGTGGAGACTGCTAGCTCAGGAGAGTCACATATCTCACTGATACTGTATGTGCAGGCTGCTAGCTGGGGAGAGTCACATATCTCACTGATACTGTATGTGCAGGCTGCTAGCTGGGGAGAGTCACATATCTCACTGATTCTGTATATGCAGGCTGCTTGCTTAGGAAAGTCACATATCTCACTGATACTGTATGTGCAAGCTGCTAGCTCAGGAAAGTCACATATCTCACTTATACTGTATGTGGAGGCTGCTAGCTCAGGAGAGTCACATATATCACTGATACTGTATGTGCAGGCTGCTAGCTGAAGAGAGTCACATATCTCACTGATACTGTATGTGCAGGCTGCTAGCTGGGGAGAGTCACATATCTCACTGATACTGTATGTGCAGGCTGCTAGCTCGGGAGAGTCACATATCTCACTGATACTGTATGTGCAGGCTGCTAGCTCATGAAAGTCACATATCTCACTGATACTGTATGTGAAGGCTGCTAGCTCAGGAGAGTCACATATATCACTGATACTGTATGTGCAGGCTACTTGCTCGGGAGAGTCACATATCTCACTGATACTGTATGTGCAGGCTGCTAGCTCAGGAGTCACATATCTCACTGATACTGTATGTGCAGGCTACTTGCTCGGTAGAGTCTCATATCTCACTTATACTGTATGTGCAGACTGCTAGCTGGGGAGAGTCACATATATCACTGATACTGTATGTGCAGGCTGCTAGCTCAGGAGAGTCACATATCTCACTGATACTGTATGTGCAGGCTGCTTGCTCGGGAGAGTCACATATCTCACTGATACTGTATGTGCAGGCTGCTAGCTGGGGAGAGTCACATATCTCACTGATACTATATGTGCAGGCTGCTAGCTCAGGAAAGTCAATTATCTCACTGATACTGTATGTGCAGGCTGCTAGCTGGGGAGAGTCACATATCTCACTGATACTGTATTTGCAGGCTGCTAGCTCAGGAGAGTCACATATATCACTGATACTGTATGTGCAGGCTGCTTGCTCGGGAGAGTCTCATATCTCACTGATACTGTGTGTGCAGGCTGCTTGCTCGGGAGTGTCACATATATCACTGATACTGTATGTGCAGGCTGCTTGCTCGGGAGAGTCTCATATCTCACTGATACTGTATGTGCAGACTGCTAGCTCGGGAGTGTCACATATATCACTGATACTGTATGTTGAGACTGCTAGCTCAGGAGAGTCACATATCTCACTGATACTGTATGTGCTGGCTGCTAGCTGGGGAGAGTCACATATCTCACTGATACTGTATGTGCAGGCTGCTAGCTGGGGAGAGTCACATATCTCACTGATACTGTATGTGCAGGCTGCTAGCTGGGGAGAGTCACATATCTCACTGATACTGTATGTGCAGGCTGCTAGCTGGGGAGAGTCACATATCTCACTGATACTGTATGTGCAGGCTGCTAGCTCAGGAAAGTCACATATCTCACTGATACTGTATGTGCAGGCTGCTAGCTGGGGAGAGTCACATATCTCACTGATACTGTATGTGCAGGCTGCGAGCTTGGGAGAGTCACATATCTCACTGATACTGTATATGCAGGCTGCTTGCTCGGGAGAGTCTCATATCTCACTGATACTGTATGTGCAGGCTGCTAGCTGGGGAGAGTCACATATCTCACTGATACTGTATGTGCAGGCTGCTTGCTCGGGAGAGTCACATATCTCACTGATACTGTATGTGCAGGCTGCTAGCTGGGGAGAGTCACATATCTCACTGATACTGTATGTGCAGGCTGCTAGCTGGGGATAGTCACATATCTCACTGATACTGTATGTGCAGGCTGCTAGCTCAGGAAAGTCACTTATCTCACTGATACTGTATGTGCAGGCTGCTAGCTGGGGAGAGTCACATATCTCACTGACACTGTATGTGCAGGCTGCTAGCTCAGGAGAGTCACATATATCACTGATACTGTATGTGCAGGCTGCTTGCTCGGGAGCGTCACATATCTCACCGATACTGTATGTGCAGGCAGCTTGCTCGGGAGAGTCTCATATCTCACTGATACTGTATGTGCAGGCTGCTTGCTCGGGAGTGTCACATATATCACTGATACTGTATGTGCATGCTGCTTGCTCGGGAGAGTCTCATATCTCACTGATACTGTATGTGCAGACTGCTAGCTCGGGAGTGTCACATATATCACTGATACTGTATGTGGAGACTGCTAGCTCAGGAGAGTCACATATCTCACTGATACTGTATGTGCAGGCTGCTAGCTGGGGAGAGTCACATATCTCACTGATACTGTATGTGCAGGCTGCTAGCTGGGGAGAGTCACATATCTCACTGATTCTGTATATGCAGGCTGCTTGCTTAGGAAAGTCACATATCTCACTGATACTGTATGTGCAAGCTGCTAGCTCAGGAAAGTCACATATCTCACTTATACTGTATGTGGAGGCTGCTAGCTCAGGAGAGTCACATATATCACTGATACTGTATGTGCAGGCTGCTAGCTGAAGAGAGTCACATATCTCACTGATACTGTATGTGCAGGCTGCTAGCTGGGGAGAGTCACATATCTCACTGATACTGTATGTGCAGGCTGCTAGCTCGGGAGAGTCACATATCTCACTGATACTGTATGTGCAGGCTGCTAGCTCATGAAAGTCACATATCTCACTGATACTGTATGTGAAGGCTGCTAGCTCAGGAGAGTCACATATATCACTGATACTGTATGTGCAGGCTACTTGCTCGGGAGAGTCACATATCTCACTGATACTGTATGTGCAGGCTGCTAGCTCAGGAGTCACATATCTCACTGATACTGTATGTGCAGGCTACTTGCTCGGTAGAGTCTCATATCTCACTTATACTGTATGTGCAGACTGCTAGCTGGGGAGAGTCACATATATCACTGATACTGTATGTGCAGGCTGCTAGCTCAGGAGAGTCACATATCTCACTGATACTGTATGTGCAGGCTGCTTGCTCGGGAGAGTCACATATCTCACTGATACTGTATGTGCAGGCTGCTAGCTGGGGAGAGTCACATATCTCACTGATACTGTATGTGCAGGCTGCTAGCTAGGGATAGTCACATATCTCACTGATACTGTATGTGCAGGCTGCTAGCTCAGGAAAGTCACTTATCTCACTGATACTGTATGTGCAGGCTGCTAGCTGGGGAGAGTCACATATCTCACTGACACTGTATGTGCAGGCTGCTAGCTCAGGAGAGTCACATATATCACTGATACTGTATGTGCAGGCTGCTTGCTCAGGAGCGTCACATATCTCACCGATACTGTATGTGCAGGCAGCTTGCTCGGGAGAGTCTCATATCTCACTGATACTGTATGTGCAGGCTGCTTGCTCGGGAGTGTCACATATATCACTGATACTGTATGTGCATGCTGCTTGCTCGGGAGAGTCTCATATCTCACTGATACTGTATGTGCAGACTGCTAGCTCGGGAGTGTCACATATATCACTGATACTGTATGTGGAGACTGCTAGCTCAGGAGAGTCACATATCTCACTGATACTGTATGTGCAGGCTGCTAGCTGGGAAGAGTCACATATCTCACTGATACTGTATGTGCAGGCTGCTAGCTGTGGAGAGTCACATATCTAACTGATTCTGTATGTGCAGGCTGCTTGCTCAGGAAAGTCACATATCTCACTGATACTGTATGTGCAAGCTGCTAGCTCAGGAAAGTCACATATCTCACTTATACTGTATGTGGAGGCTGCTAGCTCAGTAGAGTCACATATATCACTGATACTGTATGTGCAGGCTGCTAGCTGAAGAGAGTCACATATCTCACTGATACTGTATGTGCAGGCTGCTAGCTGGGGAGAGTCACATATCTCACTGATACTGTATGTGCAGGCTGCTAGCTCGGGAGAGTCACATATCTCACTGATACTGTATGTGCAGGCTGCTAGCTCATGAAAGTCACATATCTCACTGATACTGTATTTGAAGGCTGCTAGCTCAGGAGAGTCACATATATCACTGATACTGTATGTGCAGGCTACTTGCTCGGGAGAGTCACATATCTCACTGATACTGTATGTGCAGGCTGCTAGCTCAGGAGTCACATATCTCACTGATACTGTATGTGCAGGCTAATTGCTCGGGAGAGTCTCATATCTCACTTATACTGTATGTGCAGACTGCTAACTGGGGAGAGTCACATATATCACTGATACTGTATGTGCAGGCTGCTAGCTCAGGAGAGTCACATATCTCACTGATACTGTATGTGCAGACTGCTAGCTGGGGAGAGTCACATATATCACTGATACTGTATGTGCAGGCTGCTAGCTGGGGAGAGTCATATATATCACTGATACTGTATGTGCAGGCTGCTAGCTGAGGAGAGTCACATATCTCACTGATACTGTATGTGCAGACTGCTAGCTGGGGAGAGTCACATATATCACTGATACTGTATGTGCAGGCTGCTAGCTCAGGAGAGTCACATATCTCACTGATACTGTATGTGCAGACTGCTAGCTGGGGAGAGTCACATATATCACTGATACTGTATGTGCAGGCTGCTAGCTGGGGAGAGTCATATATATCACTGATACTGTATGTGCAGGCTGCTAGCTCAGGAGAGTCACATATCTCACTGATACTGTATGTGCAGGCTGCTAGCTGGGGAGAGTCACATAATTCACTGATACTGTATTTGCAGGCTGCTTGCTCGGGAGAGTCTCATATCTCACTGATACTGTATGTGCAGGCTGCTAGCTGGGGAGAGTTACATATCTCACTGATACTGTATGTGCAGGCTGCTTGCTGGGGAGGGTCACATATATCACAGATACTGTATGTGCAGGCTGCTAGCTGGGGAGAGTCACATATCTCACTGATGCTGTATGTGCAGGCTGCTAGCTGGGGAGAGTCACATATCTCACTGATACTGTATGTGCAGGCTGCTTGCTCGGGAGAGTCACATATCTCACTGATACTGTATGTACAGGCTGCTACCTGGGGAGAGTCACATATCTCACTGATACTGTATGTGCAGGCTGCTAGCTGGGGAGAGTAACATATCTCACCGATACTGTATGTGCAGGCTGCTAGCTGGGGAGAGTCACATATGTCACTGATACTGTATGTGCTGCTTGCTCGGGCGAGTCACATATCTCACTGATACTGTATTTGCAGGCTGCTTGCTGGGGAGAGTCACATATATCACTGATACTGTATGTGCAGGCTGCTAGCTGGGGAGAGTCACATATATCACTGATACTGTATGTGCAGGCTGCTAGCTGGGGAGAGTCACATATCTCACTGATGCTGAATGTGCAGGCTGCTAGCTGGGGAGAGTCACATATCTCACCGATACTGTATGTGCAGGCTGCTAGCTGGGGAGAGTCACATATGTCACTCATACTGTATGTGCTGCTTGCTCGGGAGAGTCACATATTTTACTGATACTGTATGTGCAGGCTGCTTGCTCGTGAGAGTCACATCTCACTGATACTGTATGTACAGGCTGCTTGCTTGGGAGAGTCTCATATCTCACTGATACTGTATGTGCAGGCTGCTAGCTCGGGAGAGTCACATATCTCACTGATACTGTATGTGCAGGCTGCTTGCTCGGGAGAGTCACATATCTCACTGATACTGTATGTGCAGGCTGCTAGCTGGGGAGAGTCACATATCTCACAGATACTATATGTGCAGGCTGCTAGCTGGGGAGAGTCACATATCTCACTGATACTGTATGTACAGGCTGCTAGCTGGGGAGAGTCACATATCTCACTGATACTGTATGTGCAGGCTGCTTGCTCGGGAGAGTCACATATCTCACTGATACTGTATGTGCAGACTGCTAGCTCGGGAGTGTCACATATATCACTGATACTGTATGTGCAGACTGCTAGCTCGGGAGAGTCACATATCTCACTGATACTGTATGTGCAGGCTGCTAGCTGGGGAGAGTCACATATCTCACTGATACTGTATGTGCAGGCTGCTAGCTTGGGAGAGTCACATATCTCACTGATACTGTATGTGCAGGCTGCTAGCTCATGAAAGTCACATATCTCACTGATACTGTATGTGCAAGCTGCTAGCTCAGGAAAGTCACATATCTCACTTATACTGTATGTGGAGGCTGCTAGCTCAGGAGAGTCACATATATCACTGATACTGTATGTGCAGGCTGCTAGCTGGAGAGAGTCACAAATCTCACTGATACTGTATGTGCAGGCTGTTAGCTGGGGAGAGTCACATATCTCACTGATACTGTATGTGCAGGCTGCTAGCTCGGGAGAGTCACATATCTCACTGATACTGTATGTGCAGGCTGCTAGCTGGAGGGAGTCACATATCTCACTGATACTGTATGTGCAGGCTGCTAGCTCGAGAGAGTCACATATCTCACTGATACTGTATGTGCAGGCTGCTTGCTCGGGAGAGTCACATATCTCACTGATACTGTATGTGCAGGCTGCTAGTTGGGGAGAGTCACATATCTCACTGATACTGTATGTGCAGGCTGCTAGCTGGAGAGAGTCACATATCTCACTGATACTGTATGTGCAGCTGCTTGCCCAGGAGAGTCACATATGTCACTGATACTCTATGTGCAGGCTGCTGGCTGGGGAGAGTCACATATCTCACTGGTACTGTATGTGCAGGCTGCTAGCTGGGGAGAGTCACATATCTCTCTGATACTGTATGTGCAGGCTGCTAGCTGGGGAGAGTCACATATCTCACTGATACTGTATGTGCAGCTGCTTGCCCAGGAGAGTCACATATGTCACTGATACTCTATGTGCAGGCTGCTGGCTGGGGAGAGTCACATATCTCACTGGTACTGTATGTGCAGGCTGCTAGCTGCGGAGAGTCACATATCTCACTGATACTGTATGTGCAGGCTGCTAGCTGGGGAGAGTCACATATCTCACTGATACTGTATGTGCAGGCTGCTAGCTGGGGAGAGTCACATTTCTCACTGCTACTGTATGTGCAGGCTGCTAGCTGGGGATCGTCACCTATCTCACTGATACTGTATGTGAAGGCTGCTAGCTGGGGAGAGTCACATATCTCACTGATACTGTATGTGCAGGCTGCTTGCTCGGGAGAGTCACATATCTCACTGATACTGTATGTACAGGCTGCTAGCTGGGGAGAGTCACATATCTCACTGATACTGTATGTGCAGGCTGCTAGCTGGGGAGAGTCACATATCTCACCGATACTGTATGTGCAGGCTGCTAGCTGGGGAGAGTCACATATGTCACTGATACTGTATGTGCTGCTTGCTCGGGCGAGTCACATATCTCACTGATACTGTATTTGCAGGCTGCTTGCTGGGGAGAGTCACATATATCACTGATACTGTATGTGCATGCTGCTAGCTGGGGAGAGTCACATATATCACTGATACTGTATGTGCAGGCTGCTAGCTGGGGAGAGTCACATATCTCACTGATGCTGAATGTGCAGGCTGCTAGCTGGGGAGAGTCACATATCTCACTGATACTGTATGTGCAGGCTGCTAGCTGGGGAGAGTCACATATGTCACTCATACTGTATGTGCTGCTTGCTCGGGAGAGTCACATATTTTACTGATACTGTATGTGCAGGCTGCTTGCTCGGGAGAGTCTCATATCTCACTGATACTGTATGTGCAGGCTGCTAGCTCATGAAAGTCACATATCTCACTGATACTGTATGTGGAGGCTGCTAGCTCTGGAGAGTCACATATATCACATATACTGTATGTGCAGCTGCTTGCTCGGGAGAGTCACATATCTCACAGAAACTGTATGTGCAGGCTGCTGGCTCGGGAGAGTCTCATGTCTCACTGATACTGTATGTGCAGGCTGCTAGCTTGAGAGAGTCATATATCTCACTGATACTGTATGTGCAGGCTGCTTGCTCGGGAGAGTCACATATCTCATTGATACTGTATGTGCAGGCTGCTAGCTCAAGAGAGTTACATATCTCACTGATACTGTATGTGCAGCTGCTTGCTCATGAGAGTCACATATGTCACTGATACTGTATGTGCAGGCTGTTAGCTCAGGAGAGTCACATATCCCTGATACTGTATGTGCAGGCTGCTAGCTGGGGAGAGTCACATATCTCACTGATACTGTATGTGCAAGCTGCAAGTTGGGGAGAGTCACATATCTCACTGATACTGTATGTGCAGGCTGCTAGCTGGGGAGAGTCACATATGTCACTGATACTGTATGTGCAGGCTGCTTGCTCGGGAGAGTCACATATCTCAATGATACTGTATGTGCAGGCTGCTTGCTCGGGAGAGTCTCATATCTCACTGATATTGTATATGCAGGCTGCTAGCTCGGGAGAGTCTCATATCTCACTGATACTCTATGTGCAGGCGACTAGCTTGGGAGAGTCACATATTTTACTGATACTGTATGTGCAGGCTTCTTGCTCGGGAGAGTCTCATATCTCAATGATCCTGTATGTGAAGGCTGCTAGCTGGGGAGAGTCACATATCTCACTGATACTGTATGTGCAGGCTGCTTGCTCGGGAGAGTCACATATCTCACTGATACTGTATGTGCAGGCTGCTAGCTGGGGAGAGTCACATATCTCACTGATACTGTATGTGCAGGCTGCTTGCTGGGTAGAGTCACATATCTCACTGATACTGTATGTGCAGGCTGCGAGGTTGAGAGAGTCACATATCTAACTGATACTGTATGTGCAGGCTGCTAGCTGGGTAGAGTCACATATCTCACTGATACTGTATGTGCAGGCTGCTTGCTCGGGAGAGTCACATATCTCACTGATACTGTATGTGCAGGCTGTAAGCTGGGGAGAGTCACATATCTCACTGATACTGTATGTGCAGGCTGCTAGCTGGGGAGAGTCACATATCTCACTGATACTATATGTGCAGGCTGCTAGCTCAGGAAAGTCAATTATCTCACTGATACTGTATGTGCAGGCTGCTAGCTGGGGAGAGTCACATATCTCACTGATACTGTATGTGCAGGCTGCTAGCTCAGGAGAGTCACATATATCACTGATACTGTATGTGCAGGCTGCTTGCTCGGGAGAGTCTCATATCTCACTGATACTGTGTGTGCAGGCTGCTTGCTCGGGAGTGTCACATATCTCACTGATACTGTATGTGCAGGCTGCTAGCTCGGGAGAGTCTCATATCTCACTGATACTGTATGTGCAGGCTGTAAGCTGGGGAGAGTCACATATCTCACTGATACTGTATGTGCAGGCTGCTAGCTGGGGAGAGTCACATATCTCACTGATACTGTATGTGCAGGCTGCTTGCTCGGGAGAGTCTCATATCTCACTGATACTGTATGTGCAGACTGCTAGCTCGGGAGTGTCACATATATCACTGATACTGTATGTGGAGACTGCTAGCTCAGGAGAGTCACATATCTCACTGATACTGTATGTGCTGGCTGCTAGCTGGGGAGAGTCACATATCTCACTGATACTGTATGTGCAGGCTGCTAGCTGGGGAGAGTCACATATCTCACTGATACTGTATGTGCAGGCTGCTAGCTGGGGAGAGTCACATATCTCACTGATACTGTATGTGCAGGCTGCTAGCTGGGGAGAGTCACATATCTCACTGATACTGTATGTGCAGGCTGCTAGCTCAGGAAAGTCACATATCTCACTGATACTGTATGTGCAGGCTGCTAGCTGGGGAGAGTCACATATCTCACTGATACTGTATGTGCAGGCTGCGAGCTTGGGAGAGTCACATATCTCACTGATACTGTATATGCAGGCTGCTTGCTCGGGAGAGTCTCATATCTCACTGATACTGTATGTGCAGGCTGCTAGCTGGGGAGAGTCACATATCTCACTGATACTGTATGTGCAGGCTGCTTGCTCGGGAGAGTCACATATCTCACTGATACTGTATGTGCAGGCTGCTAGCTGGGGAGAGTCACATATCTCACTGATACTGTATGTGCAGGCTGCTAGCTGGGGATAGTCACATATCTCACTGATACTGTATGTGCAGGCTGCTAGCTCAGGAAAGTCACTTATCTCACTGATACTGTATGTGCAGGCTGCTAGCTGGGGAGAGTCACATATCTCACTGACACTGTATGTGCAGGCTGCTAGCTCAGGAGAGTCACATATATCACTGATACTGTATGTGCAGGCTGCTTGCTCGGGAGCGTCACATATCTCACCGATACTGTATGTGCAGGCAGCTTGCTCGGGAGAGTCTAATATCTCACTGATACTGTATGTGCAGGCTGCTTGCTCGGGAGTGTCACATATATCACTGATACTGTATGTGCATGCTGCTTGCTCGGGAGAGTCTCATATCTCACTGATACTGTTTTCTGCAGACTGCTAGCTCGGGAGTGTAACATATATCACTGATACTGTATGTGGAGACTGCTAGCTCAGGAGAGTCACATATCTCACTGATACTGTATGTGCAGGCTGCTAGCTGGGGAGAGTCACATATCTCACTGATACTGTATGTGCAGGCTGCTAGCTGGGGAGAGTCACATATCTCACTGATTCTGTATGTGCAGGCTGCTTGCTCAGGAAAGTCACATATCTCACTGATACTGTATGTGCAAGCTGCTAGCTCAGGAAAGTCACATATCTCACTTATACTGTATGTGGAGGCTGCTAGCTCAGGAGAGTCACATATGTCTCTGATACTGTATGTGCAGGCTGCTAGCTGAAGAGAGTCACATATCTCACTGATACTGTATGTGCAGGCTGCTAGCTGGGGAGAGTCACATATCTCACTGATACTGTATGTGCAGGCTGCTAGCTCGGGAGAGTCACATATCTCACTGATACTGTATGTGCAGGCTGCTAGCTCATGAAAGTCACATATCTCACTGATACTGTATGTGAAGGCTGCTAGCTCAGGAGAGTCACATATATCACTGATACTGTATGTGCAGGCTACTTGCTCGGGAGAGTCACATATCTCAGTGATACTGTATGTGCAGGCTGCTAGCTCAGGAGTCACATATCTCACTGATACTGTATGTGCAGGCTACTTGCTCGGTAGAGTCTCATATCTCACTTATACTGTATGTGCAGACTGCTAGCTGGGGAGAGTCACATATATCACTGATACTGTATGTGCAGGCTGCTAGCTCAGGAGAGTCACATATCTCACTGATACTGTATGTGCAGGCTGCTTGCTCGGGAGAGTCACATATCTCACTGATACTGTATGTGCAGGCTGCTAGCTGGGGAGAGTCACATATCTCACTGATACTGTATGTGCAGGCTGCTAGCTAGGGATAGTCACATATCTCACTGATACTGTATGTGCAGGCTGCTAGCTCAGGAAAGTCACTTATCTCACTGATACTGTATGTGCAGGCTGCTAGCTGGGGAGAGTCACATATCTCACTGACACTGTATGTGCAGGCTGCTAGCTCAGGAGAGTCACATATATCACTGATACTGTATGTGCAGGCTGCTTGCTCAGGAGCGTCACATATCTCACCGATACTGTATGTGCAGGCAGCTTGCTCGGGAGAGTCTCATATCTCACTGATACTGTATGTGCAGGCTGCTTGCTTGTGAGTGTCACATATATCACTGATACTGTATGTGCATGCTGCTTGCTCGGGAGAGTCTCATATCTCACTGATACTGTATGTGCAGACTGCTAGCTCGGGAGTGTCACATATATCACTGATACTGTATGTGGAGACTGCTAGCTCAGGAGAGTCACATATCTCACTGATACTGTATGTGCAGGCTGCTAGCTGGGGAGAGTCACATATCTCACTGATACTGTATGTGCAGGCTGCTAGCTGGGGAGAGTCACATATCTCACTGATTCTGTATGTGCAGGCTGCTTGCTCAGGAAAGTCACATATCTCACTGATACTGTATGTGCAAGCTGCTAGCTCAGGAAAGTCACATATCTCACTTATACTGTATGTGGAGGCTGCTAGCTCAGGAGAGTCACATATATCACTGATACTGTATGTGCAGGCTGCTAGCTGAAGAGAGTCACATATCTCACTGATACTGTATGTGCAGGCTGCTAGCTGGGGAGAGTCACATATCTCACTGATACTGCATGTGCAGGCTGCTAGCTCATGAAAGTCACATATCTCACTGATACTGTATGTGAAGGCTGCTAGCTCAGGAGAGTCACATATATCACTGATACTGTATGTGCAGGCTACTTGCTCGGGAGAGTCACATATCTCACTTATACTGTATGTGCAGGCTGCTAGCTCAGGAGTCACATATCTCACTGATACTGTATGTGCAGGCTACTTGCTCGGGAGAGTCTCATATCTCACTTATACTGTATGTGCAGACTGCTAGCTGGGGAGAGTCACATATATCACTGATACTGTATGTGCAGGCTGCTAGCTCAGGAGAGTCACATATCTCACTGATACTGTATGTGCAGACTGCTAGCTGGGGAGAGTCACATATATCACTGATACTGTATGTGCTAGCTGCTAGCTGGGGAGAGTCATATATATCACTGATACTGTATGTGCAGGCTGCTAGCTCAGGAGAGTCACATATCTCACTGATACTGTATGTGCAGACTGCTAGCTGGGGAGAGACACATATATCACTGATACTGTATGTGCAGGCTGCTAGCTCAGGAGAGTCACATATCTCACTGATACTGTATGTGCAGACTGCTAGCTGGGGAGAGTCACATATATCACTGATACTGTATGTGCAGGCTGCTAGCTGGGGAGAGTCATATATATCACTGATACTGTATGTGCAGGCTGCTAGCTCAGGAGAGTCACATATCTCACTGATGCTGAATGTGCAGGCTGCTAGCTGGGGAGAGTCACATATCTCACCGATACTGTATGTGCAGGCTGCTAGCTGGGGAGAGTCACATATGTCACTCATACTGTATGTGCTGCTTGCTCGGGAGAGTCACATATTTTACTGATACTGTATGTGCAGGCTGCTTGCTCGGGAGAGTCTCATATCTCACTGATACTGTATGTGCAGGCTGCTAGCTCATGAAAGTCACATATCTCACTGATACTGTATGTGGAGGCAGCTAGCTCTGGAGAGTCACATATATCACATATACTGTATGTGCAGCTGTTTGCTCGGGAGAGTCACATATCTCACAGATACTGTATGTGCAGGCTGCTGGCTCAGGAGAGTCTCATATCTCACTGATACTGTATGTGCAGGCTGCTAGATTGAGAGAGTCATTAATCTCACTGATACTGTATGTGCAGGCTGCTTGCTCGGGAGAGTCACATATCTCACTGATACTGTATGTGCAGGCTGCTAGCTCGAGAGAGTTACATATCTGACTGATACTGTATGTGCAGGCTGCTTGCTCGGGAGAGTCACATATCTCACTGATACTGTATGTGCAGGCTGCTAGTTGGGGAGAGTCACATATCTCACTGATACTGTATGTGCAGGCTGCTAGCTGGAGAGAGTCACATATCTCACTGATACTGTATGTGCAGCTGCTTGCTCATGAGAGTCACATATGTCACTGATACTGTATGTGCAGGCTGTTAGCTCAGGAGAGTCACATATCACTGATGCTGTATGTGCAGGCTGCTAGCTGGGGAGAGTCAAATATCTCACTGATACTGTATGTGCAGGCTGCAAGTTGGGGAGAGTCACATATCTCACTGATACTGTATGAGCAGTCTGCTAGCTGGGGAGAGTCACATATCTCACTGATACTGTATGTGCAGGCTGCTAGCTGGGGAGAGTCACATATCTCACTGATAATGTATGTGCAGGCTGCTTCCTCGGGGGAGTCACATATCTCACTGATACTGTATGTGCAGGCTGCTAGCTGGGGAGAGTCACATATGACACTGATACTGTATGTGCAGGCTGCTTGCTCGGGAGAGTGACATATCTCAATGATACTGTATGTGCAGGCTGCTTGCTCGGGAGAGTCTCATATCTCACTGATATTGTATATGCAGGCTACTAGCTCGGGAGAGTCTCATATCTCACTGATACTGTATGTGCAGGCTGCTAGCTTGGGAGAGTCACATATTTTACTGATACTGTATGTGCAGGCTGCTTGCTCGGGAGAGTCTCATATCTCACTGATACTGTATGTGCAGGCTGCTAGCTGGGGAGAGTCACATATCTCACTGATACTGTATGTGCAGGCTGCTTGCTCGGAGAGTATCATATCTCACTGATACTGTATGTGCAGGCTGCTAGCTGGGGAGAGTCACATATCTCACTGATACTGTATGTGCAGGCTGCTAGCTGGGGAGAGTCACATATCTCTCTGATACTGTATGTGCAGGCTGCTAGCTGGGGAGAGTCACATATCTCACTGATACTGTATGTGCAGGCTGCTAGCTGGAGAGAGTCACATATGTCACTGATACTGTATGTGCAGGCTGTTAGCTCAGGAGAGTCACATATCACTGATGCTGTATGTGCAGGCTGCTAGCTGGGGAGAGTCACATATCTCACTGATACTGTATGTGCAGGCTGCTAGCTCATGAAAGTCACATATCTCACTGATACTGTATGTGAAGGCTGCTAGCTCAGGAGAGTCACATATATCACTGATACTGTATGTGCAGGCTACTTGCTCGGGAGAGTCACATATCTCAGTGATACTGTATGTGCAGGCTGCTAGCTCAGGAGTCACATATCTCACTGATACTGTATGTGCAGGCTACTTGCTCGGTAGAGTCTCATATCTCACTTATACTGTATGTGCAGACTGCTAGCTGGGGAGAGTCACATATATCACTGATACTGTATGTGCAGGCTGCTAGCTCAGGAGAGTCACATATCTCACTGATACTGTATGTGCAGGCTGCTTGCTCGGGAGAGTCACATATCTCACTGATACTGTATGTGCAGGCTGCTAGCTGGGGAGAGTCACATATCTCACTGATACTGTATGTGCAGGCTGCTAGCTAGGGATAGTCACATATCTCACTGATACTGTATGTGCAGGCTGCTAGCTCAGGAAAGTCACTTATCTCACTGATACTGTATGTGCAGGCTGCTAGCTGGGGAGAGTCACATATCTCACTGACACTGTATGTGCAGGCTGCTAGCTCAGGAGAGTCACATATATCACTGATACTGTATGTGCAGGCTGCTTGCTCAGGAGCGTCACATATCTCACCGATACTGTATGTGCAGGCAGCTTGCTCGGGAGAGTCTCATATCTCACTGATACTGTATGTGCAGGCTGCTTGCTTGTGAGTGTCACATATATCACTGATACTGTATGTGCATGCTGCTTGCTCGGGAGAGTCTCATATCTCACTGATACTGTATGTGCAGACTGCTAGCTCGGGAGTGTCACATATATCACTGATACTGTATGTGGAGACTGCTAGCTCAGGAGAGTCACATATCTCACTGATACTGTATGTGCAGGCTGCTAGCTGGGGAGAGTCACATATCTCACTGATACTGTATGTGCAGGCTGCTAGCTGGGGAGAGTCACATATCTCACTGATTCTGTATGTGCAGGCTGCTTGCTCAGGAAAGTCACATATCTCACTGATACTGTATGTGCAAGCTGCTAGCTCAGGAAAGTCACATATCTCACTTATACTGTATGTGGAGGCTGCTAGCTCAGGAGAGTCACATATATCACTGATACTGTATGTGCAGGCTGCTAGCTGAAGAGAGTCACATATCTCACTGATACTGTATGTGCAGGCTGCTAGCTGGGGAGAGTCACATATCTCACTGATACTGCATGTGCAGGCTGCTAGCTCATGAAAGTCACATATCTCACTGATACTGTATGTGAAGGCTGCTAGCTCAGGAGAGTCACATATATCACTGATACTGTATGTGCAGGCTACTTGCTCGGGAGAGTCACATATCTCACTTATACTGTATGTGCAGGCTGCTAGCTCAGGAGTCACATATCTCACTGATACTGTATGTGCAGGCTACTTGCTCGGGAGAGTCTCATATCTCACTTATACTGTATGTGCAGACTGCTAGCTGGGGAGAGTCACATATATCACTGATACTGTATGTGCAGGCTGCTAGCTCAGGAGAGTCACATATCTCACTGATACTGTATGTGCAGACTGCTAGCTGGGGAGAGTCACATATATCACTGATACTGTATGTGCTAGCTGCTAGCTGGGGAGAGTCATATATATCACTGATACTGTATGTGCAGGCTGCTAGCTCAGGAGAGTCACATATCTCACTGATACTGTATGTGCAGACTGCTAGCTGGGGAGAGACACATATATCACTGATACTGTATGTGCAGGCTGCTAGCTCAGGAGAGTCACATATCTCACTGATACTGTATGTGCAGACTGCTAGCTGGGGAGAGTCACATATATCACTGATACTGTATGTGCAGGCTGCTAGCTGGGGAGAGTCATATATATCACTGATACTGTATGTGCAGGCTGCTAGCTCAGGAGAGTCACATATCTCACTGATGCTGAATGTGCAGGCTGCTAGCTGGGGAGAGTCACATATCTCACCGATACTGTATGTGCAGGCTGCTAGCTGGGGAGAGTCACATATGTCACTCATACTGTATGTGCTGCTTGCTCGGGAGAGTCACATATTTTACTGATACTGTATGTGCAGGCTGCTTGCTCGGGAGAGTCTCATATCTCACTGATACTGTATGTGCAGGCTGCTAGCTCATGAAAGTCACATATCTCACTGATACTGTATGTGGAGGCAGCTAGCTCTGGAGAGTCACATATATCACATATACTGTATGTGCAGCTGTTTGCTCGGGAGAGTCACATATCTCACAGATACTGTATGTGCAGGCTGCTGGCTCAGGAGAGTCTCATATCTCACTGATACTGTATGTGCAGGCTGCTAGATTGAGAGAGTCATTAATCTCACTGATACTGTATGTGCAGGCTGCTTGCTCGGGAGAGTCACATATCTCACTGATACTGTATGTGCAGGCTGCTAGCTCGAGAGAGTTACATATCTGACTGATACTGTATGTGCAGGCTGCTTGCTCGGGAGAGTCACATATCTCACTGATACTGTATGTGCAGGCTGCTAGTTGGGGAGAGTCACATATCTCACTGATACTGTATGTGCAGGCTGCTAGCTGGAGAGAGTCACATATCTCACTGATACTGTATGTGCAGCTGCTTGCTCATGAGAGTCACATATGTCACTGATACTGTATGTGCAGGCTGTTAGCTCAGGAGAGTCACATATCACTGATGCTGTATGTGCAGGCTGCTAGCTGGGGAGAGTCAAATATCTCACTGATACTGTATGTGCAGGCTGCAAGTTGGGGAGAGTCACATATCTCACTGATACTGTATGAGCAGTCTGCTAGCTGGGGAGAGTCACATATCTCACTGATACTGTATGTGCAGGCTGCTAGCTGGGGAGAGTCACATATCTCACTGATAATGTATGTGCAGGCTGCTTCCTCGGGGGAGTCACATATCTCACTGATACTGTATGTGCAGGCTGCTAGCTGGGGAGAGTCACATATGACACTGATACTGTATGTGCAGGCTGCTTGCTCGGGAGAGTGACATATCTCAATGATACTGTATGTGCAGGCTGCTTGCTCGGGAGAGTCTCATATCTCACTGATATTGTATATGCAGGCTACTAGCTCGGGAGAGTCTCATATCTCACTGATACTGTATGTGCAGGCTGCTAGCTTGGGAGAGTCACATATTTTACTGATACTGTATGTGCAGGCTGCTTGCTCGGGAGAGTCTCATATCTCACTGATACTGTATGTGCAGGCTGCTAGCTGGGGAGAGTCACATATCTCACTGATACTGTATGTGCAGGCTGCTTGCTCGGAGAGTATCATATCTCACTGATACTGTATGTGCAGGCTGCTAGCTGGGGAGAGTCACATATCTCACTGATACTGTATGTGCAGGCTGCTAGCTGGGGAGAGTCACATATCTCTCTGATACTGTATGTGCAGGCTGCTAGCTGGGGAGAGTCACATATCTCACTGATACTGTATGTGCAGGCTGCTAGCTGGAGAGAGTCACATATGTCACTGATACTGTATGTGCAGGCTGTTAGCTCAGGAGAGTCACATATCACTGATGCTGTATGTGCAGGCTGCTAGCTGGGGAGAGTCAAATATCTCACTGATACTGTATGTGCAGGCTGCAAGTTGGGGAGAGTCACATATCTCACTGATACTGTATGAGCAGTCTGCTAGCTGGGGAGAGTCACATATCTCACTGATACTGTATGTGCAGGCTGCTAGCTGGGGAGAGTCACATATCTCACTGATAATGTATGTGCAGGCTGCTTCCTCGGGGGAGTCACATATCTCACTGATACTGTATGTGCAGGCTGCTAGCTGGGGAGAGTCACATATGACACTGATACTGTATGTGCAGGCTGCTTGCTCGGGAGAGTGACATATCTCAATGATACTGTATGTGCAGGCTGCTTGCTCGGGAGAGTCTCATATCTCACTGATATTGTATATGCAGGCTGCTAGCTCGGGAGAGTCTCATATCTCACTGATACTGTATGTGCAGGCTGCTAGCTTGGGAGAGTCACATATTTTACTGATACTGTATGTGCAGGCTGCTTGCTCGGAGAGTATCATATCTCACTGATACTGTATGTGCAGGCTGCTAGCTGGGGAGAGTCACATATCTCACTGATACTGTATGTGCAGGCTGCTAGCTGGGGAGAGTCACATATCTCTCTGATACTGTATGTGCAGGCTGCTAGCTCAGGAAAGTCACATATCTCACTGATACTGTATGTGCAGGCTGCTAGCTGGGGAGAGTCACATATCTCACTGAAACTGTATGTGCAGGCTGCGAGGTTGGGAGAGTCACATATCTAACTGATACTGTATGTGCAGGCTGCTTGCTCGGGAGAGTCTCATATCTCACTGATACTGTATGTGCAGGCTGCTAGCTGGGTAGAGTCACATATCTCACTGATACTGTATGTGCAGGCTGCTTGCTCGGGAGAGTCACATATCTCACTGATACTGTATGTGCAGGCTGCTAGCTGGGGAGAGTCACATATGTCACTGATACTGTATGTGCAGGCTGCTTGCTCGGGAGAGTGACATATCTCAATGATACTGTATGTGCAGGCTGCTAGCTCGGGAGAGTCTCATATCTCACTGATACTGTATGTGCAGGCTGCTAGCTTGGGAGAGTCACATATTTTACTGATACTGTATGTGCAGGCTGCTTGCTCGGGAGAGTCTCATATCTCACTGATACTGTATGTGCAGGCTGCTAGCTGGGGAGAGTCACATATCTCACTGATACTGTATGTGCAGGCTGCTTGCTCGGAGAGTATCATATCTCACTGATACTGTATGTGCAGGCTGCTAGCTGGGGAGAGTCACATATCTCACTGATACTGTATGTGCAGGCTGCTAGCTGGGGAGAGTCACATATCTCTCTGATACTGTATGTGCAGGCTGCTAGCTCAGGAAAGTCACATATCTCACTGATACTGTATGTGCAGGCTGCTAGCTGGGGAGAGTCACATATCTCACTGAAACTGTATGTGCAGGCTGCGAGGTTGGGAGAGTCACATATCTAACTGATACTGTATGTGCAGGCTGCTTGCTCGGGAGAGTCTCATATCTCACTGATACTGTATGTGCAGGCTGCTAGCTGGGTAGAGTCACATATCTCACTGATACTGTATGTGCAGGCTGCTTGCTCGGGAGAGTCACATATCTCACTGATACTGTATGTGCAGGCTGTAAGCTGGGGAGAGTCACATATCTCACTGATACTGTTTGTGCAGGCTGCTAGCTGGGGAGAGTCACATATCTCACTGATACTGTATGTGCAGGCTGCTAGCTCAGGAAAGTCACTTATCTCACTGACACTGTATGTGCAGGCTGCTAGCTGGGGAGAGTCACATATCTCACTGATACTGTATGTGCAGGCTGCTAGCTCAGGAGAGTCACATATATCACTGATACTGTATGTGCAGACTGCTAGCTGGGGAGAGTCACATATATCACTGATACTGTATGTGCAGGCTGCTAGCTCAGGAGAGTCACATATCTCACTGATACTGTATGTGCAGACTGCTAGCTGGGGAGAGTCACATATATCACTGATACTGTATGTGCAGGCTGCTAGCTGGGGAGAGTCATATATATCACTGATACTGTATGTGCAGGCTGCTAGCTCAAGAGAGTCACATATCTCACTGATACTGTATGTGCAGGCTGCTAGCTGGGGAGAGTCACATAATTCACTGATACTGTATTTGCAGGCTGCTTGCTCGGGAGAGTCTCATATCTCACTGATACTGTATGTGCAGGCTGCTAGCTGGGGAGAGTTACATATCTCACTGATACTGTATGTGCAGTCTGATTGCTCAGGAGCGTCACATATCTCATTGATACTGTATGTGCAGGCTGCTTGCTGGGGAGAGTCACATATATCACTGATACTGTATGTGCAGGCTGCTAGCTGGGGAGGGTCACATATATCACAGATACTGTATGTGCAGGCTGCTAGCTGGGGAGAGTCACATATCTCACTGATGCTGTATGTGCAGGCTGCTAGCTGGGGAGAGTCACATATCTCACTGATACTGTATGTGCAGGCTGCTTGCTCGGGAGAGTCACATATCTCACTGATACTGTATGTACAGGCTGCTGCCTGGGGAGAGTCACATATCTCACTGATACTGTATGTGCAGGCTGCTAGCTGGGGAGAGTCACATATCTCACCGATACTGTATGTGCAGGCTGCTAGCTGGGGAGAGTCACATATGTCACTGATACTGTATGTGCTGCTTGCTCGGGCGAGTCACATATCTCACTGATACTGTATTTGCAGGCTGCTTGCTGGGGAGAGTCACATATATCACTGATACTGTATGTGCAGGCTGCTAGCTGGGGAGAGTCACATATATCACTGATACTGTATGTGCAGGCTGCTAGCTGGGGAGAGTCACATATCTCACTGATGCTGAATGTGCAGGCTGCTAGCTGGGGAGAGTCACATGTCTCACCGATACTGTATGTGCAGGCTGCTAGCTGGGGAGAGTCACATATGTCACTCATACTGTATGTGCTGCTTGCTCGGGAGAGTCACATATTTTACTGATACTGTATGTGCAGGCTGCTTGCTCGGGAGAGTCTCATATCTCACTGATACTGTATGTGCAGGCTGCTAGCTCATGAAAGTCACATATCTCACTGATACTGTATGTGGAGGCAGCTAGCTCTGGAGAGTCACATATATCACATATACTGTATGTGCAGCTGCTTGCTCGGGAGAGTCACATATCTCACAGATACTGTATGTGCAGGCTGCTGGCTCAGGAGAGTCTCATATCTCACTGATACTGTATGTGCAGGCTGCTAGCTTGAGAGAGTCATTAATCTCACTGATACTGTATGTGCAGGCTGCTTGCTCGGGAGAGTCACATATCTCACTGATACTGTATGTGCAGGCTGCTAGCTCGAGAGAGTTACATATCTGACTGATACTGTATGTGCAGGCTGCTTGCTCGGGAGAGTCACATATCTCACTGATACTGTATGTGCAGGCTGCTAGTTGGGGAGAGTCACATATCTCACTGATACTGTATGTGCAGGCTGCTAGCTGGAGAGAGTCACATATCTCACTGATACTGTATGTGCAGCTGCTTGCTCATGAGAGTCACATATGTCACTGATACTGTATGTGCAGGCTGTTAGCTCAGGAGAGTCACATATCACTGATGCTGTATGTGCAGGCTGCTAGCTGGGGAGAGTCAAATATCTCACTGATACTGTATGTGCAGGCTGCAAGTTGGGGAGAGTCACATATCTCACTGATACTGTATGAGCAGGCTGCTAGCTGGGGAGAGTCACATATCTCACAGATACTGTATGTGCAGGCTGCTAGCTGGGGAGAGTCACATATCTCACTGATAATGTATGTGCAGGCTGCTTCCTCGGGGGAGTCACATATCTCACTGATACTGTATGTGCAGGCTGCTAGCTGGGGAGAGTCACATATGACACTGATACTGTATGTGCAGGCTGCTTGCTCAGGAGAGTGACATATCTCAATGATACTGTATGTGCAGGCTGCTTGCTCGGGAGAGTCTCATATCTCACTGATATTGTATATGCAGGCTGCTAGCTCGGGAGAGTCTCATATCTCACTGATACTGTATGTGCAGGCTGCTAGCTTGGGAGAGTCACATATTTTACTGATACTGTATGTGCAGGCTGCTTGCTCGGGAGAGTCTCATATCTCACTGATACTGTATGTGCAGGCTGCTAGCTGGGGAGAGTCACATATCTCACTGATACTGTATGTGCAGGCTGATTGCTCGGAGAGTATCATATCTCACTGATACTGTATGTGCAGGCTGCTAGCTGGGGAGAGTCACATATCTCACTGATACTGTATGTGCAGGCTGCTAGCTGGGGAGAATCACATATCTCTCTGATACTGTATGTGCAGGCTGCTAGCTCAGGAAAGTCACATATCTCACTGATACTGTATGTGCAGGCTGCTAGCTGGGGAGAGTCACATATCTCACTGAAACTGTATGTGCAGGCTGCGAGGTTGGGAGAGTCACATATCTAACTGATACTGTATGTGCAGGCTGCTTGCTCGGGAGAGTCTCATATCTCACTGATACTGTATGTGCAGGCTGCTAGCTGGGTAGAGTCACATATCTCACTGATACTGTATGTGCAGGCTGCTTGCTCGGGAGAGTCACATATCTCACTGATACTGTATGTGCAGGCTGCTAGCTGGGGAGAGTCACATATGTCACTGATACTGTATGTGCAGGCTGCTTGCTCGGGAGAGTGACATATCTCAATGATACTGTATGTGCAGGCTGCTTGCTCGGGAGAGTCTCATATCTCACTGATATTGTATATGCAGGCTGCTAGCTCGGGAGAGTCTCATATCTCACTGATACTGCATGTGCAGGCTGCTAGCTTGGGAGAGTCACATATTTTACTGATACTGTATGTGCAGGCTGTAAGCTGGGGAGAGTCACATATCTCACTGATACTGTTTGTGCAGGCTGCTAGCTGGGGAGAGTCACATATCTCACTGATACTGTATGTGCAGGCTGCTAGCTCAGGAAAGTCACTTATCTCACTGACACTGTATGTGCAGGCTGCTAGCTGGGGAGAGTCACATATCTCACTGATACTGTATGTGCAGGCTGCTAGCTCAGGAGAGTCACATATATCACTGATACTGTATGTGCAGGCTGCTTGCTCGGGAGAGTCACATATCTCACTGATACTGTATGTGCAGGTTGCTTGCTCGGGAGAGTCTCATATCTCACTGATACTGTATGTGCAGGCTGCTTGCTTGGGAGTGTCACATATATCACTGATACTGTATGTGCAGGCTGCTTGCTCGGGAGAGTCTCATATCTCAATGATACTGTATGTGCAGACTGCTAGCTCGGGAGTGTCACATATATCACTGATACTATATGTGGAGACTGCTAGCTCAGGAGAGTCACATATCTCACTGATACTGTATGTGCAGGCTGCTAGCTGGGAAGAGTCACATATCTCACTGATACTGTATGTGCAGGCTGCTAGCTGGGGAGAGTCACATATCTCACTGATACTGTATGTGCAGGCTGCTAGCTGGGGAGAGTCACATATCTCACTGATACTGTATGTGCAGGCTGCTAGCTGGGGAGAGTCACATATCTCACTGATACTGTATGTGCAGGCTGCTAGCTCAGGAAAGTCACATATCTCACTGATACTGTATGTGCAGGCTGCTAGCTGGGGAGAGTCACATATCTCACTGATACTGTATGTGCAGGCTGCGAGCTTGGGAGAGTCACATATCTCACTGATACTGTATATGCAGGCAGCTTGCTCGGGAGAGTCTCATAGCTCACTGATACTGTATGTGCAGGCTGCTAGCTGGGGAGAGTCACATATCTCACTGATACTGTATGTGCAGGCTGCTAGCTGGGGATAGTCGCATATCTCACTGATACTGTATGTGCAGGCTGCTAGCTCAGGATAGTCACTTATCTTACTGATACTGTATGTGCAGGCTGCTAGCTGGGGAGAGTCACATATCTCACTGACACTGTATGTGCAGGCTGCTAGCTCAGGAGAGTCACATATATCACTGATACTGTATGTGCAGGCTGCTTGCTCGGGAGAGTCACATATCTCACTGATACTGTATGTGCAGGCTGCTTGCTCGGGAGAGTCTCATATCTCACTGATACTGTATGTGCAGGCTGCTTGCTCGGGAGTGTCACATATATCACTGATACTGTATGTGCATGCTGCTTGCTCGGGAGAGTCTCATATCTCACTGATACTGTATGTGCAGACTGCTAGCTCAGGAGTGTCACATATATCACTGATACTGTATGTGGAGACTGCTAGCTCAGGAGAGTCACATATCTCACTGATACTGTATGTGCAGGCTGCTAGCTGGGGAGAGTCACATATCTCACTGATACTGTATGTGCAGGCTGCTAGCTGGGGAGAGTCACATATCTCACTGATTCTGTATGTGCAGGCTGCTTGCTCAGGAAAGTCACATATCTCACTGATACTGTATGTGCAAGCTGCTAGCTCAGGAAAGTCACATATCTCACTTATACTGTATGTGGAGGCTGCTAACTCAGGAGAGTCACATATATCACTGATACTGTATGTGCAGGCTGCTAGCTGAAGAGAGTCACATATCTCACTGATACTGTATGTGCAGGCTACTTGCTCGGGAGAGTCTCATATCTCACTGATACTGTATGTGCAGACTGCTAGCTGGGGAGAGTCACATATATCACTGATACTGTATGTGCAGGCTGCTAGCTCAGCAGAGTCACATATCTCACTGATACTGTATGTGCAGACTGCTAGCTGGGGAGAGTCACATATATCACTGATACTGTATGTGCACGCTGCTAGCTGGGGAGAGTCATATATATCACTGATACTGTATGTGCAGACTGCTAGCTGGGGAGAGTCACATATATCACTGATACTGTATGTGCAGGCTGCTAGCTGGGGAGAGTCATATATATCACTGATACTGTATGTGCAGGCTGCTTGCTCGGGAGAGTCTCATATCTCACTGATAATGTATGTGCAGGCTGCTTGCTCGGGAGAGTCACATATCTCACTGATACTGTATGTGCAGGCTGCTTCCTGGGGAGAGTCACATATCTCACTGATACTGTATGTGCAGGCTGCTAGCTTGGGAGAGTCACATATCTCACTGATACTGTATGTACATGCTGCTAGCTGGGGAGAGTCACATATCTCACTGATACTGTATGTGCAGGCTGCTAGCTGGGGAGAGTCACATATCTCTCTGATACTGTATGTGCAGGCTGCTAGCTGGGGAGAGTCACATATCTCACTGATACTGTATGTGCAGGCTGCTAGCTGGGGAGTGTCACATATATCACTGATACTGTATGTGCAGGCTGCTTGCTCGGGAGAGTGACATATCTCAATGATACTGTATGTGCAGGCTGCTTGCTCGGGAGAGTCCCATATCTCACTGATATTGTATATGCAGGCTGCTAGCTCGGGAGAGTCTCATATCTCACTGATACTGTATGTGCAGGCTTCTAGCTTGGGAGAGTCACATATTTTACTGATACTGTATGTGCAGGCTGCTTGCTCGGGAGAGTCTCATATCTCACTGATACTGTATGTGCAGGCTGCTAGCTGGGGAGAGTCACATATCTCACTGATACTGTATGTGCAGGCTGCTTGCTCGGAGAGTATCATATCTCACTGATACTGTATGTGCAGGCTGCTAGCTGGGGAGAGTCACATATCTCACTGATACTGTATGTGCAAGCTGCTAGCTGGGGAGAGTCACATATCTCTCTGATACTGTATGTGCAGGCTGCTAGCTCAGGAAAGTCACATATCTCACTGATACTGTATGTGCAGGCTGCTAGCTGGGGAGAGTCACATATCTCACTGAAACTGTATGTGCAGGCTGCGAGGTTGGGAGAGTCACATATCTAACTGATACTGTATGTGCAGGCTGCTTGCTCGGGAGAGTCTCATATCTCACTGATACTGTATGTGCAGGCTGCTAGCTGGGTAGAGTCACATATCTCACTGATACTGTATGTGCAGGCTGCTTGCTCGGGAGAGTCACATATCTCACTGATACTGTATGTGCAGGCTGTAAGCAGGGGAGAGTCACATATCTCACTGATACTGTTTGTGCAGGCTGCTAGCTGGGGAGAGTCACATATCTCACTGATACTGTATGTGCAGGCTGCTAGCTCAGGAGAGTCACATATATCACTGATACTGTATGTGCAGGCTGCTTGCTCGGGAGAGTCACATATCTCACTGATACTGTATGTGCAGGCTGCTTGCTCGGGAGAGTCTCATATCTCACTGATACTGTATGTGCAGGCTGCTTGCTTGGGAGTGTCACATATATCACTGATACTGTATGTGCAGGCTGCTTGCTCAGGAGAGTCTCATATCTCACTGATACTGTATGTGCAGACTGCTAGCTCGGGAGTGTCACATATATCACTGATACTGTATGTGGAGACTGCTAGCTCAGGAGAGTCACATATCTCACTGATACTTTATGTGCAGGCTGCTAGCTGGGGAGAGTCACATATCTCACTGATACTGTATGTGCAGGCTGCTAGCTGGGGAGATTCACATATCTCACTGATACTGTATGTGCAGGCTGCTAGCTGGGGAGAGTCACATATCTCACTGATACTGTATGTGCAGGCTGCTAGCTCAGGAAAGTCACATATCTCACTGATACTGTATGTGCAGGCTGCTAGCTGGGGAGAGTCACATATCTCACTGATACTGTATGTGCAGGCTGCGAGCTTGGGAGAGTCACATATCTCACTGATACTGTATATGCAGGCAGCTTGCTCGAGAGAGTCTCATAACTCACTGATACTGTATGTGCAGGCTGCTAGCTGGGGAGAGTCACATATCTCACTGATACTGTATGTGCAGGCTGCTTGCTCGGGAGAGTCACATAGCTCACTGATACTGTATGTGCAGGCTGCTAGTTGGGGAGAGTCACATATCTCACTGATACTGTATGTGCAGGCTGCTAGCTGGGGATAGTCGCATATCTCACTGATACTGTATGTGCAGGCTGCTAGCTCAGGAAAGTCACTTATCTCACTGATACTGTATGTGCAGGCTGCTAGCTGGGGAGAGTCACATATCTCACTGACACTGTATGTGCAGGCTGCTAGCTCAGGAGAGTCACATATATCACTGATACTGTATGTGCAGGCTGCTTGCTCGGGAGAGTCTCATATATCACTGATACTGTATGTGCAGGCTGCTTGCTCGGGAGTGTCACATATATCACTGATACTGTATGTGCATGCTGCTTGCTCGGGAGAGTCTCATATCTCACTGATACTGTATGTGCAGGCTGCTAGCTGGGGAGAGTCACATATCTCACTGATACTGTATGTGCAGGCTGCTAGCTGGGGAGAGTCACATATCTCTCTGATACTGTATGTGCAGGCTGCTAGCTCAGGAAAGTCACATATCTCACTGATACTGTATGTGCAGGCTGCTAGCTGGGGAGAGTCACATATCTCACTGAAACTGTATGTGCAGGCTGCGAGGTTGGGAGAGTCACATATCTAACTGATACTGTATGTGCAGGCTGCTTGCTCGGGAGAGTCTCATATCTCACTGATACTGTATGTGCAGGCTGCTAGCTGGGTAGAGTCACATATCTCACTGATACTGTATGTGCAGGCTGCTTGCTCGGGAGAGTCACATATCTCACTGATACTGTATGTGCAGGCTGTAAGCAGGGGAGAGTCACATATCTCACTGATACTGTTTGTGCAGGCTGCTAGCTGGGGAGAGTCACATATCTCACTGATACTGTATGTGCAGGCTGCTAGCTCAGGAGAGTCACATATATCACTGATACTGTATGTGCAGGCTGCTTGCTCGGGAGAGTCACATATCTCACTGATACTGTATGTGCAGGCTGCTTGCTCGGGAGAGTCTCATATCTCACTGATACTGTATGTGCAGGCTGCTTGCTTGGGAGTGTCACATATATCACTGATACTGTATGTGCAGGCTGCTTGCTCGGGAGAGTCTCATATCTCACTGATACTGTATGTGCAGACTGCTAGCTCGGGAGTGTCACATATATCACTGATACTGTATGTGGAGACTGCTAGCTCAGGAGAGTCACATATCTTACTGATACTTTATGTGCAGGCTGCTAGCTGGGGAGAGTCACATATCTCACTGATACTGTATGTGCAGGCTGCTAGCTGGGGAGAGTCACATATCTCACTGATACTGTATGTGCAGGCTGCTAGCTGGGGAGAGTCACATATCTCACTGATACTGTATGTGCAGGCTGCTAGCTCAGGAAAGTCACATATCTCACTGATATTGTATGTGCAGGCTGCTAGCTGGGGAGAGTCACATATCTCACTGATACTGTATGTGCAGGCTGCGAGCTTGGGAGAGTCACATATCTCACTGATACTGTATATGCAGGCAGCTTGCTCGGGAGAGTCTCATAACTCACTGATACTGTATGTGCAGGCTGCTAGCTGGGGAGAGTCACATATCTCACTGATACTGTATGTGCAGGCTGCTTGCTCGGGAGAGTCACATAGCTCACTGATACTGTATGTGCAGGCTGCTAGCTGGGGAGAGTCACATATCTCACTGATACTGTATGTGCAGGCTGCTAGCTGGGGATAGTCGCATATCTCACTGATACTGTATGTGCAGGCTGCTAGCTCAGGAAAGTCACTTATCTCACTGATACTGTATGTGCAGGCTGCTAGCTGGGGAGAGTCACATATCTCACTGACACTGTATGTGCAGGCTGCTAGCTCAGGAGAGTCACATATATCACTGATACTGTATGTGCAGGCTGCTTGCTCGGGAGAGTCACATATCTCACTGATACTGTATGTGCAGGCTGCTTGCTCGGGAGAGTCTCATATATCACTGATACTGTATGTGCAGGCTGCTTGCTCGGGAGTGTCACATATATCACTGATACTGTATGTGCATGCTGCTTGCTCGGGAGAGTCTCATATCTCACTGATACTGTATGTGCAGACTGCTAGCTCAGGAGTGTCACATATATCACTGATACTGTATGTGGAGACTGCTAGCTCAGGAGAGTCACATATCTCACTGATACTGTATGTGCAGGCTGCTAGCTGGGG
Source organism: Taudactylus pleione (assembly GCA_031769625.1). Lineage (NCBI taxonomy): Eukaryota > Metazoa > Chordata > Amphibia > Anura > Myobatrachidae > Taudactylus > Taudactylus pleione. Next base: position 368,947 of record JAUIMM010000360.1, on the reverse strand, counting down.
AGAGTCACATATCTCACTGATACTGTATGTGCAGGCTGCTAGCTGGGGAGAGTCACATATCTCACTGATACTGTATGTGCAGGCTGCTTGCTCAGGAAAGTCACATATCTCACTGATACTGTATGTGCAAGCTGCTAGCTCAGGAAAATCACATATCTCACTTATACTGTATGTGGAGGCTGCTAACTCAGGAGAGTCACATATATCACTGATACTGTATGTGCAGGCTGCTAGCTGAAGAGAGTCACATATCTCACTGATACTGTATGTGCAGGCTACTTGCTCGGGAGAGTCTCATATCTCACTGTTACTGTATGTGCAGACTGCTAGCTGGGGAGAGTCACATATATCACTGATACTGTATGTGCAGGCTGCTAGCTCAGCAGAGTCACATATCTCACTGATACTGTATGTGCAGAATGCTAGCTGGGGAGAGTCACATATATCACTGATACTGTATGTGCAGGCTGCTAGCTGGGGAGAGTCATATATATCACTGATACTGTATGTGCAGACTGCTAGCTGGGGAGAGTCACATATATCACTGATACTGTATGTGCAGGCTGCTAGCTGGGGAGAGTCATATATATCACTGATACTGTATGTGCAGGCTGCTTGCTCGGGAGAGTCTCATATCTCTCTGATAGTGTATGTGCAGGCTGCTTGCTCGGGAGAGTCACATATATCACTGATACTGTATGTGCAGGCTGCTAGCTGGGGAGAGTCATATATATCACTGATACTGTATGTGCAGACTGCTAGCTGGGGAGAGTCACATATATCACTGATACTGTATGTGCAGGCTGCTAGCTGGGGAGTGTCACATATCTCACTGATACTGTATGTGCAGGCTGCTTGCTCGGGGGAGTCACATATCTCACTGATACTGTATGTGCAGGCTGCTAGCTCGGGAGACTTTGGCAGAGAGAAAACACTGCAATCTCAGGTGAGTAATCTCATCTAAACTTCCTACTCAGGGGAGAGATCTCGATCTGCTTCACTATCGGCTAACTCCCTCTCAGCTAAACTCACTTCTTAGTAATTTTGTGAATTTCAGAAGCATCAAATCAACCAAGTTTCGGCGATGCTAATCGAGTTGAAAAAATAAAAAGAAACTCGATCAGACTCGATTCTTAGTAAATTTACCCCTTAATGTACAGTATATCACCATTTAAATACTATATTTTTGTCTTCTGCTATGCTTTGTAAATTAATGTATGCACAACATTAAGATATTACAAATATCTTAAATACTATCTTATAATGTATGTTACAAATCAACAGCTGGACAGATTATATGTTTTAATATTTACATTTTTTCCTCTTTGGCTTCCTGCCATGTCAGCTTCAAAGTGTGCATGGTAGATATTTGAAATAACAAGGTCCACGGCTCATTTGTTCATCGGGAGACTTGCCGCCTAGAAACTGCGGGTGGGTTAGGTGCAAGCCTCCTGATGAGTGCTGAGAAGGTAAAGTGACAGATAGCCTTCACTTACCTTCTCCATTGCCCGAGAGGGAGCAGGGCACAGTGACCTGCGGGTCGCGAGTGCCGGGCGTTGATGTGTGTGCATGCACGTGCTGGTCACACGCGCACATGCTGGGCACGTGCACACACTTAGGGCCATAATCATTTGCCGGCGACAAACCATTCTCAGCTAAAAGTTTTCACCGATGACATCATTTCGCCTGTCGGAATCTTTCCACCATATTCAATTGCAAAGACTTTTCGCCAGTGCGAAAAGTCTGCGCCTTGTAACCAGCGGAAAAGATTCGCTTGTGAAATGAGGTGGAAAAAAGTGCAGAATTGGGGGTTTGTGGTGCAAAGTTGCAGGAACACCCCTGCAGCCTTGGGACAGTCCCCCAAAGGTAAACTGCGTCAAAAAAAAGTTAAAATAATACTTTAGAACAACCCAAAAAAGAACTTTCATTTTGGGGGCGAAAAAAACCCAAGTTGGGGGAAAAACTTAAAAAGTAGGAAATAGACTCTAGGGGTCCCCCCAAGTGTGCCCAAGCTTTTTTTTTTTTATTGCAGGTGCATTTTTTACGTTTCTAAAAAACTCACTTTAGCTATTTTTAACCATTCTTGCACCCATTTTCATGTACCACAAATTTGCTGGGACTACTTATTTAAAAAAAAAAACAAAACTGCTAAATGCTATTCTTCACCACTTGTGCAAAGATGCTCAATAGCACCAATTGAGAGCATTTAAGCACCCCAAATACCTCCAGCAGAGCTATTCGGGGGTATCCATAGTGATCCCCCATGTCAGTGCATCTTTTGGGGGGTATTAGGGTGATTTCCCCATATCTGACAGGACTTTTCACCTGTTTACGTTTCGCCGGGACGCATTTTCGCATCCTTTGCAATTGAATAGGGCGAATCGCGGTGACGAGCGCGATACTTTTCCGGAGCCTAAACTGGCGATGATGGCGAAAACTCCGGCATGCGAAAAGCCTGGGACTTTTTGCCGGCAATTGATTACGGCCCTTGGTATAAAATGGCAAGCGATGCCCCCTGCTAGATTTTACCTCAGCGCTGGAAATATTGAGAACATAGTGTCTGTATCTGCTACAGACACTGTTAGTGTCCCCATCATTCAGCAAAAGAGGTAGGCAGTCCTACAGACATAACCTGGATGAGGCTGCTGATAGTTCTTCCTCAGATAAGGAAAAATAATATTTAAAAGAAGGAAATGATTAAACCCTGTCAGGTCAGAGAACAGCAGGGACACTTCTAAAGAGGGGGAAATTAGTAAGGATGCAGAGAACACTTCCTCTCCTGCATATTCTCACAGAGTGGTGAGGAAATGCACCTCCAAAAAGAAACATATTGACCGTATTTCTCCAAGAGAAGCCTGTTCAGGACAAAACATCTCTTTCCCAGGTATTGCCCGTAGCTGGAATACCTCTAAGGTTCACAGCAGACCTCTCTCTCCTGCCCACTGCCGGCACGTATTTCCTGCCTCAGACCTGCAGTTTGCACAACAGCTCATAAGGGGCTTAGTACCACCACACACAGGACCTCATTCAGAGTCGGTCATAGCGGCCGCACGGTCGTAAGGGAAAAGGATATGCAAATGATGCACTCGCAAGTTGCGTCCTTAAGATCGGATTGTTAGCTGGCCGACCAAGGGGAGGATGCGGCTGTAAGACTAAAAATACGCCCCCTTCTTGTACGCATTACACGTCATGTCCGGGCATATAAGGATTAATCGAGACCATCGGGAACCATCGGAACTGGTCATAGAGCTTAAGGTTGACCATACCCTCTCTTAAGCACTACGATCAGGTCAGTGTACAAACCTCCCATGTCACGTGTGCCATGACACTACTTTGTTAATTATGCACTCCCATAAAACGCCGTTCACATAATAAGGCACGCCTGCGTTCGGATCTCCACTCCCCTGTTTTCAAGCACCTTCCCCTGTTACCACCCACAAACGCCTCAATCTGTCACTCAAACTAAAGACCTGGCTGTGTTCAAGGAGAAAGAAATTTCTGATCGTAGCAGCTAGTTTGCGCACGTGCATTGCGAACTTTACGCATGCGCAGTTTAGCGAACATCGGTGACGTACGACCGTGCGGCCGCTACGACCGACTCTGAATGAGGTCCACTGTCCCACACACACATCTCATTCATACTGTATAAAGATGCTAGTTACCCTCCAGCAGATTGGGAGTCAGAGGAGATAAATAGGAGTTGTGCGTCTTCTCGTAGAGGCGAGTATAGTGATTTACAAATGGCCCGGGTAGCATTAGCGGGCAGAATACCCCCATCTAAAATGTATTCTTCTCACTGGTCCCTGAGCGAGTGTTCTTAGGTGTATAATTTTGTCCAATTAGCCTTTAGAATGGCTCTCATTAAGGAAGATGAGATGGTTCTCCATAACCATACTGACATTTCCACTCTATTTGCCCCAAAGATTGATCCGGCTGTCACATCACTCGTTGGGGATAAGGCCCAGAGTGGTTCTATGGATGAATTCAGCTTAAAGTTTTGGACTTGGATAGTCCTCTGTTCTTTGTCCTTGATAAAGCTGAAAAAGAAGGGGTCTCATGGGGCTTCCGAGAGTCCCTTGCAGCTTCCAAGATGGCCCTCTTAAAAGCTATAAGCAGGGCTACCCTAATAATTGGCCAGACTTTTAATTTCATATCTAATTTCTGTAGGATTCGATGGCTAGCTAGTGCAGGTCTGACTAATCTAGCTTCCATGTCAGTAGACGTTCCTAACATAACAGATTCCAACCTTTTTGGCCCTGACTTCGTACACGAAGTGAAAGTCCGCTATAAAGCCTGCAAGTCATCTGCTGATATTAAGGGCCCCCAGCCCTCCAAATGGCCCTTTCATCAGGAGGGTCAATCTGCGTGAGCCAGTAGTTTGACCCAATACTAGTGGGTGCCCCCAGAGCTCCCAGAGTAGGCCTATCACAGACACGGACCGCGAGAGGCACAGGGTCCAGCAACGCTTACTCCTCCAGAAAAGATAGAAGATATGGTAAGTCACTTATCTTTACTATCTCCTCCTTGTCTTTCCAGAGCAATAGCTTCCTGGAGACAGATCACCACAGACAGGTAGTTGCTAAGGATGTGGTGATGCCAGGTCACCACATGTCAGGTTTTTCCCAGCTCAAAAAACGTCATTCTTTCATTAGATGGTGTCCTATCCCTTGCGCTACAGCAAGGCAAAATAGAGTTGGCAAACCCTAGAGTTGGTGGTTTTAAACATCAAAACTCTAAACCAGTATATAAAACCTTGTTCTTTCCATATGGAGGGCTTAGCGGATGTACCTTTCCTGCCTGCCAAGAATGTTTTTTGTATCAAAATAGACCTCAAAGAGGCCTTTCTTACAATTCAAGTACATCCAAATCACAGGAGTCTCCTAAGATTCCTCTGGAAGGGTGTCCTCTATCAGTGGACAGTAATGGTTTTCGGGCAATCCAATGCCCCTTACACATTCACACACCTCATAAATGCGGTAGTTACACACCTCCGTCAGAAAGGAGTCTGCTGTATAATCTACCTGGACGATCTCAGGTGGTCCACTCAGACCGGGACTCCCTTTTAGTTGTCGAAGCTGGATAATTGGCTGAGACCAGATCAGTTTAAAATTAAATCGCAGCGACGCCATCTTGCGACTGGCCACAAGACTCCATTTTGGAAATGAGATCGCAAGACGCCATTTTGCGAATGGCCGCCCAAGCGCCATTTTAGATAAACTTACCCTTCAGTACATGTGGCGATATTACTATTAGCAACATGCGATTGCATCTTTCATCATTTCTCATACACACATTAATATGCACAATTATGCTGTTAACTAGTCGCATATTAGCGAATGCATTGGACTTTATATGAAACCACTGTATTATTAGCTTTATGCGCACACATCTGCCCAAGTTAACTAGCGTCCTTATATCAAACCCCGCTCACTCACACATTACATATTCACACATAAGGTTTAGTAAGCTTTAAAGTATATGATTTAAGTTGGTTCAGTTAGTTTAAATGCTATGAAATAAAGATATTTGATAACTTAGGTTCTGTACATGCTAAGAAAGCAGTGTCTGGGTTCGTACTGATGTGTACTCTTTCAACAGAATTCCGGTACTATCGGTGTGGAGATCGCATCATGCATTCGCAACTTATGGACCGCAGAGACTACAAGCAAAAAAATGTATATTTTATGAACAACTGTTATGATGCAGCATTGGGGGTGGGAAGGGAAGACCCCCAGCTGTTAGAGGCAGGGAGAGTCTATTTGAACCAGCCTGTTAAATGCTCTGTAACAGATGCTTCTCCCCTGGGAACCAATGACATCAGCAACAAACTCCTCTATTGTCCGTTCTATTCTGGGGGGGTATAAATATGTGTGCTCAAATGCTGGGTTCTTAGTCTTCTTGTTGAATGTTGAATGATGAGGGGTCTCTTGCTGATACCTATCACTGGGTCCGGAAGCGCTGCGTATGTATATTGTACTTGGGTCTGTATAATTCCTTTGCGTCTAATTGTGTCTGGATCAATAGCGTGTAACTGACTGTACTTTTACTTGAATAATACTTTGTGCTTTGGAACCACATGTTCTAAGTCTGGAGTCTCTATTTACTGTATGATTGCGTATGCAAATTAGCGTCATACTTATAGGTTTATAGGTAGGATTTTAGAAGGTATAGGCAGGGGTATATAGAGGTTCTGATCCAGTTTCGTTAGTTGGGGGCTCGTTGAGTGAAGTCACTTACCTACTCACACGGCACATACATCTAGCGATATCTCAGCAAAGGGTGGAGTGGCCACATACAGGGTTTTCCTGTAATCGCTTTGTGCTGAAAGATCGTTATCCATTTTCGTGTGAGCCAAGGAAGCTGACTAGAATCTAGGGACAAGAAAGGAAAAAAGTTTGTTTTCCTTTGTTGATCGAACCTAATGCCACAGTATTGAGTACGCGGCTGAGACGCATTTTTGCGTACGCAGTTAAAAAGTCATTATATGGTTGTGTGGTAGTCGCATTATTGTGTATGCGGCTGGTCGCACAATAGCGTATATGCACTTCCGGTTCTGCTGCCATGTGTTTAAACAAAGCTGTCGAGGTTTACCTTTTTCAATTGTTATCAATATCTGGGTTAACGTGTATTTTTCTGCGCAGGAAAAAAGTGTGTAACAGTGAATATTTGTTGGACAAAGTTGAGGATATCGTATGATCCTTAAGTGCTAGGTGCAAGGGTTAGTCTAACCGCTCAGTAAGTAGCTTTACCGTTCTATACACAGTAGCAGGTGTACATGTTGTCTTTGTTGTAGAGAGGTGCGTAGGAGCCGCCGACATATAAACTCCTATAGGTGTGGAAGTTGCCTTACTAAATCTTATCCGGGTGTGGAAGTTGCCTTTTTCAAATCTTATCCAGGTGTGTGGGCACCGCCAACTTAAATCGTCCACAGGTAAGTGAAAGTATCTTGATTGTCTTTCACCAGTTTAAATCTGTATTGAAAAGTGTAGGATTTTGTCTCAGAATGGGAGCCATGCAAACAGTAGAGATGTTAGACAATGATGTGCTGCTAATGGAGGCGCCGATCAGATCGGCCCGTCATATTATGCATACTAAGTATGGTACTTATGCAATAAGGTATTGTGATGTATGGTTTAAAATGACGATGAAGTGTGCACCTGCACACACACTTACACCTGCCCTCACTAACCTCACACAACAACAAACACAGCTCTACTCCACTAACCCAATACAACCACAGGTCCCATACTCATATACCCCACAATACCCTTACCCTCCCTATCCTTACCCATATCCACCACCTTTACCCTCTGCTCAAACTTCACAACAACACATGTTTTCACCTGAATCACGGACATGTTTCATTTGTAAACAAACAGGACACTTAAGTAGAAATTGTACAGTAAAACGAGTAGGAATCCCAAATCAGGGGAGATCTGGATATCCCCATAAGGATATGCACAGAGACCAGCAAATGTTCAACAGGTACCAGCTCCAATTGTGGCTGTAAATGCTTTATTGGAGAATGGTTGCCAACGCTAGCGGTCAGGTCATACCTGTAGTCTACAGATAGTCAGGTTAACTGGAAGTACTAGAGAAGAACCAGCCATGATGGTTGATGTAGCTGGTACTGAATATCCTTTTCTTGTAGACACAGGGGCGACCAGGTCAGTGATGAAATCTCCCATTAATTTACAGGTGACCAACGAGACAGTACCAACAATGGGTGTAACAGGTAAAGTGGAACGTTATCCTTTAACAAAGTCCACAGAGGTTACTATTGGGCCGTTGCATACCAGACATTCTTTCCTTCTGGCTGCTGCGACTCTTACTAACCTACTGGGAAGAGACTTGTTATGTAAAATGGGATGTGTTATATATTGCACCCCTGATGGTGTATATTTAGATATCCCAGAGAGAATGGCATCACAGGTAGATGAAATGTTGTCCCAAATTCCAAATTCCCTTTGGACTAAGGATGGACAGGACACTGGATTAATGGCAAATTTAAGCCCTGTAATGGTAAACTAAAAAAGCGGTAGACAAGCTCCAAAAATTCCCCAGTACCCAGTAAAACAGGTAGAATTAGGGGTGTTTCCAATAATTGAGCGATTATTGCAACAGGGAATTTTAGTCCATACAGCTAGTGTAGCCAACAGTCCCATCTTTCCAATAAAGAAGAGTGGTGGGAGGGGTTATAGGCTGGTGCAAGACCTTAGAGGTGTTAATAAGGTAGTAGAGAGCTAATTCCCTGTAGTGCCAAATCCAGCTGTCATCCTGATGCAGATCCCACCAAATGCAACCCATTTCACTGTCATTGACCTCTGTTCTGCTTTCTTCTCTGTGCCTCTCCATCCTGACTGTCAGTACCTGTTCGCATTCACATACAGAGGTGTGCAATATACATGGACACGATTACCCCAAGGTTTCATAGACAGCCCCAGTATCTTCTCCCAGGCACTATACGACTGTTTACAATCTTTTCAACCTGCCAATGGATCTGTTCTAATTCAATATGTGGATGATTTATTGCTATGTTCTGACATGTTTATGTCATGTTTGAATGATACTAAACTTTTGTTACTTCATCTCTCACATACAGGACACAAGGTGGCTAAGGACAAGTTACAGCCGTGCCAATCCAGAGTAAAATATTTGGGACACTGCCTAACCCAGGGGTTACGACATCTTACAAATGATAGAATCCAGGCCATACAAAACATGACACTGCCGCAGAATCAACAGCAAATTTGTACCTTCTTGAGAATGTGTGGATATTGCCGAATGTGGATCCCAGGTTTTTCTATTTTGGCCTTGCCTTTACAGGAACTAGTCTCTTCCTCAAAGCCCGATCGTGTCATACACACAGAGGAATCAGAGCAGGCTTTCCTTAATCTTAAGGATAGTCTGACAAAAGCTCCTGCATTGGGAATACCCGATTATGAAAAACCTTTTGATTTGTATTGTACGGAAGCCGATGGTTGTGCTGCAGGTGTCCTTACACAAAAACATGGTGATGCCAGTAGGCCCGTAGCATACTACAGTGCCCAATTGGACACGGTAGCAAGATCACTCCCCACTTGTTTAAGAAGTGTAGCAGCTACCGCTCTATTGGGTGAGTAAAAGTGAGGACATAGTACTGGGCCATGATATGATTGTCTACACTCCCCATGCTGTATCTGCTCTGTTGAACTCAGCTCAAACCAGACATGTCTCTTCAGCTAGGTTTACCAAATGGGAACTAGCTCTAATAGCACCTGCAAATATCACGGTTAAACGTTGCAGCACGCTGGATCCAGCAACGTATTTACCATATGTACAACATGATGTACAAAGGGAGGAGGGAGACAAGTTGCTGGTGGGAGGTGAGTTCAGCGGACATAATGATACGCATGATTGTATGACATACCTGAATCAGACCTTTACTGCTAGACCTGACATACATGACACACCCTTAGAGAATGTGGATGTGACTTTTTATACGGATGGGAGTTGTCATAGACAAACAGACACAGGTGAATTATTTACAGGTTATGCTGTTGTAAATGACACAGACATCATAGAAGCTAAACCTCTTGGTCCTCCTCACTCAGCCCAGGTGGCAGAGTTAGTAGCACTAACTAGAGCATGTGAACTGGCAGCAGGAAAATCTGCTAACATTTGCACTGAGTCGAGGTATGCGTTCAGGGTGGTGCACGATTTTGGGGCTCTATGGCATCTGAGAAATTTTATGACAGCAGCAGGCACACCAGTTGCTCCCGACACATAAAACATCTTTTGGAAGCAATCCAATTGCCCAAAACAGTGGCAGTAATTAAGTGTAAAGCCCATACATGTGAGGATGACCCGGTGTCACTGGGCAACAACAGGGCTGATGAAGCTGCAAAATGGGCAGCAGGGTTGAAAATGTTTTTCCCAACTGAGAAAATTATGTCTTTCCAAACAATTGATATGCTGAAATTAATTGAGATGCAAAATGTGTGTCTGATTCAGGAAAAGTCCATTTGGAAGTCCAAGGGATGTGGGCAAGAGTCCTCTGGGCTCTGGAGGGACGGACAAGGTAAGCCAGTAGCCCCCAAGGCATATTACCCCAGTCTGACTGAAGCAGCACATGGTCTGACTCATCTGGTAAAACAAGGTATGTGCAAGTTGGTGAGGGCATACTGGTGCGCCCCGGGTTTTTCTTCACAAGCAGAAAAGATAGCAATGTCCTGTCTGACCTGCTTGAGGAAGAACATAGGGAAAGCGATCCCTACCGAACCGTCCCACATTCCACCGACTGATGGACCTTTTCAGGTGATACAAATTGATTTCATCAAATTACCACCCTGCAGGAACCTTAAGTATGTATTAGTGTGCACCGATGTATTTTCAAACTGGGTTGAGGCCTACCCAGCGGCCACTAATACTGCTGCGTTTACTGCCAAGAAAATAGTCCAGGAATTTGTATGCAGGTACGGTATCCCTAAAATCATCGAGAGTGACAGGGGTACTCATTTCACAGGTGATGTGTTCCAAAATATGTGTAAGCTGATGGGTATTAATAGCCGACTTCATACCCCCTACCGACCACAAGCCAGCGCCAAGAATGAGAAGATGAACGGAACTATTAAAAATAAATTAAGTAAAATTATGGCAGAGACTGGACTAGGATGGCCAGAAGCGTTACCATTGGTTCTACATAGCATAAGGACCACTCCTAGACCCCCTCTAAATCTGTCCCCATTTGAAATACTGTTCGGTAGACAACCTCATTTGACTATAAGTCCTCAGGAAGACTTGAAGGGTAACAACGAGGTAACTGTAAAGTATCTTATATCAATGAGTAAGCAGTTAAAGCAACAGCAGCAGAAACTGAAATTGTTGTCTAATGATATGCCTGAAACTAACTGTCATGATGTTGAACCAGGAGAATATGTTATGATCAGAAATTTCTTGCATTCAGGTTGTTTGACTGATCGGTGGGAAGGTCCATACCAGGTGCTGCTGACGAGTACTACATCTTTGAAGGTGGCCGAGAGAGATACCTGGGTCCATTTCACTCACTGCAAAAAGGTCAATCAACCTGTGGAGAAACAGGTCAGAGACAAGGCTGATAGTGTGGACCTGTCAATCGCGAGCTTGTTCCGGGATAATTGAAAAGGTCATAGTGAGATACCTGAACTGAGAGAAATTTGCAGATCTTGTTGTGACAATGGACGGGCCTGCTGTGTTCATTTTCATATTCTCTTTTAGAGTGTTCACCATCCTGGTCGGTTTGGGGATATCCAGTGTCTGTGATGGGGGACCGACTGAGGAGATGGGAGCTGATGGCAGTGCTGATGGAGTGGAGTCAGGAGGAGTGCAATGCCAATCAGGGGAGTGTCTGCCCAACCTTAGTACTGTTATTGTTAAGAGAGCTATCATTCCGGATACTTGGGGACGGTGTGGAGGTTTATCGTCTGAAGATTCCTGTATTTGTGAGCTTTGTGGGTCCCTAGTTGATGAGAACTGTATCCAACGGTGCCAACCTAAATATAACCCGTACTGGGGTGGGTATCCTTTAGAGGATTATCACAGCATGGTAGGCAAAGTGTTAAATCAAACTGATTGCTGGGTGTGTTCACATGTGCCACAGGGACAGCATAACGTAGGGTTGGTGCCATTCCCGCTGAATACCACGGAAATTTTAGAATTACAAAAAGGGAAAACCTTGGATGGAAAATTCCTCTCATCCAAACCACCTCATTTCAAACTCTATCAATTCCAAGTAGATAGATCACTTTTGTGTTTAAACATAACCAACCCCAATAAACCCGGGAGTTGGGAAGTGATGGGGAATAATCAGACGATGACCTTCTCACAAAGAGCTGATAATGAGTCCATAAACCATGATCTGTTACAGAGGCGGGCTGGGCTGGGGGGCAGGGTGCCATCTGCCCCCCGGGCCAGTACAATTGTGCATCACTAGGGCCGCTGCTGCACTCTGTATTGCATATACAGTCTATGGTAGTATAGACAGGAAAAAAAAAATCCTGTTACCCAGCAAAAGTAGTCAAAGCTAAGTCCGGTCCATCTTTTCACCATTTGGCCACGGGACGCATTGAATCGCCCATTTCACACCATCGGCTTCAGCCCAGAACACCGCAGGGTTGCCGAAGCTCCGCCCCCGGACAGGCCGAAGCTCCGCCCCCAGTCCGGCCGAAGCTCCGCCCCCATTCATTCATACCTTGAGTTACTACCGCCCCTAACTGAATAAACTGACTGTGACTGACTGCCGGGCACTGAAAAACAATGAGAAACTCAACACCGCTGTGCACAGGAAGGAGCAGCAGGTACTTGCACTATGTAGTCCTGGAGAGACTCCAGCATATAAAGGTCTCGTGGAACTAGTCCTTTATTACCTGTTTCTGTACTTAATCACCACCACTATTCTCAGTAGTAGAAGTGATGCCGATTCATACAGAGCAGAGGGAGCATGCGTGGTACACACAGTGCATGGGGTTCTGCTACCATAGATTACTCGTTTTTCTTGACTGGTAAACTCCTTTTACTGTACTTCCTGATGATCTTATACATAAAGCCAGATGCCAGAAACTCATAATAGGAATGGGAATAGGCATAATAGGTGGGAACAGGCATACTCAAATTCTGCTGTCCCTTCTTCCCTTAAGATTGTCTCTCTTTTAAGTCTAATGTATACATCTGTATAAATATAAACCTTTTTTGGCTCCAACATCATCTGATAGTCCTTTATTTTATAATAGCACTCACCATAATTATTTTCACTGGTTTAAGTATGTTGCTGTTTTCATAAGTTTGTATGGTGATCAGTGGAGTTGGGTGTGAAATCCCTGCATCTAAATAGCTGCAGTTTCATGCTGGAAGCCTGAACAATGAAGATGCCAATAGGGGCATAAGTAGCCTAAACCTACCCCTCCCCCCCTAACCCTCTATTAGTGGTGACTAACCCTAACCTTCCCCCGGGGATGCCTAACCCTATCCCCCCTTCCCGCACCCTAACCTAACCCTCCCCGGGAGTGTCTAACCCTCCCTGTGGGGTGCCTAACCCTAACCTCTCCTTCCCGCACCCTAAACCTAACCCTCCCAGGGGGGTACCTAACCTTAATCCTCTTCCTCTCCATAGACTACCCCTAACCTTCTCTGGGGGTGCTTAACCCTAATCTCCCTCTGTGGTCCCTAACCTAACCCTTCCTCCCCCGCAGCTAACACCTTATAGGGCCCCACTTACCTTCGTTCAGTTTGCCGGCTGTCCGGATTTCTACGTCAGGCTAAAGATAGGCATCAGGATTTTGACGCCCATCTTTAGTCCCGATCGAAATTCTGACGGCCAGCATCCCGGCCACCAGTAAAATAACCACATGCCGATCAGTGCTGTATATACTGTATGGGATAATGCACCACTTGCTGTCAATTGTAAGTACAGTAGTATATTAGGAGTCATGGGGAATTGCCAGCGGAATGGGTATGATATACCGCCGGCGGTTCGATTCCCGTCAGCGGCAGCCCGACATGAGCAGAGTTAGAAGCAGCGGAAGCCCGACAGCGCTGGAAATCCCGATCGTGGATAGGTAAGTATACACTAACCTAACCCCCCTAACCCTAACTCTCCTTAGGGGTGCCTAACCCTAACTTCTCCCCCAAGTGCCTAACCCTAATCCCCCCTCTAAGTGCCTAACCCTAACCACCCCCTTCCCCGCTGCCTAAACCTAAGTCCCCCGGGGGGGTGCCTAACCCTCCCTCCCCCTAGCCTAACCCTAACCCTCCCGGGGGGGTGTGCCTAACCCTAAGTCCCCCCCGGGAGCCCTAAACCTAACCCTCCCCCCCCGCAGCTGTCACGGCGCCCAGCATCACTACAATCGTGATGCCAGGCGCCGGTCTCCCGGCGTCGGGGAAATGCGGGCGCCTACATCTAGACGCCCGGCATTTCACCCATGCCGGGATAAGAAATTCGGGAAGCCGGCTGCCGGTATTTAGGCAGTCGGCTTCCCGATTGCTTCCCTTGCCAGCCAACATATAAAATTCATGGGGCCAAGTGATTTTATATAGGTTACAGTAACCCACTCTGACTTCTAATAGCTGTAGTCATTTGCAGTCAGCTGCTGACAGGACTGTAAGTTCATACCACTCGCCCGGAGGCACAATAGACAGTGGTGCTTTCACCACCAACACCTCAGCAGCATCCAGGCACCCCTCCTCATTGATCACCAGTCCTGGTCCTTTTACGCACACATGAGCCAGCTTTGCCAGATCACACATGCACACTGTACTGGAAGCTTCTATCTATCTATCTATCTATCTATCTATCTAATCTTCACCAACCAGGAGAAAAAAACCTCTGAATATTTTATTGCAGAATCAAAACAACAGCAGGGTAACTTCGCACCGTGCTGTTGTTGTTTTTAAACCTTCTATCGGATGAGGTGTTGTCATGTGTGCAAACCACTTATCATACTAACATAAAATAAAGACACTGAGACGTGGATTTGGCAGATAACTTGATGGCGATTTATTGGAGCAATAATAATTATTATTTATTTAAGGATGTATGGTGGCAAAGAAAGGACGGCCAGAAATCAGCCAGATCTGCTATGCCCACACACAAACAACAAAAGGCATAGCAGGCGTAGATCGCCCAGAGTGCATACACATAACCATGTAACTCATATCATCAACAAAAGGTAACGCTCACCCCCATCTTGACTTCCCACCCGTTTAGGTGGTGATACTGCCCCCCGTTAGGTTGGTACAGCCAACTACCAGTCAACGAAGGGAGCGCCCTTAAATCATAATTGCACCCGGACTGGCGACCTGCCGTTCTTTCCCGCCACCCAAAACCAAACCCACAACATACCAAAATTTATAGGGGAGGGAGGGTGGGGAATCTGGAACAAAGAGGCTTTGGCCCACACTTTTATCCCACTATATAATGTTCCTGTTACAAACCCGCCCCTACTTGCCATAGGCTAACTCCCACAAGTAATTTGCACACATGCCTGCCCCCATCCTAGAGGTTTAAAACACCTCTTTTCTTATGCAATCTTTCGGTTTCTCTAAACCTTCTATCGAATGAGGTGTTGTCATGTGTGCAAACCACTTATCATACTAACATAAAATAAAGACACTGAGACGTGGATTTGGCAGATAACTTGATGGCGATTTATTGGAGCAATAATAATTATTATTTATTTAAGGATGTATGGTGGCAAAGAAAGGACGGCCAGAAATCAGCCAGATCTGCTATGCCCACACACAAACAACAAAAGGCATAGCAGGCGTAGATCGCCCAGAGTGCATACACATAACCATGTAACTCATATCATCAACAAAAGGTAACGCTCACCCCCATCTTGACTTCCCACCCGTTTAGGTGGTGATACTGCCCCCCGTTAGGTTGGTACAGCCAACTACCAGTCAACGAAGGGAGCGCCCTTAAATCATAATTGCACCCGGACTGGCGACCTGCCGTTCTTTCCCGCCATCCAAAACCAAACCCACAACATACCAAAATTTATAGGGGAGGGAGGGTGGGGAATCTGGAACAAAGAGGCTTTGGCCCACACTTTTATCCCACTATATAATGTTCCTGTTACAAACCCGCCCCTACTTGCCATAGGCTAACTCCCACAAGTAATTTGCACACATGCCTGCCCCCATCCTAGAGGTTTAAAACACCTCTTTTCTTATGCAATCTTTCGGTTTCTCTAAACCTTCTATCGGATGAGGTGTTGTCATGTGTGCAAACCACTTATCATACTAACATAAAATAAAGATACTGAGACGTGGATTTGGCAGATAACTTGATGGCGATTTATTGGAGCAATAATAATTATTATTTATTTAAGGATGTATGGTGGCAAAGAAAGGACGGCCAGAAATCAGCCAGATCTGCTATGCCCACACACAAACAACAAAAGGCATAGCAGGCGTAGATCGCCCAGAGTGCATACACATAACCATGTAACTCATATCATCAACAAAAGGTAACGCTCACCCCCATCTTGACTTCCCACCCGTTTAGGTGGTGATACTGCCCCCCGTTAGGTTGGTACAGCCAACTACCAGTCAACGAAGGGAGCGCCCTTAAATCATAATTGCACCCGGACTGGCGACCTGCCGTTCTTTCCCGCCACAGCAAGGTTCTGCTTATAGAACCGCTGCACCGCCACCATACCAAGTACTACCCCAATAACGCCAACTCCTCAAAAAGATCCCCAATAAACAATGACCAACCCTCCTCTGTTAAATGAACTCCATCAGGTCTATACATATAACTAAATCGAAATTGAATGTTCTTATGGTAAATGAAACGGCCATAATTGGCCATCACAAATTTGGCAACTGCGAAATTAAGTTTCTTCCTAGCTTCGTCATTAGCAGGAAAACTCCTAACCCCACGCCAGACCTGTCGAGGTACAATGCAAGACCAAATTAATTTACACAAGGGCCAGGTCGATAGCACCCTCGCCAAATCGTTGACAATATCAACTCTTAATTCTACAGTGGACCTCTGCCCTAAGTCGTTGCCTCCTAAATAAGCCACCAAAATACGTGGCCTACCAAAAAGCCTTGCATACTCTAACAGTTTAGGACAAAAGGAATGCCATCTCATACCTCTGGAACCTATGCAACGGACCCTAGCTGAATATTCAAAAATTGGAGCTTGATCTGAACTCAAACCTAGCAGCCCAGAAAATATATGAGTGGCCTATAACCCAAATTTCCTGCGTGTCAAAGAGCAATCCTAAAGGTGGAGGAAAGCAGTAAATAAAAAATTAGTAATTGTCATAAAACAATAAAATTTTATGGTGTATTAGTGGGATCTGATAGAACATAAGTGAGTATCTGCCAAAAAGAAAAATTTTCTATTGGTCGCCGACTTTACTATTTGAAGTGGCTGAGACAAACAGAAGACACAAAGGGGAAGAATGGGTGGGGGGGAATTGGGAAAAAACAGGTGAACTCGGCAAGAGGTAAAATAAAAACCTGCTGAGGGATGGACTATGGCCTAATTAAATGATTGAGAATAGCCGAATTGAATCCGTCAGTTCAGGTAAAAATTGTAAAATCCCTCAAGACTCCCATTGCGAGTAGCTAATCCCGAGTAGGACGGACAGGGGTAACAGACAAGACAGGACAGTACATGAGACAAGACAAAAACCAGGCAAGCATAAAATATAAACGTAACCGGAACAGACTGTGAAATGACTTTAAAACAAAGGGCCTTCACGCCTAGGTCGAATGTAACCTTTATAACTATCCGATTTCCAACGTCCTAGGGCCTTAATTTCTGATTCCGAGAAACCCGCAGCTGCCGCCGAAGTTGCGGCTCCGATCAGAAACGAGTGTGTACCAAAATCTTGAGGCGGGAGGCCTAAAACTGATACACACCTCTTCAAAAACCAACCAAACTGGTATTTGGTAAGCGGAGTCCTGTCCATATGCATGAGTCATGAACCAGGAACATCCGGCCGCAATAACTCATACCGCATAGCTAGTGCCACGGGGCAGATCTGTTCGTACCTAGATGGACCCAACGAGATCCACCCACCCCTACCAGTCTGGTCGGTCTTTGACCGCCGAATCCTACAGAGAACAGACCTCTCACTGACCAGGATATCCGAGAGGAGCATGGCGGCATCAACCCATTTGGATGATGCCACCAGCTCCGATACCCTCAAGGTGCCGTGAAAAGCCTCTGAAAACACCACTTGAATCAGGACCGCCTCATACGCAGTAAGAGCCACTCCGAGAACCGCCCCTAATACTGCCGGAAGCAGATGAGCGTCCACAGGTCTCCTAAGGTCAGCTACTGGCCGGGAGACCCGTGCCCAACCCTTTAAAGCCTTCACAATCAGAAAACTTTTAGTAAAGTCAGGTTGGCCCTTCAATTTACAATAAAATGCAATGCCCCCCAAAGAGCGCGCAACAGAAGCCCTGGATCTGCCAGCCAAATGGAGACTCCAAATAAAAGAAAGCATCGAACGATGCTGACTCTTACCTGCCTGTTTGCTGCTACGGGAATAATCTTCCCATTCATTCCATGCCTGCCGATATGCTCGCAACGTGGAGGGGGCTAAAGACTGTTCTGCTAAGCCCTCCATGCCGGCTCGATCACCTGCCAAACATAAGAGGGGCAAAGCACAACGTCAGCACCAGGGGCCACAGATCGGGACCTAGCCCACTGGAAACGTGATAACGCATCGTCTATCTCATTCTCCACCCCAGGAACGTGTCTTGCCTTAAACATGATGTTACAGCGCAAACATGTGAGCACAGCTGCGCTAGCAAGCGCAAAACCAGCAGGGAAGCCGCATGTTGCTGATTGTATCGCATGGACCACGCCCAGGTTGTCACACCTGATAATGATGCTGCGATTGCGTAACCATTCCCCCCAGATTTCCAAGGAAACCATTATGGGAAAGAGTTTGAGAAGGAGTAAGTCCTTAGTCAAACCCTTTCCCACCCATTCTTCCAGCCAACGGCCAACGCACCAGGAGCCATCAAGGTAACATCCGAACCCTGTGGTGCCTGCTGCGTCAGTGAACAGCTGCAGCTGCAAATTGTCAGCGGCTGGAGACATCCACAACCGAACGCCATTAAAATCCCGAAGAAACGAGACCCAGACAGAGAGGTCCTGCTTAATCTCTGAGGATAAACGTAGCAAATGTCTCGGTTAGTGACACCAGCCGTGGCCCTTTCCAATTTACGTGACAAAGCTCTGCCCATTGGAATTACTTTACAGGCCCAGGAGGGATTGCGCCTGCCGCAGGGTAATTCTACTGGAAGCCGTGCATTCCGCTATGGCATTACGCAACTTGACAGGCTTATCGAGAGGAATGCAACAAGAACCCGCTGAGGTACAGATCTCGATACCCAGGAATGACAAGGGGAAGGGCCCTCCGTTTTGTCTGCAGCAACGGGAACTCCAAATGAAAAAACAGCGCTCGTAAAGAAAACAAAAGATAACTGCATCTGCCTGAACCGGAAGGGCCGACACACAGAAAGTCATCGAGATAGTGGGCTATTCCATGACTACCGCAAAAATTAAATAAATAAATTCCGCGCACCAGTGTAGGAAGGTGCTAAAATGCTCGAAAAACGCACAGGACACAGAACACCCCATAGGCAAGCATTTGTCTATGCAATATCCGTTGTCCAAGCTAAAAACCCATAAACTGGAATGACTCTGGGTGCAAAGGAAGTAGACAAAAAGCTGACTCAACATCTATCTTAGCCATCAGTGCGCCCGGACCATAACACCTAATGACATCCAAAGCATCGTCAAAAGACTGGTACACCACCGAGGAAACCTCAACTGGTATGGCAAAATTTACTGACGAGCCTGGCGGATAAGACAGATGTTGCATGAGCCTGTATTTTCCTGGAATTTTCTTGGGAACCACTCCCACCGGGGAATTCACAAGATCCCTAATGGGGGTTCTGCAAAAGGCCCTGCAATGCGCCTGACGCTAACCTCGCCAGCCACTTTTTCCCTAAGAATGTGAGGCAATTCAAAGGCAGACTTCAAATTTCTAGGCGAATATGTGTCGACATCCCTGCAAATAGGTAAACGAAAACCAAAACTGAAGCCTTTTAACGAAAATTCTGCGTCCTGCTGAACCGGGTACCAACTCAACCATTTTGCTATCGCTGTGACACGGACAGGGGATGGAACTTTACTTAGCACTTGTGCCTTTTGCTGGCTGTGCAGGCTGCTGCTGGGCACCCCCCTTGAAACACTTGGCAACTGGGTGATTGCCACCACATCGCAAGCAGAGGTGACGAAAATGACATTTTCGTCCCTGCGTACAGGTGGAATTATTAAAGGCGAAGCATTTTCCCCAGACGCCTGCTGTTAGCCCTGACGAACTGAACTAGCTGCTTTGCTCGCGTTGTACCCCTCATAGGCAGGACGCGAAGGCTGCGTGACCTCCAGCAATGTATATTTGTCGAAGTAGGAGCATAGCTGAGAATGGAGCTTCCCGGTGATAGCTGCTTGGGGCAGTGATTGCAATAATAAGCTGTGCACCCTGTAGAAATTCACTGTAGCACATGTATTCTGTCTATTTTGTAAGTTAAATGCTCAGAATACAGTATATAATACAATCTCCTCTATTGACTGATAATATGATTCAAAGGAGATAAAAGCTAGATCTAAGGTGCCATACATAAATAAAGCAGTGTCAAAGCCATTACCCCTTACTGTCAGATAACGCATCACTAAAGCATTCTATTCCCCCAATGATACCTCAATGCCCAGCATAATACTGACACTGTTTGCTGCAACTGTTTTCTACCATTAAGAGGGCATAATCAGCACTTAGACCATCTATAAAATACATCATACGAATGTACTGAATGATATAATTCTGGCATATACAGGACCAGCAGACACAGTAAGCAATTATATGTAGAAGTAGAGCCATCCTGTCTGAGCTGAATCTTTTTATTTCATGTGCCGGCTCCTTTACAGATCATATGAGCAAGTTGGGGAATCTAGGAGAGGGCAGAAAAAGAAACCATGCACTGTCCTGGACATAGATGCACAGATTGGTCCCCTTATGTACTGGATGGTGTATTATCCAGTATTAATAATTGATCCAATAGGTGATCCATATCAGTGCACCCCGTACAGTGCATGTTTTCCAGATCTAGTTGGTGCACAACAATATTCATTACTGGCTTTTAACTTTTTCTACTGGCTGACACATTTAAAAGATCAACAGGGACTGTAGTGCTAGTTATTTCATTTGTGACACTGAGGGGATCCTAAAAAACATGCAACTTTAGTATTATATGCTATTTCTATTGTAGTCATCATGGTGTGTGCTGAGGGGGGGTTCAGTCAAGGCACTCATAAACCCCTCCTGCATTTGCCTATGGTGCTGGCCACTGCAGCCACAAAGATGATATTGACCAGGGGCATTAAGGACTGAAGGGAAGCACCCCTCCCCCGCACTGGCACACCTTCCACAAAGCTGCTGCAGCAGCCTGAGGGGGGATAGAACTATCAATAGGGGAACCACACCTGCAGCCCCTAATAACATGGGGGCACTGTGGAGCCAGGGACCAGGGTCTGGGGAGGCTCATTACTAGGCAGGACATAGCTACACCCACCCCCAGCAGAACAAGAAATCAGAAAAGACAGTGATTGAGGACAGAAAGGAAAAGGAAAAGCAATGATATGAAGTAAATGAAAAGAATGACTAAATACAATAAGGAAAAGGAGGAGAGAAGAAGAGAAGAAGGAGAAGCACTAAGAGTTTTATTAAGGAAAATGACAACTGACAAAATGCACTTCCCTGTCCTGGAGGAATCTGGAACAAAGAGGCTTTGGCCCACACTTTTATCCCACTATATAATGTTCCTGTTACAAACCCGCCCCTACTTGCCATAGGCTAACTCCCACAAGTAATTTGCACACATGCCTGCCCCCATCCTAGAGGTTTAAAACACCTCTTTTCTTATGCAATCTTTCAGTTTCTCAATTCTGCAATAAAATATTTTGTATACTTTTAACCACTATGAGGAGCATTTCCTCTGTGTTTATATATTCAGAGGTTTTTTCTCCTGGTTGGTGAACATACCTGCTCCATCCGAGTGAATATTTAAGATATTCTCTGTATAACGTCATGACTTGTACCAGGATATCACGAATATACAGTTGAGCAGTTTGAGGACGATTAAAGATACCTTTTGGTGAACGTCACTAACCTAGATTAGGTGAGTTGTCACGCTGGTGCTAACATCAACATGTCCATATAGCAATATAATCCATGTGCGAACCCTTTTTTCTCATGAGCATAGAAACAGATACCAGACCTTGGTGGCCATCCTATATTTTATTGGAGTGTATATGGTGTGGTGAACATGTTTGGACTTCTGTGACTGAAGTGAGCTCGTAGGTTATTCTGCCTATTTTCATATAACTATAGTTAATTCTGTCAGTAGTCAATAAACCTACCTGTATATTTCTAAAGCGCCATCATGTCACGTAGTGCTGTACATTAAGGGTGGAATATTGCCAACAAATTAAAATTTTTATTTGGAACAGGCCCACTGTAGATTGCATAAGCAAAGGTCTGCTAATTAATAGATTTGTATTATTTTAGGGTTATCTAAATCCAGCCCATTAGTGTTATTGTGAGAGAATCCTCAAGTTACATAAAAATCAATTGATGCTCTTCTTTCTATTAGCTGATTCTGGGAAACATGCTATCAGCTTTGGGTAGGGGTGTTCCAAGCCGCTCACCAATAGGAAGCTGGATGTTGAGACATTGCTGCTTCCTATTGGTCTGTGGGATCACCCAACATGAGGCAGACTTCCTAAGCTATGTTAATGGTAGTTACCAATTATGGGACCCATTTATCAATGAGTTTTATTATGCGCTGCATATGATAAATGGTGCTCAAGCCAATCCGCTCCCAACTGTAATTTTTCAAACAGATGACAGTTGGGAGCTGATTGGCTGGAGCACCATTATCATATGCAACGCGTTTTAAAATGCGTTGCGCATGATAAAACTCGTTGATAAATAGGCACCTAAATATGCTGTTTTCAAATGCATGGTACCCTCTTATTTCCTTTGTTTAGCCTATGTGCACATTTCCTATGTTCCTCCCTCTCTACCTGTGACTTTTCTGTACTCCTTTGTGTAATAACCAAACCCCTGACATAGCGGCTGCTGATGGTGTCCACCAGCTCTCCAGCACTGACAGATCGGCTGTGGATGATTTTAATGAGCCGGCAAGTGCGGCTAATGTTGAGAGCTGCCATATGCCTTGCTCCAGACTGTGCACTAGCCTCTTATATGAGCAGAGCTGGACAGCGGCAGTGTGACTCCTCATTCTGGAGGTCTGCTACACACTTTGTACCAGACCTCCAGGAGCAAGGAAGGTCACGCTGCGCTGTGTCTGACGCACAGACTGGAGTGCACCAGAGGCAATGGAGGAGGTAGGGGTGCCCCCTTTGGAACTGGCAACTGGAGGTGACCGACTCCATTGTCTCCGATACTTGCGCCTCTGGCTGTACTTTATGCTGTATATTGATGTAGTTCTAGTAATGTGCTACTGTGCAATCTCCACATAGTTTCCATATGGGAGGCTTCAATGCAAGATGGCCACCGTTTGGTCTCCTGCACATGCGCTGCGCCATCGTTTCACTGTAAAGGAGTGCCACAGCGGGACACAGATATATTCCACTTAGCTCAGTGAAAACACTGCATTCTAAACCGATAGAAACTGCTTGTATCCTGTACCTCTTCCTAATTACAGTCACCAGCTGGTGACCTGGAGATGGTGTTACCCTAACAGGGCCAACTAGCTCCAGAGTGCTTCACAATGTACTGGTAGAAAAGCTGGGGCCACTTGCTTGTGTTTGTCCCCCAGGCTGAAAGTTGCCAGCCAGCCCCTGATCTGTTATGCTCAATTAAATCTAGTGGGAAACATTTTAGGTATCGGTATACACTGAGTTCCACCAAGGAAATTATTGGTAAGGTGCCAGATGGTTATTGTGCTAAAATAATACAGCCAGAGACTTGCATGAACCAGATGGAAAACCCAGAAATAGGATTGTTTGCAAGAGAAATGTGCTTAATGATAATGATGCTGTCATGCTGGGAGGCGGTTTTCTGGAAGCTGAGGCCTGAGGCTGCGGGAGGAAACGGAGGCGAGGGGTCTGAATGTACGACCTCCGCATCCACGGGTCTTGGTCATTGGCGAGACCTAGTCAAAGGTGTGGAATTTAACCCACGAGATGGTGTTCGCCAGTGACCCCACCAATCGGGATATGGGCTTGAGCTGTACCTCGTAAGCAGGTCTCGGTCCTTTTACTAGGTGACCGAAGCCCGCGGGAAAAAGGAGAGATGAACACTCGTGGCCCAAAGGGTCTGTGCCAGTAAGGGGCACGTAGGGACACTATACTTGAGGTACAAGGAAGTGTGCACTGCGGACACACTCTACCGGGTTGCCGGTTAGAAAGAGTGCACCACGGTGCAATTCTGTAACATGTAGGTAGGGACCACAGAGTCCAGTAACGAGGTGGGTAGTGGTACTGGAGCCATCCAGAGATTATGATGCTGGAGAGGTGGGTACGTATAACTACACTCAGGCTGTGATGGTAAAGCACTGGTGAAATGGATAGTATACTGCACACAGGTGGCGGTGGTGGTAACGCACTGGTGGAATGGAGGTATACTGCACACAGGCGAGGTGGTAACGCACTGATGAGATGAATGATATAGCTGCTCACAGGCTGAGATGGTAAAGCACTGATGAGATGAATGGTATAGCTGCACACAGGCTGAGATGGTAAAGCACTAGTGAGATGGATGATATAGCTGCACACAGGAATAGATTACTGGAAGCAAGGGAACCTGGAACGAGAGACCACTAGTAACACTAGCAGCGACAATGGTTGTTCAGGCAACTACCTGATACACAGGAGCCGGATATATACCCCTGGAAGCCCACTGATTGGTCCACAGCGTCAGCTGACCGGCCAGACTGTCAGGGAAGGAAGGATAGTCAGAGAAGGAAGTGTCATGGTGGCGCCCATGACAGGAACTCCGATCCCCGCGCACCAGGCCGCCCGAGACACCAGCATCAGGGAGAATGCTCAGCACCTCCCACGTCGCCGCACCAGCCGCCTGACTGCCCGGGAAGTCAGAGGAAGCCGGCGGGATGGTAAGGGATGGGCGATCCCCGGCTGAACTCTGACAGTACCCCCCCTTTTAGGGTGGACACCGGACACTCACCAGGTTTACCAGGAAATCTAATATGGAAGGCTCGAACCATTTGAGGCGCGTGAACGTCTGTGGCTCTGATCCATGCCCTTTCTTCCGGACCGTACCCTTTCCAGTCAATGAGATATTGGAGGTTGTTAGATTTGGTAAATCGAGAGTCCAAAATCCTCACTACCTCGACCTCTGTATCTTGAGAAGTTTGCACTTGAGGTAACTTGGGAGTAGAAGTTTGAAAACGATTCAGCAGTAGAGGACGCAGCAAAGAAATATGAAAGGTATTGGATATTCTTAGTTGAGGAGGGAGTTCCAACTTATACGCAACTGGGTTGATGACCTTGCGAACACGGTAAGGACCAATGAAGCGTGGGGCTAGCTTCATACTGGGTACTTTCTATCGGATGTTCCTGGGGGATACCCAGACTATATCTCCAACTTTCAGCAGTGGAACAGTGACACGTCATCTATCCGCTTTTCTGTTTAGACTGCCAGGACGAAATTTAAGTTTTAAATTAAATCTTGAAAAGAACAAGGACCAACGGGCCTGTCTAGCATTTAGATGGTGAGCCGTTTGGAGGTAGATTAAGTTTTTATGATCTGTGATCACGGTAACTGGAAAGTTGGCTCCTTCCAACATATGCCGCCATTCCATTAAAGCTAACCGCATTGCTAGTAGTTCTTGGTCACCAATTCCGTAGTTCTTTTTGGCAATGGAAAACGTACGAGAAAAATACCCACAGGGATGGCACTTTCCATCACTTGAGATTTGAGACAGTACCGCCCCTACCCCAACTGAAGAAGCATCTACCTCAACTGTGAACGGTTTGTCCAATTGGGGTTGGCACAGGATAGATGCAGTGGAGAAGGCTTCTTTTAATTTTTGGAAGGCTTGGATTGCAGTATCTGGCCAGCGAATGGGATTGGCACCCTTCTTTGAGAGATTTGTGATAGGGGACACCAGTGTGGAGAAATTTGGTATAAACCGCCGGTAATAATTTGAAAAACCCAAGAAGCGTTGAGTAGCCTTCAAGGATTTTGGTAACGGCCAGTCAGAAATGGCTTTTAACTTCTCTGGATCCATCCGGAGGGTCTTTCCAGAAATTATGTGCCCTAGGAAGGGTACCGAGGTTTGTTGGAAAAGGCACTTGGATATTTTTCCATAAAGATGATGCTTCCGGAGGCATGACAAGACTTCGCGGACATGCTGGCGATGATCTTGCAAATTTTTGGAAAAAATTAGAATATCATCCAAATAGACTATAACAAAACTGTAGAGGACATCCCGGAAGATCTCGTTCACATAACCCTGAAATATCGCTGGGGCGTTGCAGAGTCCGAAGGGCATTACGAGATATTCAAAGTGGCCGTCTCTGGTGTTAAAAGCAGTCTTCCACTCATCTCCAGCTTTAATACGTATTAAATTATACGCACCCCGCAGATCAAGTTTGGTGAATAAAGAGGCCCCGCGAACTTTATCAAAAAGCTCCGGAATCAGAGGCAGAGGATATCGATTCTTTACAGTAATCTGGTTGAGACCCCGGTAGTCAATACAAGGCCAAAGCCTGCCGTCCTTCTTGCTAACAAAAAACCCCCCCGCCCCTGCTGGAGAAGTGGAGGGCCGGATAAACCCCTTAGCTAGATTCTCCTTTATATATGCCGCCATAGCAGCTGTTTCAGGAACTGATAATGGGTAGGTTCGACCCCGTGGAGGGTTCTTCCCTGGCAGGAGCTCGATACCACAGTCCCAGGAACGATGAGGTGGAAGTTTATCTGCAGCCTGTTCGCAAAATACATCAGCAAAGTCTTGATAAGCTGCTGGTAGACCAGGAACAGAGGAACACTTGGGCTTGTCAGATGGGGGGAAGCTTATATTTCCACTGGAGGATACCACGTTAGTGCGGACAGGGAGTACTTGGATGAGACATCCATGGGAACAACTTGGACCCCACGATGAAATCTGCATACTGGACCACTCAAACGTAGGATGGTGCTTTTGTAGCCAGGGGAGGCCTAAAACTAGTTCATAGGCTGAGTCAGGAAGAACAAAAAATTCAATAGTCTCCTGGTGCAGACATCCAATCCGGAGGAACACTGGCAGGGTTTTTGAGGAAATGGATCTCCCTAGCAAGGTCTTGCCATCTACACCAGAGAGCAGTAATCTGTTTGGCAATGGAACCACCGGAATGCCTAGGGTCTGAACCAGTGACTTAGAAATAAAACTGCTGGCAGCCCCAGAATCCACAAGGGCTTTAACCATCCTTGTCCTGGACTGGTAGGAGAGCGACACAGGCAATAAACTGTCATTTATTTGGGAGGAGTCAGAAATAATCCCCAATTGCATGCTCCCAACATCAATTAGGGTTTCGCGTTTCCCGTCAATACGGGACAATTCCTTAATGTGTGCTCCGGAGCAGCACAATACAAGCACAATTTATTTTGAAAATGCCGGTTCCGTTCGGCGGTACTTAACCGGGATCTGTTAATTTGCATCGGCTCCTCACTGCTAGAAAAGGAAGGAGAGGAATGACCTCCCAAGGATGGGCGATCCCGAGAACAATCTCCACGCCCCCTATTTCCCCACCGCTCTCTATGGCGAAGGGCAATTTTTATACAGAGGGATATAACATCCGAGAAGGTGGGAGGTAAATCCCTAGATGCCAATTCATCCTTCATCCTCTCAGATAAGCCATGTAGGAAGGCTGCCTTAAGTGCTTCCTCATTCCATTTTAGTTTGGACACCAGGGTTTGAAATTGTACTACATTTTGCCCGACGGACTGGGTACCCTGACGGACACGAAGCAAATCTGAAGAAGCAGAGACAGATCTCCCGTGTTCATCGAAGATCCTTTTGAAAGCTGCCACGAACTCTTCATATCTAGATACGAGCGGATCTGCTCGTTCCCACAAGGGGGAGACCCAATCCAGAGCTGCCCCGGTTAGTAATGAAATTACATAGGCCACCTTAGACCGGGAGGTAGGGAAATTCTGGGGTAGGCATTTGAACTGGATCTCACACTGGTTTATGAAACCATGACATCATTGAGGAGTACCATCGAACCTCTCGGAGTAGCCAAGTGCAAACAGGATTTTTGAGGAATGACCCCTGAAGGTAATACAGGAGAAACCGTAGGAGCGACAGAAGGTGGAGCATGAGACATAGCTGCCAGAGTGTTCTGAATAGACAGGAGCTGACCAGATAATTCCTGTAGGTACTGGGCCACATGCTGCTGTGCCACCTCTTGGTTATCCATGCGAGCCGTTAGCTCCTGGAGATTCCGAGTACCTGGGGAGCCTGTAGCTTCCATTTGGGCCTGAACAAACTGTCACGCTGGGAGGCGGTTTTCTGGAAGCTGAGGCTGCGGGAGGAAACGGAGGCGAGGGGCCTGAATGTACAACCTCTGCATCCACAGGTCTTCGTCATTGATGAGACCTAGTCAAAGGTGCAGAATCTAACCCACGAGATGGTGTTCACCAGTGACCCCACCAATTGGGATATGGGCTTGAGCTGCACCTCGTAAGCAGGTCGCGGTCCTTTGACTAGGTGACCAAAGCCCGCGGGAAAAAGGAGAGATGAACACTCATGGCCCAAAGGGTCTGTGCCAGTAAGGGGCACGTAGGGACACTGTACTTGAGGTACAAGGAAGTGTGCACTGTGGACACACTCTACCGGGTTGCCGGTTAGAAAGAGTGCACCACGGTGCAATACTGTAACACGTAGGTAGGGACCACAGAGTCCAGTAACGAGGTGGGTAGTGGTACTGGAGCCAGCCAGAGATTATGATGCTGGAGAGGTGGGTACGTATAACTACACTCAGGCTGTGATGGTAAAGCACTGGTGAAATGGATAGTATACTGCACACAGGTGGTGGTGGTAATGCACTGGTGTAATGGAGGTATACTGCACACAGGCGAGGTGGTAACGCACTGATGAGATGAATGATATAGCTGCTCACAGGCTGAGATGGTAAAGCACTGATGAGATGAATGATATAGCTGCACACAGGCTGAGATGGTAAAGCACTGATGAGATGAATGATATAGCTGCACACAGGCTGAGGTGGTAAAGCACTGATGAGATGAATGATATAGCTGCACACAGGCTGAGGTGGTAAAGCACTGGTGAGATGAATGATATAGCTGCACACAGGCAGAGATGGTAAAGCACTGATGAGATGAATGATATAGCTGCACACAGGCTGAGATGGTAAAGCACTGATGAGATGAATGATATAGCTGCACACAGGCTGAGGTGGTAAAGCACTGGTGAGATGAATGATATAGCTGCACACAGGCTGAGATGGTAAAGCACTGGTGAGATGAATGATATAGCTGCACACAGGCTGAGGTGGTAAAGCACTGGTGATATGGATGATATGGCTGCACACAGGCTGAGGTGGTAAAGCACTGGTGAGATGAATGATATAGCTGCACACAGGCTGAGGTGGTAAAGCACTGGTGATATGGATGATATGGCTGCACACAGGCTGAGGTGGTAAAGCACTGGTGAGATGAATGATATAGCTGCACACAGGCTGAGATGGTAAAGCACTGGTGAGATGGATGATATAGCTGCACACAGGCTGAGGTGGTAAAGCACTGATGAGATGGATGATACAGGAATAGATTACTGGAAGCAAGGGAACCTGGAACGAGAGACCACTAGTAACACTAGCAGCGACAATGGTTGTTTAGGCAACTACCTGATACACAGGAGCCGGATATATACCCCTGGAAGCCCACTGATTGGTCCGCAGCGTCAGCTGACCGGCCAGACTGTCAGGGAAGGAAGGATAGTCAGAGAAGGAAGTGTCATGGCGGCGCCCATGACAGGAACTCCGATCCCCGTGCACCAGGCTGCCCAAGACACCAGCATCAGGGAGAATGCTCAGCACCTCCCACGTCGCCGCACCAGCCGCCCGACTGCCTGGGAAGTCAGAGGAAGCTGGTGGGATGGTAAGGGATGGCCGATCCCCGGCTGAACTCTGACAGATGCATACCATTCCTTATGTTCTCCCTTATATTGTATATTTTGTATGTGGAAGAAAAGCGTATAAATGGCTCTCCCTGAGTTCCGAAGGTTTGTGTTACCTGGGAAGAGTAGTCCCAGAAGTTATGACCCTCACACATGTTGAAATGCTTGGTATACATAAAAACACACCATCACCATATCTTCACACGCAATATGAACACAGAGGCAAGAGAAATATGATATCTGGTGATGTGCATAAAACCGCTCAGTTAATTAGTGAGACAACTGGCTTTCAAGTTTTAGTCACACTGGATCCCACCAGGATCACTCGGGGAACACTAAATTTTAGATATATTCAGGAACTTGCTAAATTGATAGATAATATCACCGAAATGTACGATGACACATTCAGGTATACAGGGAGAGAATTGCAAGTGTACAAGAAAGAACTGGTGCAACACAGGGTAGTGTTAAATTATTTAACTGCTGTTACTGGAGGGTATTGCGTAATGTTAGCCACCCAATTTGGAGTAAAATGTTGCATCTATGTCACCAATGATACCAGCGACCCCAAGGAGGTGATAGACCTGAAGATGGATTAAATTCTGCAGCTAAAGTGGGAATTTCGCAATAACCATAACACTTCAGTGGCTGAAGTAGGGGAGAAGATAGAAGGATGGGTTTCATGGCTGAACCCAGTGAAATGGTTCTCAGGTCTAGGGAAATGGGCCCAGGAAGTTATCGCCAGCAAAGGCAAATTCTTAATCCTTATACTGATTGTCATCATAATAATTGGCATATGTGTCCGGTGTGTTCCTATTGTGTTGAAGTGTGGAAAATATAAAAATAGAGTAAAACAAAAGAATGAAATTATGATGGTGGCCAGTATGAATACCGAGGTAAATACAGAACTGCATTACAACCCTGAGCTAGGAAATACCATCATTTAATGTATTATATTTAGCCATGCATAAAAATGTATTATTGAAATGTTATTTTTAAAAACACCCCAAATAATGTAAAGTCTCAATTCCCCTTCAAGATTGCTTTTATAAGACTGGTGCACTCCCACACCTTTCACATGATCTTCCAAGATCCGCAGTGTGCGTATAATAGTAGTTTTATGTCCCCACCCAGAGACACATTATTGATGGATTAAGAACCACCTTGTGCCATCCCATAATAACACTAAATAATATGTAAATGTAAACCTAAATTTAATTCTAATAGCAGATTGTGATAGCATGTTGTTTGCTATCAAAGGGTGGACTGTCAAAACTGGATTATTGGCTGAGACAAGATCAGTTTAAAATTGAATCGCAGCGACACCATCTTGCGACTGGCCGCAAGATGCCATTTTGCGAAATGGCCGCCTAAGCGCCATTTTAGATAAACTCACATTTTAGTACATGTGGCGATAATACTATTCGCATCATGCAAATGCATCTGTGACCATCACCATAGGTTACGGCGATTCACCAAAAGCCCATTTCATTACTTTACGTATTATAAAGGATATATATTTCAGAAATGGCTTTACAGTTTGCCAAAATTGATTGCATTAGATGAATATAGAGCAAATGGCCACGTCACAACTAGCTTGTGTAGATAAGCTTCCTGGATAGTGTTTGCCCTCACTACAGGTGGTCTGTCTCGAATACACACCTTACATTAGCAAGCTTCCTGCAATGACATGATTTCAAAGACTAGAGTGTCATCATAGGTCTGTCTCTTGTAGCTGGACTATTTGCATTTCACACAAGAGACTGGGAGAATAAAGAGTTTTTCTTTTGAAGCCTGGGACAGGTGGGGGGACTGCTGACAGGGTGGGCATGTGGAACTATCTGGCTCAGCATGTCACACTGCTAAGATGTTCACTTAGTGAGCGTTAAGTGCACCCTTCCTCATACACACATTAATACATCTTTATATCAAACCCCGAATACTCACACATTACATATTCACACATAAGGTTTAATAAGCTTTAAAGTATATGATTTAAGTTGGTTCAGTTAGTTTAAATGCTGTGAAATAAAGATATTCGATAACTAAGGTTCTATACATGTTAAGACAGCAGTGTTTGGGTTCGTACTGATGCATACTCTTTCAACAGAATTCCGGTACTATCGGTGTGGAGATCGCATCATGCATTCCAACTTATGGACCGCAGAGACTACAAGCAACAAAATGTATATTTTAGGAACAACTGTTAGGATGTAGCATGGGGGCGGGGAGGCGGAGACCCTCAGTTGTTAGAGGCTGGGCGAGTCTATTTGAACCAGCCTGTTAAATGCACTGTAACATATGCATTTCCCCTGGGAACCAATGATATCAGCAACAAACATCTCTATTGTCCTGTCTATTCTGGGGGGGTATAAATATGTGTGCTCAAATGCTGGGATTTTAGTGTTCTTGCTGAATGACGACGGGGTTTCTTGCTGATGCCTATCATCTGGTCCGGAAGCGCTGCGTATGTATACTGTACTTGTGGTCTGTATAATTCCTTTTGCGTCTAATTGTGTCTGAATCAATAGCGTGTAACTGACTGTACTTTTTACTTGAATAATACTTTGTGCTTTGGAACCACATGTTCTAAGTCTGGAGTCTCTATTTACTGTATGATTGCGTACGCAAATAAGCATCATCCTTAGAGGTTTATAGGAAGGATTTTAGAAGGTATAGGCAGGGGTATATTGAGGTTCAAGTATAGATTTGTTAGCTGATAGCCTGGGGCTATCCCCGGCACCCTAGGGTGCCGGGTTGATAGTGTTAGTGTGTAGTGTAAAATAAATGGTTAAATATTGTATTTAGTTGGGGAACTATACGTACCAGCAAGCCTCCCCTGCATGCTCGTATTTGGAGAACCACAAATACCAGCATTTGGGGCATTACTGGCCCACTGGCATTTGTAGTTCCACACCCAAGCAATACAAAAAAAAACACAACATACACAATGAAAGTAAAATTTTATTATACATCCATTCATACTCACACTCACTATCACACATACTCACCTAGTACCCGTAGTAATCCATAGGAGTACCTATAAAAAAAATCCATACTCACCTCTCCTATGTGGGAACACGTGTGCGGCCCGGTGAAAGGGCACCCCTGGCATTGGCATCAGTCCCCCGTTAGAAAGGGTTCAGGGCTGGTTTTAAATATATGGGGAACCTCACGCCAATTTTTTTATTCCTATATTTAAAACCAGCTCTGTCCCTGCTGCCTGATGCTGGTTTTTAAATTACAGTGGAACCCTACACATTTTTTCCCCTGTAATTTTAAGAATCAGGACTGGCTGGCAAGTCCGGGGCTTGTTAGTGTTTCGAGGAGGGGACCTCACGTAATTTTTTTTTAAATGAACCCTATTTTAACCATTTACAGAAATAAATATACACAAATCACAATGATTGTGTACGTTTCTGACCATCTCACAGCTCAGGGGGTTGAGCCATTGAAAAGTGATTTTGACAGAGAGTTTGCTCCTATCTCACCCGAGCTTATCATCCCGATTCTTGGTAAATTTGAGAGCTGTATGTTTTAGGTGAAAAGTACTTCCGATTTGGCGATATGGTGATTTGATTCGACATTGCTATCTCACCCAAGTGTTACGAGTGAGATGAGAGAAATCTCTCTCTAATTCACCCTGATTTTGCCTTTAGTAGATTTGCAAGCAGGAAAAAAATGAATAAATCACCCGAGATGGTCATCTCGACCTATCTCGATTCTTAGTAAATTTACCCCCAGGAGTCTGCGGAAGCATCAGAAGCCCTGGACATTTGTGTACATATTAGTCTTCTTGTGCACTGGATAGTGTATTATTATACAGCAATGCACCGTCACCCCAGTCTGAGGTCAAGAGCGCTCTGGAGCAGGTTTTCATCCAGGATGTCTCTGTACATTGCTGCATTCATCTTTCCCTCTATCCTGACTAGTCTCCCAGTTCCTGCCGCTGAAAAACATCCCCACAGCATGATGCTGCCACCACCATGCTTCACTGTAGGGATGGTATTGGCCTGGTGATGAGCGGTGCCTGATTTTCTCCAAACATAATGTCTGGCATTGACGCCAAAGAGTTCAATCTTTGTCTCATCAGACCAGAGAATTTGTTTCTCATGGTCTGAGAGTCCTTTAGGTGCATTTTGGCAAACTCCAGTTGGGCTGCCATGTGCTTTTTACTAAGGAGTGTCTTCCGTCTGGCCACTCTACCATACAGGCCTGATTGGTGGATTGTTGCAGACAGTGCCAGATTAATGTCCACATGGGCCTGGAGCTGAAATTTTTGATGGGCCTATTGTATGCCGCTGCAGGGGGTGTGACAAGTGCCGTTGCAGTGTGACTGGTAATGTGGAGTCATGACCAGTGCGGTGTGGTTGTGGTTTACATAGGGGTGTGGCCAGTGCAGCATTCTCCCTGGACGCTCTGAGCAGTGCTGCATTTTCAGGTGCCGGCGGCCTCAGTACCTCTACGCAATGGCATGACGTTACACACTTAAGCAGCACGGTGCTGGCACGGTGCCGCTCAGGAGTTAGCCCTGCTATGCCGCTGACTGTGCATGTGTAGGCCAGCACTCCTGTGCAAAGGATAGTGCTATGGCATCTGGTGCCCTCCTAATTACCTCTGCCTGTGAAGGGAGGGAACCATGTAGCAGTGGAATGGGCGGCACTCTGGACGAATTGTATAAAACAATTAAAATCCATTTAAGTTATCAACATTTCAGAACTTGTCTTCGTCCTTTCAGTAATCCTGATGAAAGAATAAATACAAGTTCTGAAGCATTGATAACTTAAACTGAGTTTTAGTGTGTTTTATACAAGCCGTCCAGAGTGCCTCCCATTTCACTGCTATATATATATGTGTATGTGGGTGTGTACATACATACACACCCCATACTTGCCTACCCGCCCGATTTGGTCGGGAGCCTCCCGAAAATCGGGTGCCGCTCCCGACCTCCCGGGAAGGCAGGCAAGTCTCCCGGGCACCAGCGACCCGTCCGCCCCCCCCTGCACTCACCATAAAAATCCCGGCAGTGGAGGGGCCAGAGATGCGATTCGCGCTGAATTGCGTCATCATGGCCCCGCCCCCTGCCTCACAATGCCTTTAAAAACGGCATTGTGAAGAGGGGGCGGAGCCGCAATGACGCGATCGCGCTGCCACACCCCCATGCTCCGCCCAAAAATGTTCATCATCGCCGGGCCACGCCCCCTTTTCGCTGCGACTCGACCCCACCGAGAAGCTCGACAGCTCCCTCCCGGAAGGAGGGAGTGAAATGTCGGCATGTATGACACACCCACATACACACATAAATTGTGATTGTACAGGGGCTTGAGGCACACTTAAGGGGACCGAAGCAGGTGTGGTGTGATGTTGACAGTGATGCAAATGTCAACATTAGGGTTAGGCTACATGGGGGGGTTAGGCACTAGGGGAAGGTTAGGGTTAGGCTACATGGGGGGGTTAGGCACTAGGGGGAGGGTTATGGTTAGGCTACGGGGGGAGGAGGATAGGGTTAGGCACTAGGGGGAGGTTACAATTAGACTGCGGGGGGAGGAGGTTAGGGAAAGGCACTATAAGTTAGGGGTAGGCATTAGGGTTAGGGGGGGATACTCACTGGAAGACTGGAGCCACAGAGGTCATGACCGCTGGGACCCGGAAGTCGTACTTGAGTCACTGCAGCCATCAGGAGCAGGTCAGTGAGGACTGGGCCAACAGGGATGATATGTCGAAATTCCATCACTGTCTACATGAATGTCGACATGGACAACTTCAACATTATGATCATGTTGACATTCTGTCAACATGATGAATGTTTACACATCATTCCACACCTGCTTCAGTCCGCTTAAATGTGCCTGAAGCTCCTGTACCATCCCTATTTACCAACGTGTGTGTATGTATATATACATACATAGTACACACACACACACACACATATATATATATATATATATATATATACACACACACACATACGCACGTACGTGCATATATATGTATATATATATATATATACACACACATACATACATACAAGTACGTGCATATATATATATACTTGTGTGTGTGTATACATACAGTACATATACACACACAAACTGTATATACAGTATATATATATATATACACACACGTACATTTGTGTATATATATACTGTATATACAGTATGTGTGTATATGTACTGTATGTATACACACACACAAGTATATATATATATATGCACGTACTTGTATGTATGTATGTGTGTGTATATATATATATATATATATATACATATATATGCACGTACTTCTGTGCTTGTGTGTGTGTGTATATATATATATATATATATATATATATATATATATATGCTCTTATACTCACCTAATTTGATTGATAGATAGATAGACTGACAGACATGAGATAGATAGACAGACATGAGATAGATAGATAGACAGACATGAGATAGATAGACATGAGATAGGTAGATAGACAGACATGAGATAGACATACATGAGACAGACAGACATGAGATATAGATAGACAGACATCAGACAGACATGAGACAGACAGACATGAGATAAACAGACATGAGACAGACAGACATTAGATATAGATAGATAGATAGACAGACATGAGACAGAGAGACAGACATGAGACAGAGAGATAGATATGAGAGAGAGAGACAAACAGACAGACAGAGCCTGGCCAGACATTACACTGTCCTGAGTTAATCCTGACATGCTGGCTGTGCTGCCTTCCCTCCTCAACTAGGCGCTTGACACTGCTTTGTAGTTGGACGGTTCAGGGGGCATAGCCACGGTACAATGGGGTTTGGCTTCAGAGGTGGGCGGGGCTTAAGGGGGCCAGGGGTGGGTGGGGCTTTGACCTGGCCTGTCGATCCTCCAAGAGGAGGAGAATGGGTGGGGAGGTCACAATCAGTGGCAAACGCAGGATTTTTAAGGGGGGGTTTCCATATATATACCGTGTTTCCCCGAAAATAAGCCCTACCCTTAATTTTGTAACCCGGTCCAAATTAAGCCCTACCCCGAAAATAAGACCTACCTGAATCTCATTTTGAGCTGGGAACGCTGCAGAGCACAGCGTTCCCAGTCATGCAGTGCGCGGGTGACGTCATGACATCACCCGCGCGCTGAGGATCCTGTGCGGCCGCGCCTGCTGGATCATTTTAGATCCAGTCAGCGCGCAAGTGAGAGCGATATCCCGGATGGCGGCGAGTCAGGTAAGTGCACTGCAATAAGGGACACTGCTACAGGGGGGGGGCTGCATAAGGGGCACTTCTACAAGGGGGCCTGCAAGGGGGTGGCCAGCATAAGGGACACTGCTACAGGGGGGGGGGGCTGCATAAGGGGCACTTCTACAAGGGGGCCTGCAAGGGGGTGGCCTGCATAAGGGACACTGCTACAGGGGGGGGGCCTGCATAAGGGGTACTTCTACAAGGGGGCTTGCAAGGGGGTGGCCTGCATAAGGGACACTGCTACAGGGGGGGAGGCCTGCATAAGGGGCACTGCTACAGGGGGGGGCCTGCATAAGGGGCACTGCTGTCAATGTTAATTAATATAAGACCTACCCCGAAAATAAGCCCTATGGTGTTATTATGAACAAAAAAAAAAATAAGACAGTGTCTTATTATCGGGGAAACACGGTATATATATATATATATATACACACTAGGGGTGAGCGGGTTCGGATTTCTGAAATCCGAACCCCCCCGAGCCCCCCCGATCCGAATCAGGCTCGACTTTTCCCGCCTGACTCGGATCTGAAATCGAGGCAAAACGTCATCATCCCGCCTTCCGAGTCTCGCGGGTTTTGGATCCTATATAAGGTACCCACGTCGGCGCCATTTTCTCACTCGGCTGTGGACAGTGAAGAGGGAGGGTGGGAGTTAGGGCTGTGTAGTGTAGTGTAGTGTAGTGCTGCTGT
Source organism: Taudactylus pleione (assembly GCA_031769625.1). Lineage (NCBI taxonomy): Eukaryota > Metazoa > Chordata > Amphibia > Anura > Myobatrachidae > Taudactylus > Taudactylus pleione. The sequence continues at coordinate 331,311 of JAUIMM010000360.1, read as the reverse complement.
TGTCCACTACTTCAAAGTCCATAGGGGCTGGCTGTGTTGTGCTGTGCTGCTGTTGTTAATAGGGGCTGTGTCCACTACTTCAAAGTCCATAGGGGCTGGCTGGACTGTGTTGTGCAGTCAGTTCTCCATAGGGGCTGTGTCCACTCCAAAGTCCTGTGCAGTGTCCCAGTCCTAAAGGAGTGCTGCAGTGTTGTCCAGGGGGTGCTCTGTCCATCAGGGGTGCTCCCCCCAAGTGCTAAAAAAATTATATATTTTCTGTGTTTGTGAATTGTGTGCGCAGTAGCCGCACGTGCATCAACAAAGTAGTGTCAAGCGTGCGCCTGTGTCATAAGTAAAGGGCCGGCTGGCTTGACCGTTAAGGGTGCTTTAACCCCCGAAAGTACACTCCAGTCCAAACCAAAAAAAAAATTATTTTCTGTGTTTGTGAATTGTGTGCGCAGTAGCCGCACGTGCATCAACAAAGTAGTGCCAAGCGTGCGCCTGTGTCATAAGTAAAGGGCCGGCTGGCTTGACCGTTAAGGGTGCTGTAACCCCCGAAAGTACACTCCAGTCCAAACCAAAAAAAAAATTATTTTCTGTGTTTGTGAATTGTGTGCGCAGTAGCCGCACGTGCATCAACAAAGTAGTGCCAAGCGTGCGCCTGTGTCATAAGTAAAGGGCCGGCTGGCTTGACCGTTAAGGGTGCTGTAACCCCCAAAAGTACACTCCAGTCCAAACCAAAAAAAAAATTATTTTCTGTGTTTGTGAATTGTGTGCGCAGTAGCCGCACGTGCATCAACAAAGTAGTGCCAAGCGTGCGCCTGTGTCATAAGTAAAGGGCCGGCTGGCTTGACCGTTAAGGGTGCTGTAACCCCCGAAAGTACACTCCAGTCCAAACCAAAAAAAAAATTATTTTCTGTGTTTGTGAATTGTGTGCGCAGTAGCCGCACGTGCATCAACAAAGTAGTGCCAAGCGTGCGCCTGTGTCATAAGTAAAGGGCCGGCTGGCTTGACCGTTAAGGGTGCTGTAACCCCCGAAAGTACACTCCAGTCCAAACCAAAAAAAAAATTATTTTCTGTGTTTGTGAATTGTGTGCGCAGTAGCCGCACGTGCATCAACAAAGTAGTGCCAAGCGTGCGCCTGTGTCATAAGTAAAGGGCCGGCTGGCTTGACCGTTAAGGGTGCTGTAACCCCCGAAAGTACACTCCAGTCCAAACCAAAAAAAAAATTATTTTCTGTGTTTGTGAATTGTGTGCGCAGTAGCCGCACGTGCATCAACAAAGTAGTGCCAAGCGTGCGCCTGTGTCATAAGTAAAGGGCCGGCTGGCTTGACCGTTAAGGGTGCTGTAACCCCCGAAAGTACACTCCAGTCCAAACCAAAAAAAAATTATTTTCTGTGTTTGTGAATTGTGTGCGCAGTAGCCGCACGTGCATCAACAAAGTAGTGCCAAGCGTGCGCCTGTGTCATAAGTAAAGGGCCGGCTGGCTTGACCGTTAAGGGTGCTGTAACCCCCGAAAGTACACTCCAGTCCAAACCAAAAAAAAAATTATTTTCTGTGTTTGTGAATTGTGTGCGCAGTAGCCGCACGTGCATCAACAAAGTAGTGCCAAGCGTGCGCCTGTGTCATAAGTAAAGGGCCGGCTGGCTTGACCGTTAAGGGTGCTGTAACCCCCGAAAGTACACTCCAGTCCAAACCCAAAAAAAAATTATTTTCTGTGTTTGTGAATTGTGTGCGCAGTAGCTGCACGTGCATCAACAAAGTAGTGCCAAGCGTGCGCCTGTGTCATAAGTAAAGGGCCGGCTGGCTTGACCGTTAAAGGGTGCTGTAACCCCCGAAAGTACACTCCAGTCCAAACCAAAAAAAAATTATTTTCTGTGTTTGTGAATTGTGTGCGCAGTAGCCGCACGTGCATCAACAAAGTAGTGCCAAGCGTGCACCTGTGTCATAAGTAAAGGGCCGGCTGGCTTGACCGTTAAGGGTGCTGTAACCCCCGAAAGTACACTCCAGTCCAAACCAAAAAAAAAATAATTTTCTGTGTTTGTGAATTGTGTGCGCAGTAGCCGCACGTGCATCAACAAAGTAGTGCCAAGCGTGCGCCTGTGTCATAAGTAAAGGGCCGGCTGGCTTGACCGTTAAAGGGTGCTGTAACCCCCAAAGTACACTCCAGTCCAAACCAAAAAAAAAATTATTTTCTGTGTTTGTGAATTGTGTGCGCAGTAGCCGCACGTGCATCAACAAAGTAGTGCCAAGCGTGCGCCTGTGTCATAAGTAAAGGGCCGGCTGGCTTGACCGTTAAAGGGTGCTGTAACCCCCAAAAGTAAACTCCAGTCCAAACCTAAAAAAAATTATTTTCTGTGTTTGTGAATTGTGTGCGCAGTAGCCGCACGTGCATCAACAAAGTAGTGCCAAGCGTGCGCCTGTGTCATAAGTAAAGGGCCGGCTGGCTTGACCGTTAAAGGGTGCTGTAACCCCCGAAAGTACACTCCAGTCCAAACCCAAAAAAAATTATTTTCTGTGTTTGTGAATTGTGTGCGCAGTAGCCGCACGTGCATCAACAAAGTAGTGCCAAGCGTGCGCCTGTGTCATAAGTAAAGGGCTGGCTGGCTTGACCGTTAAAGGGTGCTGTAACCCCCAAAAGTACACTCCAGTCCAAACCAAAAAAAAATTATTTTCTGTGTTTGTGAATTGTGTGCGCAGTAGCCGCACGTGCATCAACAAAGTAGTGCCAAGCGTGCGCCTGTGTCATAAGTAAAGGGCCGGCTGGCTTGACCGTTAAAGGGTGCTGTAACCCCCGAAAGTACACTCCAGTCCAAACCAAAAAAAAATTATTTTCTGTGTTTGTGAATTGTGTGCGCAGTAGCCGCACGTGCATCAACAAAGTAGTGCCAAGCGTGCACCTGTGTCATAAGTAAAGGGCCGGCTGGCTTGACCGTTAAAGGGTGCTGTAACCCCCGAAAGTACACTCCAGTCCAAACCAAAAAAAAATTATTTTCTGTGTTTGTGAATTGTGTGCGCAGTAGCCGCACGTGCATCAACAAAGTAGTGCCAAGCGTGCGCCTGTGTCATAAGTAAAGGGCTGGCTGGCTTGACCGTTAAAGGGTGCTGTAACCCCCGAAAGTACACTCCAGTCCAAACCAAAAAAAAATTATTTTCTGTGTTTGTGAATTGTGTGCGCAGTAGCCGCACGTGCATCAACAAAGTAGTGCCAAGCGTGCGCCTATGTCATAAGTAAAGGGCCGACTGGCTTGACCGTTAAAGGGTGTTGTAACCCACAAAGTACACTCCAGTCCAAACCAAAAAAAAAATTATTTTCTGTGTTTAGCCGCACGTATATATCAAATCGATATAACATAAATGGAGGACCAAACTTTCTCCGATAAAAATAAAATAGAGAAAGATCAAGAACCACTCCTCCTAGTGCTGAAGCTGCTGCCACTAGTCATGACATAGACGATAACATGCCATCAACGTCGTCTGCCAAGGCCGATGCCCAATGTCATAGTAGAGGGCACATACAATCCCAAATGGCAATGTTCAGGAAAATGACCTTGAAAAAGACATTTAAATCAGCTGAAGAGAAACGTAAACTTGCCAATATGCCATTTATGACACGGAGTGGCAAGGAATGGCTAAGGTCGATCCCTAGTATGTTCATGACTAGTGGTTCAGCTTCACATGACGATGGAAGCCCTCCTCCCACTAAAAAAATCAAAAGAGTTAAGCTGGCAAAAGCACAGCGAAGAACTGTGCTTTCTAAGAAGATATCACAAATCCCCAAGGAGAGTCCAAGTGTGGTGGTGGTTGCGATGCCTGACCTTCCCAGCACTGGACGGGAAGAGGTGGCTCTTTCCACCATTTGCACGCCCCCTGCAAGTGCTGAAAGGAGCACCCACAGTCCACTTGCTGATGTGCAAATTGAAGATGTCACTGTTGAAGTACAACAGGATGAGGATACTGGTGTAGCTGGCGCTGAGGAGGAAGTTGGCGAGGAGGATTCTGATGGTGATGTGGTTTGTTTAAATCAGGCTCCGGGGGAGACAGTTGTTGTCCGTGGGATGAAAAAGCCCATCACGGTCATGCCTGGGCAGAAGACCAAACATTCCACCTCTTTGGTCTGGCAATATTTCTATCCAAATCCGGACAACAACTGTCTTGCCATATGTACCATATGTAAAGGTGAAATAAGTAGGGGTAGGGACGTCAACCACCTAGGAACATCCTCCCTTATACGGCACCTGCAGCGCGTTCATAAAAAGTTACTGTCAAGTTCAGAAACTTTGGCTAAGACCGTAAGCAGTCCAGGGACACCTAAATCCCGTTGTCCTGTTGTATCCAAGCGCCTGCAAACCACACCGTCAACTCCCTCCTCGTCAATTTCCTCCTTAGTCAGGATCGGAAGTAGTCCTGCAGGCCATGTCACTGGCATGACTGACTCTCCTATCCGGGATTCCTCTGGAGGATCCTGCATTGCTACGCCTACTGCTGCCGCTGCTGCTGTTGCTGCTGCTGGGAGTCGTTCATCATCCCAGAGAGGAAGTAGGAACACCACTACTTTTACTAAACAATTGACCCTCCAACAGTCCTTAGCGAGGAGGATGAAGTACGACAGCAGTCATCCTGAAGCAAAACGTATAACTGAGGCCTTGACTGCTATGTTGGTGTTAGACGTGCGTCCGGTATCCGCCATTAGTGCAGTGGGATTTAGACAATTGATGGAGGTAGTGTGTCCCCGGTTCCAAATCCCGTCTAGATTCCACTTCACTAGGCAGGCGATACCGAGACTGTACAGAAACGTCAGAAAAAGTGTCCTCAGTGTCCTGAAAAATGCCGTTGTACACAATGTCCACTTAACCACGGACATGTGGACAAGTGGAACAGGGCAGACTAAGGACTATATGACTGTGACAGCCCACTGGGTAGATGTATCACCTTACGCAGCAACAGCAGCAGCGTCACCAGTAGCAGCATCTCAGAAATGCCAGCTCGTTACAAGGCAGGCTACGCTGTGTATCACCGGTTTCAGTAAGAGGCACACCGCCGACAACCTCTTAGAGAAACTGAGGGAAATCATCGCCCAGTGGCTTACCCCACTTAGACTCTCCTGGGGATTTGTGATATCTGACAACGCCACCAATATTGTGCGGGCATTACATCTGGGCAAATTCCAGCACGTCCCATGTTTTGCTCACACAATAAACTTGGTGGTGCAGAATTTTCTGAAAAGCGACAGGGGCGTGCAGGAGACGCTTTGGGTGGCCCGAAAAATTTCTGGCCACTTTCGCCATTCAGCGACTGCGTGCCGAAGACTGGAGCGCCAGCAAACACTCTTGAACCTGCCCCGCCATCACCTGAAGCAAGAGGTTGTGACGCGGTGGAACTCAACCCTCTATATGCTTCAGAGGATGGAGGAGCAGCAAAAGGCCATACAAGCCTATACATCCACCTATGACATAGGCAAAGGAGGGGGTATGCACCTGACTCAAGCGCAGTGGAGAATGATTTCCGTGTTGTGCAAGGTTCTCCAGCCCTTCGAACTTGCCACACGTGAAGTCAGTTCAGACACTGCCAGCTTGAGTCAGGTCATTCCCCTCATCAGGCTTTTGCAGAAGCAGCTGGAGAAAGTGAAGGAGGAGCTAAGACGGAGCGATTCCGCTCGGCATGTGGGACTTGTGGATGAAGCCCTTCATTCGCTTTGCCAGGATTCCAGGGTGGTCAATCTGTTGAAATCAGACCACTACGTTTTGGCCACCGTGCTCGATCCTAGGTTTAAAGCCTATGTGGTGTCTCTCTTTCCGGCCGACACAAGCCTGCAGAGGTGCAAAGACCTGCTGGTGAACACACTGTCAGCTGAAGCGGAACGTGACACGTCAACGGCTCCTTCTTCATTTTCTCCTGCAACTGGGGCTGCCAGGAAAAAACTTAGGTATCCTAAGCAACCCGCTGGCGGTGATGCAGGGCAGGCAGGACCAAGTTTGGACATCTGGTCCGGACTGAAGGACCTGGCAACAATTTCTGACATGTCTACTGTCACTGCATATGATACTGTCACCATTGACAGAATGGTGGAGGATTACATCGGTGACAGCATCCAAGTAGGCATGGCAGACAGTCCATACCTGTACTGGCAGGAAAAAGAGGCAATTTGGAGGCCCCTGTACAAACTGGCTCTATTTTACCTGAGTTGCCCCCCCTCCAGTGTGTACTCCGAAAGAGTGTTTAGTGCAGCCGGGAACCTTGTCAGCGAAAGGCGTAGGAGGTTGCTTCCACAGAATGTGGAGAAGATGATGTTCATCAAAATGAATTATCAGCTCTTCCAGGGAGACCAGCCTCCAGAAGCTACAGAGGGACCTGTGGTGGTGGATTCAAGTGGGGACGAGTTAATACTTTGTGAGGATGAGGATGTACACACTGAAGAGGGTGAGGAATCGGTGGATGAGGAGGATGAGGATGACATCTTGCCTCCATAGAGCCAGTTTGTGCAGGGACACATTAATTGCCAGCTTGTTTTGTGGGGGCCCAAACGAACCAATCATTTCAGCCACAGTTGTGTGGCAGACCCTGGCGCTGAAATGATTGGTTTGTTAAAGTGTGCATGTCCTGTTTATACAACATAAGGGTGGGTGGGAGGGCCCAAGGACAATTCCATCTTGCACCTCTTTTTTTTCTTTGCATTATGTACAGTTTGGGGCCTAGTTTTTCAAACTGCCATCCTGTCTGCCACTGCAGTGTCACTCCTAGATGGGTCACGTGTTTGTGCCGCCCACTCGTGTCGCTTAGCATAGTCATCCAGCTACCTCGGTGCAACGTTTTGGACATAAAAACACTATTGTGAGGTGTTCAGAATAGACTGGAAATGAGTGGAAATTAAGGTTATTGAGGTTAATAATAGCATAGGAGCAGAAAAACCTACAAATTCTGTGATTTTAGCTGTTTTTATGCTTTTTTAAAAAAAAATACAGATCCAAAACACAAAACCCAGAACCCAAAACACGGAAGGGTGGTTTTGGCAAAACCAATCCAGATCCAAAACACGAAGAAAGATCCAGATCCAAAACCAAAACACGAAAAGTGGCCGGTGCACACCCCTAATACACACACACACACACAGCATTCATACACACGCAACTTAGCATACTCATGCACAGCGTACACACAGACATGCACACATAAGCATTCCTACACACAGCATACATGCATACATACACACATAAACTTCAGTATAGTTACCAAGGGCTGAGGAGAGAGGTGCGTCACTGCCGGAGGCCCATGTAAGCGGAGTTGCTGCTGCTCGGCATAAGTATCAGCTCCTTCCCGGCGATCTCCTCGTGAGCCAGACCCAGAGCAGCTGCGCCAGAACGACCTTCACGGAACCTGACCACCCACCCAGCATGACGGTATACACCGGGAGACAAGCGGCTGCCCCACCTCCTACTGACGCTACACCAACACGCCCCCTCACAGCCAGCCAATCACAGCACAGCAGGGATGACAGAGACACGCTACCTGCCCTGCAATGCTGCAGCTGTATACTTGGTCTGTAGATCCGCGGCAGCTCCGTCGCGGCCGCAATCAATGCAGAGACGGAGACAGTGCTGTCTCCGTCTCTATAAAAAAAAATTTGGTCCGTCAGGGGGGGTTTCTGGGTACTCAGAAACCCCCCCTGCGTGCGCATGTGACAATGGACTAAGGGCCTGATTCAGACCCACTCGCGAGCGGCTGTCCGCTCGCAAGTGGGTCGATGTTCTGCACTGAGCATGCGCACGACGGAGGGAGCTCCGTCGTGCGCATGCGCCAGACGCGACGAGCGAAGGAAAGTCCTTCGCTCGTGTCTGATCAAAGGGGGCGTGCTGTCGATGTTGATTGACAGCACGCCCCCTTTGGTAGGCGTGCCGGGGGCATGCCTCCCTGATGGGGGCGTTCCCACGGGAACGCCTTCCGTCAGAAGCCGGCCCACTGACATCACTAGTGATGTCAGTGGGAGTGATTTTGGCTCTGATAGAGCCAAAATCACTCCGGAGCTTGCGGTTGAAAACCTCAACCGCAGGCTCTGGCTCGCAATTTCGATGGTCGCGATGGTCTCGACCATCGCGGCCATCAAAATGCACGCTCGTATAGCCTGTGGGTGGTGACCCACAGCTATACGAGCGTCCAGAAGGACGCTCCATTTTCATGGAGGCCGGCCCTCATTCAGAGCGTGCGCTCTGCTCAGAGCGTACGGCTCTGAATGAGGGCCTAAGTTGTTTTTGGTAGCCATTAGGTGAGAGAGCTGACTGAGCTGTTCCTTAGTGTTGACAGGAAAAAAAAAACACTTTTTTTTTCCTGCCTGCACTGCAGTCTGTGTGGGCCTATTTTCAATGGGAGGCCTGGAGCTGTAGCTCCACCCGCCCCATTGTTAATCCGGCCCTGGTTTTAGAGATGGTTTCCTTCTGGAAGGTTCTCCTCTCTCCACAGAGGAATGCTGCAGCTCTGACAGAGTGACCATTGGGTTTTTGGTCACTTCCATGACTAGGGCCCTTCTCCCCCGAAGAGTCCTGGTGGGTCCGAACGTCTACCATTTACGGATGATGGACGCCACTTTGCTCATTGGGACCTTCAAAGCAGCAGCATTTTTCTATACCCTTCCCCAGATTTGTGCCTCAAGACAATCCTGTCTTGGAGGTCTACAGACCATTCCTTGGACTTCATGCTTGGTTTGTGCTCTGACATGCACTGTCAAGTGTGGGACCTTATATAGACAGGTGTCCAAACAACGGAATTTACCACAGGTAGACTCCAATTAAGCTGTAGGAACATCTCAAGGATGATCAGTGGAAACAGGATGCACCTGAGCTCAATTTTGTGCTTCATGGCAAAGGTTGTGAATACTTATGTACATGTGATTTCTTAGTTTTTTTTAAATTAAATTAGCAAAAATCTCAAAAAACCTTTTTACACTTTATCATTATGGGTATTGTGTGTAGAATGTTGAGGACAAAAATTAATTTATTTCATTTTGGAATAAGGCTGTACCATAACAAAATGTGGAAAAAGTGAAGCAATGTGAATACTTTCCCGATGCACTGTATGTAAATATAATTGGCGTCTTGATCTTTTTTGCTGTCTACCATATCCAATATATATACACATATGGCATATCTTCTCCACTGATTAGCGCAAAACTATTTTTTTTTGTATTTCCAAGCAATTTTGAGCTTACACAGGCTAATTTTTTTTTGCAGCTTTATATATATATATTTATTTATTTATTTTTTTCACATTGTAGCACTTGTATATTAACACCTGCTAAGTGTTCCTGTTTGCACAGTATCTTAGTATAGTATACTGTTCCTGTTGCCCGTTCGTTTTTAAATATATATCAAGATTAGTGGTGGAACTCCTGGAGGCAGTAGAGACATTAGCCTCCAGGTGGCAGCTTTCAGGGGAGCATAGAGAAGCAGGCCCAGCGACAGGGGGTTGTACAAGTGGTACACAGATAAATCCATCCATAACTGCTGCCTGTGCCCTGCAGATCACTGCAGTGGTGCAGGTGGCGGTTATAGATGGAATAAAGGGCCTGATTCAGACCCACTCGTGAGCGACTGTCCGCTCGCAAGTGGGTTGATGGTGTGCACTGCGCATGCGCACGACGGAGGGAGCTCCGTCGTGCGCATGCGCGAGACGCGACGAGCGAAGGACTTTCCTTCGCTCGTTGTGTCTGATCAAAGGGGGCATGCTGTCGATGTTGATTGACAGCACGCGCCCTTTGGTGGGCGTGCCTGTGAGACGGAGGCGTTCCCAAGGGAACGCCTACCGTCAGAAGCCGGCCCCACTGACATCACTACCGCAGGCTTCTGCTCGCAGTGGCGATGGTCGCGATGGTCAAGACCATCGCGACCATCATACTGCACGCTCGTATATGCTGTGGATGGTGACCCACAGCTATACAAGCGTCCAGGAGGACGCTCCATATTTATGGAGGTGGGCCCTGATTCAGAGCGAGCGCAATGGTCAGAGCGTCCAGCTCTGAATCAGGGCCAAAGTTTTTTGTGTTATTGCAAGTTGCAATAAATATGGAGCTGTAGAAACACTGGGGAACTTGCCGTAGATGCACTGGGGGCTGGAGAAGGGGACTGGATGAAGTTGGAGAGACACTGGAGTGCTGGACAGACAGAAAAGGGCTGGCTGAAAAAAAAGGAGCTGGAGAGATATAAGGGGGCTGGCTGAAGCTGGAGAGTTATTGGAGGGCTGGCTGGAGAGACGCTGGGTGGCAGGAGAGACACAGGGGGTCTGGAGAAACACTCGGGGACTTGAGAGACAGTAGAGGGCAGGAGAGACTGAAGGCTTCTGGCTTGAGTTGTGGAGAGTCACTGGAGGGCTGGACAAACTGAAGGGGGTCAGCTGGAGCTGTAGAGACACTGCATGGAGAAACATTGGGGCAGGGGCGGATTGGGATGGAAAACCAGTCCGGGAAATTTTTGGAAGCAGCCCTGGGGGCGGGGTATGTTGAGAGGGCGGGGTCTGTTGATGGGATGCGATTCTCTCTCCTTATAGGGCCTGATTCTGAGTTGGATGCAGTTGCAGCTAATACTAACTCCTTGCATTGTGCACAGCCATCTGTCTGAATGTGCAAAGATTGAGTATACCCACCTTTAGCGTCTACAGATGCTGTTATACATCTTGGTGCGTCTTTAGATGCTATCATCAGTCCGACCAATCACAGTATGAGCGATTCAGCATCTCGTTACGAAAGCACTTTCAGCAAAACTTTGTTAACCCCAATAAAACGCCCATACTCTGCTACATTTGCATCTGATTAGCCAACTGCCTCACTGACAGCAGCACATCACCGCCTCACTGACAGCAGCACATCACCACCTCACTGACAGCAGCACATCACCGCCACACTGACAGCAGCACATCACCTCCTCACTGACAGTAGCACATCACCACCTCACTGACAGCAACAAATCGCCGCCTCACTGACAGCAACACATCGCCGCCTCACTGACGGCAGCACATCGCCGCCTCACTGACGGCAGCACATCGCCTCCTCACTGAAAAGCAGCACATCGCCTCCTCACTGACAGCGGCACATCACCTCCTCACTGACAGCGGCACATCACCACCTCCCTAACAGCAGCACATCACCGCCTCACTGACAGCGGCACATCACGTCCTCAGTGACAGCAGCACATCGCCGCCTCCCTGACAGCAACATATCCCCTCCTCACTGACAACAGCACATCACCTACTCACTGACGGCAGCACATCACCTCCTCACTGACAGCAGCACATCACCTCCTCACTGACGGCAGCACATCACCACGTCACTGACAGCGGCACATCCCCTCCTCACTGACAACAGCACATCACCTCCTCACTGACAGCAGCACATCACCGCCTCACTGACAGCAGCACATCACCTCCTCACTGATGGCAGCACATAACCCCCTCACTGACGGCAGCACATCACCTCCTCACTGACAGCAGCACATCACGGCCTCACTGACGGCAGCACATCACCTCCTCACTGACGGCAGCACATCACCTCCTCACTGAAAAGCAGCACTTCATAAAAGATAAACATATGCAGTGCTGCTTTTCTAGTGTGTCTGATTAATTATAATCCTTCATGACACATTGTGTTCGTCTCCTGTGAAGACCTTTGTGATGCCACCTATCCACCTGCTCTATAAATATACATATATCATATGTATATGTGTATATAAATATGTGAGTGTGTATATGTGTGTGTATATATATATATATATATATACATATAATAGCTATAACAAACAGGCAGCGGCACTCCCGGACTTACATAATGTTAAATAGAATTTATTTCATGCCAAATAGCCGACGTTTCAGGGCCATGGAAGACCCTTTTCTCAAGTCTGGCAATATAACATATGTATGTTATATTGCCAGCCTTGAGAAAAGGGTCTTCCATGGCCCTGAAACGTCGGCTATTTGGTATGACATAATTTCTATTTAACATTATGGCACAGAAACAGACAAATTGGTGCTGTCTCAGGGCACTGCATTATAACACATTTTAACCCTTCACTGTGTGTTTAATATATATGTACTTCACTTTTTTATTTTCATTCTTTATATGCACCTGCAGCTGCTCCTAACTATCTCTTTACACTGCACTTTTCTTACTATAGCAGTGCCCTGGGGCGGCTTAGCTGGGCTAGTTTGGGGGTATCCTGCACTCTGGATTTGAACCCTAGTATGTTAGGGACCTACCCGAAAGAGGTTACCTGGATATGGTGGGTAGGCCCATAACCTTGGCCATGATTATGCTAAAAACCTCTGATTGCAAAATGTTATTGCATTTATATATTATTAATAATTTGGAGTTGTGCACCTGAGATTTGTCTGTTTTTGTGCCTGCAATTAGTCTCATCAGGTAGCACCTCCCATTATATATATAGTCAGGTTGTGCAGTCCAGAAATCTTTCCCATAAACACTATTTAACATTATGTAAGTCCGGGAGTGCCGCTGCCTGTTTGTTATGGCTGTTGGGAGTTTTACAGATGGTAACCTGGCATATGGAATCCTTCTACATTGAGTGCCGGTTCTAATTTGGTGAGCGGGTTCGGATTTCTGAAATCCGAACCCCCCCGAGCCCCCCCAATCCGAGGCCGATCCGAGTCAGGCTCAACTTTTCCTGCCTGACTCGGATATGAAATCGAGGCAAACGTCATCATCCCGCCTTCCGGGTCTTGCGGGTTTTGGATCCTATATAAGAGGGGCTGTGTCCACTCCAAAGTCCTGTGCAGTGTCCCAGTCCTAAAGGGGTGCTGTAGTTTTGTCCAGGGGGTGCTCTGTCCATCAGGGGTGCTCCCCCGAAGTGAATTAAAATATATATTTTTTCTGTGTTTGTGAATTGTGTGCACTGTGGCTGCACATGCATCAACAAAGGAGCAGCGCCAAGCGTGCGCCTGTGTCCCATAAGTAAAGGGCCAGCTGGCTTGTCCGTTAAAGGGTGCTGTAACCCCAAAAGTACATTCCAAACAAAATAAAAAAATATTTTCTGTGTTTGTGAATTGTGTGCGCAGTAGCCGCACGTGCATCAACAAAGTAGTGCCAAGCGTGCGCCTGTGTCATAAGTAAAGGGCTGGCTGGTTTGACCATTAAAGGGTGCTGTAACCCCCAAAGTACACTCCAAACAAAATAAAAAAATATTTTCTGTGTTCGTGAATTGTGTGCGCACTAGCCGCACGTGCATCAACAAAGTAGTGCCAAGCGTGCGCCTGTGTCCCATAAATAAAGGGCCGGCTAGATTGACCGCTAAAGGGTGCTGTAACCCCCAAAGGGCACTCCAAACAAAATAAAAAAAAAATTTCTGTTTGTGAATTGTGTGCACTGTGGCTGCACGTGTATCAACAAAGGAGCAGCGCCAAGCGTGCACCTGTGTCCCATAAGTAAAGGGCCGGCTGGCTTGTCCGTTAAAGGGTGCTGTAACCCCCAAAGTACACTATAAACAAAATAAAAAAATATTTTCTGTGTTTGTGAATTGTGTGCGCAGTAGCCGCACGTGCATCAACAAAGTAGTACCAAGCGTGCGCCTGTGTCATAAGTAAAGGGCCGGCTGGCTTGACCATTAAAGGGTGCTGTAACCCCCAAAGTGCACTCCAAACAAAATAAAAAAATATTTTCTGTGTTTGTGAATTGTGTGCACTGTGGCTGCACGTGCATCAACAAAGTAGTGCCAAGCGTGCACCTGTGTCCCATAAATAAAGGGCCGGCTGGCTTGTCTGTTAAAGGGTGCTGTAACCCCCAAAGGGCACTCCAAACTAAAAAAATATATATTTTCTGTGTTTGTGAATTGAGTGCACTGTGGCTGCACGTGCATCAACAAAGAAGCAGTGCACAGCGTGCGCCTGTGTCCCATAAGTAAAGGGCCGGCTGGCTCATTTCTTAAAGGGTGGTGTAACCCACAAAGTGCACTAGTCTCCAATAAAAATAAAAAATTATTTTCTGTGTTTGTGAATTGTGTGGGCTGTTGCTGCAAGTGCATCAACAAAGGAGCAGCGCACAGCATGCGCCTGTGTCCCATAAGTTTAGGGCTGGCTGACTCATTTCTTAAAGGGTGGTGTAACCCACAAAGTGCACTAGTCTCCAACAAAAATAAAAAATTATTTTCTGTGTTTGTGTGCGCACGTATATATCAATATAACATAAATGGAGGACCTAACTTTCTCCGATAAAAATAAAATAGGGAAAGATCAAGAACCACTTCCTCCTAGTGCTGTTGCTGCTGCTGGGAGTTGTTCATCATCCCAGAGAGGAAATAGGAACACCACTACTTTTACTAAACAATTGACCCTCCAACAGTCCTTAGCGAGGAGGATGAAGTACGACAGCAGTCATCCTGAAGCAAAACGTATAACTGAGGCCTTGACTGCTATGTTGGTGTTAGATGTGCATCCGGTATCCGCCATTAGTGCAGTGGGATTTAGACAATTGATGGAGCTAGTGTGTCCCTGGTTCCAAATCCCGTCTAGATTCCACTTCACTAGGCAGGCGATACCGAGACTGTACAGAAACATCAGAAATAGTGTCCTCAGTGTCCTGAAAAATGCGGTTGTACCCAATGTCCACTTAACCACGGACATGTGGACAAGTGGAACAGGGCAGACTAAGGACTATATGACTGTGACAGCCCACTGGGTAAATGTATCACCTTATGCAGCAATAACAGCAGCGTCACCAGTAGCAGCATCTCAGAAACGCCAGCTTGTTCCAAGGCAGGCTATGCTGTATATCACCGGTTTCTGAAAGAGGCACACCGCCGACAACCTCTTAGAGAAACTGATAGAAATCATCTCCCAGTGGCTTACCCCACTTAGACTCTCCTGGGGATTTGTGATATCTGAAAACGCCACCAATATTGTGCGGGCATTAGATCTGGGCAAATTGCAGCACGTCCCATGTTTTGCTCACACAATAAACTTGGTGGTACAGAATTTTCTGTAAAGCGACAGGGGCGTGCAGGAGACGCTTTGGGTGGCCTGAAAACTTTCTGCCCACTTTTGCCATTCATCGACTGCGTGCCGAAGACTGGAGCACCAGCAAACACTCTTGAACCTGCCCCGCCATCACCTGAAGCAAGAGGTTGTGACACGGTGGAACTCAGCGTGCGTCTGTCTGTTAGAGGGTGGTGTAACCCTCAAAGTGCGCTCCACAAACAATAAAAAAAATCTTCTTTTTTTCAGTCTTTGTGAATTGTGTGGGCTGTCGCTGCACCTGCATCCTCAAAGCAGCAGCGACAAGCGTGCGTCTGTCTGTCAAAGGGTGGTGTAACCCTCAAAGTGCGCTCCACAAACAATAAAAAATTCTTTTTTTTCTGTCTTTGTGAATTGTGTGCACTGTAGCTGCACGTGCATCAACAAAGGAGCAGCGCCAAGCATGCGCCTGTGTCCCATAAGTCTGTTAAAGGGTGGTGTAACCCCCAAATTGCTCCAAAAAATAAAAAACAATTTTTTTTCTGTGTTTGTGACTTGTGTGCGATGTAGCCGCACATGCATAAACACAGTAGCAGCGCCAAGAGTGTGCCTGTGTCATAAGTCAAGGGCCGGTTTGGACATCTGGTCCGGACTGAAGGACTTGCCAACAATTTCTGACAAGTCTACTGTCACTGCATATGATACTGTCCTCAAAGCAGCAGCGACAAGCGTGCGTCTGTCTGTTAAAGGGTGGTGTAACCCTCAAGGTGCGCTCCACAAAAAATTTAAAATTCTACTTTTTTTTCTGTCTTTGTGAATTGTGTGGGCTGTAGCCGCACTTGCATCCTCAAAGCAGCAGCGACAAGCATGCGTCTGTCTGTTAAAGGATTATATCGGTGACAGCATCCAAGTAGGCATGTCAGACAGTCCGTACCTGTACTGGCAGGAAAAAGAGGTAATTTGGAGGCCACTGTACAAACTGGCTCTATTTTACCTGAGTTGCCCCCCCTCCAGTGTGTTCTCCGAAAGAGTATTTAGTGCAGCCGGGAACCTTGTCAGCGAAAGGCGTAGGAGGTTGCTTCCAAAAAATGTGGAGAAGATGATGTTCATAAAATTAATTATCAACTCTTCCAGGGAGACCAGCCTCCAGAGCGTACAGAGGGACCTGTGGTTGTGGATTCCAGCGGGGACGAATTAATACTCTGTGAGGATGAGGATGTACACAACACTGAAGAAGGTGAGGAATTGGTGGATGAGGAGGATGAGGCCGACATCTTGCCTCCGTAGAGCCAGTTTGTGCAGGGATAGATTAATTGCCAGCTTGTTTTGTGGAGGCCCAAACGAACCAATCATTTCAGCCACAGTCGTGTGGCAGACCCTGGCGCTGAAAGGATTGGTTTGTTTAAGTGTGCATGTCCTGTTTATACAACATAAGGGTGGGTGGGAGGGCCCAAGGACAATTCCATCTTCCACCTATTTTTTTTCTTTGCATTATGTACTGTTTGGGGCCTAGTTTTTCAAACTGCCATCCTGTCTGCCACTGCAGTGTCACTCCTAGATGGGCCACGTGTTTGTACCACCCACTCGTGTCGCTTAGCATAGTCATCCAGCTACCTCGGTGCAACCTTTTGGACATAAAAACACTATTGTGAGGTGTGAGGTGTTCAGAATAGACTGGAAATGAGTGGAAATTAAGGTTATTGAGGTTAATAATAGCATAGGAGCAGAAAAACTCACAAATTCTGTGATTTTAGCTGTTTTTATGCTATTTTCCAAAAAAATACAGATCCACAACACAAAACCCAGATCCCAAAACAAGGAATGGTGGTTTTGGCAAAACCAATCCAGATCCAAAACACGAAGAAAGATCCAGATCCAAAACCAAAACACAAAACACGAAAAGTGGCCGGTGCACACCCCTAATATATACACACACAATCATACATGTATTAGGGGTGTGCACCGGCCACTTTTTGTGTTTTGTGGGGCCACGTGTCACCGATGTAATCCTCCACCATTCTGTCAATGGTGACAGTATCATATGCAGTGACAGTAGACATGTCAGAAATTGTTGCCAGGTCCTTCAGTCCGGACCAGATGCCCAAACTTGGTCCTGCCTGCCCTGCATCACCGCCAGCGGGTTGCTTAGGATACCTAAGTTTTTTCCTGGCAGCCCCAGTTGCAAGAGAAAATGAAGAAGGAGCTGTTGACGTGTCACGTTCCGCTTCAGCTGACAGTGTTTTCACCAGCAGGTCTTTGCACCTCTGCAGGCTTGTGTCGGCCGGAAAGAGAGACACCACATAGGCTTTAAACCTAGGATCAAGCACGGTGGCCAAAATGTAGTGGTCTGATTTCAACAGATTGACCACCCTGGAATCCTGGAAAGTTAATGAAGGGCTTCATCCACAAATCCCACATGCTGAGCGGAATCGCTCCATCTTAGCTCCTCCTTCACTTTCTCCAGCTGCTTCTGCAAAAGCCTGATGAGGGGAATGACCTGACTCAAGCTGGCAGTGTCTGAACTGACTTCACGTGTGGCAAGTTCGAAGGGCTGGAGAACCTTGCACAACACGGAAATCATTCTCCACTGCATTTGATTCAGGTGCATACCATCTCCTTTGCCTAAGTCATAGGTGTATGTATAGGGTTGAATGGCCTTTTGCTGCTCCTCCATCCTCTGAAGCATATAGAGGGTTGAGTTCCACCGCGTCACAACCTCTTGCTTCAGGTGATGGCGGGGCAGGTTCAAGAGTGTTTGCTGGATTTCCAGTCTTCGGCATGCAGTCGCTGAATGGCGAAAGTGGTTATCACAAATCCCCAGGAGAGTCTAAGTGGGGTAAGCCACTGGGCGATGATTTCCCTCAGTTTCTCTAAGAGGTTGTCGGCGGTGTGCCTCTTAATGAAACCGGTGCTACACAGCATAGCCTGCCTTGGAACGAGCTGGCGTTTCTGAGATGCTGCTATAGGTGACGCTGCTGTTGTTGCTGCGTAAGGTGATACATCTACCCAGTGGGCTGTCACAGTTATATAGTCCTTAGTCTGCCCTGTTCCACTTGTCCACATGTCCGTGGTTAAGTGGACATTGGGTACAACCGCATTTTTCAGGACACTGAGGACACTTTTTCTTATGTTTCTGTACAGTCTCGGTATCGCCTGCCTAGTGAAGTGGAATCTAGATGGGATTTGGAACCGGGGACACACTACCTCCATCAATTGTCTAAATCCCACTGCACTAATGGCGGATACCAGACGCACATCTAACACCAACATAGCAGTCAAGGCCTCAGTTATACGTTTTGCTTCAGGATGACTGCTGTCGTACTTCATCCTCCTCGCTAAGGACTGTTGGAGGGTCAATTGTTTAGTAAAAGTAGTGGTGTTCCTATTTCCTCTCGGGGATGATGAATGACTCCCAGCAGCAGCAACAGCAACAGCAGCAGCAGTAGGCGTAGCAATGCAGGATCCTCTAGAGGAATCCCGGATAGGAGAGTTAGTCATACCAGAGACATGGCCTGCAGGACTACTTCCGATCCCGACTAAGGAGGAAATTGACGAGGAGGGAGTTGACGGTGTGGTTTGCTACAACAGGACAATGGGATGTAGGTGTCCCTGGACTGCTTGTGGTCTTAGCCACAGTTTCTGAACTTGACAGTAACTTTTTATGAATGCGCTGCAGGTACCGTATAAGGGAGGATGTTCCTAGGTGGTTAACATCCCTACCCCTACTTATTTCACCTTTATATATGGTACATATGGCAAGACTGTTGTTGTCCGGATTTGGATAGAAATATTGCCAGACCAAAGAGGTGGAATGTTTGGTCTTCTGCCCAGGCATGACCGTGATGGGCTTTTTCATCCCGCGGACAACAACTATCTCCCCGGAGCCTGATTTAAACAAACCACATCACCATCAGAATCCTCCTCGCCAACTTCCTCCTCAGCGCCAGCTACACCAGTATCCTCATCCTGTTGTACTTCAACAGTGACATCTTCAATTTGCATATCAGCAAGTGGACTGTGGGTGCTCCTTTCAGCACTTGCAGGGGGCGTGCAAATGGTGGAAAAAGCCACCTCTTCCCATCCAGTGCTGGGAAAGTCAGGCATCGCAACCGCCACCACATTTGGACTCTCCTTGGGGATTTGTGATATCTTCTTAGAATGCACAGTTCTTCGCTGTGCTTTTGCCAGCTTAACTCATTTGATTTTTTTAGTGGGAGGAGGGCTTCCATCGTCATGTGAAGCTGAACCACTAGTCATGAACATAGGGAAAGACCTTAGCCGTTCCTTGCCACTCCGTGTCGTAAATGGCATATTGGCAAGTTTACGTTTCTCTTCAGATGATTTAAATGTTTTTTTTAAGGTCATTTTCCTGAACTTTGTCATTTGGGATTGTATGTGCCCTCTACTATGACATTGGGCATCGGCCTTGGCAGACGACGTTGATGGCATGTTATCGTCTATGTCATGACTAGTGGCAGCAGCTTCAGCACTAGGAGGAAGTGGTTCTTGATCTTTCCCTATTTTATTTTATCGGAGAAAGTTTGGTCCTCCATTTATGCTATATTGATATATACGTGCGGCTAAGGCGCACACAAACACAGAAAATATTTTTTTATTTTTGTTGGAGACTACTGCACTTTGTGGGTTACACCACCCTTTAAGAAATGAGCCAGCCGTCTCTTTACTTATGGGACACAGGTGCACGCTTGGCGCTGCTCCTTTGTTGATGCACGTGCAGCCACAGTGCACACAATTCACAAACACAGAAAATATATATTTTTTTTGTTTGGGGTGTACTTTGGGGGTTACAGCACCCTTTAACGGACAAGCCAGCCGGCCCTTTACTTATGGGACACAGGCGCACGCTTGGCGCTGCTCCTTTGTTGATGCACGTGCAGCCACAGTGCACACAATTCACAAACACAGAAAATATATATTTTTTTTGTTTGGAGTGTGCTTTGGGGGTTACAGCACCCTTTAACGGACAAGCCAGCCGGCCCTTTACTAATGGGACACAGGTGCACGCTTGGCGCTGCTCCTTTGTTGATGCAAGTGCAGCACAATTCACAAACACAGAAAAAAAAAAAAATTTTTGGAGTGCACTTTGGGGGTTAGAGCACCCTTTAACAGATGAGCCAGCCGGCCCTTTACTTATGACAGGCGCACGCTTGGCGCTACTTTGTTGATGCACGTGCGGCTACTGCGCACACAATTCACAAACACAGAAAAAATATATTTTTTTTGCACTTGGGGGAGCACCCCTGATGGACAGAGCACCCCCTGGACAACACTACAGCACCCCTTTAGGACTGGGACACTGCACAGGACTTTGGAGTGGACACAGCCCCTATGGACAACTGACTGTACAACACAGTCCAGCCAGCCCCTATGGACAACAGCAGCACAGCGCAGCACAACACTACACTGCACTACACTACACTGCACTACACTACACAGCCCAGCCAGCCCTAACTCCCACCCTCCCTCTTCACTGTCCACAGCTGAGTGAGAAAATGGTGCCGACGCGGGTACCTTATATAGGTTCCAAAACCTGCGAGACCCGGAAGGCGGGATGATGACGTTTTGCCTCGATTTCAGATCCGAGTCAGGCGGGAAAAGTCGAGCCTGACTTGGATCGGCCTCGGTTCGGGGGGGCTCGGGGGGGTTCGTATTTCAGAAATCCGAACCCGCTCACCCCTAACATGTATATATATATACTTTTACACTTACATATATACACATAGATATGTATTATATATATATATTATATATATATATATATATATATATATATACATATACATATATACACACACACAAGGCAGGCAGATATATTATAAAGGGAGCACAATGGTTTGCACATTACCTGCCCGGTCACATTAGTCTGGCCGCGCCCGCTAGTTCCTGTTCCTGGATGGGGATGATGCTGGCAGCAGCTGCTGCTTGCCTAACAGAACTGGAGGAGGACCTGAAGGCGGAGCCGTCAGTGGTGGGTGACGAGCTCCGCAAAGGCTTATGGGAGGAGCTGCTTCTGCCTTTCTGGTAACGCTGTGGCCGTGCTGTCAGCTAATGCTACGCGATCGGAGCTCAGCTCCGATCGCGGCAGCCGGCCCGACAGAGGAGTGATAGACGGCCAGTCAGGGGACAATGGGGCCGGCCCAGCAGGAACCGGCCCGGTGTCCCGGTGGCCCAATCCGCCCCTGCATTGGGGGCTGGCTGGAGAGACATTGGGGGTCTGGAAAGACAAGGGGACTGGCTGGGGCTGGAGAGACAGGAGGGGGCTAACTGGAGCTGGAGAGACATTAGAGGACTGGCTTGAGAGACACTGGGGGTTGCTTGGGAAACACTGGGCAGGCTGGAGAGACACTAGTGGTGGAGTGGCTGGAAAGATATTGGGGTGATGGCTGGAGCTGCAGAAACACAAAAGGAATGGGGCTGGAGAGACACAAGGGGAGATTTGGCTGAAGAGAACTGGGGGAAGTGGCTGGAGATTATCCACAACTGGCAGGATTACTGACACATTACTTCCTCCTTTGCCCCCTTAGCTGTGCTACTGATTTCAGCGCATACACAAGCTGGAGCCACGGGGATGGGGCACTTCTATATTGCCTGGGGGCATCTGGCATTAACTTACGCCCCTGAACAGGATACTGGGGAAGGAGATATGCTCATCCCCTTACAATGACAATTATCTTCTCAGCTATGATACTACTGCTGAGACAAGACCTATGTGAGAAACCTACATGCTACATGAGTCCATGCCCAGGACAGACAGGATGTTGGTCAGGTTGGTACATACTGGGGATTGTCAGTCTTCCAATTGTCTGTTTGTGAATTTGCTGATGATGATGATTGGGGCTTTCTTTAGTTTATGTGCTTTTGTCTTTGTCTGCATGTATTAGCAAACTTGTGTTTGTGTGGGGGGGAGGAAGTGTGTACACATGATGGGGAGTCATATTTGTAGCATTAGAGAAGATTTTTTTTAATTTTGATTAGAGCATCACAGCAAAGGCTTATGGATGCCTGGTGTGACTAATACATTCATACAGAAAATGTAACATAAAGACGCTCATGAAAATATAACGCAGTCTCAGAAACTCTTATTTTTAAATATATTCATGTTTTTCTTTGATCTGACAGTTTCGTTTCTTAAGGCAGAGGTATATTTAAAGGGGCATTTCACCACGATCACTCCCACCATGTCTGCTAACACCACGATCACTCCCACCATGTCTGCTAACACCACTATCACTACCGCCATGTCTGCTAACACCACTATCACTCCCGCCCATGTCTGCTAACACCACTATCACTCTCGCCATGTCTACCAACACCACTATCACTACCAACATGACTTCTACTTCCATGACCACTATCTCCTTGACTACTAGCACTACCAGGACTGCTACCTCCATGATCACTATCTCCATGACCACTATCACTATGGCTATTACTACCAGGACTGCTACCTCCATGACCACTATCTCCATGGCTATTACTACCAGGACTGCTACCTCCATGACCACTATCTCCATGACCATTATCTCCATGACCACTAACACTATGGCCCTTACTACCAGGACTGCTACCTCCATGACCACTATCTCCATGACCACTATCTCCATGACCACTATCACTACGGCTATTACTATCAGGACTGCTACTTCCATGACCACTATCTCCATGACCACTTTCACTACGGCTATTACTACCAGGACTGCTACCTCCATGACCACTATCGCCATGACTAATGCTGCCACTGGGGCTTGCTCCGTTGGTGCCACTCCGGCCACCGCTGCTTCTGCTGCTACTCCGACCACCGCTGCTTCTGCTCTGGCCACCGCTGCTTCTGCTCTGGCCACCGCTGCTTCTGCTTCTGCTCTGGCCACTGGCACTACCAGGACTGCTACCTCCTTGACCACTATCTACATGACCACCGCTACTACCAGGACTGCTACCTCCATGACCACTATCTCCATGACCACTGCTACTACCAGGACTGCTACCTCTATGACCACTATTTCCATGACCACTGCTACTACCAGGACTGCTACCTCCATGACCACTATCTCCATGACCAGTATCCACATTACCACTAACCCTACGGCTTTTACTACCAGGACTGTTACCTCCATGACCACTATCTCCATGACCACTATCCGCATTACCACCAACCCGGCTATTACTACCGGGATTGCTACGTCCATGACTACTAACACCACGACTAATGCTGCCACTGTGGATCGCTCTGCTGGTGCCACTCCAGCCACCGTTGCTTCTGCTCGAGCCACCGCTGCTTCTGCTCCGGTCACCGCTGCTTCTGCTTCTGCTCCGGCCACTGCTGGTTCTGCTGCTACTCCGGCCACTGCTGCTGCTGCTTCTGCTCCATCCTCTCTTTGATCTCCTCACCCGTGTGTGCTAGAGAAGTATACATATAAAAATGATGTTAGTGTATATAAATAATATTTGTGCAATCAGTGAGTAATGATAATTTCAATATTCAAGTTGAAAGCATCTGTAGTGATAAATGATAATACACCCTGTCTGTGTGATATTAGAAGTTCCTTTAGATGTATTTGTGAACAAAGAAAAAATTATTCAGCAGCAAAATACAATAACCAAAGCTACTTTTATTCTTCCTCTCTTACTATTAGAGTTTGTGGTGCATTATTTCATGTGGTTTTTAGCACTTTGCACTTGCAGTAAACAGGTTGTCTGGATGACTATTAAGGAAGAACATGGTATAACTTAGTCTTAGGTAGAGTGTACAATGTGAATATAAAATCCATCGGTGCTGTCCAAATGGCTCCAACAGACCTACAGAGCCTCCAATGTTCCCACAATTCTCTGCTCTATATTCTACTACCATATGCATCATTTGTTCTGTTCTCCATAGGGAGAACTGAATGAAGAGAAGTGTCATACATTCACCTAGCTTCATTCACTCCAATTCCAACCAGACCTGCCAAGTGATCCCAGTCCTGAGCCCAAACCAATCCCAGAATCTAACACCCCTTTTATGCCATTGCACTCCTCCACATGCCCCTGTTATGCCATCACACTCCTCCACATGTCCCTTTTATGCCATCACACTACTCTAAATGCCCCTTTTATGCCATCATACTCCTCCACATGCCCCTTTTATGCCATCACACTACTCCACATGACACCTTTATGCCATCACACTACTCCACATGCCCCTTTTATGCCATCACACTACTCCACATGTCCCTTTTATGCCATCACACTCCTCCACATGCCACTATTATGCCACTGCACTCCTCCACATGCCCCTTTTATTCCATCACACTACTCCACATGTCCCTTTCATGCCATCACACTAGTCTAAATGCCCCTTTTATGCCATCAAACTCCTCCACATGCCCCTTTTATGCCATCACACTACTCCACATGCCACTTTTATGCCATCACACTACTCCACATGTCCCTTTTATGCCATCACATTCCTCCACATGCCACTATTATGCCACTGCACTCCTCCACATGCCACCGCACTACTTGACATGCCACTTTTTATGCAATCACACTCCTCTACATGCCCCTTTTATGCCATCACACCCCTCCACATGCCACTTTTGCCATCACACTCCTCCACATGCCCCTTTTATGTCATCACACTCCTCCACATGCCACCGCACTACTTGACATGCCACTTTTTATGCCATCACACTCCTCTACATGCCCCTTTTATGCCATCACACTACTCCACATGTCCCTTTTATGCCATCACACTCCTCCACATGCCACTATTATGCCACTGCACTCCTCCACATGCCCCTTTTATTCCATCACACTACTCCACATGTCCCTTTCATGCCATCACACTAGTCTAAATGCCCCTTTTATGCCATCAAACTCCTCCACATGCCCCTTTTATGCCATCACACTACTCCACATGCCACTTTTATGCCATCACACTACTCCACATGCCACTTTTGCCATCACACTCCTCTACATGCCCCTTTTATGCCATCACACTCCTCCACATGCCACCGCACTACTTGACATGCCACTTTTTATGCAATCACACTCCTCTACATGCCCCTTTTATGCCATCACACCCCTCCACATGCCACTTTTGCCATCACACTCCTCTACATGCCCCTTTTATGCCATCACACTCCTCCACATGCCACCGCACTACTTGACATGCCACTTTTTATGCCATCACACTCCTCTACATGCCCCTTTTATGCCATCACACTCCTCCACATGTCACTTATGCCACTTTCTAATGCAATCACACTCCTCCACATGCCACTTTTATGCCACTGCACTCCTCCACATGCAACTTTTTATACCATCACACTCCTCTACATGCCCCTTTTATGCCATCACACTCCTCCACATGCCACTTATGCAGCTACACTCCTCCACATGCCACTTTCTGATGCAATCACACTCCACCACATGCCACTTTTATACCACTGCACTCCACATACCACTTTTATGCCACTGCATTCCTCAACATGCCACTGTTTATGCCATCAAACTCCTCCACATCCCACTTTTATGCCACTGCACTCTTCCATATGCCACTTTTGATGCCATCACAGTCCTCCACATGCCAATGTTTTGCCATCATACTCCTCCACATGCCACTTTATGCCATCAAACTCCTCCACATGCCCCTTTTATGCCATCACACTCCTCTACATGCCCCTTTTATGCCATCACACTCCTCCACATGTCACTTATGCCACTTTCTAATGCAATCACACTCCTCCACATGCCACTTTTATGCCACTGCACTCCTCCACATGCAACTTTTTATACCATCACACTCCTCTACATGCCCCTTTTATGCCATCACACTCCTCTACATGCCCCTTTTATGCCATCACACTCCTCCACATGTCACTTATGCCACTTTCTAATGCAATCACACTCCTCCACATGTCAATTTTATGTCACTACACTCCTCCACATGCCACTTTTATGCCACTACACTACTTCACTTATCCCTTTTATGCCATTACACTTCTCCATATGTCCACATGACCATTTTATGCCAACACACTCCTACCCTTAAATAGATAGATATGAGATAGATAGATAGATAAATAGATAGATGATAGATATGAGATAGATAGATATATAAGATAGATAGAAAGCTAGATAGATATGACATAGATAGACAGTTATTAGATAGATATACATAGATAAATAGATATGAGATAGATAGATATGAGATAGATAGCTAGCTATGAGATAGATAGTTATGAGATAGATATACATAGATAGATATGAGTGAGTGAGATAGATAGATAGATATGAGATAGATAGATATGAGAAAGATATGAGATAGATAGATAGATAGATAGATAGATAGACATGAGATAGATAGATAGATATCAGTGAGATAGATAGATAGATAGATAGATAGATAGATATGGGATAGATGGATATGAGCTAGATAGATATGAGATAAAAAGAAAGATGAATATAATATAAATATATATGAGAAAGATAGATGAGACAGATAGCTAGATAGATATGAGATAGATAGACATGAGATAGATACATATGAGAAAGATAGACAGATATGAATTACTGTAGATATGAGATAGATAGATACATAGATAGATAGATAGATAGATAGATAGATAGATAGATAGACATGAGATAGATAGATATGAGTGAGATAGATATGAGATATATGTGAGATAGATAAATAGATATGAGATAGATAGATATGACATAGATATGAGATAGATAAATATGAGATAGATTTTATATATATATATATATATATATATATATTCCAAGGGTGAACCGGCACTCAAAAAATAATAGAGATATGTGCCAGGGTGCCTTCTGTAAGTGTCCAATATTCATGCAAAGAATCAGCGGCACTCCTGGACTGGTATCATAAGCAAAAAAAGGGTTTAATACATGCCAAACTGCCGACGTTTCAGAGCCAGACACGGCCCTTTTCTCAAGGCTGGCATAACAATATTAAATATATGAACAGCATGAGATAGATAGATAAATAGATAGAAAGATAGATAGATATGAGATAGATAGATGATATATAGATATATATATTAGATAGATATGAGATAGATAGATAAATATATAGATATTATATAGATATGAGATAGATAGATAAATATATAGATATTAGATAGATATGAGATAGATATATATGAGATAGATATTAGATAGAGAGTTGTTTGTGAAATAGATAGATATGAGATAGATATATATGAGATAGAAATGAGATAGATATATAGATAGATAGATAGACAGATAGATATGAGATAGATGGATAGATATGAGATAGATAGACAGATAGATAGATGTATATGAGATAGATATGCAATATATATATATATATATATATATATATATATATATATGAGACAGATAGATATGTGAGAGATAGATAGATAGATAGATAGATATGAGATAGGTAAATAGACATGTGATAGATAAACATGAGATACTGTAGATAGATAGATAGAAATGAGACAGATAGATATAGCGATAGGTAGATAGATATGAGACAGATATATAGATAGATCGAAATGAGATAGATATG
Source organism: Taudactylus pleione (assembly GCA_031769625.1). NCBI lineage: Eukaryota > Metazoa > Chordata > Amphibia > Anura > Myobatrachidae > Taudactylus > Taudactylus pleione. The sequence goes on along the minus strand of JAUIMM010000360.1, from coordinate 303,827 downwards.
ATATATATAGATAGATAATCCTGTATATAGATAGATATAAGATAGATAGAAATATTTGAGATATATATATATATATACTGTATATGAGACAAAGATAGATAGATAGATAGATAGATATGAGATAGATATAATAAGCTAGATATATAGGAGATGGATGGATGGATAGATATGATATATATATATATATATATATATATATATATATATATATATATATATATATATATATATATTAGGGGTGTGCACCGGCCACTTTTCGTGTTTTGTGTTTTGGTTTTGGATCTGGATCTTTCTTCGTGTTTTGGATCTGGATTGGTTTTGCCAAAACCACCCTTCCGTGTTTTGGGTTCTGGGTTTTGTGTTTTGGATCTGTATTTTTTTGAAAAAAGCATAAAAACAGCTAAAATCACAGAATTTGTAGGTTTTTCTGCTCCTATGCTATTATTAACCTCAATAACCTTAATTTCCACTCATTTCCAGTCTATTCTGAACACCTCACACCTCAGAATAGTGTTTTTATGTCCAAAAGGTTGCACCGAGGTAGCTGGATGACTAAGCTAAGCGACACGAGTGGGCGGCACAAACACGTGACCCATCTAGGCGTGATACTGCAGTGGCAGACAGGATGGCAGTTTGAAAAACTAGGCCCCAAACTGTACATAATGCAAAGAAAAAAAAGAGGTGGAAGATGGAATTGTCCTTGGGCCCTCCCATCCACCCTTATGTTGTATAAACAGGACATGCACACTTTAACAAACCAATCATTTCAGCGCCAGGGTCTGCCACACAACTGTGGATGAAATGAATGGTTCGTTTGGGCCCCCACAAAACAAGCTGGCAATTAATCTGTCCCTGCACAAACTGGCTCTACAGAGGTAAGATGTCATCCTCATCCACCGATTCCTCACCCTCTTCAGTGTTGTGTACATCCTCATCCTCACAGAGTATTAACTCGTCCCCACTGGAATCCACCACCACAGGTCACTCTGTACGTTCTGGAGGCTGGTCTCCCTGGAAGAGCTGATAATTCATTTTGATGAACATCATCTTCTCCACATTCTGTGGAAGCAACCTCCTACACCTTTCGCTGACAAGGTTCCCGGCTGCACTAAACACTCTTTCGGAGTACACACTGGAGGGGGGGCAACTCAGGTAAAATAGAGCCAGTTTGTACAGGGGCCTCCAAATTGCCTCTTTTTCCTGCCAGTACAGGTACGGACTGTCTGACATGCCTACTTGGATGCTGTCACCGATGTAATCCTCAACCACTCTGTCAATGGTGACAGTATCATATGCAGTGACAGTAGATATGTCAGAAATTGTTGCCAGGTCCTTCAGTCCGGACCAGATGTCCAAACTTGGTCCTGCCTGCCCTGCATCACCGCCAGCGGGTTGCTTAGGATTCCTAAGTTTTTTCCTGGCAGCCCCAGTTGCAAGAGAAAATGAAGAAGGAGCTGTTGACGTGTCACGTTCTGCTTCAGCTGACAGTGTTTTCCCCAGCAGGTCTTTGCACCTCTGCAGGCTTGTGTCGGCCGGAAAGAGAGACACCACATAGGCTTTAAACCTAGGATCGAGCATGGTGGCCAAAATGTAGTGGTCTGATTTCAACAGATTGACACCCTGGAATCCTGGCAAAGCGAATGAAGGGCTTCATCCACAAGTCCCACATGCCAAGCGGAATCGCTCCATCTTAGCTCCTCCTTCACTTTCTCCAGCTGCTTCTGCAAAAGCCTGATGAGGGGAATGACCTGACTCAAGCTGGCAGTGTCTGAACTGACTTCACGTGTGGCAAGTTCGAAGGGCTGGAGAACCTTGCACAAGACGGAAATCATTCTCCACTGCGCTTGAGTCAGGTGCATACCCCCTCCTTTGCCTATGTCATAGGTGGATGTATAGGCTTGTATGGCCTTTTGCTGCTCCTCCATCCTCTGAAGCATATAGAGGGTTTAGTTCCACAGCGTCACAACCTCTTGCTTCAGGTGATGGCGGGGCAGGTTCAAGAGTGTTTGCTAGCGCTCCAGTCTTCGGCACGCAGTCGCTGAATGGTGAAAGTGGCCAGAAATTTTTCGGGCCACCCAAAGCGTCTCCTGCTCGCCCCTGTCGTTTTTCAGAAAATTCTGCACCACCAAGTTTATTGTGTGAGCAAAACATGGGACGTGCTGGAATTTGCCCAGATGTAATGCCCGCACAATATTGGTGGCGTTGTTAGATATCACAAATCCCCAGGAGAGTCTAAGTGGGGTAAGCCACTGGGCGATGATTTCCCTCAGTTTCTCTAAGAGGTTGTCGGCAGTGTGCCTCTTACTGAAACCAGTGATACACAGCGTAGCCTGCCTTGGAACGAGCTGGCATTTCTGAGATGCTGCTACTGGTGACACTGCTGCTGTTGCTGCATAAGGTGATACATCTACCCAGTGGGCTGTCACAGTCATATAGTCCTTAGTCTGCCCTGTTCCACTTGTCCACATGTCCATGGTTAAGTGGACATTGGGTACAACCGCATTTTTCAGGACAGTGAGGACACTTTTTCTGACGTTTCTGTACAGTCTCGGTATCGCCTGCCTAGTGAAGTGGAATCTAGATGGGATTTGGAACCGGGGACACGCTACCTCCATCAATTGTCTAAATCCCACTGCACTAATGGCGGATACCGGATGCACGTCTAACACCAACATAGCAGTCAAGGCCTCAGTTATACGTTTTGCTTCAGGATGACTGCTGTCGTACTTCATCCTCCTCGCTAAGGACTGTTGGAGGGTCAATTGTTTAGTAAAAGTAGTGGTGTTCCTACTTCCTCTCTGGGATGATGAAGGACTCCCAGCAGCAGCAACAGCAGCAGCGGCAGCAGGAGGCGTAGCAATGCAGGATCCTCCGGAGGAATCCCGGATAGGAGAGTCAGTCATGCCAGTGACATGGCCTGCAGGACTACTTCCGATCCTGACTAAGGAGGAAATTGATGAGGAGGGAGTTGACGGTGTGGTTTGCAGGCGCTTGGATACAACTGGACAACGGGATTTAGGTGTCCCTGGACTGCTTACGGTCTGAGCCAAAGTTTCTGAACTTGACAGTAACTTATTATGAACACGCTGCAGGTGCCGTATAAGGGAGGATGCTCCTAGGTGATTAACGTCCCTACCCCTACTTATTCCACCTTTACATATGGTACATATGGCAAGACAGTTGTTGTCCGGATTTGGATAGAAATATTGCCAGACCAAAGAGGTGGAATGTTTGGTCTTCTGCCCAGGCATGACCGTGATGGGCTTTTTCATCCCACGGACAACAACTGTCTCCCCCGGAGCCTGATTTAAACAAACCACATTACCATCAGAATCTTCCTCGCCAACTTCCTCCTCAGCACCAGCTACACCTGTATCCTCATCCTGTTGTACTTCAACAGTGACATCTTCAATTTGCATATCAGCAAGTGGACTGTGGGTGCACCTTTCAGCACTTGTAGGGTGTGTGCAAATGGTGGAAAGAGCCACCTCTTCCCGTCCAGTGCTGGGAAGGTCAGGCATCGCAACCACCACCACACTTGGACTCTCCTTGGGGATTTGTGATATCTTCTTAGAAAGCACAGTTCTTTGCTGTGCTTTTGCCAGATTAACTCTTTTGATTTTTTTAGTGGGAGGAGGGCTTCCATCGTCATGTGAAGCTGAACCACTAGTTATGAACATACTAGGGATCGACCTTAGCCATTCCTTGCCACTCCGTGTCGTAAATGGAATATTGGCAAGTTTACATTTCTCTTCAGATGATTTAAATGTTTTTTTCAAGGTCATTTTCCTGAACTTTGTTATTTGGGATTGTATGTGCCCTCTACTATGACATTGGGCATCGGCCTTGGCAGGCGACGTTGATGGCATGTTATCGTTTATGTCATGACTAGTGGCAGCAGCTTCAGCACTTGGAGGAAGTGGTTCTTGATCTTTCTCTATTTTATTTTTATCGGAGAAAGTTTGGTCCTCCTTTTATGTTATATCGATTTGATATATACGTGCGGCTAAACACAGAAAATATTTTTTTATTTTTGCTGGAGAGTAGTGCACTTTGTGGGTTACACCACCCTTTAAGAAATGAGCCAGCTGGCCCTTTACTTATGACACAGGCGCACGCTTGGCACTACTTTGTTGATGCACGTGCGGCTACTGCGCACACAATTCACAAACACAGAAAAAATATTTTGTTATTTGGTTAGGAGTGTACTTTGGGGGTTACAGCACCCTTTAATGGTCAAGCCAGCCGGCCCTTTACTTATGACACAGGCGCACGCTTGGCACTACTTTGTTGATGCACGTGCGGCTACTGCGCACACAATTCACAAACACAGAAAATATTTTTTTTTTTGGTTTGGACTGGAGTGTACTTTGGGGGTTACAGCACCCTTTAATGGTCAAGCCAGCCGGCCCTTTACTTATGACACAGGCGCACACTTGGCACTACTTTGTTGATGCACGTGCGGCTACTGCGCACACAATTCACAAACACAGAAAATATATATTTTTTTGGTTTGGACTGGAGTGTACTTTGGGGGTTAAAGCACCCTTTAACGGTCAAGCCAGCCGGCCCTTAACTTATGACACAGGCGCACGCTTGGCACTACTTTGTTGATGCACGTGCGGCTACTGCGCACACAATTCACAAACACAGAAAATATTTTCTTTTTGGTTTGGACTGGAGTGTACTTTGGGGGTTAAAGCACCCTTTAACGGTCAAGCCAGCCGGCCCTTAACTTATGACACAGGCGCACGCTTGGCACTACTTTGTTGATGCACGTGCGGCTACTGCGCACACAATTCACAAACGCAGAAAAAATATTTTGTTATTTGGTTTGGAGTGTACTTTGGGGATTACAGCACCCTTTAACGGTCAAGCCAGCCGGCCCTTTACTTATGACACAGGGGCACGCTTGGCACTACTTTGTTGATGCACTTGCGGCTACTGCGCACACAATTCACAAACACAGAAAAAATATTATTTTTTTAGCACTTGGGGGGAGCACCCCTGATGGACAGAGCTTTGAAGTAGTGGACACAGCCCCTATTAACAACAGCAGCACAGCACAACACAGCCAGCCCGTATGGACTTTGAAGTAGTGGACAACAGCAGCACAGCGCAGCACAACACTACTCTGCACTACACTACACTACACTACACTACACAGCCCTAACTCCCACCCTCCCTCTTCACTGTCCACAGCCGAGTGAGAAAATGGCGCCGACGCGGGTACCTTATATAGGATCCAAAACCCGCGAGACCCGGAAGGCGGGATGATGACATTTTGCCTCGATTTCAGATCAGAGTCAGGTGGGAAAAGTCGAGCCTGACTCGGATCTGACTCGGATCGGGGGGGCTCGGGGGGGGTTCGGATTTCAGAAATCCGAACCCGCTCACCCCTAATATATATATATATATATATATATGATAGATATATAGATATGAGATAGATAGATAGATAGACATGAGATACTGTAGATAGATAGATAGATAGATAGGAGACAGATAGTTAATCATGATATACTGTAGATAGATATAGAGATAGGTAGATAGATATATATCTATCTCATATTTATCTATCTTATAAGAGAAAAAAATGTAGATGAATATGATATAGATAGATATGAGATAGATAGCTAGATATATATGAGACAGATAGACAGATACTGTAGATAGATATAGAGATAGATAGATAGATATAAGATAGATTGAAATATATGAGATATTTATATGTATATATATATATATATATATATACACACACAGGGCCGCCATCAGGGGGGGACTGTCGGGACTGGAGTCCCAGGCCCGGTCACTCAGACATAGAAGGGGGGCCCGCCCGCTCCTGCCAACTTTCCCCCGCTACTACCTCCGTGCCGGTATATATTTAGTGTTTCAAGGCCTCCCGCAGCCCGGCCACTGGTTTGTTTCCACCCTTTTGCCTTCAGCAGCAGAGTGCTGCAGTGATCAGCACGGCGCAGACTGGCAGGAGGGCAGCCGGGTCATAATGTCCCAGCCAATAAAGTGTTTATTGTTTAGTATTTAGATCAGCGCGCGTGACGTTATGACGTCGGCGCGCTGCCACAGAAGAACGGACTGGAGGAGCTGCAGCCGCCGCGTTTAGGAGCTCGGCAGAGACAAGGCCAGGGTAGGAAAGGTTAGTGGCTGCTGGTGAGAAGGGAAAGAGCTAGAGCTGAGGGAGGCCATGGGGTGAGGCCGGGGAGACACACTAAGGGAGCTGAATACCATGGAGACACACAAAAGGGGACAATAGATGGGAGCTGGAGCCCATGGAGACACATAGAGGGAGGAGGGGGGACAATAGATGGGATGGAGCTGAAGACCATGGAGACACACAGGGGAGGCTGTGACCGTTGAGGGGGGAGGAGCTGAGACCATGGAGATACACAGGGAAGGGGAGCTGACACTATGGAGATACACAGGGGGGGAACTGAGACCATGGATATACACAGAGGGGAAGCGATATGAGATCATGGAGATACACAGGGGGGGGAGCTGGGACCATGGAGATACACGGGGTGGGAGAGCTGAGACCATGGAAATGCACGAGGGGGGGAGACATATAGGGGCAGGAGCTGGGGCCATGGAGAGACACAGGGTGGAATCTGAGGCCATGGAGAGACACAGGGAGTGGGGGGAGCTGAGGGAATCCATGGAGAGTCATGAGGTGGAGAAGCTGAGGATGCTTGACAAACACAGGGAAGCTGAGGCAGCTGGAGAGACAAGTTGGGATGAGACAGCTGGAGAGACGTGGAGGTGAAGGACTGGAGATATTCCTCAATTTTAAGAGTAACAGCAAAGGCTGGGGCACAATAATCTTCATAAAGACACAAGTTCCATAAAAACCTATATTGCCTCTGTTGTATGATGATGACATTGGTTATATTCCTATGCAAACAGATGTCTTCCGGACCTTGTGATCACCTACATGAATAAAGAATCTGAGTGAATTTACCATCTGCCCAGGGAGGATCAATTTCTTCAGAGGTTCCCCATTGCTGATAAACCATGGTGTAGGTAAGAAAAGTCGCAAGCCGACCGTTCTGTATCTACGCGGTAGGAGGAGGTGTACAAGGCCCCAAATTTTCTGTTGCCGGCACCGTATTGACTCCACATTGATGGGGACAGGGGGGCTGCTTTGAGGTGAATACAGGTATATGGAGGAGCCTATGCACACTAGATCGAAGATATAAGGGCTAGCTGGGGAGACAATAAAAAACCCCAGAAGCGAACGCTGTGGAACTGTAGAGACACTGTGGGGCTGGAGTTTCAGAAACACGGGATGGGAGGGGGGCCCTGCCTGTTTTATCAGTCCCGGACCCCACATTTTCTGATGGCAGCCCTGTATATATATATATATATATATGAGACATAGATAGATAGATAGATAGATAGATAGATAGATAGATAGATAGATAGATAGCTATGAGACAGATATGAGATAAATAGATAGATAGATAGATAGATAGATAGATAGATAGATAGATAGATAGACATGAGATAGATAGATATGAGTGAGATAGACAGATATGAGATAGAAAGATACATATGAGATAGATAGATATGAGTGAGATAGATATGAGATAGATGTGAGATTGATAGATATATAGATATGAGATAGATAGATATATATAGATATGAGATAGATAAATATGAGATAGATAGATGATAGATAGACATGAGATAGATAGATAATATATAGATATATATTAGATAGATATGATATAGATAGATGTGTATGAGATAGATATGAGATATATGTATATATATATATTATCTATATATATATATATATATATATATATATATGAGATAGCTGGATAGATATGAGATGGATAGATATAGATATGAGATAGATAGATAGAGATAGATAGATAGAGAAGAGATAGATAGATATGAGATATTGTAGATAGATAGAGAGATAGATATGAGACAGATAAACATGAGATACTGTAGATAGACATATATGAGATAGTTAGATAGATAGATATAACATAGATAGATATGAGATAGATAGATAGATATGAGATGGATGGATATATATATATATATATATATATATATTAGATAGATATATAGATATGAGATAGATATGAGAGATAAATAGTTAGATATGATATAGAAAGATGTGAGATATATAGAAAGAAAGACAGATATATATGAGATAGATAGATAGACAGATATGAGATAGATAGATATGAGATAAATAGAATAGATAGATAGATGTACAGTGCCTTGCAAAAGTATTCACCCCCTTTACACTTTTCATGTTTTGTTTCCTCACAAGCTGCAATTAAATTGGATTGTATGAAGGTGTGCATCATTTCATTCACAGAACATGCCTACAACTGTGAAGTTGTGTTTTTTTTCTATTGTGAATCAAACAACATTTAGGACAACATAACAGAAAACTTCAGCATTCACCCCCCTAATGCCAGTACTTTGTCGAGCCACCTTTTGTGGCAATTACAGCTGCATGTCGCTTTGGATAAGTCTCTATGAGCTTGCCACATCTTGCCCCTGGGATTTTTGCCCATTCCTCAAGGCAAAACTGCTCCAGCTCCTTCATGTTGGATGTTTTCCGCGTGTGAGCAGCAATCTTCAAGTCTGACCACAGATTCTCAATTGGATTGAGATCTGGGCTTCGACTAGGCCATTCCAACACATTTAAATGTTTCCCCTTAAACCACTCGAGTGTTGATTAGCAGTATGCTTCAGGTCATTGGACCTCATTCAGAGGTGGTCGTGAAATGCAAGCGGTCGCTCTGAATGAGGAAGGCCGCTTGCATCTTGTATTGCCGCCTCTTGGTTGTTCGCTAAGCTGTGGGTTACCACCCACAGCTCTAGCGACCGACAAGGGTGATGGTCGCGATGGTCAAGACCATCGCGACCATCGGGGCTTATGACGAGACCCTAAGGTTGGGTCTCAGCAGGAAGCTCCCCACTGACATCAGCAATGATGTCAGTGGGGCCGCCCCCAAACGGCAAGCGTTCTGACTGGAACGCCTCCATTTAGCCGGGCACGCCCCCTGCCCGCCCACCAAACGGGGCGAGCTGTCACTCACCATCGACAGCTCGCCCCATTTGCTGCGAGACCCCTAGCGATGGCGCAGCCATTGCTAGTCGGGTCTCACGCATGCGCACAATGGAGCCGGCTCCATCGTGCGCATGCCCAGTGGGGCAACATCGAGTCAGTTGCGAGCGTTCAGCGCTTGTGACCGACTCTGAATGACCCCCATTGTCCTACTGGAAGGTGAACCTCCGTCCCAGTCTCAAATCACAGGCAGACTGAAACAGGTTTTGCTCAAGAATATCCCTGTATTTAGCACCATCCATCTTTCCCTTGACTCAAATAAGTTTCCCAGTCCCTGCTGCTGAAAAACATCACAGCATGATGCTGCCACCACCATGTTTCACTGTGGGGATGGTGTTCTTGGGGTGATGGGATGTGTTGGGTTTGCACCAGACATAGCATTTTCCTTGGTGGCCGAAAAGTTAAATTTCATACATTTGGGGAGTCGCCCACATGCCTTTTGGCAAACTCAAATCATGTCTTCTTATTTTTATCACTAAGTAATGGCCACTCTTCCATAAAGGCCAGCTCTATGGAGTATATGGCTTATTATGGTCACATGCACAGATACACCAGTCTCTGCTGTGGAACTCTGCAGCTTCTTCAGGGTTACCCTTTGTCTCTGTGCTGCCTCTCTGATTAATTCCCTCCTTGCCCGGTCTGTGAGTTTTGGAGGGCGGCTCTCTCTTGGCAGGTTAGTTGTGGTACCATGTTCTTTCCATTTGATGATGGATTTGATGGTGCTCCGGGGATCATCAAAGATTTGGATATTTTTTTATAACCTAACCCAGAATTGTACTTCTCAACAACTTTGTCCCTGACTTGTTTGGAGAGCTACTTGGTCTTCATGGTGTGATACTGTACCTCTTGCTTAGTGGTGTTGCAGCCTCTGGGGCCTTTCAGAAAATGTGTGTTTATACTGACAGATCATGTGACACTTAGATTTCACACAGGTGGACATCATTTCACTAATTATGTGACTTCTGAAGGTATTTGGTTGTACCAGAACTTATGAGGAGCTTAATAGCAAAGGGGTTGATTACTTATGCACATGCCAATTTTCAGAAATGTATTTATAAAGATTCTTTTTTATATATATTTTTCTAATTTCACTTCACCAAATTAGACTATTTTGTGCAGATCCATCATATAAAATTCCGATTTAAAAAATAAATAAATTACAGGTTGTAATGTAACAAAAAAGGTAAAAAGCCAAAGGGGTGAATACTTTTGCAAGGCACTGCATATTAGATAGATAGATATGAGATAAATAGATATGAGATATATAAATAGACAGATATATATGATATAGATAGAAGATAGATAGATACATATGAAATAGATAGAGAGATAGATATGAGATAGATAGATAGATAGATAGATAGATAGATAGATATAAGATAGATAGACAGTGAGACAGAGACAGTGTGAGAGTCTATAATAATTTATAGTGTTTATTTAAAACATACTGTATGATTCATCAGAAAACGCCATTTTCCTTTACACAAATATCATGAGATTAAACCACATTACGGTATACTGAATGAACAGTTACAAGACAACAGCAGCTGAATGATCCCAGAATAGGATACCAAGTCTGGACACTGTGAAAAAAACAACAAACTGAAAGATGCATTGACACATCCTATGTACTTGTTAAACCAATCATGTGTATTCTTTTCTGTCAAACCATTTTTGGCAAATGTTTGTGACAGCAGTTTTCTGAACTTATAAAGACTGCTCAAAGGGGATGTACCTCGTGGAGATAAGTGGAATTCATCACGTGTGTTGAGTTTCCTTATCTTCCCAGCTGGCTGTAAGGAAAATTAATAAAATAGGAGCAGCGTTTCTCATACCATGATCCAGGGGTAGGAAACCTCGTCACCCCAACATTTCTGGGGGCTCGTCCGGGATCCCCAACTGCCTGTTTGTACTGACGAATATCCACTTGAAAATTTGGAACTGCAGAAGCAATTTCCGATCGGTGAGTATTGAAAAATAAATGCGCATTTGCGCTTTTCAATGCTCTCTTCTGAGCTTCCTAATTAGTATTGTAGGGTTCAGTATGGATGGGCTAATCGGGGATCTATGAATATATTGTATGCCAAACCTGCTCTTTTAAAGTATAAGTTGTCTTGTCTTGAAGCGAGTGAAAGGAGTGTGATTGTATGTGTGTTAACTGTGAGATGTATATAAAGTAGGGATGTGCAGGCTCGGATAGGTTCAAGTTTGCACGTTGAGTTCGGATTTTTCCCTCCAAAAAAACGGAACTCAGAAAGAGGCAAAACGTCATCTTGCATGGATAAACATCATCATTCCTGGAAGTCCAGGAATGATGATGTTCGTCCATGCAAGATGACGTTTTGCCTCTTTCTGAGTTCCGTTTTTTTGGAGGGAAAAATCCGAACTCGACGTGCAAACTCGAACCTATATGAGCCTGCACATCCCTAATATAAAGGAACCAGATCTTTAAATGATCAACCAAAGACTGCACTTCTCATCTGCAATTAGAGGCTTGTCCTGTCTTTTGAGAGGTGTGACCCCTGGGTTGAGACATTCACTGATCTCCTTGCTCTCATAGTAGCTGTAAGAAGTGACACCTAGTGCCTAAGCATGGCAAATGTGTTTAGGAGTGCAGAGAAAGGTGCCCATTGATTCGGGATAGGGTCCTTCATGTTTCCTCGTTGGTACCCCTAGGGGCGCCTGGGGCTGAAGGGATGTACATGTTATTCATCTGTGTAGCATGCCAGAAGGATTAGAACAGTGGGTCATAATCTGTGGGAGTGTTATAGTGAAATTGGGAATACTGTAATGTCTTTTGAAGGACAGGGATAACAGGTCTCTAGAGTCTGATATATGAACCACATATAACTAAAATATGAGGGGTGTACTTGTGTAGTTATATTACAGTAAACCAGATCATTTATAAGTCCTGATCTAATAGCTGTAATAAATCAGAGGATCCCTGTGGTATATACTTGCCTCAAAGGGTGTTAACATATTTGGCTACCAGGATAAAGACTGGGCTGGACTAATAAATTAGCTACCCAGTAATTTGTGCAGGGATAGTTCAGTAGTAGCTTGTGCAGTTATTAAGGGGTTGCCAGCTGATAGGCATTTGAAGCTGATAAGATAAGATAAGAGGTTTTGTTGTATATTTACCCAGTAGGAATGCAGGAATAAGTGAATGTTCTTTTGAATAAAATAAAGATTCCTCAGGGTATTCAGGAATAACTAGGAGCGGTAACCCATAATAGGGGCTCAGGGCAGTACAGGCATGGTAAAAGAATTACCATGTGCTCCTGCGGATCTAGTCGAATCCAGGGAGGGGAAAAGTGCACATAAAGATATTCAAAAGATACTACAGAAAGCAGGGATGCCCAGTGTGGGTTCCCTGGATCCTGTAAGATGGGAAACCTTTGCAAAAGAAAACAAGGCTTGGATAGAGTGTAAGAAAGTAGGCAAGCAAGTACAGGCCTGGTTAGAGGTAGCCAAAGACATACATAAAGAACAGGAGGTAACACAAGACACTGAGTTTATGGAAGATTGTGGTCCAAATACTGTGAGGCCTGTCCCAGTGATCCCTTTTGTAAATCAACAGGCATCACTAACAGCCCCAGATTTAAGCCCAAAATACCCAAGTTTGGCTCCATTTACCACACCAGTAAGGGATGGCAGGAAATGCCCAGGAGGTGGTAAATGTGTACCTAATGCTAACACTAATTGCCCATTTTGTGGGAATCAAGTGCCCTGGTCAGGGGAACCCTGTGATCAACAAGGCTTAACCAGATCACCTCATTATCCATCACCTCCACACTTAGCACCAGTTACACCACCAGCTCCTCCTCTGCCTTATGCAGGAGGAAATTTCAGCCCCATTCCCATACAAGGGGGGCAGGTACCTTAATGCCTTGGATGTTTAATAAAAACAGACACAGGACACAGGTGTGCAAGAAGCCACAGGCACTAATGATGAACCTTGCGGCTGTGAACACTGTGGGGGTGAACAGATGTATTTTCAGAAAGGGACAGGTCCACCCCAATAGCAAAACACATCTATAGAGGCTTATCCTGTAACTACACAGGAGGTGTTTGAACCAAATCCCCAGAATGCAGCAGTTATGATAAGAGTAAGAACCAAAATTCAGTATAGACCCTAGACAGACCAGAGATAATAGGAAAGTATCTCCAGAAGAAGCAAAAAGGAAAGGGTTAGGTTTCTTCTGCCATAAAGCAGGGCACATGAAAAGGGATTGTCAGAAATATAAGGAATGGGCAGAGAAAAGGGAGCAATTTGGAGTAAGGGTTCAAACAGCACATAGCCCATAGGAAATAGGCCGTCCAGTCTCAGGTCCCCCACAATCCATTATTAATGCCTCAGGTCCCAAGGGAATAATACAACTGACACTACCTGGGGGGGCACAAATTGACTGTATAATAGACACTGGCGCAAGCCGTACCATTTTAAGGGCAGAAGATGTTCACAAGAAATATGTTACAAATCAGACAATTCCTGGAACAGGACTAACAGGACATACCATATCCTTACATGTTAGTAAGCCCATAAATATTGCAATGGGGTCAGAAGAAATTAAAGTGCCTGTAGAATTCCTGACCTCCACATCCTGTCCAGTTAATTTGTTAGGAGCCGATATCCTTAATGAATTACAAGCTACCATTGAGTACAGGGATGGTAATGTAATACTGAAAGGAAATACAGGGCAGGATCTTCAATGTCAGCTAGCAGCAGCAATATATTTGCTGCAACACCAGACACAGATAGAAGTGATGATCCCTGACTGGCTTTCAGAAGTCCCTGAAAAATTATGGTCTAAGGATAAAACAGATGTGGGATTACTGGATGTACAACCGGTTACACTCACCAGGTGTAGTGCCAGTAAAGATTAAATAATACCCATTGACCAGAGATCAGGGAAAGGCCATACAGCAGCATATTGCTGCATATCAGAAAACAGGGGTTATAAGAGAATGTAGGTCCCCATGGAGCACCCCTTTATTTCTGGTAAAAAGGAAGGTGGGGGCAGATGGTAAACAGGAATACCGGATGGTGCATGATCTAAGAGAGGTAAACAAATGGTTGGTGGTGGACGTACCTATAGTGCCTAATCCACACACCTTATTAAACCAAATGCCAGCAACAGCAACTCATTTCACAGTAATAGACTTGGCTAATTTATTTCTTTATTTATTTTTTCTGTACCTCTTACATCAGAGTGTCAGCTTTATTTAGCTTTTACAAACATGGGCAAACAGTATTGCTGGACTAGATAACCCTAAGGAGGGGCAACCTCTCCATCTGCATTTACAGAGGCAATGTCCATCATACTGCAAGGGTGGAGACCACAGTTTGAGACCACCCAGTTGTTGCAGTATGTGGATGATTTGCTCCTATGTGCAGATACAGAGGGACAGTGTCAAAGTGAAACTAAATCATTACTTATTTTTCTGTGTGAACAACATTGCAGAGTGTCAATAGAAAAATTGCAAACAGCTCAAGCACAAGTTACCTTTTTAGGACATTGTATTTTTCAAGGTATAAGACATTTGACACAAGACAGGATATCAGCTATACAGACAGTGCCAGAGCCCACTACCACCAGGAAACTCAGAGCATTTCTAGTTCTAATAGAGTATTGATGGAATGGATTCCCAACGCATCCCTCATAATGCAGCCCCTCTATGATGCGTTGACAGATACAAAAGACAAAACAGTAATATTAACATCAGAACAGAAGAAAGCTTTTATGCAGATAAAAACTGCAGTTACCCAAGCACCAGCATTAGGATTACCCAGATATGACAGGCCTTTTATGTTATTCTGTCATGAAACATAAGGACATGCTCAAGGGGTATTAGTGTAGGAACATGGTGGTAAACAACGGCCCCTAGCATATTATTCATTGCAGCTTGATAGTATAATCACAGGAGCACCCTCTTGTATAAGAGCAGTAGCAGTTGCAGCTATGCTTAAAGACAAGGCAGCAGATTTAGTGCTGGACCACTCATTGATCATACAGGTTCCCCACTCAGTAACAGAAATACTTAACCAGGCCAGAACTAAGCATCTTTCTGCAGCCAGGTTAACTAAGTATGAGGTAGCCCTACTAAGCCCTACCGATGTGACCATTAAGAGGTGCACAGTGTTGAATAATGCTACATTGCTTCCAACGCAGGATTCAAAAGAGGGGAATAGTGAGGGAGGCATACATACACCTGTTGATAACATACCAGGTAATGGCAATAAGGAACACAACAGTGAGGATGATGAGGGGGATAATGTACTGCAAATACAGTCACATAAAAATACAAATCAAAATTTTTCTGACCATGATTGTCTTGAACTTATGAAAATGCAAATGAAGGAACTAGAAAATGTAACAGATGTTCCCTTATCTAATCCAGAATGGGAATTGTTTGTAGATGGTTCTAGATATTATCATGAAGGGTCCCCAAGAACAGGGTATGCAGTCACCCCCTTAGATGAGGTATTGATTCAGCAACCACTCCCACCTTCCTGCTCAGCACAGGAAGCAGAGTTGAGGGCACTCACTGAGGCATGTATAATGGCTGAAAATCAGACAGCAAACATTTACACTGACTCCAGGTATGCCTGGGGTGTGGCCCATGATTTCGGGCCTATTTAAAAGAGTAGGGATTTTATGGGCTAGGCTGGTAAAACATTAAGAATGGTAAGCTCATTAGATTGTTGTTTGCAGCCTTACAGCTTCCAAGTAGAGTAGCCATTTTAAAGGTGCAAGCACACACCAAGGAGAAAACAGCTGAGGCCAAGGGGAATGCCAAAGCAGATGCTGCGGCTAAGCAAGCTGCCCTGTTAGCTATCCCAGTCCTCTATGGTATAGCAACAGACACAAAGAAAGACCCCTTGGACATACAGGCTTTACACCAGTTTCAAGAACAAGCCATAGAAGGTGAAAAGAGAGGCTGGGAAAAAGAGGGAGACACTTGTGTTAATATGCATTGGGCTAAAGCCACCAGGTGGTGCCTCCCAAGAGCCTTATATCCCCTGATGACCCAGCTGGCCCATGGTCCAGTGCATAATTCAAAGGAGGCCATGGTAAACACGGTGCTCCAGCACTGGATAGCACCAGGCTTTAATGCAGCAGCTACAGCATACGTAGCATCATGCCAGGTGTGTGGGAAACACAATCCAGGACAGACAGTAAACGTACCACAAAGGCATACACCTAAGCCATTATACCCGTTTCAGAAACTGCAGATAGACTATATTCAGTTGCCTAGGGTGGGGACATATGAGTATGCCCTCATTTGTACAGACCTCTTCTCTAACTGGCCAGTGGGTGTGTAGATACTAAATGGTACCCTCAAACTAAAGATACAAAAGATGATGGCACAGACAGGCAAGACATGGGTGGACTGTCTGCCTATAGCTTTATATTCAATAAGAACCACCCCCAGTAAGAAATATAAGTTGTCACCTTATGACATACTATTCTTAAGACCTCCTAAGACAGGGTGTTAGTTCTCCCCAACAGTTGCAGCACAATCATGCAGATTTAACAGACTATGTAGCTACTCTTTGTAATCAAGTGAATAACATCCATTCTTTAGTTTTCTCCTCCCTTCCAGACCCAGAAGCGGTACCTGGTGTACATTCATTGGAACCGGGCGATTGGGTATACACTAAGAGACACATCAGAAAGTCTCTGGAGCTAAGATTTGATGGTCCATATCAGGTTCTGTTGACTGCACCAACTTCAGTGAAAATTGGAGGAAAGAGCACGTGGATACAATCTCACATTGCAAGAAGTTGGTGGTCAAGATTGAACCACCATCATGAATCCTTTTTGTGTGATAATGTTGGCTATACTTAGCCTAAGGGTATAGCGCACACACCAGGGGACAACAGGAGGACAAATAGAGTACTCTAGGGTGGTATATGGTAACCAGGCTTACCAGTTACATAGATTTAATGTATCCTGGTCAGGAGGTTCGATATATGTAAAACGTTTGGAACAATATAATATAAGGCATCTCTACTGGGCACCAAGGGAGCATGATAATATTACTATCATAAGTGGAATAAAAATTAAGTGTTGTACTGATAAGTTCACGGGCTCTAAAGGATTTAAGAAAACATGGGCATAGGGAAGTCAGTGTGTCAATAGTACGGACCCTGGTATACCCATAGGAAGCCCAACAACTATAGAAAGAGGTGTAGTGCTAGTTTGCACTAATACCACACAATTACCAAATAATTCAGTAATAATGACAAGGATGTACGTCCTAAATAGGAAGCCCACTATAAAGAATGACTCACTAGTTAAAGTTCCCTTCACTTGTGTAAATGTGGGTACCCAAAGACAAACCACTATATTAAGATTTAATATTTCTTTCCCCCCAGATCCAAAATGCTATAGCAGACAAAAGAGAGAATGGTATGATACATTGCTAGGAGCATCAGGTACAGGTATAGGGTTACTTAATAGTATAGATATAGAAACTTTAGCCAGTAAAATGAGTAATGCAGGAGAAGATATGAGAAGATTAGTTACAATGCAAGCTACATGGATACCTACAGTATTTACCCCATTACAGGCCAGTATATCTTGGGATAATGAATATTTACAGGCGTTCAATAGCACATTGTTTAACACACTTTACCTGTCAACAAATGTTTCTGAACTGTTTAATTGGACTGAATGTTCCCTCAGAACCATGCATCAACATATGCAAAAGGGTAAAGCACAAACACAGTTAATGACAGGTAACGAACAAGTATACAGAAGGATGTTTAATATATCTTCTTTGTTATGGATACAAGTTCAGCTAAAGAAGATGTTGTGTACTGACAACTTTTGCACGGGTGAAGTTCATGTGTATAATGTCACACAGAGACAGGTGATGTGTAAGTACTTCATCTTACCAGTCCCCTAGTAGACAACTATTGGAGGCACTCAGTTGTGGACTCCCCAGATGAGAGGTACACAGATAGACACCAATAATAGGACACATGACTTATCCCTATGTACTGATACTGATGATGGATTAGTATGTCCTCAGCAAACACAGCTATATGAGCCTTGTAAGTTAGAACACCCAACCAGTGTATGCAACTGGGAATTGCATGATAAAGAGGTGGATATGTTTATAGAGGTAGAGCCTCCGGTTATATGCCTAGTCACATATGATATGAATACAACTTCCCTCTATAATTTACCAAATCCTTTTTCTGGATGCTTATTTAACGTTACACACCTCAGGTTGAAGAACATTACTTATGTGACCTATGCGAAGAGACAAGAAGATGTACAGTTTGAATTTCAGGTGACTGAGATACCTCCCCATAACCTTACAGTTATTCTCCAAAGTATCATTAATGCCATTAATAATACAGACAAACTTGCTCACCACTTACAGAAAGTAACTATTCTGCCCATCATGCACAAATGCAGACAATTGTAGAAGCAGAGAAATTGGTGGAAGTAGCCACACAATTAAAAGATAATGTACAGCACCATTGGTGGGATGTGTTCACAGGTAACTCACCTTCAGTCAAAAGGATGTTTAGTGGTCTCATTCACCCAGTAATCGTTATAATCATTGTATTAATCTTGCTCATTCTGTGGAATTGCTATATATCTTATAATATCAGAAAATGGTAAATAAGGCATCTGCACCTGTAGGGACTCTCTCTATCACACATAAGAAGAGAGCCTCCGAGTGGGAAGAGTGTTCAGTGTGTGAAAGAATTACATTGATCACACCTGAGAAGAAATGTGTTTTCTGTAGTACTGATGTCGGAAGAAACCCCTCTTTCTAGGGAAAGATGCGCCAGGATTCTTGGTATTCAGGTGATGAATGATGCTTGTATCTACTTGCATAGGGTGACTATGGAAGTAATATAGTTACTATGAAAGCCATGACTCCAGTAAGGGAAAGATAGTATGTTTTAATAAAAAGAGGGGATCGTGAGAGTCTATAATAATTTACAGTGTTTATTTAAAACATACTGTATGATTCCTCAGAAAAAGCCATTTTCCTTTACACAAATATCATGAGATTAAACCACATTACAGTATACTGAACGAGCAGTTACAA
Organism: Taudactylus pleione; assembly: GCA_031769625.1. Classification (NCBI taxonomy): domain Eukaryota; kingdom Metazoa; phylum Chordata; class Amphibia; order Anura; family Myobatrachidae; genus Taudactylus; species Taudactylus pleione. Next base: position 284,632 of record JAUIMM010000360.1, on the reverse strand, counting down.
GACAGCAGCAGCTGAATGATCCCAGAACAGGATGCTAAGGGCCTGATTCAGAGCCGCTCGTAAGCGGCCGCTCATTCGCTCCGAGCGATGTTTGCCCAACTGCGCATGCGTACGGATCGTAATACGCATGCGCGAACCAGTCAGTGCGGCCAAAAATCATTTGTTTGCTAAATAGCGAATGCCTGCTATTTTGAGTGACAGAATGAGGCGTATGTGGGTGGTAACAGGGGAAGGTGCTTGGAAACGGGGAGTGGAGATCCGAACGCAGGCGTGCTTAAAGGTCAGAATACAACAGATGGGCGGTGGGCGCTCTCAGGATATTACTAACACTAGCTACACCACTAGCAGCTTACTCTTAGAGGTGTTCCAACCTCCTAGGTTTAGTGGTAGTGTCGGGAGAAGGGTAAGCGCTCTGTGATGTAGACTGATGTACTGGTTGTTCCCTATTATGTACACTACTTAGTAGATGTGTCTGGAAATGGAAGTTATAATTGTTTGTGAAGTTTTATGTGACAGCTATATCCTAACTTTTGAGCCAGTCCAAAATCTCGGTCCAACCGGTCAGCAATAACTGTGGGCAGAATCTTCCCTCTGAGTTAATCATTAGTGTGCAAAGTCAATGGTGACAAAAGAAACTGTTCATTAGTCAGTAACGAAATACCAGTATGTCTGCTGGGCAAAAACTGTGGGCAGTGTTTTCATTAAAAAGACTTGCAATAAAATCCTAATCCCGTATGCTGCTCCCGTTACTCCTTATTTGTTGCGTGTGCAGTAGTGAGCACCTTCTCTCTCTTCCATTCCACCTCAGGTACCTCAAAACAATGAGTGCGGTATCAGGATATTGTGGACACTGGTGTTGCAGATAAGGGTAGTTTGGATAGTACTTACCCTAAAAGGCTTCTGCTGGTCTCTCCTGGTAACCGGCTCCTCTCCCCGTGGATGTGAGTGAGGTGGCATACACTAATAATGTAACTAATGGGAGTATAGATAATCAGGATTTATTTAAATAAACAAACGGTCACATGACCATAGATCAAATTATCATCAGCATGAAAAATATTAAAAGTCAGTTGGGTGATAGGTGTCTGTCCCAATGCGTTTCGTCCACAGTTTTGGACTTTATCAAGGGCAAATTTGGTTCTCTGCATGTTCACCTACTTTATACTCTCATAGAAGTCCATTCGCGGCATTTCCCCGCCGCACTTCCGGGTTCGTCACTGTTCCCGCTCACGTGACTACACCCGCTCACGTGACGTGTCACGTGAGTTCCTTGTAACATGTCCATCTTGCACGAGCGTCATGCTCATATCGTCGCCCTCTTCTGTAATAACTTTGTATAGCGATATAGTCCTCTAGTGATTGAGTGTGCCTTAGGGTGCCATGCATGTACTACCCTATTGTTTGGTCTCCGGTGTCTCACTATGGCGGCGGCCATCTTGTGGAAGTTTCAGGACAAAAACATTCCTGCTGTCATTTTGAGCCATCTAAAGGCAGATATTCTGTAGAGTGATATTAGGTGACGATAATACACTGTTATATACAGTGTATTGCTGTTTATTAGTGCTCAATCCTGGGGGTAAGTTTGGATGTAACTTTATTAAATGTCCTTATCTTAAGATCTCCAAAATATTATGTACATTATATCAATTTCTTATTTAACTTTATTAAATAAGAAATAGATATAATGTACATAATACTTTAGATGGCTCAAAATGACAGCAGCAATGTTTTTGTCCTGAAACTTCCACAAGATGGCCGCCGCCATAGTGAGACACCGGAGACCAAACAATAGGGTAGTACATGCATGGCACCCTAAGGCACACTCAATCACTAGAGGACTATATTGCTATACTTGACGCTCGTGCAAGATGGACATGTTACAAGGAACTCACGTGACACGTCACGTGAGCGGGTGTAGTCAAGTGAGCGGGAACAGTGACGAACCCGGAAGTGCGGCGGGGAAATGCCACGAATGGACTTCTATGAGAGTATAAAGTAGGTGAACATGCAGAGAACCACATTTGCCCTTGATAAAGTCCATAACTGTGGACGAAACGCATTGGGACAGACACCTATCACCCAATTGACTTTTAATATTTTTCATGCTGATGATAATTTGATCTATGGTCATGTGACCGTTTGTTTATTTAAATAAATCCTGATTATATATACTCCCATTAGTTACATTATTAGTGTATGCCACCTCACTCACATCCACGGGGAGAGGAGCCGGTTACCAGGAGAGACCAGCAGAAGCCTTTTAGGGTAAGTACTATCCAAACTATCCTTATCTGCAACACCAGTGTCCACAATATCCTGATACCGCACTCATTGTTTTGAGGTAGCTGAGGTGGAATGGAAGAGAGAGAAGGTGCTCACTACTGCACACGCAACAAATAAGGAGTAACGGGAGCAGCATACGGGATTAGAATTTTATTGCAAGTCTTTTTAATGAAAACACTGCCCACAGTTTTTGCCCAGCAGACATACTGGTATTTCGTTACTGACTATTGAACAGTTTCTATTGTCACCATTGACTTTGCACACTAATGATTAACTCAGAGGGAAGATTCTGCCCACAGTTATTGCTGACCGGTTGGACCGAGGTTTTGGACTGGCTCAAAAGTTAGGATATAGCTGTCACATAAAACTTCACAAACAATTATAACTTCCATTTCCAGACACATCTACTAAGTAGTGTACATAATAGGGAACAACCAGTACATCAGTCTACATCACAGAGCGCTTACCCTTCCCCCGACACTATGCTTAAAGGTCAAAACGGGCGTTTTATGGGTGTGCATAATTAATACAGCAGCGTCATTGACCACGTCACTGGGTTATTTTATAGCCAGAACTGCTCGCAAAATTGTGGTAACAAAAACCAACCACAAGAATAGCGAGCAGTTCATACGCTGGTCGATGTACTCGATTAATCTAATAAATAGCGGACATGACGAAGGATGCGAGCAGCCAGGAGGCGTATTTTTTCAAAAAACGACAGCAAGTTTTGTTCGCTCGTTCAGACAGAGGCGTGAACAGAACGCAAAGAGCGAATGGTTCATTTGAATAGCCACCCCTATTTTCTGAACGAGCGAGCGCAAATAGCGTCCGGCTCTGAATCAGGCCCTAAGTCTGGACATTGTGAAAAAAACGACAAACTGAAAGATGCATTGACACATCCTATGTACTTGTTAAACCAATCATATGTATTCTTTTCTGTCAAACCATTTTTGGCAAATGTTTGTGACAGCAGTTTTCTGAACTTATAAAAGACGGCTCAAAGGGGATGTACCTCTGAGAGCTGAGTGGATTCATCACAAGTGTGTGTTGAGTTTCCTTATCTTCCCAGCCGGCTGTAAGGAAAATTAATAAAATAGGAGCAGTGTTTCTCATACCATGATCCAGGGGTAGGAAACTTCATCACCCCAACACCAGTCAGATACAGACAGACAGACAGATATGAGATACTGTAGATAGAGAGATAGATAAATATTAGATAGATAGATATGAGATAGAAAGATAGATATGAGATAGATAGATATGAGATAGATAGATAGATAGATAGATAGATAGACAGCAGTGAGACAGAGACAGTCAGACACAGACAGACAGACATATATGAGATACTGTAGATAGAGAGATAGATAAATATTAGATAGATAGATATGAGATACTGTAGAAAGATAGATAGATAGACAGACAGACAGTCACATAGATTGATAGATAGATATGAGATAGATTGATAGATAGGTAAATAGATATGAAATACTGTAGATAGATAGATATGAGATACTATAGATAGATATATAGATAAATAGATATGAGATAGATAGATAAATAGACAGTCAGACAGTCAGATAGACAGATATATATGAGATAAATAGATACATAGATATGAGATACTGTAGATAGAGAGATAGATAAATATTAGATAGATAGATATGAGATACTGTAGATAGATAGATAGATAGATAGATATGAGATACTGTAGATTAGGGGTATGCACCGGCCACTTTTCGTGTTTTGTGTTTTGGTTTTGGATCTGGATCTTCGTGTTTTGGATCTGGATTGGTTTTGCCAAAACCACCCTTCCGTGTTTTGGGTTCTGGGTTTTGTGTTTTGGATCTGTATTTTTTTGGAAAAAAGCATAAAAACAGCTAAAATCACAGAATGTGTGGGTTTTTCTACTCCTATGCTATTATTAACCTCAATAACATTAAGTTCTACTCATTTCCAGTCTATTCTGAACACCTCACACCTCACAATATTGTTTTTAGGCCAAAAGGTTGCACCGAGGTAGCTGGATGACTATGCTAAGCGACACGAGTGGGCGGCACAAACACGTGGCCCATCTAGGAGTGACACTGCTGTGGCAGACAGGATGGCAGTTTGAAAAACTAGGCCCCAAACAGTACATAATGCAAAGAAAAAAAAGAGGTGCAAGATGGAATTGTCCTTGGGCCCTCCCACACAGGGGTGTATCTGGTGCCCCCCTACCTCTGCTAGCAGTTAGCCTGGAGGGCCACTTATTTACTTTAAAATGACTAATTATGGGAGCCTCATTTAAAGAATGAGGCTCCCATTTCTACCACCACTTTGATTAACTTTTTGGGGGCAAGGGGGTATTAATGGGCAATAGGGGCACCTAAGAATCTGAGAGGAAGGGGGGCTTCCTGGGTAACACGGGCACCCTCATATATATACTTAACTCACTGACACTTCAAGTTCTGCCCCCCAATTCCCTCCCCTCCCTGCTTGATGTGCACACAAGCAAGCTGGAATCCAGGAAGTGGCGTCCCTACCTGTCTTTGCAGTGCACCCGGTGCATTGGGCTTGTAGCCTTGGGAAAGATTTCTGGACTGCACACCCTGAATATATATATAATGGGAGGTGCTACCTGATGAGACAAATTGCAGGCACAAAAACAGACAAATCTCAGGTGCACAACTCCAAATTATTAATAATATATAAATGCAATAACATTTTGCAAATCAATAGAGGTTTTTAGCATAATCTTGGCCAAGGTTATGGGCCTACCCACCATATCCAGGTAACCTCTGTAGGGTAGGTCCCTAACATACTACGATTCAAATCCAGAGCGCAGGACACCCCCAAACTAGCCCAGCTAAGCCGCCCCAGGGCACCGCTATAGTAAAAAAAGTGCAGTGTGAAAGAGATAGTTAGGAGCAGCTACTGCTGCATATAAAGAATGAAAATAAAAAGTGAGGTACATATATAATAAACCTCTATTGATTGCAAAATGTTATTGCATTTATATATTATTAATAATTTGGAGTTGTGCACCTGAGATTTGTCTGTTTTTGGGCTTGTAGCCTTGTACTGCGCCCGCCGGGTAATCAGGGGGCGTGGCCTCATGGGTAGGGGTGTGGCATAGTGGCCCAAACACTCGGGGTTTTTTTTCACACCGGGGGCGTGGGAGATGCAGGCTGGCTTTGGGCACCAGCCTATGTGAAGTGCCGGCTCCCTCACTATGCTAGGAGCCGAGTGCTGCGCGTAATGCAGCACCCGGTTCCTGTCACTGCGGGGGAGCCAGCACTTTGCTAGTGAGTCCAGGCATCCCTCCCCATGCCATCCCCAGTGTGATATGGCCGCCTATGCATAGCAAGGCAGCCGTATCACAGATTGCCAATGCCTTGTTATTAGTTATGTACCTACAGGGCTTCCGTTGCCCTGTAGGACAAAGATCATGTGACGTGACCGTGGTTGCCGCCGACAGTCACTGGAACGCAGCAGGTGAGCTGGACACTGGGGCCCTTTGCTATCTATGGAGGTGGCCCACAATGCTCGGCGATAGAGCGGCCCGGGTGCACATGGCAACCTGCCGCCCCGGCCCAGTCCGCCACTGCGGCACCACCCTAGTTACAGCCCTGGACTGGCACTGCTGGGTGGCACCCCCCAACGGCCGGTGCCCCTGGCGAGTGCCATCCCGGCCAATATGAAGATACGCCCCTGCTCCCAGACACCCTTATGTTGTATAAACAAGACTTTAACAAACCAATCATTTCAGCGCCAGGGTCTGCCACACGACTGTGGCTGAAATGATTGGTTCATTTGGGTCCCCACAAAACAAGCTGGCAATTAATCTGTCCCTACAGCAAAAAGGAGAGGGGGGGGAGGAGCAGGTGCACACTATAAGCACTAAGAATACAAATGATCAAAATATCTATAATAGACTGCAATAATTAACATGGTTTTAAATGTAAGGTTTCTTAGTACATGTTTGGCCAAAGATGTTTGCCCACCTACCACGTCACGGTGAACCTTATACAGGTGGGTCCCTAACATCTCTAATACTAATACGTAGCAAGGCGGCCGTATCACAGATTGCCAATGCCTTGTTATTAGTTATGTACCTCAAGGGCTTCCGTAGCCCTGTAGGACAAAGATCATGTGACGTGATCGTGGTTGCCGCCGACAGTCACTGGAACGCAGCAGGTGAGCTGGACACTGGGGCCCTTTGCTATCTATGGAGGTGGCCCACAATGCTCGGCGATAGAGCGGCCCGGGGGCACATGGCACCCTGCCCCCCCGGCCCAGTCCGCCACTGCGGCACCACCCTAGTTACGGCCCTGGACTGGCACTGCCGGGTGGCACCCCCCCCAACAGCCGGTGCCCCTGGCGAGTGCCATCCCGGCCAATATGAAGATACGCCCCTGCTCCCACACACCCTTATGTTGTATAAACAGGACTTTAACAAACCAATCATTTCAGCGCCAGGGTCTGCCACATGTCTGTGGCTGAAATGATTGGTTCATTTGGGCCCCCACAAAACAAGCTGGCAATTAATCTGTCCCTCCAAATTGCCTCTTTTTCCTGTCAGTACAGGCACGGACTGTCTGACATTCCTACTTGGATACTGTCACCAGTGTAATCCTCCACCATTCTGCCAATGGTGACAGTATCATATGCAGTGACAGTAGACATATCAGAAATTGTTGCCAGGTCCATCAGTCCGGACCAGATGTCCAAACTTGGTCCTGCCTGCCCTGCATCACCGCCAGCGGGTTGCTTAGGATACCTAAGTTGTTTCCTGGCAGCCCCAGTTGCGGGAGAAAATGAAGAAGGAGCTGATGACGTGTCACGTTCCGCTTCAGCTGACAGTGTTTTCACCAGCAGGTCTTTGCACCTCTGCAGGCTTGTGTCGACCCGAAAGAGAGACACCACATAGGCTTTAAACCTAGGATTGAGCATGGTGGCCAAAATGTAGTGGTCTGATTTCAACAGATTGACCACCCTTGAATCCTGGCAAAGCGAATAAAGGGCTTCATCCACAAGTCCCACATGCCGAGCGGAATCGCTCCATCCTAGCTCCTCCTTCACTTTCTCCAGCTGCTTCTGCAAAAGCCTGATTAGGGGAATGACCTGACTCAAGCTGGCAGTGTCTGAACTGACTTCACGTGTGGCAAGTTCGAAGGGCTGGAGAACCTTGAAATCATTCTCCATTGCGCTTGAGTCAGGTGCATACCCCCTCCTTTGCCTATGTCGTAGGTGGATGTATAGGCTTGAATGGCCTTTTGCTGCTCCTCCATCCTCTGAAGAATATAGAGGGTTGAGTTCCACCGCGTCACTACCTCTTGCTTCAGGTGATGGCAGGGCAGGCTCAAGACTGTTTGCTCGTGGTCCAGTCTTCGGGACACAGTCACTAAATGGCAAAAGTGGCCAGAAATTTTTTGGGACACCCAAAATGTCTCCTGCACGTCCTTGTTGTGTTTCAGAAAATTCTGCACCACCAAATTTATTGTGAGAGCAAAACATGGGATGTGCTGGAATATGCCCAGATGTAATGCCCGCACAATATTGGTGGCGTTGTCAGATATCACAAATCCCCAGGAGAGTCTAAGTGAGGTAAGCCAATGGTCAATGATTTCCCTAAGTTTCTCTAAGAGGTTGTCAGCGGTGTGCCTCTTACTAAAACCGGTGATACACAGTGTAGCCTGCCTGGGAACGGGCTGGCATTTCTGAGCTGCTGCTACTGGTGACACTGCTGTTGTTGGTGCGTAAGGCAATACATCTACCCAGTGGGCTGTCACAGTCATATAGTCCTTAGTCTGCCCTGTTCCACTTGTCCACATGTCCATGGTTAAGTGAACATTGGGTACAACTGCATTTTTAGGACACTGAGGACACTTTTGCTGATGTTTCTGTACATTCACGGTATTGCCTGCCAAGTGAAGTGGAATCTAGACGGGATTTGGTACCGGGGACACACTACCTCCATCAGTTGTCTAAATCCCACTGCACTAATGGCGGATACCGGACACACGTCTAACACCAACATAGCAGTTAAGGCCTCAGTTATCCGCTTTGCTTAAGGATGACTGCTGTCGTACTTCATCCTCCTCGCTAAGGACTGTTGGAGGGTCAATTGTTTAGTAAAAGTAGTGGTGTTCCTACTTCCTCTCTGGGATGATGAACGACTCCCAGCAGCAACAGCAGCAGCAGCAGCAGTAGGCGTAGCAATGCAGGATCCTCCGGAGGAATCCCGGATAGGAGAGGAGTCAGTCATGCCAGTGACATGGCCTGCAGGACTACTTCTGATCCTGACTGAGGAGGAAATTGACGAGGAGGGAGTTGACGGTGTGGTTTGCAGGCGCTTGGATACAACAGGACAAAGGGATTTAGGTGTCCCTGGACTGCTTACGGTCTTAGCCAAAGTTTCTGAACTTGACTAACTTTTATGAACATGCTGCAGGTGCCGTATAAGGGAGGATGTTCCTAGGTGGTTAACGTCCCTACTCCTACTTATTCTACCTTTACATATGGTACATATGGCAAGACAGTTGTTGTCCGGATTTGGATAGAAATATTGCCAGACCAAAGAGGTGGAATGTTTGGTCTTCTGCCCATGAACCACCGTGATGGGCTTTTTCATCCCACGGACAACAACTGTCTCCCAAGGTCCTCCTTGTCAACTTCCTCCTCAGTGCCAGCTACAAATATATCCTCATCCTGTTGTACTTCAACAGTGACATCTTCAATTTGAATATCAGCAACTGGACTGTGGGTGCTCTTCCAGCACTTGCAGAGGGCGTGCAAATGGTGGAAAGAGCCACCTCTTCCCATCCAGTGCTGGGAAGGTCAGGCACTGCAACCACCACCACACTTGGACTCTCCTTGGCGATTTGTGATATCTTCTTAGAAAGCACAGTTCTTCGCTGTGCTTTTGCCAGCTTAACTCATTTGATTTTTGTAGCGGGATGAGGGCTTCCATCGTCATGTGAAGCTGAACCACTAGTCATGAACATAGGGATAGACCTTAGCCGTTCCTTGCCACTCCGTGTCGTAAATGGCATATTGGCAAGTTTACGTTTCTCCTCAGATGATTTAAATTTTTTTTAAGATCATTTTCCTGAACTTTGTCATTTGGGATTTTATATGCCCTCTACTATGACATTGGGCATCAGCCTTGGCAGACGACGTTGATGGTTTTATCATCTATGTCATGACTAGTGGCAGCAGCTTCTGTACTAGGAGGAAGTGGTTCTTGATCTTTCCCTATTTTATTTTTATCAGACAAATTTTTGTCCTCCATTTATGTTATATTGATATATACGTGCGGCTAAGGTGCACACAAACACAGAAAAATATATTTTTATTTTTTGGGGGATGGAGCACACTTTGGGGGTTATACCACCCTTCAACAGGCAAGCCAGCCAGGCCTTGATTTATGTCACAGGCGCACGCTTGGTGCTGCTACTTTGTTGATGCACGTGTGGCTACTGCGCACACAATTCACAAATATAGAAAAAATTTAATTTTTATTTTTTTGGGAGCGCACTTTGGGGGTTACAGCACCCTTTAACAGATGAGACAGCCGGCCCTTTACTCATGACACAGGCGCATGCTTGGCACTGCTACTTTGTTAATGCACGTGCGGCTACTGCACACACAATTCACAAACACAGAAAAAAATTATTTTTTATTTTGTACTTGGGGGGAGCACCCCTGATGGACAGATCACCCCCTGGTCAACACTACAGCACCCCTTTAGGACTACAGCCTTTATGGGACTCTGCGCAACACAGCCCAGCCAGCCCCTATAGACTTTGGAGTGGACACAGCCCCTATAGACAACAGCAGCACAACACAGCCCAGCCAGCCCCTATGACAGCAGCACAACACAGCCCAGCCAGTCCCTATGGACAACAGCACAACACAGCCCAGCCAGCCCCTATGGACAACAGCACAACACTGCCCAGCCAGCCCCTATGGACTTTGGAGTGGACACAGGGCCTGTTTCAGAGGCGCTCGCAGAAAGCGAGCGCTCGCTCTGAATCTGGATGGCCACTTTTTTTTTTAACCCAGCCTCCTGGCCACTCGCTAAGCTGTGGGTGACAACCCACAGCTTTAGCGGCCAGCCAGGTGATGGTCACCATTATCGCGACCATCGGGCTTACGACAAGACCCTTGTGGTAGGGTCTCATTCCCGCAAGTCCCAGTGAGCTTCCTGCGCTGATAGAGCAGGAAGCTCACTACTGACATCACGAGTGAGGTCAGTAAGGCCGCCCACAAATGGCAGGCGTTTCTTCAGGAACGCCTCCGTTTGTCCAGCTAACCCCCCCTCCCAGCCTACAAAAAGGCGTGAGCTGTCGATCAACATAGACAGCCACCCCGTTTGTAGCGATCCCTGGAGCAAATTAATTTCTCACTCGCTATGGGGCTTGCGCAAGCGCTTGCTGCACATGCGCAGTACCCCACCATCGACCCGCTTGCAAGCGCTACGTGCTTGCGAGCGAGTCTGTATCAACCCCACAAGCCCTATGGACAACTGACTGCACAACACAGCCCAGCCAGCCCTTATGGACTGAGTGGATACAGCCCCTATGGACCACAGCAGCACAACACAGCTCAGTCAGTCCTAACTCTCCCACCCTCTCTCTTCACTGTCCACAGCCGGAGTGAAAAATGGTGCAGACGTGGGGACCTTTTATTTAATCCAAAACCCACGATATCCGACATCAGGATGATGATGTTTTCCTCGAATTCAGATCCAAGTCAAACCCGAGCTGGACTCGGTTCCCGGCTCGGATAGGAGGGGCTCGGGGGAGTTCGGATTTCAGAAATCCGAACCCGCTCATCCCTACTGTAGATAGATATATGAGATACTGTAGATAGATAGATAGATAGATAGATAGATAGATAAAAAGACAGTCAGACAGACAGGCAGGCACTCATATAGATAGCTATATATTAGATAGATAGAGCTAGATAGACAGATATTAGATAGATAGAGATAGATACATAGATATGAGATACTGTAGATAGATAGATATATATTAGATATTGTGATAGAAGCACTTGAAAAGTGCTGAATGGCTTCTATGTGTGTCCCAGGTTTTTGTCCTATGTTTTCTAAGCCCGCAGGAGAAAGTCTGTTTGGTAAGCAGACTTGAGTCTCTGCTTTTTTGAAAAGCTGGTTGGGATCTGGAGGTGTGGGTGTGAGGAGAGGGAGGACTCCACCCACGGCCACTCCAGGTTTTGGGCCTTTCAGCCTGGTAACAGGCTCATTAGGGCTTCCAGCTGAGAGTGGCCAAGATATGCTTGGTTTGTTTGGGGCTGAGTGTCTCACCTGGGAGAGCAGGCAGGGAGTTTGCTCGGAGACACTTGAAAACCTATCTGTAGGTACTGTACTGTGCTTTGTTGCTGGTCAGGGTGTTAGGCCCTACCAGCCTTTGTAGAGAGGGAAACTTATGTGTTAGTTAGAGCCCAGACAGGGCTAGGATTTATGTTTATGATTTCTTTATTTGACTTATGTTTTGCACAATAAAGATGTCAGAGTTCAACCGGGGATCGGCCATCCCTTACCGTCCCGCCGGCTTCCTCTGACTTCCAGGGCAGTCGGGCGGCTGGCGCGGTGATGTGGGAGGAGCTGAGCATTCACCCTGTAGCTGTGGTGTCAGGCGACCTGGTGAGCGGGGATCGCAGTTTCCATCATGGGCGCCGCCATGACACTTTCCCTATGTCAGTACTTCCTTCCCTGAGTGGCTCGGCTGGTCAGCTGATGCTGTGGGCCTATCAGCAGGCTTCCAGGGGTATATATCCGGCTCCTGTGCTCCAGGTAGTTGCCTGAACAATCATTGTCACCGCTAGTGTAACTAGAGGAGTCTCGTTCCAGGTTTCCGTGCTTCCAGTGTGTTTCTTCCAGAGCTTCTGAGCTATCTCACCACAGTGCCTTACTATTAACAGCCTGTGTGAAAGCTAACCTCCATCTCTCCACAGTGCCTTTACTAATCAACAGCCTGTGTGGAAGTTTAACCTCCATCTCACCACAGTGCCTTTACTAATCAACAGCCTGTGTGCAAGTTAACCCTCCATCTCACCACAGTGCTTTTACCATCACAGCCTGTGTGCAAGTTAACCCTTCATCTCATCACAGAGCTTTTACCATCACAGCCTGTTTGCAAGTTAAACCTTCATCTCAACGCAGTGCTTTCACCATCACAGCCTGTGTGCAGGTTAACCCTTCATCTCATTGCGCCCTAGTGCATGATCTCCGGCCGGCAATCTGGTATATACTTCATGGGATATCCAGCTGTTACCTCAGCCTACCAATAAATCTCCACACCTCTCTAGCCAGCACCTCAAGTGCCTTTCTCCAGCCAGTTCTATCCCACTCCCCACGTGCCTATTCCAGGCATTACCCTTGGGCCACAGGTGTTTTGATTCTTTTCCCTGCAGGCCTTGGTCACCAAGTCAAAGGACTGCGACCTGCTTACAGGGAGCCGCACAAGCCCATATCCCGCTTGGAGGGTTCACTGGCAAACACCTCCTTGTTAGTTAGACTCCACACCATTGACTAGGCCTAGCCAACGACCAAGACTTGTGAATGTGGAGATCATACATCCAGGCCCCTCGCCTTTGCCTCCTCCCGCAGCCTCAGACCTTGGCTTTCAAAAACCCGCCTCCCAGCATGACAAAAGACTGGCACTGACCAGCTTGTACTCGCATCCAGACTGGTGTGCTGTTTCCCGGCTGCTGTGTGTGTGAGGAAGGAGTCCAGCTACCCCAGGAGAGGGACCCCTAACCCGACTGTGTCACAATATATAGATATGAGATACTGTAGATAGAGAAATAGATAGATAGTCAGACAGAGACAGACAGACAGCCAGATTAATAGATAGATATATATAGATAAAAAAACAAAGACAGACAAACAGGCAGTCAGATAGATAGATATGAGATAGATAGATATTAGATAGATATGAGATACTGTAGATAGGTAGAAAGATAGACAGACAGATATTAGATAGATAATATTAGATGGATAGATATGAGATACTGTAGATAGAGAGATAGATAGTTAGATATGAGATAGATAGATAGATAGTCAAACAGACAGTCAGATAGATAGATATGACAGATAGATAGATAGATAGATAGATAGATAGATAGATAGATAGATAGATAGATAGATAGATATGAGATACTATAGATAGATAGATAGATAGATAGATAGATAGATAGATAAAAAGACAATCAGACAGACAGGCAGGCACTCATATAGATAGCTATATATTAGATAGATAGAGATAGACAGATATTAGATAGAGATAGATAGACATGAGATACTGTAGATATTAGATATATAGATATGAGATACTGTAGATAGATAGATAGATAGACAGTCAGATAGAGACAGACAGATGGATAGATAGAAAGATAGATAAATATTAGCTAGCTATGAGATACTGTAGATAGGTAGATAGATAGATATATAGACAGATATTAGATAGATAGATAGATAGATATGAGATATTGTAGATAGAGAGAAAGATAAATATTAGATGGATAGATAAGAGATACTGTAGATAGAGAGATAGAAAGATAGATTGATAGATAGACAGTCAAACAGACAGTCATATAGATAGATAGATAGATAGATAGATAAATAGACAGACAGACACACAGAGTGAGTAGTAAGAAGGAGAGATACACAGAGTCACCATAGAGAGCAACAGGAGTGGAGGAGCAGGGAAGCACATCGGAACAGGCAGTGTCAGGTAACGTGTCTCTTGCAGGCTCCTGTTATACAGTATATACAGCTAGTAATGTACTAGGTAATCTGCATGTGTGTGCGGTCACATTACTGGCTATACACAGAGTCACCATAGAGAGTAGCAGGAGAGGAGGAGCAGGGAAGTATATGGGAACAGGCAGTATCAGGGTAATGTGTCTCCTGCAGGCTCCTGTTATACAGTATATACAGCTAGTAATGTACTAGGTAATCTGCATGTGTGTGCGGTCACATTACTGGCTATGCACACAGTCACCATAGAGAGTAGCAGGAGAGGAGGAGCAGGGAAGCACACCGGAACAGGCAGTATCAGGGTAATGTGTCTCCTGCAGGCTCCTGTTATACAGTATATACAGCTAGTAATGTACTAGGTAATCTGCATGTGTGTGCGGTCACATTACTGGCTATACACAGAGTCAACATAGAGAGTAGCAGGAGAGGAGGAGCAGGGAAGTATATGGAAACAGGCAGTATCAGGGTAATGTGTCTCCTGCAGGCTCCTGTTATACAGTATATACAGCTAGTAATGTACTAGGTAATCTGCATGTGTGTGCGGTCACATTACTGGCTATGCACACAGTCACCATAGAAAGTAGCAGGAGAGGAGGAGCAGGGAAGCACACCGGAACAGGCAGTATCAGGGTAATGTGTCTCCTGCAGGCTCCTGTTATACAGTATATACAGCTAGTAATGTACTAGGTAATCTGCATGTGTGTGCAGTCACATTACTGGCTATGCACACAGTCACCATAGAGAGTAGCAGGAGAGGAGGAGCAGGGCAGCACATGGGAGCAGGCAGTGTCAGGATAATGTGGGCATGATTCAGACCCGCTCGCGAGCGCTTGCAAGCAGGTCGATGGTGCCCTAGTGCGCATGCGCTCGATGGAGGGAGCTCCATTGTGCGCATGCGCGAGACCCGAATAGCGACAGCCAAGCAGTTGCTATGGGTCTCGCACAAAGGGGGCGTGCTGTCGATGTTGGGTGACAGCACGCCCCCTTTGGTGGGCATTCCGGGGGCGTGGCTGCCCAGGCGGAGGCGTTCCCATGGGAATGCCTACCGTCTGGGGCCGGCCCCACTGACATCACTAGTGATGCAGGCTCCTGTTATACAGTATATACAGCTAGTAATGTACTAGATAAGATAAATATTAGATGGATAGATATGAGATACTGTAGATAGACAGATAGATAGATAGATTGATAGATAGACAGTGAAACAGACAGTCATATAGATAGATAGATAGATAAATAGATAGATAGATAAATAGACAGACAGACACACAGAGTGAGTGGTAAGAAGGAGAGATACACAGAGTCACCATAGAGAGTAGCAGGAGAGGAGGAGCAGGGAAGCACATGGGAACAGGCAGTGTCAGGTAACGTGTCTCTTGCAGGCTCCTGTTATACAGTATATACAGCTAGTAATGTACTAGGTAATCTGCATGTGTGTGCGGTCACATTACTGGCTATGCACACAGTCACCATAGAGAGTAGCAGGAGAGGAGGAGCAGGGCAGCACATGGGAGCAGGCAGTGTCAGGATAATGTGGGCCTGATTCAGACCCGCTCGCGAGTGCTCGCAAGCTGGTCGATGGTGCCCTAGTGCGCATGCGCACGACGGAAGGAGCTCCATCGTGCGCATGCGCGAGACCCGAATAGCGACGGCCAAGCCGCCGCTACGGGTCTCGCACCAAAGGGGGCGTGCTGTCGATGTTCAGTGACAGCATGCCCCCTTTGGTGGGCGTGCCGGGGCGTGGCTGCCCAGACGGAGGCATTCCCATGGGAATGCCTACCGTCTGGGGCCGGCCCCACTGACATCACTAGTGATGTCAGTGGGAGTGCTTTTGGCTCTGATAGAGCCAAAAGCACTCCTGGGCTTGCGGCAGCAAGAACTTACCGCAGGGTCTCATCGCAAGCCCGATGGTCGCGATGGTCTTGACCATCGCGACCATCTTTTTGGCCGCTCGCATAAGCTGTGGGTGGTCACCCACAGCTGTGCGAGCGGCCAGGAGGCCGCTCCAATATTAGATAGGAGGGCCCTGATTCAGAGCGAACGCTCTTGTCAGAGCGTCCGGCTCTGAATCAGGCCCTGTTTCTCCTGCAGGCTCCTGTTATACAGTATATACAGCTAGTAATGTACTAGGTAATCTGCATGTGTGTGCGGTCACATTACTTGCTATGCACAGAGTCACCATAGAAAGTAGCAGGAAAGGAGGAGCAGGGCAGCACATGGGAACAGGCAGTATCAGGGTAATATGACTCCTGCAGGCTTCTGTTATACAGTATATACAGCTAGTAATGTACTAGGTAATCTGCATGTGTGTGCGGTCACATTACTTGCTATGCACAGAGTCACCATAGAAAGTAGCAGGAAAGGAGGAGCAGGGCAGCACATGGGAACAGGCAGTATCAGGGTAATATGACTCCTGCAGGCTTCTGTTATACAGTATATACAGCTAGTAATGTACTAGGTAATCTGCATGTGTGTGCGGTCACATTACTGGCTATGCACACAGTCACCATAGAGAGTAGCAGGAGAGGAGGAGCAGGGCAGCAGACGGGAACAGGCAGTATCTGGGTAATGTGACTCCTGCAGGCTCCTGTTATACAGTATATACAGCTAGTAATGTACTAGGTAATCTGCATGTGTGTGCGGTCACATTACAGGCTATACACAGAGTCACCATAGAGAGTAGCAGGAGAGGAGGAGCAGGGAAGCACATGGGAACAGGCAGTATCAGGGTAATGTGTCTCCTGCAGGCTCCTGTTATACAGTATATACAGCTACTAATGTATTAGGTAATCTGCATGTGTGTGCGGTCACATTACTGGCTATGATGTCACACAAGGGATGCTATTGCGTACTACTCACACGTCGCCATCACCAATATATTTTTGCCACAAGAATTACAAAGACAGAGATGAGAACATTTGAACATATCTTACATACTGTATATTTACAATCAATAATGAAATCACTTACATCGAGATGAGCATCGGAACATGAAATCACAACTAAATATCCATCATTTTTCATGGAGAAAGAGGCCGTGCAGGATTTTACCATCTGACAGAGAGGAAAGAATTACTGTAATTATGGGTCAAGATATAAATATTGTATAGTAAATGTTATTAAATGATTTCATGGAACATCAGAATAAAGTGTAAGTACTGGATTGTATTTATGTGTTTCTCTGACTGACACCTCCCCATCACCCCTGATCCCCCTGATCTGACCCCAATCTTGCCAGTCACCACCCCCAGCAACAAGCACCTGTGACCCCACTGGTCATGCTCCTCAGTCAGTGTTGGATTAAGGGGGAGGAGAAGGGCCAAGTAGCCCCGGGACCCCTCTTACAGGCCCCTCCAACCGCAGCTACTTAATTTGAGAGATCAGCACCACTATGCCCTGTCTCTTTCAGCTAGCCTGGGGTCACCGGGCATTTTTATCCACCACAGTTCCTTCAGGAGGCCTCTCCTTGTGCAGCCGTTACAAGTCCAGTCCAGGACTTGTCTCCTGCCAGTATTCCTCCTGCTCCTGACCATGCTTCTAGGTTGCCGGTTGCTAGGAGACCAAGACGTCAGAGGATTTCACATGTTTCCTCCTAGTGTTGCCTGATTGGCACCTGATCCTATTTGAACTTCCTGGACTGTGGCTGCCCTGTCGGCTATAGAGTTTTCATGTGGAACTTTTGGTTATGCACCTGCTCTCTTTGCATCCAGACTTCCAGCTATAAGCTGTGTATTCTGCTCACCGGCTTCTAAGTGACCCAAGTTCTCTGGGTCCAAGCAACACTGTCTACAGAGCCCTCCAGGCCATACATCTATCCTGCTTCTACACCACGTTCCAAGCATCACTGTCTATTAGGCCCTCCAGCACTCTTCTTTAACACGTTTCAAACATTGCTGTCTACTAGGCCCTCCAGGCCATCCAGCAATTCTGCCTCTACACCACGTTTCAAGCATCGCTGTCTACTAGGCCCTGCATGCCATCTAGCACTCCTGCTTCTACACCACGTTTCAAGCATCACTGTCTATTAGGCCCTCCAGGCCATCCAGCAATCCTGCATCAACAGCACATTTCAAGCATCGCTGTCAGCTAGGCCTCCTGGCCATTCAACAACTTTAGTTTGGGCTGTAAGTCTACAGTATATTCTATTGACTGTCCTATTGTATCAGCTCCTTATTACATCATGGACATGTTGTGTTTGTACTGGCCCTCCAGGTCCACCATATCATTTATAAAGTCAACTGCCATGATTTTAATATTGTGACTGTTCTATGATGTGCTTCGTACCTCCCATACCTCAATCTCGGTCCTAGCAATTTCTAGAGCATCGTAACAGCAGCATTGCCGCATGCGTCCCTCTCCTCTAGCATCCCACATGTACTGACCCATATGCTGGGTTCCCTGGACCCTACTACTGCCCAAAGGACTGCCAAACTGCTCTATAGCACCACCGGTTATGTGCACAAGCCCCCTGCTGGGCATCCCACTAGTATAGAGCCTGTTGGTGCGTTCTGCAACAGGTGCACTACAATGTCTAGAAACCCCTGGCTCCATGCTGTCACTGTAATACTGCTGGTAAGATGCTTGAAAATACCGCTGTTATTACAGTGTTAACCCCTACATTACCATTACTGTGGTCCTGCATAAACCCTGTACCTGCTGTTTACCAAGTAAACCCAGCACCCTGGCTGAGAAACCTCTGTGTGGCCTTAGAGTCACTTTCCCATCCGCTGTGCACCTATTGTGACCACCATCCCAATAGGCTGGTGGCGGAGGACGGAGATTAGTGGAATTGCTCCCCATGCTGCCTGAGAGGAGACTCCAGAGTCTGCCCCCTGCTGGAGGATTGCTGGTAGGACCTGCCCGCTGCTGCTGCAGCCTCAAGGAGGTACAGGGGGAAGAGGCACATGCAAAGCGCATAGGCAAACGCAGGGAGGGTTTCCGTCTACCTGGAAACCCCCCTCCCGAGCCCACACCATGACCACAACAGAAATAGTAATATAATAGAATTTTACCAGTGCTGCATGTTCTTCTCAGTATCACAAATGAAATAATTAGCACCACCTGTGGATCTTTTAAAATGTATCAGCCAGTAATAAATAATCTGTGCACCAACTAGGAGAACTGGAAAACATGCACTGTTAGAGATGCACTGCTATAGAGCCCAATATGTACATATATGTCCAGGGCAGTGCTAGGTTCTTCTGCTGCTCCTCCAGGCTCCCGGACTTGCTCCAATAGTCTGGAATGGTGCCCACATCTAATATAAATACATTCAGCTCAGGCAGTATGGCCCTACTGGCACATCTAATGGGTTACTGTGATCCTGTATATGCTGGAATTATGACACACAATACACTATGTATGACACATATAATGGGTTACTGTGATCACTGCTCCTGTATATGCTGGAATTATGACACACAATACACTATGTATGACACATATAATGGGTTACTGTGATCGCTGGTCCTGTATATGCTGGAATTATGACACACAATACACTATGTATGACACATATAATGGGTTACTGTGATCACTGCTCCTGTATATGCTGGAATTATGACACACAATGACACACTATACACTATGTATGACACATATAATGGGTTACTGTGATCGCTGGTCCTGTATATGCTGGAATTATGACACACAATACACTATGTATGACACACATTACACTTTGATGCTTATTAAAGCTGGTTAAGTACTAATTCTGCCCTCTTCATTGACTGGCCACACTCTCTCTAAAATTAAGCATTTGGAAACCCCCCTTTGGAAATCCTGCGTTTGCCACTGAAGCTGGCACAGCCATGGGCACACTTGCCTGCTCTTCTTCTTCTAGGACCTGCGGGATGCTCCCGCACCTCTGGAAGAGTAGGCATTTCCCCTGCATCCTGCTCACCTCCTAGTGAAGTGGTGGAGAATCTTACCGGTGGAAATCCGTGGTGCGTAAGTGGCAGTGCCTAATGACACGATTCTATGATCACGTCATTTGATGCTGCCCCTTATTGAAAATATGTGCAATTCCCTGGATTTTGTTCAGGGGGCGGGACCTAGTGACACAGATAGTTTGGCCCCGCCCCATCACTGTCCCCCTGCATTTCTAATTGACTCCTAAGCAATGGGAAAGCAGACCAGGACTAATATATGTAAATCACTATAGCTATATCCAGTGGTGGGCTGGGCCGGGGGGCAGGGTACCATTGATAATTGCAGCTGCAGTAACAGTGCAGTTCGAAGGAGGCTAACAGGGAGGCGGAGTTGGGAGAGGGGGCGGGGCTACACAGCAGTCAGAGGCCAGGCTAGCGGCAGCAGCATGGGGGAGAGGAAGGGATGGAGCATACAACAGTGAGTACTGTATACTGTACCATGCCTGAGTGTAAGGTGATAGAGAGGAAGAGGGAAGGGGGGGGGGGGTGTTCTGTGACTGTTTATGTATGTGTCTCTGTAACTGTATACATGTGTATATATATCTGTGTCTCTGTAACTGTATACATGTATTTATGTATCTGTATGTATGTGTCTCTGTAACTGTATACATGTATATATGTATCTGTGTATGTATTTATTTGTGTAACTGTATGTGTTTGTATGTGATTATATGTGGACTGTGTGTATTACTTTGTGACTAGGTGTGTATTAGTGTGACTGTATGAATGTATGTGTATTATTGTGTAACTGTATGTTTATGTATTAGGTGTGTAACTGTGTGTATATTTCTGACTAGGTGTGTATTAGTGTGTGAATGTGAATAAGAGTGTATGTGTGTAACTGTAAGTATGTGACTATGTATAATTGTTACTGTATATATGTGCATGTGTGCAGTGGTGTAACTAGTGTAGGTGGCTGCAGATGCTATGGGGCCCAGACCGACCCAGGGCCCGGCCCTCCATCTGCATCTATAGTTCCAGGCCTCGGTTTGTGCCCCCCCTCCTCTGCACTCCCCCCTTCCTGAGAGTGAGGCTGCAAGCACTGGGGGATGCGGTCTGTGCTGGAATATAAAGGCGATTTGAATGGATGCTGGGATAATGGGTGTTAGTGGGCGGATAAGAGGCTCAACTGGCAGTTGGCAGTGGTTTAGAATGTGGAACACGGTGGGACAATTAACATACCGTGTACCGGCTATAAGTGGCTCAGACCATTGGCACATGTAGTACATGCTGGCATAGCTGCTGCTTCTGGGGAGCAATGCAGCGGGAGAGAGGTCCCGGTGCAGAGCGTTGCACCAGCGGTACTGTAATAGGAGTGGTGACGGTGGGAGAGGGGTCCGGGTGGGTGTGAAGGAGTCCTCAGTTATTCAGGTCTTGTATTGATCAGGAATATGGCTGGAGGTGGGAGGAGAGGCATGAGTCTGCGTGCAGGAGATGGGTAGATGGAGGTGGGAGGAGAAGCATGAGTCTGCGTGCAGGAGATGGGTAGATGGAGGTGGGAGGAGAAGCATGAGTCTGCGTACAGGAGATGGGTAGAGAAGCCTGAGTCTGCGTACAGGAGATGGGTAGAGAAGCCTGAGTCTGCGTGCAGGAGATGGGTAGCTGGAGGTGGGAGGAGAAGCATGAGTCTGCATGCAGGAGATGGGTAGATGAAGGTGGGAGGAGAAGCCTGAGTCTGCATACAGGAGATGGGTAGAGAAGCCTGAGTCTGTGTGCAGGAGATGGGTAGCTGGAGGTGGGAGGAGAAGCATGAGTCTGCGTGCAGGAGATGGGTAGATGGAGGTGGGAGGAAAGGCATTAGTCTGCGTGCAGGAGATGGGTAGATGGAGGTGGGAGGAGAAGCCTGAGTCTGCGTGCAGGAGATGGGTAGCTGGAGGTGGGAGGAGAGGCATGAGTCTGCGTGCAGGAGATGGGTAGCTGGAGGTGGGAGGAGAAGCCTGAGTCTGCGTGCAGGAGATGGGTAGATGGAGGTGGGAGGAGAGGCATGAGTCTGCGTGCTGGAGGTGGGAGGAGAAGCATGAGTCTGCGTGCAGGAGATGGGTAGATGGAGGTGGGAGGAGAAGCCTGAGTCTGCGTGCAGGAGTTGGGTAGATGGAGGTGGGAGGAGAAGCATGAGTCTGCGTGCAGGAGATGGGTAGATGGAGGTGGGAGGAGAAGCCTGAGTCTGCATGCATGAGATGGGTAGATGGAGGTGGGAGGAGAAGCCTGAGTCTGCATGCAGAAGTTGGGTAGATGGAGGTGGGAGGAGAAGCCTGAGTCTGCGTGCAGGAGATGGGTAGATGGAGTGGGAGGAGAGGCATGAGTCTGCGTGCTGGAGGTGGGAGGAGAAGCATGAGTCTGCGTGCAGGAGATGGGTAGAAGGAGGTGGGAGGAGAAGCCTGAGTCTGCGTGCAGGAGTTGGGTAGATGAAGGTGGGAGGAGAAGCCTGAGTCTGCGTACAGGAGATGGGTAGAGAAGCCTGAGTCTGCGTACAGGAGATGGGTAGAGAAGCCTGAGTCTGCGTGCAGGAGATGGGTAGAGAAGCCTGAGTCTGCGTGCAGGAGATGGGTAGATGGAGGTGGGAGGAGAAGCCTGAGTCTGCGTACAGGAGATGGGTAGATGGAGGTGGGAGGAGAAGCCTGAGTCTGCGTGCAGGAGATGGGTAGCTGGAGGTGGGAGGAGAGGCATGAGTCTGCGTGCAAGAGATGGGTAGCTGGAGGTGGGAGGAGAAGCCTGAGTCTGCGTGCAGGAGATGGGTAGATGGAGGTGGGAGGAGAGGCATGAGTCTGCGTGCTGGAGGTGGGAGGAGAAGCATGAGTCTGCATGCAGAAGATGGGTAGATGGAGGTGGGAGGAGAAGCCTGAGTCTGCGTGCAGGAGATGGGTAGATGGAGGTGGGAGGAGAGGCATGAGTCTGCGTGCAGGAGATGGGTAGATGGAGGTGGGAGGAGAAGCCTGAGTCTGCGTGCAGGAGTTGGGTAGATGGAGGTGGGAGGAGAAGCCTGAGTCTGCGTACAGGAGATGGGTAGCTGGAGGTGGGAGGAGAAGCCTGAGTCTGCGTGCAGGAGATGGGTAGCTGGAGGTGGGAGGAGAAGCATGAGTCTGCATGCAGGAGATGGGTAGCTGGAGGTGGGAGGAGAAGCCTGAGTCTGCGTGCAGGAGATGGGTAGCTGGAGGTGAGAGGAGAAGCCTGAGTCTGCATACAGGAGATGGGTAGATGGAGGTGGGAGGAGAAG
Source organism: Taudactylus pleione (assembly GCA_031769625.1). Taxonomy (NCBI): domain Eukaryota; kingdom Metazoa; phylum Chordata; class Amphibia; order Anura; family Myobatrachidae; genus Taudactylus; species Taudactylus pleione. The sequence goes on along the minus strand of JAUIMM010000360.1, from coordinate 261,438 downwards.
CCTGAGTCTGCGTGCAGGAGATGGGTAGATGGAGGTTGGAGGAGAAGCCTGAGTCTGCGTACAGGAGATGGGTATAGAAGCCTGAGTCTGCATACAGGAGATGGGTAGATGGAGGTGGGAGGAGAAGCCTGAGTCTGCGTGCAGGAGATGGGTAGATGGAGGTGGGAGGAGAGGCATGAGTCTGCGTGCTGGAGGTGGGAGGAGAAGCCTGAGTCTGCGTGCAGGAGATGGGTAGATGGAGGTGGGAGGAGAAGCCTGAGTCTGCGTGCAGGAGATGGGTAGATGGAGGTGGGAGGAGAGGCATGAGTCTGCGTGCAGGAGATGGGTAGATGGAGGTGGGAGGAGAAGCCTGAGTCTGCGTGCAGGAGATGGGTAGATGGAGGTGGGAGGAGAGGCATGAGTCTGCGTGCAGGAGATGGGTAGATGGAGGTGGGAGGAGAAGCCTGAGTCTGCGTACAGGAGATGGGTAGAGAAGCCTGAGTCTGCGTACAGGAGATGGGTAGATGGAGGTGGGAGGAGAAGCCTGAGTCTGCGTGCAGGAGATGGGTAGATGGAGGTGGGAGGAGAAGCCTGAGTCTGCGTGCAGGAGATGGGTAGATGGAGGTGGGAGGAGAAGCCTGAGTATGCGTACAGGAGATGGGTAGAGAAGCCTGAGTCTGCGTACAGGAGATGGGTAGAGAAGCCTGAGTCTGCGTGCAGGAGATGGGTAGATGGAGGTGGGAGGAGAGGCATGAGTCTGCGTGCTGGAGGTGGGAGGAGAAGCATGAGTCTGCGTGCAGGAGATGGGTAGATGGAGGTGGGAGAAGCCTGAGTCTGCGTGCAGGAGATGGGTAGATGGAGGTGGGAGGAGAGGCATGAGTCTGCGTGCAGGAGATGGGTAGATGGAGGTGGGAGGAGTAGCCTGAGTCTGCATGCAGGAGATGGGTAGATGGAGGTGGGAGGAGAGGCATGAGTCTGCATGCAGGAGATGGGTAGATGGAGGTGGGAGGAGAAGCCTGAGTCTGCGTACAGGAGATGGGTAGAGAAGCCTGAGTCTGCATACAGGAGATGGGTAGATGGAGGTGGGAGGAGAAGCATTAGTCTGCGTGCAGGAGATGGGTAGATGGAGGTGGGAGGAGAAGCCTGAGTCTGCGTACAGGAGATGGGTAGAGAAGCCTGAGTCTGCGTACAGGAGATGGGTAGAGAAGCCTGAGTCTGCGTACAGGAGATGGGTAGAGAAGCATGAGTCTGCGTGCAGCAGATGGGTACCTGGAGGTGGGAGGAGAAGCCTGAGTCTGCGTGCAGGAGATGGGTAGATGGAGGTGGGAGGAGAAGCCTGAGTCTGCGTGCAGGAGATGGGTAGATGGAGGTGGGAGGAGAGGCATGAGTCTGCGTGCTGGAGGTGGGAGGAGTAGCATGAGTCTGCGTGCAGGAGATGGGTAGATGGAGGTGGGAGGAGAAGCCTGAGTCTGCGTGCAGGAGATGGGTAGATGGAGGTGGGAGGAGAGGCATGAGTCTGCGTGCAGGAGATGGGTAGATGGAGGTGGGAGGAGAAGCCTGAGTCTGCGTGCAGGAGATGGGTAGCTGGAGGTGGGAGGAGAAGCCTGAGTCTGCGTGCAGGAGATGGGTAGATGGAGGTGGGAGGAGAAGCCTGAGTCTGCGTTTAGGAGTTGGGTAGCTGGAGGTGGGAGGAGAAGCCTGAGTCTGCGTGCAGGAGATGGGTAGATGGTGGTTGGAGGAGAAGCCTGAGTCTGCGTGCAGGAGATGGGTAGATGGAGGTGGGAGGAGAGGCATGAGTCTGCGTGCAGGAGATGGGTAGATGGAGGTGGGAGGAGAGGCATGAGTCTGCGTGCAGGAGATGGGTAGATGGAGGTGGGAGGAGAAGCCTGAGTCTGCGTACAGGAGATGGGTAGAGAAGCCTGAGTCTGCATACAGGAGATGGGTAGATGGAGGTGGGAGGAGAAGCATGAGTCTGCGTGCAGGAGATGGGTAGATGGAGGTGGGAGGAGAAGCCTGAGTCTGCGTACAGGAGATGGGTAGAGAAGCCTGAGTCTGCGTACAGGAGATGGGTAGAGAAGCCTGAGTCTGCGTACAGGAGATGGGTAGAGAAGCATGAGTCTGCGTGCAGGAGATGGGTAGCTGGAGGTGGGAGGAGAAGCCTGAGTCTGCGTGCAGGAGATGGGTAGATGGAGGTGGGAGGAGAAGCCTGAGTCTGCGTGCAGGAGATGGGTAGATGGAGGTGGGAGGAGAGGCTTGAGTCTGCGTGCTGGAGGTGGGAGGAGAAGCATGAGTCTGCGTGCAGGAGTTGGGTAGATGGAGGTGGGAGGAGAGGCCTGAGTCTGCGTACAGGAGATGGGTAGATGGAGGTGGGAGGAGAAGCCTGAGTCTGCATGCAGGAGATGGGTAGATGAAGGTGGAGGAGAAGCCTGAGTCTGCGTGCAGGAGATGGGTAGCTGGAGGTGGGAGGAGAAGCCTGAGTCTGCGTGCAGGAGATGGGTAGATGGAGGTGGGAGGAGAAGTCTGAGTCTGCGTGCAGGAGTTGGGTAGATGGAGGTGGGAGGAGAAGCATGAGTCTGCATGCAGGAGATGGGTAGATGGAGGTGGGAGGAGAAGCATGAGTCTGCGTGCAGGAGATGGGTAGATGGAGGTGGGAGGAGAAGCCTGAGTCTGCGTGCAGGAGTTGGGTAGATGGAGGTGGGAGGAGAGGCATGAGTCTGCATGCAGGAGATGGGTAGATGGAGGTGGGAGGAGAAGCCTGAGTCTGCATGCAGGAGTTGGGTAGATGGAGGTGGGAGGAGAAGCCTGAGTCTGCGTGCAGGAGATGGGTAGATGGAAGTGGGAGGAGAGGCATGAGTCTGCGTGCTGGAGGTGGGAGGAGAAGCATGAGTCTGCGTGCAGGAGATGGGTAGAAGGAGGTGGGAGGAGAAGCCTGAGTCTGCGTACAGGAGATGGGTAGAGAAGCCTGAGTCTGCGTACAGGAGATGGGTAGAGAAGCCTGAGTTTGCGTGCAGGAGATGGGTAGATGGAGGTGGGAGGAGAAGCCTGAGTCTGCGTACAGGAGATGGGTAGATGGAGGTGGGAGGAGAAGCCTGAGTCTGCGTGCAGGAGATGGGTAGCTGGAGGTGGGAGGAGAGGCATGAGTCTGCGTGCAAGAGATGGGTAGCTGGAGGTGGGAGGAGAAGCCTGAGTCTGTGTGCAGGAGATGGGTAGATGGAGGTGGGAGGAGAGGCATGAGTCTGCGTGCTGGCGGTGGGAGGAGAAGCATGAGTCTGCGTGCAGGAGATGGGTAGATGGAGGTGGGAGGAGAAGCCTGAGTCTGCGTGCAGGAGATGGGTAGATGGAGGTGGGAGGAGAGGCATGAGTCTGCGTGCAGGAGATGGGTAGATGGAGGTGGGAGGAGAAGCCTGAGTCTGCGTGCAGGAGTTGGGTAGATGGAGGTGGGAGGAGAAGCCTTATTCTGCATACAGGAGATGGGTAGCTTGAGGTGGGAGGAGAAGCCCGAGTCTGCGTGCAGGAGATGGGTAGCTGGAGGTGGGAGGAGAAGCATGAGTCTGCATGCAGGAGATGGGTAGTTGGAGGTGGGAGGAGAAGCCTGAGTCTGCGTGCAGGAGATGGGTAGCTGGAGGTGAGAGGAGAGGCATGAGTCTGCATACAGGAGATGGGTAGATGGAGGTGGGAGGAGAAGCCTGAGTCTGCGTGCAGGAGATGGGTAGATGGAGGTGGGAGGAGAAGCCTGAGTCTGCGTACAGGAGATGGGTAGAGAAGCCTGAGTCTGCATACAGGAGATGGGTAGATGGAGGTGGGAGGAGAGGCATGAGTCTGCGTGCTGGAGGTGGGAGGAGAAGCATGTCTGCGTGCAGGAGATGGGTAGATGGAGGTGGGAGGAGAAGCCTGAGTCTGCGTACAGGAGATGGGTAGAGAAGCCTGAGTCTGCGTACAGGAGATGGGTAGATGGAGGTGGGAGGAGAAGCCTGAGTCTGCGTGCAGGAGATGGGTAGATGGAGGTGGGAGGAGAGGCATGAGTCTGCGTTCTGGAGGTGGGAGGAGAAGCATGAGTCTGCGTGCAGGAGATGGGTAGATGGAGGTGGGAGGAGAAGCCTGAGTCTGCGTGCAGGAGATGGGTAGATGGAGGTGGGAGGAGAAGCCTGAGTATGCGTACAGGAGATGGGTAGAGAAGCCTGAGTCTGCGTACAGGAGATGGGTAGAGAAGCCTGAGTCTGCGTGCAGGAGATGGGTAGATGGAGGTGGGAGGAGAGGCATGAGTCTGCGTGCTGGAGGTGGGAGGAGAAGCATGAGTCTGCGTGCAGGAGATGGGTAGATGGAGGTGGGAGGAGAAGCCTGAGTCTGCGTGCAGGAGATGGGTAGATGGAGGTGGGAGGAGAGGCATGAGTCTGCGTGCAGGAGATGGGTAGATGGAGGTGGGAGGAGAAGCCTGAGTCTGCGTGCAGGAGATGGGTAGATGGAGGTGGGAGGAGAGGCATGAGTCTGCGTGCAGGAGATGGGTAGATGGAGGTGGGAGGAGAAGCCTGAGTCTGCGTACAGGAGATGGGTAGAGAAGCCTGAGTCTGCATACAGGAGATGGGTAGAGAAGCCTGAGTCTGCATACAGGAGATGGGTAGATGGAGGTGGGAGGAGAAGCATGACTCTGCGTGCAGGAGATGGGTAGATGGAGGTGGGAGGAGAAGCCTGAGTCTGCGTACAGGAGATGGGTAGATGGAGGTGGGAGGAGAGGCATGAGTCTGCGTGCTGGCGGTGGGAGGAGAAGCATGAGTCTGCGTGCAGGAGATGGGTAGATGGAGGTGGGAGGAGAAGCCTGAGTCTGCGTGCAGGAGATGGGTAGATGGAGGTGGGAGGAGAGGCATGAGTCTGCGTGCAGGAGATGGGTAGATGGAGGTGGGAGGAGAAGCCTGAGTCTGCGTGCAGGAGTTGGGTAGATGGAGGTGGGAGGAGAAGCCTTATTCTGCGTACAGGAGATGGGTAGCTTGAGGTGGGAGGAGAAGCCTGAGTCTGCGTGCAGGAGATGGGTAGCTGGAGGTGGGAGGAGAAGCATGAGTCTGCATGCAGGAGATGGGTAGCTGGAGGTGGGAGGAGAAGCCTGAGTCTGCGTGCAGGAGATGGGTAGCTGGAGGTGAGAGGAGAGGCATGAGTCTGCATACAGGAGATGGGTAGATGGAGGTGGGAGGAGAAGCCTGAGTCTGCGTGCAGGAGATGGGTAGATGGAGGTGGGAGGAGAAGCCTGAGTCTGCGTACAGGAGATGGGTAGAGAAGCCTGAGTCTGCATACAGGAGATGGGTAGAAGGAGGTGGGAGGAGAGGCATGAGTCTGCGTGCTGGAGGTGGGAGGAGAAGCATGAGTCTGCGTGCAGGAGATGGGTAGATGGAGGTGGGAGGAGAAGCCTGAGTCTGCGTGCAGGAGATGGGTAGATGGAGGTGGGAGGAGAAGCCTGAGTATGCGTACAGGAGATGGGTAGAGAAGCCTGAGTCTGCGTACAGGAGATGGGTAGAGAAGCCTGAGTCTGCGTGCAGGAGATGGGTAGATGGAGGTGGGAGGAGAGGCATGAGTCTGCGTGCTGGAGGTGGGAGGAGAAGCATGAGTCTGCGTGCAGGAGATGGGTAGATGGAGGTGGGAGGAGAAGCCTGAGTCTGCGTGCAGGAGATGGGTAGATGGAGGTGGGAGGAGAGGCATGAGTCTGCGTGCAGGAGATGGGTAGATGGAGGTGGGAGGAGAGGCATGAGTCTGCGAGCTGGAGGTGGGAGGAGAAGCCTGAGTCTGCATACAGGAGATGGGTAGATGGAGGTGGGAGGAGAAGCATGAGTCTGCGTGCAGGAGATGGGTAGATGGAGGTGGGAGGAGAAGCCTGAGTCTGCGTACAGGAGATGGGTAGAGAAGCCTCAGTTTGCGTACAGGAGATGGGTAGAGAAGCCTGAGTCTGCGTACAGGAGATGGGTAGAGAAGCATGAGTCTGCGTGCAGGAGATGGGTAGCTGGAGGTGGGAGGAGAAGCCTGAGTCTGCGTGCAGGAGATGGGTAGATGGAGGTGGGAGGAGAAGCCTGAGTCTGCGTGCAGGAGATGGGTAGATGGAGGTGGGAGGAGAGGCATGAGTCTGCGAGCTGGAGGTGGGAGGAGAAGCATGAGTCTGCGTGCAGGAGTTGGGTAGATGGAGGTGGGAGGAGAGGCCTGAGTCTGCATGCAGGAGATGGGTAGATGAAGGTGGGAGGAGAAGCCTGAGTCTGCGTGCAGGAGATGGGTAGCTGGAGGTGGGAGGAGAAGCCTGAGTCTGCGTGCAGGAGATGGGTAGCTGGAGGTGGGAGGAGAAGCCTGAGTCTGCGTGAAGGAGTTGGGTAGATGGAGGTGGGAGGAGAAGCCTGAGTCTGTGTGCAGGAGATGGGTAGATGGTGGTTGGAGGAGAAGCCTGAGTCTGCGTGCAGGAGATGGGTAGATGGAGGTGGGAGGAGAGGCATGAGTCTGCGTGCAGGAGATGGGTAGATGGAGGTGGGAGGAGAGGAATGAGTCTGCGTGCAGGAGATGGGTAGATGGAGGTGGGAGGAGAAGCCTGAGTCTGCATACAGGAGATGGGTAGAGAAGCCTGAGTCTGCATACAGGAGATGGGTAGAGAAGCCTGAGTCTGCGTACAGGAGATGGGTAGAGAAGCCTGAGTCTGCGTACAGGAGATGGGTAGAGAAGCCTGAGTCTGCGTACAGGAGATGGGTAGAGAAGCCTGAGTCTGCGTACAGGAGATGGGTAGAGAAGCCTGAGTCTGCGTGCAGGAGATGGGTAGATGGAGGTGGGAGGAGAAGCATGAGTCTGCGTGCAGGAGATGGGTAGATGGAGGTGGGAGGAGAGGCATGAGTCTGCGTGCTGGAGGTGGGAGGAGAAGCATGAGTCTGCGTGCAGGAGTTGGGTAGATGGAGGTGGGAGGAGAGGCCTGAGTCTGCATGCAGGAGATGGGTAGATGAAGGTGGGAGGAGAAGCCTGAGTCTGCGTGCAGGAGATGGGTAGCTGGAGGTGGGAGGAGAAGCCCGAGTCTGCGTGCAGGAGTTGGGTAGATGGATGTGGGAGGAGAAGCCTGAGTCTGCGTGCAGGAAATGGGTAGATGGTGGTTGGAGGAGAAGCCTGAGTCTGCGTGCAGGAGATGGGTAGATGGTGGTTGGAGGAGAAGCCTGAGTCTGCGTGCAGGAGATGGGTAGATGGTGGTTGGAGGAGAAGCCTGAGTCTGCGTGCAGGAGATGGGTAGATGGTGGTTGGAGGAGAAGCCTGAGTCTGCGTGCAGGAGTTGGGTAGATGGAGGTGGGAGGAGAGGACTGAGTCTGCATGCAGGAGATGGGTAGATGAAGGTGGGAGGAGAAGCCTGAGTCTGCGTGCAGGAGATGGGAAGCTGGAGGTGGGAGGAGAAGCCTGAGTCTGCGTGCAGGAGATGGGTAGCTGGAGGTGGGAGGAGAAGCCTGAGTCTGCGTGAAGGAGATGGGTAGATGAAGGTGGGAGGAGAAGCCTGAGTCTGCGTGCAGGAGATGGGAAGCTGGAGGTGGGAGGAGAAGCCTGAGTCTGCGTGCAGGAGATGGGTAGCTGGAGGTGGGAGGAGAAGCCTGAGTCTGCGTGAAGGAGTTGGGTAGATGGAGGTGGGAGGAGAAGCCTGAGTCTGCGTGCAGGAGATGGGTAGATGGTGGTTGGAGGAGAAGCCTGAGTCTGCATGCAGGAGATGGGTAGATGGAGGTGGGAGGAGAGGCATGAGTCTGCGTGCAGGAGATGGGTAGATGGAGGTGGGAGGAGAAGCCTGAGTCTGCGTGCAGGAGATGGGTAGATGGAGGTGGGAGGAGAGGCATGAGTCTGCGTGCAGGAGATGGGTAGATGGAGGTGGGAGGAGAAGCCTGAGTCTGCGTACAGGAGATGGGTAGAGAAGCCTGAGTCTGCGTACAGGAGATGGGTAGAGAAGCCTGAGTCTGCGTACAGGAGATGGGTAGAGAAGCATGAGTCTGCGTGCAGGAGATGGGTAGCTGGAGGTGGGAGGAGAAGCCTGAGTCTGCGTGCAGGAGATGGGTAGATGGAGGTGGGAGGAGAAGCCTGAGTCTGCGTGCAGGAGATGGGTAGATGGAGGTTGGAGTAGAGGCATGAGTCTGCGTGCTGGAGGTGGGAGGAGAAGCATGAGTCTGCGTGCAGGAGTTGGGTAGATGGAGGTGGGAGGAGAGGCCTGAGTCTGCATGCAGGAGATGGGTAGCTGGAGGTGGGAGGAGAAGCCTGAGTCTGCGTGCAGGAGATGGGTAGCTGGAGGTGGGAGGAGAAGCCTGAGTCTGCATGCAGGAGTTGGGTAGATGGAGGTGGGAGGAGAAGCCTGAGTCTGCGTGCAGGAGATGGGTAGATGGTGGTTGGAGGAGAAGCCTGAGTCTGCGAGCAGGAGATGGGTAGATGGTGGTTGGAGGAGAAGCCTGAGTCTGCGTGCAGGAGATGGGTAGATGGAGGTGGGAGGAGAGGCATGAGTCTGCGTGCAGGAGATGGGTAGATGGAGGTGGGAGGAGAAGCCTGAGTCTGCGTGCAGGAGATGGGTAGATGGAGGTGGGAGGAGAGGCATGAGTCTGCATGCAGGAGATGGGTAGATGGAGGTGGGAGGAGAAGCCTGAGTCTGCGTACAGGAGATGGGTAGAGAAGCCTGAGTCTGCATACAGGAGATGGGTAGATGGAGGTGGGAGGAGAAGCATGAGTCTGCGTGCAGGAGATGGGTAGATGGAGGTGGGAGGAGAAGCATGAGTCTGCGTGCAGGAGATGGGTAGCTGGAGGTGGGAGGAGAAGCCTGAGTCTGCGTGCAGGAGATGGGTAGATGGAGGTGGGAGGAGAAGCCTGAGTCTGCGTGCAGGAGATGGGTAGATGGAGGTGGGAGGAGAGGCATGAGTCTGCGTGCTGGAGGTGGGAGGAGAAGCATGAGTCTGCGTGCAGGAGTTGGGTAGATGGAGGTGGGAGGAAAGGCCTGAGTCTGCATGCAGGAGATGGGTAGATGAAGGTGGGAGGAGAAGCCTGAGTCTGCGTGCAGGAGATGGGTAGCTGGAGGTGGGAGGAGAAGCCTGAGTCTGCGTGCAGGAGTTGGGTAGATGGAGGTGGGAGGAGAAGCTTGAGTCTGCGTGCAGGAGATGGGTAGATGGTGGTTGGAGAAGCCTGAGTCTGCGTGCAGGAGATGGGTAGATGGTGGTTGGAGGAGAAGCCTGAGTCTGCGTGCAGGAGATGGGTAGATGGAGGTGGGAGGAGAAGCCTGAGTCTGCGTGCAGGAAATGGGTAGATGGTGGTTGGAGGAGAAGCCCGAGTCTGCGTGCAGGAGATGGGTAGATGGTGGTTGGAGGAGAAGCCTGAGTCTGCGTGCAGGAGATGGGTAGATGGTGGTTGGAGAAGCCTGAGTCTGCGTGCAGGAGATGGGTAGATGGAGGTGGGAGGAGAAGCCTGAGTCTGCGTGCAGGAGATGGGTAGATGGAGGTGGGAGGAGAGGCATGAGTCTGCGTGCAGGAGATGGGTAGATGGAGGTGGGAGGAGAAGCCTGAGTCTGCGTGCAGGAAATGGGTAGATGGTGGTTGGAGGAGAAGCCTGAGTCTGCGTGCAGGAGATGGGTAGATGGTGGTTGGAGGAGAAGCCTGAGTCTGCGTGCAGGAGATGGGTAGATGGTGGTTGGAGGAGAGGCATGAGTCTGCGTGCAGGAGATGGGTAGATGGAGGTGGGAGGAGAAGCCTGAGTCTGCGTGCAGGAGTTGGGTAGATGGAGGTGGGAGGAGAAGCCTTATTCTGCGTACAGGAGATGGGTAGCTTGAGGTGGGAGGAGAAGCCTGAGTCTGCGTGCAGGAGATGGGTAGCTGGAGGTGGGAGGAGAAGCATGAGTCTGCATGCAGGAGATGGGTAGCTGGAGGTGGGAGGAGAAGCCTGAGTCTGCGTGCAGGAGATGGGTAGCTGGAGGTGAGAGGAGAGGCATGAGTCTGCATACAGGAGATGGGTAGATGGAGGTGGGAGGAGAAGCCTGAGTCTGCGTGCAGGAGATGGGTAGATGTAGGTGGGAGGAGAAGCCTGAGTCTGCGTACAGGAGATGGGTAGAGAAGCCTGAGTCTGCATACAGGAGATGGGTAGAAGGAGGTGGGAGGAGAGGCATGAGTCTGCGTGCTGGAGGTGGGAGGAGAAGCATGAGTCTGCGTGCAGGAGATGGGTAGATGGAGGTGGGAGGAGAAGCCTGAGTCTGCGTGCAGGAGATGGGTAGATGGAGGTGGGAGGAGAAGCCTGAGTATGCGTACAGGAGATGGGTAGAGAAGCCTGAGTCTGCGTACAGGAGATGGGTAGAGAAGCCTGAGTCTGCGTGCAGGAGATGGGTAGATGGAGGTGGGAGGAGAGGCATGAGTCTGCGTGCTGGAGGTGGGAGGAGAAGCATGAGTCTGCGTGCAGGAGATGGGTAGATGGAGGTGGGAGGAGAAGCCTGAGTCTGCGTGCAGGAGATGGGTAGATGGAGGTGGGAGGAGAGGCATGAGTCTGCGTGCAGGAGATGGGTAGATGGAGGTGGGAGGAGAAGCCTGAGTCTGCGTGCAGGAGATGGGTAGATGGAGGTGGGAGGAGAGGCATGAGTCTGCGTGCAGGAGATGGGTAGATGGAGGTGGGAGGAGAAGCCTGAGTCTGCGTACAGGAGATGGGTAGAGAAGCCTGAGTCTGCATACAGGAGATGGGTAGAGAAGCCTGAGTCTGCATACAGGAGATGGGTAGATGGAGGTGGGAGGAGAAGCATGACTCTGCGTGCAGGAGATGGGTAGATGGAGGTGGGAGGAGAAGCCTGAGTCTGCGTACAGGAGATGGGTAGAGAAGCCTGAGTCTGCGTACAGGAGATGGGTAGAGAAGCCTGAGTCTGCGTACAGGAGATGGGTAGAGAAGCATGAGTCTGCGTGCAGGAGATGGGTAGCTGGAGGTGGGAGGAGAAGCCTGAGTCTGCGTGCAGGAGATGGGTAGATGGAGGTGGGAGGAGAAGCCTGAGTCTGCGTGCAGGAGATGGGTAGATGGAGGTGGGAGGAGAGGCATGAGTCTGCGTGCTGGAGGTGGGAGGAGAAGCATGAGTCTGCGTGCAGGAGTTGGGTAGATGGAGGTGGGAGGAGAGGCCTGAGTCTGCGTACAGGAGATGGGTAGATGGAGGTGGGAGGAGAAGCCTGAGTCTGCATGCAGGAGATGGGTAGATGAAGGTGGGAGGAGAAGCCTGAGTCTGCGTGCAGGAGATGGGTAGCTGGAGGTGGGAGGAGAAGCCTGAGTCTGCGTGCAGGAGTTGGGTAGCTGGAGGTGGGAGGAGAAGCCTGAGTCTGCGTGCAGGAGATGGGTAGATGGTGGTTGGAGGAGAAGCCTGAGTCTGCGTGCAGGAGATGGGTAGATGGAGGTGGGAGGAGAGGCATGAGTCTGCGTGCAGGAGATGGGTAGATGGAGGTGGGAGGAGAAGCCTGAGTCTGCGTGCAGGAGATGGGTAGATGGAGGTGGGAGGAGAGGCATGAGTCTGCGTGCAGGAGATGGGTAGATGGAGGTGGGAGGAGAAGCCTGAGTCTGCGTACAGGAGATGGGTAGAGAAGCCTGAGTCTGCATACAGGAGATGGGTAGATGGAGGTGGGAGGAGAAGCATGAGTCTGCGTGCAGGAGATGGGTAGATGGAGGTGGGAGGAGAAGCCTGAGTCTGCGTACAGGAGATGGGTAGAGAAGCCTCAGTTTGCGTACAGGAGATGGGTAGAGAAGCCTGAGTCTGCGTACAGGAGATGGGTAGAGAAGCATGAGTCTGCGTGCAGGAGATGGGTAGCTGGAGGTGGGAGGAGAAGCCTGAGTCTGCATGCAGGAGATGGGTAGATGGAGGTGGGAGGAGAAGCCTGAGTCTGCGTGCAGGAGATGGGTAGATGGAGGTGGGAGGAGAGGCATGAGTCTGCGAGCTGGAGGTGGGAGGAGAAGCATGAGTCTGCGTGCAGGAGTTGGGTAGATGGAGGTGGGAGGAGAGGCCTGAGTCTGCATGCAGGAGATGGGTAGATGAAGGTGGGAGGAGAAGCCTGAGTCTGCGTGCAGGAGATGGGTAGCTGGAGGTGGGAGGAGAAGCCTGAGTCTGCGTGCAGGAGATGGGTAGCTGGAGGTGGGAGGAGAAGCCTGAGTCTGCGTGCAGGAGATGGGTAGCTGGAGGTGGGAGGAGAAGCCTGAGTCTGCGTGAAGGAGTTGGGTAGATGGAGGTGGGAGGAGAAGCCTGAGTCTGTGTGCAGGAGATGGGTAGATGGTGGTTGGAGGAGAAGCCTGAGTCTGCGTGCAGGAGATGGGTAGATGGAGGTGGGAGGAGAGGCATGAGTCTGCGTGCAGGAGATGGGTAGATGGAGGTGGGAGGAGAGGAATGAGTCTGCGTGCAGGAGATGGGTAGATGGAGGTGGGAGGAGAAGCCTGAGTCTGCATACAGGAGATGGGTAGAGAAGCCTGAGTCTGCATACAGGAGATGGGTAGAGAAGCCTGAGTCTGCGTACAGGAGATGGGTAGAGAAGCCTGAGTCTGCGTACAGGAGATGGGTAGAGAAGCCTGAGTCTGCGTACAGGAGATGGGTAGAGAAGCCTGAGTCTGCGTGCAGGAGATGGGTAGATGGAGGTGGGAGGAGAAGCCTGAGTCTGCGTGCAGGAGATGGGTAGATGGAGGTGGGAGGAGAGGCATGAGTCTGCGTGCTGGAGGTGGGAGGAGAAGCCTGAGTCTGCGTGCAGGAGATGGGTAGATGGTGGTTGGAGGAGAAGCCTGAGTCTGCGTGCAGGAGTTGGGTAGATGGAGGTGGGAGGAGAGGACTGAGTCTGCATGCAGGAGATGGGTAGATGAAGGTGGGAGGAGAAGCCTGAGTCTGCGTGCAGGAGATGGGAAGCTGGAGGTGGGAGGAGAAGCCTGAGTCTGCGTGCAGGAGATGGGTAGCTGGAGGTGGGAGGAGAAGCCTGAGTCTGCGTGAAGGAGATGGGTAGATGAAGGTGGGAGGAGAAGCCTGAGTCTGCGTGCAGGAGATGGGAAGCTGGAGGTGGGAGGAGAAGCCTGAGTCTGCGTGCAGGAGATGGGTAGCTGGAGGTGGGAGGAGAAGCCTGAGTCTGCGTGAAGGAGTTGGGTAGATGGAGGTGGGAGGAGAAGCCTGAGTCTGCGTGCAGGAGATGGGTAGATGGTGGTTGGAGGAGAAGCCTGAGTCTGCATGCAGGAGATGGGTAGATGGAGGTGGGAGGAGAGGCATGAGTCTGCGTGCAGGAGATGGGTAGATGGAGGTGGGAGGAGAAGCCTGAGTCTGCGTGCAGGAGATGGGTAGATGGAGGTGGGAGGAGAGGCATGAGTCTGCGTGCAGGAGATGGGTAGATGGAGGTGGGAGGAGAAGCCTGAGTCTGCGTACAGGAGATGGGTAGAGAAGCCTGAGTCTGCGTACTGGAGATGGGTAGAGAAGCCTGAGTCTGCGTACAGGAGATGGGTAGAGAAGCATGAGTCTGCGTGCAGGAGATGGGTAGCTGGAGGTGGGAGGAGAAGCCTGAGTCTGCGTGCAGGAGATGGGTAGATGGAGGTGGGAGGAGAAGCCTGAGTCTGCGTGCAGGAGATGGGTAGATGGAGGTTGGAGTAGAGGCATGAGTCTGCGTGCTGGAGGTGGGAGGAGAAGCATGAGTCTGCGTGCAGGAGTTGGGTAGATGGAGGTGGGAGGAGAGGCCTGAGTCTGCATGCAGGAGATGGGTAGCTGGAGGTGGGAGGAGAAGCCTGAGTCTGCGTGCAGGAGATGGGTAGCTGGAGGTGGGAGGAGAAGCCTGAGTCTGCATGCAGGAGTTGGGTAGATGGAGGTGGGAGGAGAAGCCTGAGTCTGCGTGCAGGAGATGGGTAGATGGTGGTTGGAGGAGAAGCCTGAGTCTGCGAGCAGGAGATGGGTAGATGGTGGTTGGAGGAGAAGCCTGAGTCTGCGTGCAGGAGATGGGTAGATGGAGGTGGGAGGAGAGGCATGAGTCTGCGTGCAGGAGATGGGTAGATGGAGGTGGGAGGAGAAGCCTGAGTCTGCGTGCAGGAGATGGGTAGATGGAGGTGGGAGGAGAGGCATGAGTCTGCGTGCAGGAGATGGGTAGATGGAGGTGGGAGGAGAAGCCTGAGTCTGCGTACAGGAGATGGGTAGAGAAGCCTGAGTCTGCATACAGGAGATGGGTAGATGGAGGTGGGAGGAGAAGCATGAGTCTGCGTGCAGGAGATGGGTAGATGGAGGTGGGAGGAGAAGCCTGAGTCTGCGTACAGGAGATGGGTAGAGAAGCCTGAGTCTGAGTACAGGAGATGGGTAGAGAAGCCTGAGTCTGCGTACAGGAGATGGGTAGAGAAGCATGAGTCTGCGTGCAGGAGATGGGTAGCTGGAGGTGGGAGGAGAAGCCTGAGTCTGCGTGCAGGAGATGGGTAGATGGAGGTGGGAGGAGAAGCCTGAGTCTGCGTGCAGGAGATGGGTAGATGGAGGTGGGAGGAGAGGCATGAGTCTGCGTGCTGGAGGTGGGAGGAGAAGCATGAGTCTGCGTGCAGGAGTTGGGTAGATGGAGGTGGGAGGAAAGGCCTGAGTCTGCATGCAGGAGATGGGTAGATGAAGGTGGGAGGAGAAGCCTGAGTCTGCGTGCAGGAGTTGGGTAGATGGAGGTGGGAGGAGAAGCTTGAGTCTGCGTGCAGGAGATGGGTAGATGGTGGTTGGAGAAGCCTGAGTCTGCGTGCAGGAGATGGGTAGATGGTGGTTGGAGGAGAAGCCTGAGTCTGCGTGCAGGAGATGGGTAGATGGAGGTGGGAGGAGAAGCCTGAGTCTGCGTGCAGGAAATGGGTAGATAGTGGTTGGAGGAGAAGCCTGAGTCTGCGTGCAGGAGATGGGTAGATGGTGGTTGGAGGAGAAGCCTGAGTCTGCGTGCAGGAGATGGGTAGATGGTGGTTGGAGAAGCCTGAGTCTGCGTGCAGGAGATGGGTAGATGGAAGTGGGAGGAGAAGCCTGAGTCTGCGTGCAGGAGATGGGTAGATGGAGGTGGGAGGAGAGGCATGAGTCTGCGTGCAGGAGATGGGTAGATGGAGGTGGGAGGAGAAGCCTGAGTCTGCGTGCAGGAGATGGGTAGATGGAGGTGGGAGGAGAAGCCTGAGTCTGCGTGCAGAAGATGGGTAGATGGAGGTGGGAGGAGAGGCATGAGTCTGCGTGCAGGAGATGGGTAGATGGAGGTGGGAGGAGAAGCCTGAGTCTGCATACAGGAGATGGGTAGAGAAGCCTGAGTCTGCGTACAGGAGATGGGTAGAGAAGCCTGAGTCTGCGTACAGGAGATGGGTAGAGAAGCATGAGTCTGCGTGCAGGAGATGGGTAGCTGGAGGTGGGAGGAGAAGCCTGAGTCTGCGTGCAGGAGATGGGTAGATGGAGGTGGGAGGAGAAGCCTGAGTCTGCGTGCAGGAGATGGGTAGATGGAGGTGGGAGGAGAGGCATGAGTCTGCGTGCTGGAGGTGGGAGGAGAAGCATGAGTCTGCGTGCAGGAGTTGGGTAGATGGAGGTGGGAGGAGAGGCCTGAGTCTGCATGCAGGAGATGGGTAGATGAAGGTGGGAGGAGAAGCCTGAGTCTGCGTGCAGGAGATGGGTAGCTGGAGGTGGGAGGAGAAGCCTGAGTCTGCGTGCAGGAGATGGGTAGCTGGAGGTGGGATGAGAAGCCTGAGTCTGCGTGCAGGAGTTGGGTAGATGGAGGTGGGAGGAGAAGCCTGAGTCTGCGTACAGGAGATGGGTAGAGAAGCCTGAGTCTGCATACAGGAGATGGGTAGATGGAGGTGGGAGGAGAAGCATGAGTCTGCGTGCAGGAGATGGGTAGATGGAGGTGGGAGGAGAAGCCTGAGTCTGCGTACAGGAGATGGGTAGAGAAGCCTGAGTCTGCGTACAGGAGATGGGTAGAGAAGCCTGAGTCTGCGTACAGGAGATGGGTAGAGAAGCATGAGTCTGCGTACAGGAGATGGGTAGAGAAGCATGAGTCTGCGTGCAGGAGATGGGTAGCTGGAGGTGGGAGGAGAAGCCTGAGTCTGCGTGCAGGAGATGGGTAGATGGAGGTGGGAGGAGAAGCCTGAGTCTGCGTGCAGGAGATGGGTAGATGAAGGTGGGAGGAGAGGCATGAGTCTGCGTGCTGGAGGTGGGAGGAGAAGCATGAGTCTGCGTGCAGGAGTTGGGAAGATGGAGGTGGGAGGAGAGGCCTGAGTCTGCATGCAGGAGATGGGTAGATGGTGGTTGGAGGAGAAGCCTGAGTCTGCGTGCAGGAGATGGGTAGATGGTGGTTGGAGGAGAAGCCTGAGTCTGCGTGCAGGAGATGGGTAGCTGGAGGTGGGAGGAGAAGCCTGAGTCTGCGTGCAGGAGTTGGGTAGATGGAGGTGGGAGGAGAAGCCTGAGTCTGCGTGCAGGAGATGGGTAGATGGTGGTTGGAGGAGAAGCCTGAGTCTGCGTGCAGGAGATGGGTAGATGGTGGTTGGAGGAGAAGCCTGAGTCTGCGTGCAGGAGATGGGTAGATGGAGGTGGGAGGAGAAGCCTGAGTCTGCGTGCAGGAAATGGGTAGATGGTGGTTGGAGGAGAAGCCTGAGTCTGCGTGCAGGAGATGGGTAGATGGTGGTTGGAGGAGAAGCCTGAGTCTGCGTGCAGGAGATGGGTAGATGGTGGTTGGAGGAGAAGCCTGAGTCTGCGTGCAGGAGATGGGTAGATGGAGGTGGGAGGAGAAGCCTGAGTCTGCGTGCAGGAGATGGGTAGATGGTGATTGGAGGAGAAGCCTGAGTCTGCGTGCAGGAGATGGGTAGATGGTGGTTGGAGGAGAAGCCTGAGTCTGCGAGCAGGAGATGGGTAGATGGTGGTTGGAGGATAAGCCTGAGTCTGCGTGCAGGAGATGGGTAGATGGTGGTTGGAGGAGAAGCATGAGTCTGCGTGCAGGAGTTGGGTAGATGGAGGTGGGAGGAGAGGCCTGAGTCTGCATGCAGGAGATGGGTAGATGAAGGTGGGAGGAGAAGCCTGAGTCTGCGTGCAGGAGATGGGTAGCTGGAGGTGGGAGGAGAAGCCTGAGTCTGCCTGCAGGAGATGGGTAGCTGGAGGTGGGAGGAGAAGCCTGAGTCTGCGTGAAGGAGTTGGGTAGATGGAGGTGGGAGGAGAAGCCTGAGTCTGCGTGCAGGAGATGGGTAGATGGTGGTTGGAGGAGAAGCCTGAGTCTGCGTGCAGGAGATGGGTAGATGGTGGTTGGAGGAGAAGCCTGAGTCTGCGTGCAGGAGATGGGTAGATGGAGGTGGCAGGAGAGGCATGAGTCTGCGTGCAGGAGATGGGTAGATGGAGGTGGGAGGAGAAGCCTGAGTCTGCGTGCAGGAGATGGGTAGATGGAGGTGGGAGGAGAGGCATGAGTCTGCGTGCAGGAGATGGGTAGATGGAGGTGGGAGGAGAAGCCTGAGTCTGCGTACAGGAGATGGGTAGAGAAGCCTGAGTCTGCGTACAGGAGATGGGTAGAGAAGCCTGAGTCTGCGTACAGGAGATGGGTAGAGAAGCATGAGTCTGCGTGCAGGAGATGGGCAGCTGGAGGTGGGAGGAGAAGCCTGAGTCTGCGTGCAGGAGATGGGTAGATGGAGGTGGGAGGAGAAGCCTGAGTCTGCGTGCAGGAGATGGGTAGATGGAGGTGGGAGGAGAGGCATGAGTCTGCGTGCTGGAGGTGGGAGGAGAAGCATGAGTCTGCGTGCAGGAGTTGGGTAGATGGAGGTGGGAGGAGAGGCCTGAGTCTGCATGCAGGAGATGGGTAGATGAAGGTGGGAGGAGAAGCCTGAGTCTGCGTGCAGGAGATGGGTAGCTGGAGGTGGGAGGAGAAGCCTGAGTCTGCGTGCAGGAGATGGGTAGCTGGAGGTGGGAGGAGAAGCCTGAGTCTGCGTGCAGGAGTTGGGTAGATGGAGGTGGGAGGAGAATCCTGAGTCTGCGTGCAGGAGATGGGTAGATGGTGGTTGGGGGAGAAGCCTGAGTCTGCGTGCAGGAGATGGGTAGATGGTGGTTGGAGGAGAAGCCTGAGTCTGCGTGCAGGAGATGGGTAGATGGAGGTGGGAGGAGAGGCATGAGTCTGCATGCAGGAGATGGGTAGATGGAGGTGGGAGGAGAAGCCTGAGTCTGCATGCAGGAGATGGGTAGATGGAGGTGGGAGGAGAGGCATGAGTCTGCGTGCAGGAGATGGGTAGATGGAGGTGGGAGGAGAAGCCTGAGTCTGCGTACAGGAGATGGGTAGAGAAGCCTGAGTCTGCATACAGGAGATGGGTAGATGGAGGTGGGAGGAGAAGCATGAGTCTGCATGCAGGAGATGGGTAGATGTAGGTGGGAGGAGAAGCCTGAGTCTGCGTACAGGAGATGGGTAGAGAAGCCTGAGTCTGAGTACAGGAGATGGGTAGAGAAGCATGAGTCTGCGTGCAGGAGATGGGTAGCTGGAGGTGGGAGGAGAAGCCTGAGTCTGCGTGCAGGAGATGGGTAGATGGAGGTGGGAGGAGAAGCCTGAGTCTGCGTGCAGGAGATGGGTAGATGGAGGTGGGAGGAGAGGCATGAGTCTGCGTGCTGGAGGTGGGAGGAGAAGCATGAGTCTGCGTGCAGGAGTTGGGTAGATGGAGGTGGGAGGAGAGGCCTGAGTCTGCATTCTGGAGATGGGTAGATGAAGGTGGGAGGAGAAGCCTGAGTCTGCGTGCAGGAGATGGGTAGATGAAGGTGGGAGGAGAAGCCTGAGTCTGCGTGCAGGAGATGGGTAGCTGGAGGTGGGAGGAGAAGCCTGAGTCTGCGTACAGGAGATGGGTAGAGAAGCCTGAGTCTGAGTACAGGAGATGGGTAGAGAAGCATGAGTCTGCGTGCAGGAGATGGGTAGCTGGAGGTGGGAGGAGAAGCCTGAGTCTGCGTGCAGGAGATGGGTAGATGGAGGTGGGAGGAGAAGCCTGAGTCTGCGTGCAGGAGATGGGTAGATGGAGGTGGGAGGAGAGGCATGAGTCTGCGTGCTGGAGGTGGGAGGAGAAGCATGAGTCTGCGTGCAGGAGTTGGGTAGATGGAGGTGGGAGGAGAGGCCTGAGTCTGCATGCAGGAGATGGGTAGATGAAGGTGGGAGGAGAAGCCTGAGTCTGCGTGCAGGAGATGGGTAGATGAAGGTGGGAGGAGAAGCCTGAGTCTGCGTGCAGGAGATGGGTAGCTGGAGGTGGGAGGAGAAGCCTGAGTCTGCGTGCAGGAGTTGGGTAGATGGAGGTGGGAGGAGAAGCCTGAGTCTGCGTGCAGGAGATGGGTAGATGGTGGTTGGAGGAGAAGCCTGAGTCTGCGTGCAGGAGATGGATAGATGGTGGTTGGAGGAGAAGCCTGAGTCTGCGTGCAGGAGATGGGTAGATGGAGGTGGGAGGACAAGCCTGAGTCTGCGTGCTGGAGATGGGTAGATGGTGGTTGGAGGAGAAGCCTGAGTCTGCGTGCAGGAGATGGGTAGATGGTGGTTGGAGTAGAAGCCTGAGTCTGCGTGCAGGAGTTGGGTAGATGGAGGTGGGAGGAGAGGCCTGAGTCTGCATGCAGGAGATGGGTAGATGAAGGTGGGAGGAGAAGCCTGAGTCTGCGTGCAGGAGATGGGTAGCTGGAGGTGGGAGGAGAAGCCTGAGTCTGCGTGCAGGAGATGGGTAGCTGGAGGTGGGAGGAGAAGCCTGAGTCTGCGTGAAGGAGTTGGGTAGATGGAGGTGGAAGGAGAAGCCTGAGTCTGCGTGCAGGAGATGGGTAGATGGTGGTTGGAGGAGAAGCCTGAGTCTGCGTGCAGGAGATGGGTAGATGGTGGTTGGAGGAGAAGCCTGAGTCTGCGTGCAGGAGATGGGTAGATGGAGGTGGGAGGAGAGGCATGAGTCTGCGTGCAGGAGATGGGTAGATGGAGGTGGGAGGAGAAGCCTGAGTCTGCGTGCAGGAGATGGGTAGATGGTGGTGGGAGGAGAAGCCTGAGTCTGCGTGCAGGAGATGGGTAGATGGAGGTGGGAGGAGAGGCATGAGTCTGCGTGCTGGAGGTGGGAGGAGAAGCATGAGTCTGCGTACAGGAGATGGGTAGAGAAGCCTGAGTCTGCGTGCAGGAGATGGGTAGAGTAGCATGAGTCTGCGTGCAGGAGATGGGTAGCTGGAGGTGGGAGGAGAAGCCTGAGTCTGCGTGCAGGAGATGGGTAGATGGAGGTGGGAGGAGAAGCCTGAGTCTGCGTGCAGGAGATGGGTAGATGGAGGTGGGAGGAGAGGCATGAGTCTGCGTGCAGGAGATGGGTAGATGGAGGTGGGAGGAGAAGCCTGAGTCTGCGTACAGGAGATGGGTAGAGAAGCCTGAGTCTGCGTACAGGAGATGGGTAGAGAAGCCTGAGTCTGCGTACAGGAGATGGGTAGAGAAGCCTGAGTCTGCGTACAGGAGATGGGTAGAGAAGCCTGAGTCTGCGTACAGGAGATGGGTAGAGAAGCATGAGTCTGCGTGCAGGAGATGGGTAGCTGGAGGTGGGAGGAGAAGCCTGAGTCTGCGTGCAGGAGATGGGTAGATGGAGGTGGGAGGAGAAGCCTGAGTCTGCGTGCAGGAGATGGGTAGATGGAGGTGGGAGGAGAGGCATGAGTCTGCGTGCTGGAGGTGGGAGGAGAAGCATGAGTCTGCGTGCAGGAGATGGGTAGATGGAGGTGGGAGGAGAGGCATGAGTCTGCGTGCTGGAGGTGGGAGGAGAAGCATGAGTCTGCGTGCAGGAGTTGGGTAGATGGAGGTGGGAGGAGAGGCCTGAGTCTGCATGCAGGAGATGGGTAGATGAAGGTGGGAGGAGAAGCCTGAGTCTGCGTGCAGGAGATGGGTAGCTGGAGGTGGGAGGAGAAGCCTGAGTCTGTGTGCAGGAGTTGGGTAGATGGAGGTGGGAGGAGAAGCCTGAGTCTGCGTGCAGGAGATGGGTAGATGGTGGTTGGAGGAGAAGCCTGAGTCTGCGTGCAGGAGATGGGTAGATGGTGGTTGGAGAAGAAGCCTGAGTCTGCGTGCAGGAGATGGGTAGATGGTGGTTGGAGGAGAAGCCTGAGTCTGCGTGCAGGAGATGGGTAGATGGAGGTGGGAGGAGAAGCCTGAGTCTGCATGCAGGAGATGGGTAGATGGTGGTTGGAGGAGAAGCCTGAGTCTGCGTGCAGGAGATGGGTAGATGGTGGTTGGAGGAGAAGCCTGAGTCTGCGTGCTGGAGATGGGTAGATGGTGGTTGGAGGAGAAGCCTGAGTCTGCGTGCAGGAGTTGGGTAGATGGAGGTGGGAGGAGAGGCCTGAGTCTGCATGCAGTAGATGGGTAGATGAAGGTGGGAGGAGAAGCCTGAGTCTGCGTGCAGGAGATGGGTAGCTGGAGGTGGGAGGAGAAGCCTGAGTCTGCGTGCAGGATATGAGTTGCTGGAGGTGGGAGGAGAAGCCTGAGTCTGCGTGAAGGAGTTGGGTAGATGGAGGTGGGAGGAGAAGCCTGAGTCTGCGTGCAGGAGATGGGTAGATGGTGGTTGGAGGAGAAGCCTGAGTCTGCGTGCAGGAGATGGGTAGATGGTGGTTGGAGGAGAAGCCTGAGTCTGCGTGCAGGAGATGGGTAGATGGAGGTGGGAGGAGAGGCATGAGTCTGCGTGCTGGAGGTGGGAGGAGAAGCATGAGTCTGCGTACAGGAGATGGGTAGAGAAGCCTGAGTCTGCGTACAGGAGATGGGTAGAGTAGCATGAGTCTGCGTGCAGGAGATGGGTAGCTGGAGGTGGGAGGAGAAGCCTGAGTCTGCGTGCAGGAGATGGGTAGATGGAGGTGGGAGGAGAAGCCTGAGTCTGCATGCAGGAGATGGGTAGATGGAGGTGGGAGGAGAGGCATGAGTCTGCGTGCTGGAGGTGGGAGGAGAAGCATGAGTCTGCGTGCAGGAGTTGGGTAGATGGAGGTGGGAGGAGAGGCCTGAGTCTGCATGCAGGAGATGGGTAGATGAAGGTGGGAGGAGAAGCCTGAGTCTGCGTGCAGGAGATGGGTAGCTGGAGGTGGGAGGAGAAGCCTGAGTCTGTGTGCAGGAGTTGGGTAGATGGAGGTGGGAGGAGAAGCCTGAGTCTGCGTGCAGGAGATGGGTAGATGGTGGTTGGAGGAGAAGCCTGAGTCTGCGTGCAGGAGATGGGTAGATGGTGGTTGGAGAAGAAGCCTGAGTCTGCGTGCAGGAGATGGGTAGATGGTGGTTGGAGGAGAAGCCTGAGTCTGCGTGCAGGAGATGGGTAGATGGAGGTGGGAGGAGAAGCCTGAGTCTGCGTGCAGGAGATGGATAGATGGTGGTTGGAGGAGAAGCCTGAGTCTGCGTGCAGGAGATGGGTAGATGGTGGTTGGAGGAGAAGCCTGAGTCTGCGTGCTGGAGATGGGTAGATGGTGGTTGGAGGAGAAGCCTGAGTCTGCGTGCAGGAGTTGGGTAGATGGAGGTGGGAGGAGAGGCCTGAGTCTGCATGCAGGAGATGGGTAGATGAAGGTGGGAGGAGAAGCCTGAGTCTGCGTGCAGGAGATGGGTAGCTGGAGGTGGGAGGAGAAGCCTGAGTCTGCGTGCAGGATATGGGTAGCTGGAGGTGGGAGGAGAAGCCTGAGTCTGCGTGAAGGAGTTGGGTAGATGGAGGTGGGAGGAGAAGCCTGAGTCTGCGTGCAGGAGATGGGTAGATGGTGGTTGGAGGAGAAGCCTGAGTCTGCGTGCAGGAGATGGGTAGATGGTGGTTGGAGGAGAAGCCTGAGTCTGCGTGCAGGAGATGGGTAGATGGAGGTGGGAGGAGAGGCATGAGTCTGCGTGCAGGAGATGGGTAGATGGAGGTGGGAGGAGAAGCCTGTGTCTGCGTGCAGGAGATGGGTAGATGGAGGTGGGAGGAGAGGCATGAGTCTGCGTGCAGGAGATGGGTAGATGGAGGTGGGAGGAGAAGCCCGAGTCTGCGTACAGGAGATGGGTAGAGAAGCCTGAGTCTGCGTACAGGAGATGGGTAGAGAAGCCTGAGTCTGCGTACAGGAGATGGGTAGCTGGAGGTGGGAGGAGAAGCCTGAGTCTGCGTGCAGGAGATGGGTAGATGGTGGTTGGAGGAGAAGCCTGAGTCTGCGTGCAGGAGATGGGTAGATGGTGGTTGGAGGAGAAGCCTGAGTCTGCGTGCAGGAGATGGGTAGATGGAGGTGGGAGGAGAAGCCTGAGTCTGCGTGCAGGAGATGGGTAGATGGAGGTGGGAGGAGAGGCATGATTCTGCGTGCAGGAGATGGGTAGATGGAGGTGGGAGGAGAAGCCTGAGTCTGCGTGCAGGAGATGGGTATATGGAGGTGGGAGGAGAGGCATGAGTCTGCGTGCAGGAGATGGGTAGATGGAGGTGGGAGGAGAAGCCTGAGTCTGCGTACAGGAGATGGGTAGAGAAGCCTGAGTCTGCATACAGGAGATGGGTAGATGGAGGTGGGAGGAGAAGCATGAGTCTGCGTGCAGGAGATGGGTAGATGGAGGTGTGAGGAGAAGCCTGAGTCTGCGTACAGGAGATGGGTAGAGAAGCCTGAGTCTGCGTACAGGAGATGGGTAGAGAAGCCTGAGTCTGCGTACAGGAGATGGGTAGAGAAGCATGAGTCTGCGTGCAGGAGATGGGTAGCTGGAGGTGGGAGGAGAAGCCTGAGTCTGCGTGCAGGAGATGGGTAGATGGAGGTGGGAGAAGCCTGAGTCTGCGTGCAGGAGATGGGTAGATGGAGGTGGGAGGAGAGGCATGAGTCTGCGTGCTGGAGGTGGGAGGAGAAGCATGAGTCTGCGTGCAGGAGTTGGGTAGATGGAGGTGGGAGGAGAGGCCTGAGTCTGCATGCAGGAGATGGGTAGATGAAGGTGGGAGGAGAAGCCTGAGTCTGCGTGCAGGAGATGGGTAGCTGGAGGTGGGAGGAGAAGCCTGAGTCTGCGTGCAGGAGTTGGGTAGATGGAGGTGGGAGGAGAAGTCTGAGTCTGCGTGCAGGAGATGGGTAGATGGTGGTTGGAGGAGAAGCCTGAGTCTGCGTGCAGGAGATGGGTAGATGGTGGTTGGAGGAGAAGCCTGAGTCTGCGTGCAGGAGATGGGTAGATGGTGGTTGGAGGAGAAGCCTGAGTCTGCGTGCAGGAAATGGGTAGATGGTGGTTGGAGGAGAAGCCTGAGTCTGCGTGCAGGAGATGGGTAGATGGTGGTTGGAGGAGAAGCCTGAGTCTGCGTGCAGGAGATGGGTAGATGGTGGTTGGAGGAGAATCCTGAGTCTGCGTGCAGGAGATGGGTAGATGGTGGTTGGAGGAGAATCCTGAGTCTGCGTGCAGGAGATGGGTAGATGGAGGTGGGAGGAGAAGCCTGAGTCTGCGTGCAGGAGATGGGTAGATGGTGGTTGGAGGAGAAGCCTGAGTCTGCGTGCAGGAGATGGGTAGATGGTGGTTGGAGGAGAAGCCTGAGTCTGCGTGCAGGAGATGGGTAGATGGTGGTTGGAGGAGAAGCCTGAGTCTGCGTGCAGGAGATGGGTAGATGGTGGTTGGAGGAGAAGCCTGAGTCTGCGTGCAGGAGATGGGTAGATGGTGGTTGGAGGAGAATCCTGAGTCTGCGTGCAGGAGATGGGTAGATGGAGGTGGGAGGAGAAGCCTGAGTCTGCGTGCAGGAGATGGGTAGATGGTGGTTGGAGGAGAAGCCTGAGTCTGCGTGCAGGAGATGGGTAGATGGTGGTTGGAGGAGAAGCCTGAGTCTGCGTGCAGGAGATGGGTAGATGGAGGTGGGAGGAGAAGCCTGAGTCTGCGTGCAGGAGATGGGTAGATGGTGGTTGGAGGAGAAGCCTGAGTCTGCGTGCAGGAGATGGGTAGATGGAGGTGGGAGGAGAGGCATGAGTCTGCGTGCAGGAGATGGGTAGATGGAGGTGGGAGGAGAAGCCTGAGTCTGCGTGCAGGAGATGGGTAGATGGAGGTGGGAGGAGAGGCATGAGTCTGCGTGCAGGAGATGGGTAGATGGAGGTGGGAGGAGAAGCCTGAGTCTGCGTACAGGAGATGGGTAGAGAAGCCTGAGTCTGCATACAGGAGATGGGTAGATGGTGGTTGGAGGAGAAGCCTGAGTCTGCGTGCAGGAGATGGGTAGATGGTGGTTGGAGGAGAAGCCTGAGTCTGCGTGCAGGAGATGGGTAGATGGAGGTGGGAGGAGAAGCCTGAGTCTGCGTGCAGGAGATGGGTAGATGGTGGTTGGAGGAGAAGCCTGAGTCTGCGTGCAGGAGATGGGTAGATGGTGGTTGGAGGAGAAGCCTGAGTCTGCGTGCAGGAGATGGGTAGATGGTGGTTGGAGGAGAATCCTGAGTCTGCGTGCAGGAGATGGGTAGATGGAGGTGGGAGGAGAAGCCTGAGTCTGCGTGCAGGAGATGGGTAGATGGTGGTTGGAGGAGAAGCCTGAGTCTGCGTGCAGGAGATGGGTAGATGGTGGTTGGAGGAGAAGCCTGAGTCTGCGTGCAGGAGATGGGTAGATGGAGGTGGGAGGAGAAGCCTGAGTCTGCGTGCAGGAGATGGGTAGATGGTGGTTGGAGGAGAAGCCTGAGTCTGCGTGCAGGAGATGGGTAGATGGAGGTGGGAGGAGAGGCATGAGTCTGCGTGCAGGAGATGGGTAGATGGAGGTGGGAGGAGAAGCCTGAGTCTGCGTGCAGGAGATGGGTAGATGGAGGTGGGAGGAGAGGCATGAGTCTGCGTGCAGGAGATGGGTAGATGGAGGTGGGAGGAGAAGCCTGAGTCTGCGTACAGGAGATGGGTAGAGAAGCCTGAGTCTGCATACAGGAGATGGGTAGATGGTGGTTGGAGGAGAAGCCTGAGTCTGCGTGCAGGAGATGGGTAGATGGTGGTTGGAGGAGAAGCCTGAGTCTGCGTGCAGGAGATGGGTAGATGGAGGTGGGAGGAGAAGCCTGAGTCTGCGTGCAGGAGATGGGTAGATGGTGGTTGGAGGAGAAGCCTGAGTCTGCGTGCAGGAGATGGGTAGATGGTGGTTGGAGGAGAAGCCTGAGTCTGCGTGCAGGAGATGGGTAGATGGAGGTGGGAGGAGAAGCCTGAGTCTGCGTGCAGGAGATGGGTAGATGGTGGTTGGAGGAGAAGCCTGAGTCTGCGTGCAGGAGATGGGTAGATGGTGGTTGGAGGAGAAGCCTGAGTCTGCGTGCAGGAGATGGGTAGATGGTGGTTGGAGGAGAAGCCTGAGTCTGCGTGCAGGAGATGGGTAGATGGTGGTTGGAGGAGAAGCCTGAGTCTGCATGCAGGAGATGGGTAGATGGTGGTTGGAGGAGAAGCCTGAGTCTGCGTGCAGGAGATGGGTAGATGGTGGTTGGAGGAGAAGCCTGAGCCTGCGTGCAGGAGATGGGTAGATGGTGGTTGGAGGAGAAGCCTGAGTCTGCGTGCAGGAGATGGGTAGATGGTGGTTGGAGGAGAAGCCTGAGTCTGCGTGCAGGAGATGGGTAGATGGAGGTGGGAGGAGAAGCCTGAGTCTGCGTGCAGGAGATGGGTAGATGGAGGTGGGAGGAGAAGCCTGAGTCTGCGTGCAGGAGATGGGTAGATGGTGGTTGGAGGAGAAGCCTGAGTCTGCGTGCAGGAGATGGGTAGATGGTGGTTGGAGGAGAAGCCTGAGTCTGCGTGCAGGAGATGGGTAGATGGTGGTTGGAGGAGAAGCCTGAGTCTGCGTGCAGGAGATGGGTAGATGGTGGTTGGAGGAGAAGCCTGAGTCTGCGTGCAGGAGATGGGTAGATGGAGGTGGGAGGAGAAGCCTGAGTCTGCGTGCAGGAGATGGGTAGATGGTGGTTGGAGGAGAAGCCTGAGTCTGCGTGCAGGAGATGGGTAGATGGTGGTTGGAGGAGAAGCCTGAGTCTGCGTGCAGGAGATGGGTAGATGGTGGTTGGAGGAGAAGCCTGAGTCTACGTGCAGGAGATGGGTAGATGGAGGTGGGAGGAGAAGCCTGAGTCTACGTGCAGGAGATGGGTAGATGGAGGTGGGAGGAGAAGCCTGAGTCTGCGTGCAGGAGATGGGTAGATGGTGGTTGGAGGAGAAGCCTGAGTCTGCGTGCAGGAGATGGGTAGATGGTGGTTGGAGGAGAAGCCTGAGTCTGCGTGCAGGAGATGGGTAGATGGTGGTTGGAGGAGAAGCCTGAGTCTGCGTGCAGGAGATGGGTAGATGGAGGTGGGAGGAGAAGCCTGAGTCTGCGTGCAGGAGATGGGTAGATGGTGGTTGGAGGAGAAGCCTGAGTCTGCGTGCAGGAGATGGGTAGATGGTGGTTGGAGGAGAAGCCTGAGTCTACGTGCAGGAGATGGGTAGATGGAGGTGGGAGGAGAAGCCTGAGTCTGCGTGCAGGAGATGGGTAGATGGTGGTTGGAGGAGAAGCCTGAGTCTGCGTGCAGGAGATGGGTAGATGGTGGTTGGAGGAGAAGCCTGAGTCTGCGTGCAGGAGATGGGTAGATGGTGGTTGGAGGAGAAGCCTGAGTCTGCGTGCAGGAGATGGGTAGATGGAGGTGGGAGGAGAAGCCTGAGTCTGCGTGCAGGAGATGGGTAGATGGAGGTGGGAGGAGAAGCCTGAGTCTGCGTGCAGGAGATGGGTAGATGGTGGTTGGAGGAGAAGCCTGAGTCTGCGTGCAGGAGATGGGTAGATGGTGGTTGGAGGAGAAGCCTGAGTCTGCGTGCAGGAGATGGGTAGATGGTGGTTGGAGGAGAAGCCTGAGTCTACGTGCAGGAGATGGGTAGATGGAGGTGGGAGGAGAAGCCTGAGTCTGCGTGCAGGAGATGGGTAGATGGAGGTGGGAGGAGAAGCCTGAGTCTGCGTGCAGGAGATGGGTAGATGGTGGTTGGAGGAGAAGCCTGAGTCTGCGTGCAGGAGATGGGTAGATGGTGGTTGGAGGAGAAGCCTGAGTCTGCGTGCAGGAGATGGGTAGATGGTGGTTGGAGGAGAAGCCTGAGTCTGCGTGCAGGAGATGGGTAGATGGTGGTTGGAGGAGAAGCCTGAGTCTGCGTGCAGGAGATGGGTAGATGGTGGTTGGAGGAGAAGCCTGAGTCTGCGTGCAGGAGATGGGTAGATGGTGGTTGGAGGAGAAGCCTGAGTCTGCGTGCAGGAGATGGGTAGATGGTGGTTGGAGGAGAAGCCTGAGTCTGCGTGCAGGAGATGGGTAGATGGTGGTTGGAGGAGAAGCCTGAGTCTGCGTGCAGGAGATGGGTAGATGGTGGTTGGAGGAGAAGCCTGAGTCTGCGTGCAGGAGATGGGTAGATGGAGGTGGGAGGAGAAGCCTGAGTCTGCGTGCAGGAGATGGGTAGATGGTGGTTGGAGGAGAAGCCTGAGTCTGCGTGCAGGAGATGGGTAGATGGAGGTGGGAGGAGAAGCCTGAGTCTGCGTGCAGGAGATGGGTAGATGGTGGTTGGAGGAGAAGCCTGAGTCTGCGTGCAGGAGATGGGTAGATGGAGGTGGGAGGAGAGGCATGAGTCTGCGTGCAGGAGATGGGTAGATGGAGGTGGGAGGAGAAGCCTGAGTCTGCGTGCAGGAGATGGGTAGATGGAGGTGGGAGGAGAGGCATGAGTCTGCGTGCAGGAGATGGGTAGATGGAGGTGGGAGGAGAAGCCTGAGTCTGCGTACAGGAGATGGGTAGAGAAGCCTGAGTCTGCATACAGGAGATGGGTAGATGGAGGTGGGAGGAGAAGCCTGAGTCTGCGTACAGGAGATGGGTAGATGGAGGTGGGAGGAGAAGCCTGAGTCTGCGTACAGGAGATGGGTAGAGAAGCCTGAGTCTGCGTACAGGAGATGGGTAGAGAAGCCTGAGTCTGCGTACAGGAGATGGGTAGAGAAGCATGAGTCTGTGTGCAGGAGATGGGTAGCTGGAGGTGGCAGGAGAAGCCTGAGTCTGCGTGCAGGAGATGGGTAGATGGAGGTGGGAGGAGAGGCATGAGTCTGCATGCTGGAGGTGGGAGGAGAAGCATGAGTCTGCGTGCAGGAGTTGGGTAGATGGAGGTGGGAGGAGAAGCCTGAGTCTGCGTGCAGGAGATGGGTAGATGAAGGTGGGAGATGGTGGTTGGAGGAGAAGCCTGAGTCTGCGTACAGGAGATGGGTAGAGAAGCCTGAGTCTGTGTACAGGAGATGGGTAGAGAAGCCTGAGTCTGCGTACAGGAGATGGGTAGAGAAGCATGAGTCTGTGTGCAGGAGATGGGTAGCTGGAGGTGGGAGGAGAAGCCTGAGTCTGCGTGCAGGAGATGGGTAGATGGAGGTGGGAGGAGAGGCATGAGTCTGCGTGCTGGAGGTGGGAGGAGAAGCATGAGTCTGCGTGCAGGAGTTGGGTAGATGGAGGTGGGAGGAGAGGCCTGAGTCTGCATGCAGGAGATGGGTAGATGAAGGTGGGAGGAGAAGCCTGAGTCTGCGTGCAGGAGATGGGTAGCTGGAGGTGGGAGGAGAAGCCTGAGTCTGCGTGCAGGAGTTGGGTAGATGGAGGTGGGAGGAGAAGCCTGAGTCTGCGTGCAGGAGATGGGTAGATGGTGGTTGGAGGAGAAGCCTGAGTCTGCGTGCAGGAGATGGGTAGATGGAGGTGGGAGGAGAAGCCTGAGTCTGCGAGCAGGAGATGGGTAGATGGTGGTTGGAGGAGAAGCCTGAGTCTGCGTGCAGGAGATGGGTAGATGGTGGTTGGAGGAGAAGCCTGAGTCTGCGTGCAGGAGATGGGTAGATGGTGGTTGGAGGAGAAGCCTGAGTCTGCGTGCAGGAGATGGGTAGATGGTGGTTGGAGGAGAAGCCTGAGTCTGCGTGCAGGAGATGGGTAGATGGTGGTTGGAGGAGAAGCCTGAGTCTGCGTGCAGGAGATGGGTAGATGGAGGTGGGAGGAGAAGCCTGAGTCTGCGTGCAGGAGATGGGTAGATGGAGGTGGGAGGAGAAGCCTGAGTTTGCGTGCAGGAGATGGGTAGATGGTGGTTGGAGGAGAAGCCTGAGTCTGCGTGCAGGAGATGGGTAGATGGAGGTGGGAGGAGAGGCATGAGTCTGCGTGCAGGAGATGGGTAGATGGAGGTGGGAGGAGAAGCCTGAGTCTGCGTACAGGAGATGGGTAGAGAAGCCTGAGTCTGCATACAGGAGATGGGTAGATGGAGGTGGGAGGAGAAGCCTGAGTCTGCGTACAGGAGATGGGTAGATGGAGGTGGGAGGAGAAGCCTGAGTCTGCGTACAGGAGATGGGTAGAGAAGCCTGAGTCTGCGTACAGGAGATGGGTAGAGAAGCCTGAGTCTGCGTACAGGAGATGGGTAGAGAAGCATGAGTCTGTGTGCAGGAGATGGGTAGCTGGAGGTGGCAGGAGAAGCCTGAGTCTGCGTGCAGGAGATGGGTAGATGGAGGTGGGAGGAGAGGCATGAGTCTGCGTGCTGGAGGTGGGAGGAGAAGCATGAGTCTGCGTGCAGGAGTTGGGTAGATGGAGGTGGGAGGAGAGGCCTGAGTCTGCATGCAGGAGATGGGTAGATGAAGGTGGGAGGAGAAGCCTGAGTCTGCGTGCAGGAGATGGGTAGCTGGAGGTGGGAGGAGAAGCCTGAGTCTGCGTGCAGGAGTTGGGTAGATGGTGGTTGGAGGAGAAGCCTGAGTCTGCGTACAGGAGATGGGTAGAGAAGCCTGAGTCTGTGTACAGGAGATGGGTAGAGAAGCCTGAGTCTGCGTACAGGAGATGGGTAGAGAAGCATGAGTCTGTGTGCAGGAGATGGGTAGCTGGAGGTGGGAGGAGAAGCCTGAGTCTGCGTGCAGGAGATGGGTAGATGGAGGTGGGAGGAGAGGCATGAGTCTGCGTGCTGGAGGTGGGAGGAGAAGCATGAGTCTGCGTGCAGGAGTTGGGTAGATGGAAGTGGGAGGAGAGGCCTGAGTCTGCATGCAGGAGATGGGTAGATGAAGGTGGGAGGAGAAGCCTGAGTCTGCGTGCAGGAGATGGGTAGCTGGAGGTGGGAGGAGAAGCCTGAGTCTGCGTGCAGGAGTTGGGTAGATGGAGGTGGGAGGAGAAGCCTGAGTCTGCGTGCAGGAGATGGGTAGATGGTGGTTGGAGGAGAAGCCTGAGTCTGCGTGCAGGAGATGGGTAGATGGAGGTGGGAGGAGAAGCCTGAGTCTGCGAGCAGGAGATGGGTAGATGGTGGTTGGAGGAGAAGCCTGAGTCTGCGTGCAGGAGATGGGTAGATGGTGGTTGGAGGAGAAGCCTGAGTCTGCGTGCAGGAGATGGGTAGATGGTGGTTGGAGGAGAAGCCTGAGTCTGCGTGCAGGAGATGGGTAGATGGTGGTTGGAGGAGAAGCCTGAGTCTGCGTGCAGGAGATGGGTAGATGGTGGTTGGAGGAGAAGCCTGAGTCTGCGTGCAGGAGATGGGTAGATGGAGGTGGGAGGAGAAGCCTGAGTTTGCGTGCAGGAGATGGGTAGATGGTGGTTGGAGGAGAAGCCTGAGTCTGCGTGCAGGAGATGGGTAGATGGTGGTTGGAGGAGAAGCCTGAGTCTGCGTGCAGGAGATGGGTAGATGGAGGTGGGAGGAGAAGCCTGAGTCTGCGTGCAGTAGATGGGTAGATGGTGGTTGGAGGAGAATCCTGAGTCTGCGTGCAGGAGATGGGTAGATGGAGATGGGAGGAGAAGCCTGAGTCTGCGTGCAGGAGATGGGTAGATGGTGGTTGGAGGAGAAGCCTGAGTCTGCGTGCAGGAGATGGGTAGATGGTGGTTGGAGGAGAAGCCTGAGTCTGCGTGCAGGAGATGGGTATATGGAGGTGGGAGGAGAAGCCTGAGTCTGCATGCAGGAGATGGGTAGATGGAGGTGGGAGGAGAAGCCTGAGTTTGCGTGCAGGAGATGGGTAGATGGTGGTTGGAGGAGAAGCCTGAGTTTGCGTGCAGGAGATGGGTAGATGGTGGTTGGAGGAGAAGCCTGAGTCTGCGTGCAGGAGATGGGTAGATGGTGGTTGGAGGAGAAGCCTGAGTCTGCGTGCAGGAGATGGGTAGATGGAGGTGGGAGGAGAAGCCTGAGTCTGCGTGCAGGAGATGGGTAGATGGTGGTTGGAGGAGAATCCTGAGTCTGCGTGCAGGAGATGGGTAGATGGAGGTGGGAGGAGAAGCCTGAGTCTGCGTGCAGGAGATGGGTAGATGGTGGTTGGAGGAGAAGCCTGAGTCTGCATGCAGGAGATGGGTAGATGGTGGTTGGAGGAGAAGCCTGAGTCTGCGTGCAGGAGATGGGTAGATGGTGGTTGGAGGAGAAGCCTGAGTCTGCGTGCAGGAGATGGGTAGATGGTGGTTGGAGGAGAAGCCGGAGTCTGCGTGCCGGAGATGGGTAGATGGTGGTTGGAGGAGAAGCCTGAGTCTGCGTGCAGGAGATGGGTAGATGGAGGTGGGAGGAGAAGCCTGAGTCTGCGTGCAGGAGATGGGTAGATGGTGGTTGGAGGAGAAGCCTGAGTCTGCGTGCAGGAGATGGGTAGATGGTGGTTGGAGGAGAAGCCTGAGTCTGCGTGCAGGAGATGGGTAGATGGTGGTTGGAGGAGAAGCCTGAGTCTGCGTGCAGGAGATGGGTAGATGGTGGTGGGAGGAGAAGCCTGAGTCTGCGTGCAGGAGATGGGTAGATGGTGGTGGGAGGAGAAGCCTGAGTCTGCATGCAGGAGATGGGTAGATGGTGGTTGGAGGAGAATCCTGAGTCTGCGTGCAGGAGATGGGTAGATGGAGGTGGGAGGAGAAGCCTGAGTCTGCGTGCAGGAGAGGGTAGATGGAGGTGGGAGGAGAGGCATGAGTCTGCGTGCAGGAGATGGGTAGATGGAGGTGGGAGGAGAAGCCTGAGTCTGCGTGCAGGAGATGGGTAGATGGAGGTGGGAGGAGAGGCATGAGTCTGCGTGCAGGAGATGGGTAGATGGAGGTGGGAGGAGAAGCCTGAGTCTGCGTACAGGAGATGGGTAGAGAAGCCTGAGTCTGCATACAGGAGATGGGTAGATGGAGGTGGGAGGAGAAGCCTGAGTCTGCGTACAGGAGATGGGTAGATGGAGGTGGGAGGAGAAGCCTGAGTCTGCGTACAGGAGATGGGTAGAGAAGCCTGAGTCTGCGTACAGGAGATGGGTAGAGAAGCCTGAGTCTGCGTACAGGAGATGGGTAGAGAAGCATGAGTCTGTGTGCAGGAGATGGGTAGCTGGAGGTGGCAGGAGAAGCCTGAGTCTGCGTGCAGGAGATGGGTAGATGGAGGTGGGAGGAGAGGCATGAGTCTGCGTGCTGGAGGTGGGAGGAGAAGCATGAGTCTGCGTGCAGGAGTTGGGTAGATGGAGGTGGGAGGAGAAGCCTGAGTCTGCGTGCAGGAGATGGGTAGATGAAGGTGGGAGGAGAAGCCTGAGTCTGCGTGCAGGAGATGGGTAGCTGGAGGTGGGAGGAGAAGCCTGAGTCTGCGTGCAGGAGTTGGGTAGATGGTGGTTGGAGGAGAAGCCTGAGTCTGCGTACAGGAGATGGGTAGAGAAGCCTGAGTCTGTGTACAGGAGATGGGTAGAGAAGCCTGAGTCTGCGTACAGGAGATGGGTAGAGAAGCATGAGTCTGTGTGCAGGAGATGGGTAGCTGGAGGTGGGAGGAGAAGCCTGAGTCTGCGTGCAGGAGATGGGTAGATGGAGGTGGGAGGAGAGGCATGAGTCTGCGTGCTGGAGGTGGGAGGAGAAGCATGAGTCTGCGTGCAGGAGTTGGGTAGATGGAGGTGGGAGGAGAGGCCTGAGTCTGCATGCAGGAGATGGGTAGATGAAGGTGGGAGGAGAAGCCTGAGTCTGCGTGCAGGAGATGGGTAGATGAAGGTGGGAGGAGAAGCCTGAGTCTGCGTGCAGGAGTTGGGTAGATGGAGGTGGGAGGAGAAGCCTGAGTCTGCGTGCAGGAGATGGGTAGATGGTGGTTGGAGGAGAAGCCTGAGTCTGCGTGCAGGAGATGGGTAGATGGAGGTGGGAGGAGAAGCCTGAGTCTGCGAGCAGGAGATGGGTAGATGGTGGTTGGAGGAGAAGCCTGAGTCTGCGTGCAGGAGATGGGTAGATGGTGGTTGGAGGAGAAGCCTGAGTCTGCGTGCAGGAGATGGGTAGATGGTGGTTGGAGGAGAAGCCTGAGTCTGCGTGCAGGAGATGGGTAGATGGTGGTTGGAGGAGAAGCCTGAGTCTGCGTGCAGGAGATGGGTAGATGGTGGTTGGAGGAGAAGCCTGAGTCTGCGTGCAGGAGATGGGTAGATGGAGGTGGGAGGAGAAGCCTGAGTCTGCGTGCAGGAGATGGGTAGATGGAGGTGGGAGGAGAAGCCTGAGTTTGCGTGCAGGAGATGGGTAGATGGTGGTTGGAGGAGAAGCCTGAGTCTGCGTGCAGGAGATGGGTAGATGGAGGTGGGAGGAGAGGCATGAGTCTGCGTGCAGGAGATGGGTAGATGGAGGTGGGAGGAGAAGCCTGAGTCTGCGTACAGGAGATGGGTAGAGAAGCCTGAGTCTGCATACAGGATATGGGTAGATGGAGGTGGGAGGAGAAGCCTGAGTCTGCGTACAGGAGATGGGTAGATGGAGGTGGGAGGAGAAGCCTGAGTCTGCGTACAGGAGATGGGTAGAGAAGCCTGAGTCTGCGTACAGGAGATGGGTAGAGAAGCCTGAGTCTGCGTACAGGAGATGGGTAGAGAAGCATGAGTCTGTGTGCAGGAGATGGGTAGCTGGAGGTGGCAGGAGAAGCCTGAGTCTGCGTGCAGGAGATGGGTAGATGGAGGTGGGAGGAGAGGCATGAGTCTGCGTGCTGGAGGTGGGAGGAGAAGCATGAGTCTGCGTGCAGGAGTTGGGTAGATGGAGGTGGGAGGAGAGGCCTGAGTCTGCATGCAGGAGATGGGTAGATGAAGGTGGGAGGAGAAGCCTGAGTCTGCGTGCAGGAGATGGGTAGCTGGAGGTGGGAGGAGAAGCCTGAGTCTGCGTGCAGGAGTTGGGTAGATGGTGGTTGGAGGAGAAGCCTGAGTCTGCGTACAGGAGATGGGTAGAGAAGCCTGAGTCTGTGTACAGGAGATGGGTAGAGAAGCCTGAGTCTGCGTACAGGAGATGGGTAGAGAAGCATGAGTCTGTGTGCAGGAGATGGGTAGCTGGAGGTGGGAGGAGAAGCCTGAGTCTGCGTGCAGGAGATGGGTAGATGGAGGTGGGAGGAGAGGCATGAGTCTGCGTGCTGGAGGTGGGAGGAGAAGCATGAGTCTGCGTGCAGGAGTTGGGTAGATGGAGGTGGGAGGAGAGGCCTGAGTCTGCATGCAGGAGATGGGTAGATGAAGGTGGGAGGAGAAGCCTGAGTCTGCGTGCAGGAGATGGGTAGCTGGAGGTGGGAGGAGAAGCCTGAGTCTGCGTGCAGGAGTTGGGTAGATGGAGGTGGGAGGAGAAGCCTGAGTCTGCGTGCAGGAGATGGGTAGATGGTGGTTGGAGGAGAAGCCTGAGTCTGCGTGCAGGAGATGGGTAGATGGAGGTGGGAGGAGAAGCCTGAGTCTGCGAGCAGGAGATGGGTAGATGGTGGTTGGAGGAGAAGCCTGAGTCTGCGTGCAGGAGATGGGTAGATGGTGGTTGGAGGAGAAGCCTGAGTCTGCGTGCAGGAGATGGGTAGATGGTGGTTGGAGGAGAAGCCTGAGTCTGCGTGCAGGAGATGGGTAGATGGAGGTGGGAGGAGAAGCCTGAGTCTGCGTGCAGGAGATGGGTAGATGGAGGTGGGAGGAGAAGCCTGAGTTTGCGTGCAGGAGATGGGTAGATGGTGGTTGGAGGAGAAGCCTGAGTCTGCGTGCAGGAGATGGGTAGATGGAGGTGGGAGGAGAGGCATGAGTCTGCGTGCAGGAGATGGGTAGATGGAGGTGGGAGGAGAAGCCTGAGTCTGCGTACAGGAGATGGGTAGAGAAGCCTGAGTCTGCATACAGGAGATGGGTAGATGGAGGTGGGAGGAGAAGCCTGAGTCTGCGTACAGGAGATGGGTAGATGGAGGTGGGAGGAGAAGCCTGAGTCTGCGTACAGGAGATGGGTAGAGAAGCCTGAGTCTGCGTACAGGAGATGGGTAGAGAAGCCTGAGTCTGCGTACAGGAGATGGGTAGAGAAGCATGAGTCTGTGTGCAGGAGATGGGTAGCTGGAGGTGGCAGGAGAAGCCTGAGTCTGCGTGCAGGAGATGGGTAGATGGAGGTGGGAGGAGAGGCATGAGTCTGCGTGCTGGAGGTGGGAGGAGAAGCATGAGTCTGCGTGCAGGAGTTGGGTAGATGGAGGTGGGAGGAGAGGCCTGAGTCTGCATGCAGGAGATGGGTAGATGAAGGTGGGAGGAGAAGCCTGAGTCTGCGTGCAGGAGATGGGTAGCTGGAGGTGGGAGGAGAAGCCTGAGTCTGCGTGCAGGAGTTGGGTAGATGGTGGTTGGAGGAGAAGCCTGAGTCTGCGTACAGGAGATGGGTAGAGAAGCCTGAGTCTGTGTACAGGAGATGGGTAGAGAAGCCTGAGTCTGCGTACAGGAGATGGGTAGAGAAGCATGAGTCTGTGTGCAGGAGATGGGTAGCTGGAGGTGGGAGGAGAAGCCTGAGTCTGCGTGCAGGAGATGGGTAGATGGAGGTGGGAGGAGAGGCATGAGTCTGCGTGCTGGAGGTGGGAGGAGAAGCATGAGTCTGCGTGCAGGAGTTGGGTAGATGGAGGTGGGAGGAGAGGCCTGAGTCTGCATGCAGGAGATGGGTAGATGAAGGTGGGAGGAGAAGCCTGAGTCTGCGTGCAGGAGATGGGTAGCTGGAGGTGGGAGGAGAAGCCTGAGTCTGCGTGCAGGAGTTGGGTAGATGGAGGTGGGAGGAGAAGCCTGAGTCTGCGTGCAGGAGATGGGTAGATGGTGGTTGGAGGAGAAGCCTGAGTCTGCGTGCAGGAGATGGGTAGATGGAGGTGGGAGGAGAAGCCTGAGTCTGCGAGCAGGAGATGGGTAGATGGTGGTTGGAGGAGAAGCCTGAGTCTGCGTGCAGGAGATGGGTAGATGGTGGTTGGAGGAGAAGCCTGAGTCTGCGTGCAGGAGATGGGTAGATGGTGGTTGGAGGAGAAGCCTGAGTCTGCGTGCAGGAGATGGGTAGATGGTGGTTGGAGGAGAAGCCTGAGTCTGCGTGCAGGAGATGGGTAGATGGTGGTTGGAGGAGAAGCCTGAGTCTGCGTGCAGGAGATGGGTAGATGGAGGTGGGAGGAGAAGCCTGAGTTTGCGTGCAGGAGATGGGTAGATGGTGGTTGGAGGAGAAGCCTGAGTCTGCGTGCAGGAGATGGGTAGATGGTGGTTGGAGGAGAAGCCTGAGTCTGCGTGCAGGAGATGGGTAGATGGAGGTGGGAGGAGAAGCCTGAGTCTGCGTGCAGTAGATGGGTAGATGGTGGTTGGAGGAGAATCCTGAGTCTGCGTGCAGGAGATGGGTAGATGGAGATGGGAGGAGAAGCCTGAGTCTGCGTGCAGGAGATGGGTAGATGGTGGTTGGAGGAGAAGCCTGAGTCTGCGTGCAGGAGATGGGTAGATGGTGGTTGGAGGAGAAGCCTGAGTCTGCGTGCAGGAGATGGGTATATGGAGGTGGGAGGAGAAGCCTGAGTCTGCATGCAGGAGATGGGTAGATGGAGGTGGGAGGAGAAGCCTGAGTTTGCGTGCAGGAGATGGGTAGATGGTGGTTGGAGGAGAAGCCTGAGTTTGCGTGCAGGAGATGGGTAGATGGTGGTTGGAGGAGAAGCCTGAGTCTGCGTGCAGGAGATGGGTAGATGGTGGTTGGAGGAGAAGCCTGAGTCTGCGTGCAGGAGATGGGTAGATGGAGGTGGGAGGAGAAGCCTGAGTCTGCGTGCAGGAGATGGGTAGATGGTGGTTGGAGGAGAATCCTGAGTCTGCGTGCAGGAGATGGGTAGATGGAGGTGGGAGGAGAAGCCTGAGTCTGCGTGCAGGAGATGGGTAGATGGTGGTTGGAGGAGAAGCCTGAGTCTGCGTGCAGGAGATGGGTAGATGGTGGTTGGAGGAGAAGCCTGAGTCTGCGTGCAGGAGATGGGTAGATGGTGGTTGGAGGAGAAGCCTGAGTCTGCGTGCAGGAGATGGGTAGATGGTGGTTGGAGGAGAAGCCGGAGTCTGCGTGCCGGAGATGGGTAGATGGTGGTTGGAGGAGAAGCCTGAGTCTGCGTGCAGGAGATGGGTAGATGGAGGTGGGAGGAGAAGCCTGAGTCTGCGTGCAGGAGATGGGTAGATGGTGGTTGGAGGAGAAGCCTGAGTCTGCGTGCAGGAGATGGGTAGATGGTGGTTGGAGGAGAAGCCTGAGTCTGCGTGCAGGAGATGGGTAGATGGTGGTTGGAGGAGAAGCCTGAGTCTGCGTGCAGGAGATGGGTAGATGGTGGTGGGAGGAGAAGCCTGAGTCTGCGTGCAGGAGATGGGTAGATGGTGGTGGGAGGAGAAGCCTGAGTCTGCATGCAGGAGATGGGTAGATGGTGGTTGGAGGAGAATCCTGAGTCTGCGTGCAGGAGATGGGTAGATGGAGGTGGGAGGAGAAGCCTGAGTCTGCGTGCAGGAGATGGGTAGATGGAGGTGGGAGGAGAAGCCTGAGTCTGCGTGCAGGAGATGGGTAGATGGAGGTGGGAGGAGAAGCCTGAGTCTGCGTGCAGGAGATGGGTAGATGGTGGATGGAGGAGAAGCCTGAGTCTGCGTGCAGGAGATGGGTAGATGGTGGTTGGAGGAGAAGCCTGAGTCTGCGTGCAGGAGATGGGTAGATGGAGGTGGGAGGAGAAGCCTGAGTTTGCGTGCAGGAGATGGGTAGATGGTGGTGGGAGGAGAAACCTGAGTCTGCGTGCAGGAGATGGGTAGATGGTGGTTGGAGGAGAAGCCTGAGTCTGCGTGCAGGAGATGGGTAGATGGTGGTTGGAGGAGAAACCTGAGTCTGCGTGCAGGAGATGGGTAGATGGTGGTTGGAGGAGAAGCCTGAGTCTGCGTGCAGGAGATGGGTAGATGGTGGTTGGAGGAGAAGCCTGAGTCTGCGTGCAGGAGATGGGTAGATGGTGGTTGGAGGAGAAGCCTGAGTCTGCGTGCAGGAGATGGGTAGATTGTGGTTGGAGGAGAAGCCTGAGTCTGCGTGCAGGAGATGGGTAGATGGAGGTGGGAGGAGAAGCCTGAGTCTGCGTGCAGGAGATGGGTAGATGGTGGTTGGAGGAGAAGCCTGAGTCTGCGTGCAGGAGATGGGTAGATGGTGGTTGGAGGAGAAGCCTGAGTCTGCGTGCAGGAGATGGGTAGATGGAGGTGGGAGAAGCCTGAGTCTGCGTGCAGGAGATGGGTAGATGGTGGTTGGAGGAGAAGCCTGAGTCTGCGTGCAGGAGATGGGTATATGGTGGTTGGAGGAGAAGCCTGAGTCTGCGTGCAGGAGATGGGTAGATGGTGGTTGGAGGAGAAGCCTGAGTCTGCGTGCAGGAGATGGGTAGATGGTGGTTGGAGGAGAAGCCTGAGTCTGCGTGCAGGAGATGGGTAGATGGAGGTGGGAGGAGAAGCCTGAGTCTGCGTGCAGGAGATGGGTAGATGGAGGTGGGAGGAGAAGCCTGAGTCTGCGTGCAGGAGATGGGTAGATGGTGGTGGGAGGAGAAGCCTGAGTCTGCGTGCAGGAAATGGTTAGATGGTGGTTGGAGGAGAAGCCTGAGTCTGCGTGCAGGAGATGGGTAGATGGTGGTTGGAGGAGAAGCCTGAGTCTGCGTGCAGGAGATGGGTAGATGGTGGTTGGAGGAGAAGCCTGAGTCTGC
Organism: Taudactylus pleione; assembly: GCA_031769625.1. Taxonomy (NCBI): domain Eukaryota; kingdom Metazoa; phylum Chordata; class Amphibia; order Anura; family Myobatrachidae; genus Taudactylus; species Taudactylus pleione. Next base: position 221,843 of record JAUIMM010000360.1, on the reverse strand, counting down.
GTGCAGGAGATGGGTAGATGGTGGTGGGAGGAGAAGCCTGAGTCTGCGTGCAGGAGATGGGTAGATGGTGGTGGGAGGAGAAGCCTGAGTCTGCGTGCAGGAGATGGGTAGATGGTGGTTGGAGGAGAAGCCTGAGTCTGCGTGCAGGAGATGGGTAGATGGAGGTGGGAGGAGAAGCCTGAGTCTGCGTGCAGGAGATGGGTAGATGGTGGTTGGAGGAGAAGCCTGAGTCTGCGTGCAGGAGATGGGTAGATGGTGGTTGGAGGAGAAGCCTGAGTCTGCGTGCAGGAGATGGGTAGATGGTGGTTGGAGGAGAAGCCTGAGTCTGCGTGCAGGAGATGGGTAGATGGAGGTGGGAGGAGAAGCCTGAGTCTGCGTGCAGGAGATGGGTAGATGATGGTTGGAGGAGAAGCCTGAGTCTGCGTGCAGGAGATGGGTAGATGGTGGTTGGAGGAGAAGCCTGAGTCTGCGTGCAGGAGATGGGTAGATGGAGGTGGGAGGAGAAGCCTGAGTCTGCGTGCAGGAGATGGGTAGATGGAGGTGGGAGGAGAAGCCTGAGTCTGCGTGCAGGAGATGGGTAGATGGTGGTGGGAGGAGAAGCCTGAGTCTGCGTGCAGGAAATGGGTAGATGGTGGTTGGAGGAGAAGCCTGAGTCTGCGTGCAGGAGATGGGTAGATGGTGGTTGGAGGAGAAGCCTGAGTCTGCGTGCAGGAGATGGGTAGATGGAGGTGGGAGGAGAAGCCTGAGTCTGCGTGCAGGAGATGGGTAGATGATGGTTGGAGGAGAAGCCTGAGTCTGCGTGCAGGAGATGGGTAGATGGAGGTTGGAGGAGAAGCCTGAGTCTGCGTGCAGGAGATGGGTAGATGGTGGTTGGAGGAGAAGCCTGAGTCTGCGTGCAGGAGATGGGTAGATGGAGGTGGGAGGAGAAGCCTGAGTCTGCGTGCAGGAGATGTGTAGATGGAGGTGGGAGGAGAAGCCTGAGTCTGCGTACAGGAGATGGGTAGAGAAGCCTGAGTCTGCGTACAGGAGATGGGTAGAGAAGCCTAAGTCTGCGTGCAGGAGATGGGTAGATGGTGGTTGGAGGAGAAGCCTGAGTCTGCGTGCAGGAGATGGGTAGATGGAGGTGGGAGGAGAGGCATGAGTCTGCGTGCAGGAGATGGGTAGATGGAGGTGGGAGGAGAAGCCTGAGTCTGCGTGCAGGAGATGGGTAGATGGAGGTGGGAGGAGAAGCCTGAGTCTGTGTGCAGGAGATGGGTAGATGGAGGTGGGAGGAGAAGCCTGAGTCTGCGTACAGGAGATGGGTAGAGAAGCCTGAGTCTGCGTGCAGGAGATGGGTAGATGGTGGTTGGAGGAGAAGCCTGAGTCTGCGTGCAGGAGATGGGTAGATGGAGGTGGGAGGAGAGGCATGAGTCTGCGTGCAGGAGATGGGTAGATGGAGGTGGGAGGAGAAGCCTGAGTCTGCGTGCAGGAGATGGGTAGATGGAGGTGGGAGGAGAAGCCTGAGTCTGCGTACAGGAGATGGGTAGAGAAGCCTGAGTCTGCGTACAGGAGATGGGTAGAGAAGCCTGAGTCTGCGTGCAGGAGATGGGTAGATGGAGGTGGGAGGAGAAGCCTGAGTCTGTGTGCAGGAGATGGGTAGATGGAGGTGGGAGGAGAAGCCTGAGTCTGCGTACAGGAGATGGGTAGAGAAGCCTGAGTCTGCGTGCAGGAGATGGGTAGATGGTGGTTGGAGGAGAAGCCTGAGTCTGCGTGCAGGAGATGGGTAGATGGAGGTGGGAGGAGAGGCATGAGTCTGCGTGCAGGAGATGGGTAGATGGAGGTGGGAGGAGAAGCCTGAGTCTGCGTGCAGGAGATGGGTAGATGGAGGTGGGAGGAGAAGCCTGAGTCTGCGTACAGGAGATGGGTAGAGAAGCCTGAGTCTGCGTACAGGAGATGGGTAGAGAAGCCTGAGTCTGCGTGCAGGAGATGGGTAGATGGTGGTTGGAGGAGAAGCCTGAGTCTGCGTGCAGGAGATGGGTAGATGGAGGTGGGAGGAGAGGCATGAGTCTGCGTGCAGGAGATGGGTAGATGGAACTGGGAGGAGAAGCCTGAGTCTGCGTGCAGGAGATGGGTAGATGGAGGTGGGAGGAGAAGCCTGAGTCTGCGTACAGGAGATGGGTAGAGAAGCCTGAGTCTGCGTACAGGAGATGGGTAGAGAAGCCTGAGTCTGCGTGCAGGAGATGGGTAGATGGTGGTTGGAGGAGAAGCCTGAGTCTGCGTGCAGGAGATGGGTAGATGGAGGTGGGAGGAGAGGCATGAGTCTGCGTGCAGGAGATGGGTAGATGGAGGTGGGAGGAGAAGCCTGAGTCTGCGTGCAGGAGATGGGTAGATGGAGGTGGGAGGAGAAGCCTGAGTCTGCGTGCAGGAGATGGGTAGATGGAGGTGGGAGGAGAAGCCTGAGTCTGTGTGCAGGAGATGGGTAGATGGAGGTGGGAGGAGAAGCCTGAGTCTGCGTACAGGAGATGGGTAGAGAAGCCTGAGTCTGCGTGCAGGAGATGGGTAGATGGTGGTTGGAGGAGAAGCCTGAGTCTGCGTGCAGGAGATGGGTAGATGGAGGTGGGAGGAGAGGCATGAGTCTGCGTGCAGGAGATGGGTAGATGGAGGTGGGAGGAGAAGCCTGAGTCTGCGTGCAGGAGATGGGTAGATGGAGGTGGGAGGAGAAGCCTGAGTCTGCGTACAGGAGATGGGTAGAGAAGCCTGAGTCTGCGTACAGGAGATGGGTAGAGAAGCCTGAGTCTGCGTGCAGGAGATGGGTAGATGGAGGTGGGAGGAGAAGCCTGAGTCTGCGTGCAGGAGATGGGTAGATGGAGGTGGGAGGAGAGGCATGAGTCTGCGTGCAGGAGATGGGTAGATGGAGGTGGGAGGAGAAGTCTGAGTCTGCGAGCAGGAGATGGGTAGATGGAGGTGGGAGGAGAAGCCTGAGTCTGTGTGCAGGAGATGGGTAGATGGAGGTGGGAGGAGAAGCCTGAGTCTGCGTACAGGAGATGGGTAGAGAAGCCTGAGTCTGCGTGCAGGAGATGGGTAGATGGTGGTTGGAGGAGAAGCCTGAGTCTGCGTGCAGGAGATGGGTAGATGGAGGTGGGAGGAGAAGCCTGAGTCTGCGTACAGGAGATGGGTAGAGAAGCCTGAGTCTGCTTTCAGGAGATGGGTAGATGGTGGTTGGATGAGAAGCCTGAGTCTGCGTGCAGGAGATGGGTAGATGGAGGTGGGAGGAGAGGCATGAGTCTGCGTGCAGGAGATGGGTAGATGGAGGTGGGAGGAGAAGCCTGAGTCTGCGTGCAGGAGATGGGTAGATGGAGGTGGGAGGAGAAGCCTGAGTCTGCGTGCAGGAGATGGGTAGATGGAGGTGGGAGGAGAAGCCTGAGTCTGCGTGCAGGAGATGGGTAGATGGAGGTGGGAGGAGAAGCCTGAGTCTGTGTGCAGGAGATGGGTAGATGGAGGTGGGAGGAGAAGCCTGAGTCTGCGTACAGGAGATGGGTAGAGAAGCCTGAGTCTGCGTGCAGGAGATGGGTAGATGGTGGTTGGAGGAGAAGCCTGAGTCTGCGTGCAGGAGATGGGTAGATGGAGGTGGGAGGAGAAGCCTGAGTCTGCGTACAGGAGATGGGTAGAGAAGCCTGAGTCTGCGTACAGGAGATGGGTAGAGAAGCCTGAGTCTGCGTGCAGGAGATGGGTAGATGGTGGTTGGAGGAGAAGCCTGAGTCTGCGTGCAGGAGATGGGTAGATGGAGGTGGGAAGAGAGGCATGAGTCTGCGTGCAGGAGATGGGTAGATGGAGGTGAGAGGAGAAGCCTGAGTCTGCGTGCAGGAGATGGGTAGATGGAGGTGGGAGGAGAAGCCTGAGTCTGTGTGCAGGAGATGGGTAGATGGAGGTGGGAGGAGAAGCCTGAGTCTGCGTACAGGAGATGGGTAGAGAAGCCTGAGTCTGCGTGCAGGAGATGGGTAGATGGTGGATGGAGGAGAAGCCTGAGTCTGCGTGCAGGAGATGGGTAGATGGAGGTGGGAGGAGAGGCATGAGTCTGCGTGCAGGAGATGGGTAGATGGAGGTGAAGCCTGAGTCTGCGTGCAGGAGATGGGTAGATGGAGGTGGGAGGAGAAGCCTGAGTCTGTGTGCAGGAGATGGGTAGATGGAGGTGGGAGGAGAAGCCTGAGTCTGCGTACAGGAGATGGGTAGAGAAGCCTGAGTCTGCGTGCAGGAGATGGGTAGATGGTGGTTGGAGGAGAAGCCTGAGTCTGCGTGCAGGAGATGGGTAGATGGAGGTGGGAGGAGAGGCATGAGTCTGCGTGCAGGAGATGGGTAGATGGAGGTGGGAGGAGAAGCCTGAGTCTGCGTACAGGAGATGGGTAGAGAAGCCTGAGTCTGCGTATAGGAGATGGGTAGAGAAGCCTGAGTCTGCGTGCAGGAGATGGGTAGATGGTGGTTGGAGGAGAAGCCTGAGTCTGCGTGCAGGAGATGGGTAGATGGAGGTGGGAGGAGAGGCATGAGTCTGCGTGCAGGAGATGGGTAGATGGAGGTGGGAGGAGAAGCCTGAGTCTGCGTGCAGGAGATGGGTAGATGGAGGTGGGAGGAGAAGCCTGAGTCTGTGTGCAGGAGATGGGTAGATGGAGGTGGGAGGAGAAGCCTGAGTCTGCGTACAGGAGATGGGTAGAGAAGCCTGAGTCTGCGTGCAGGAGATGGGTAGATGGTGGTTGGAGGAGAAGCCTGAGTCTGCGTGCAGGAGATGGGTAGATGGAGGTGGGAGGAGAGGCATGAGTCTGCGTGCAGGAGATGGGTAGATGGAGGTGGGAGGAGAAGCCTGAGTCTGCGTGCAGGAGATGGGTAGATGGAGGTGGGAGGAGAAGCCTGAGTCTGTGTGCAGGAGATGGGTAGATGGAGGTGGGAGGAGAAGCCTGAGTCTGCGTACAGGAGATGGGTAGAGAAGCCTGAGTCTGCGTGCAGGAGATGGGTAGATGGTGGTTGGAGGAGAAGCCTGAGTCTGCGTGCAGGAGATGGGTAGATGGAGGTGGGAGGAGAGGCATGAGTCTGCGTGCAGGAGATGGGTAGATGGAGGTGGGAGGAGAAGCCTGAGTCTGCGTGCAGGAGATGGGTAGATGGAGGTGGGAGGAGAAGCCTGAGTCTGTGTGCAGGAGATGGGTAGATGGAGGTGGGAGGAGAAGCCTGAGTCTGCGTACAGGAGATGGGTAGAGAAGCCTGAGTCTGCGTGCAGGAGATGGGTAGATGGTGGTTGGAGGAGAAGCCTGAGTCTGCGTGCAGGAGATGGGTAGATGGAGGTGGGAGGAGAGGCATGAGTCTGCGTGCAGGAGATGGGTAGATGGAGGTGGGAGGAGAAGCCTGAGTCTGCGTGCAGGAGATGGGTAGATGGAGGTGGGAGGAGAAGCCTGAGTCTGCGTACAGAAGATGGGTAGAGAAGCCTGAGTCTGCGTACAGGAGATGGGTAGAGAAGCCTGAGTCTGCGTGCAGGAGATGGGTAGATGGTGGTTGGAGGAGAAGCCTGAGTCTGCGTGCAGGAGATGGGTAGATGGAGGTGGGAGGAGAGGCATGAGTCTGCGTGCAGGAGATGGGTAGATGGAGGTGGGAGGAGAAGCCTGAGTCTGCGTGCAGGAGATGGGTAGATGGAGGTGGGAGGAGAAGCCTGAGTCTGTGTGCAGGAGATGGGTAGATGGAGGTGGGAGGAGAAGCCTGAGTCTGCGTACAGGAGATGGGTAGAGAAGCCTGAGTCTGCGTGCAGGAGATGGGTAGATGGTGGTTGGAGGAGAAGCCGGAGTCTGCGTGCAGGAGATGGGTAGATGGAGGTGGGAGGAGAGGCATGAGTCTGCGTGCAGGAGATGGGTAGATGGAGGTGGGAGGAGAAGCCTGAGTCTGCGTGCAGGAGAAGGGTAGATGGAGGTGGGAGGAGAAGCCTGAGTCTGTGTGCAGGAGATGGGTAGATGGAGGTGGGAGGAGAAGCCTGAGTCTGCGTACAGGAGATGGGTAGAGAAGCCTGAGTCTGCGTGCAGGAGATGGGTAGATGGTGGTTGGAGGAGAAGCCTGAGTCTGCGTGCAGGAGATGGGTAGATGGAGGTGGGAGGAGAAGTCTGAGTCTGCGTACAGGAGATGGGTAGAGAAGCCTGAGTCTGCGTGCAGGAGATGGGTAGATGGTGGTTGGAGGAGAAGCCTGAGTCTGCGTGCAGGAGATGGGTAGATGGAGGTGGGAGGAGAGGCATGAGTCTGCGTGCAGGAGATGGGTAGATGGAGGTGGGAGGAGAAGCCTGAGTCTGCGTGCAGGAGATGGGTAGATGGAGGTGGGAGGAGAAGCCTGAGTCTGCGTGCAGGAGATGGGTAGATGGAGGTGGGAGGAGAAGCCTGAGTCTGCGTGCAGGAGATGGGTAGATGGAGGTGGGAGGAGAAGCCTGAGTCTGTGTGCAGGAGATGGGTAGATGGAGGTGGGAGGAGAAGCCTGAGTCTGCGTACAGGAGATGGGTAGAGAAGCCTGAGTCTGCGTGCAGGAGATGGGTAGATGGTGGTTGGAGGAGAAGCCTGAGTCTGCGTGCAGGAGATGGGTAGATGGAGGTGGGAGGAGAAGCCTGAGTCTGCGTACAGGAGATGGGTAGAGAAGCCTGAGTCTGCGTACAGGAGATGGGTAGAGAAGCCTGAGTCTGCGTGCAGGAGATGGGTAGATGGTGGTTGGAGGAGAAGCCTGAGTCTGCGTGCAGGAGATGGGTAGATGGAGGTGGGAGGAGAGGCATGAGTCTGCGTGCAGGAGATGGGTAGATGGAGGTGGGAGGAGAAGCCTGAGTCTGCGTGCAGGAGATGGGTAGATGGAGGTGGGAGGAGAAGCCTGAGTCTGTGTGCAGGAGATGGGTAGATGGAGGTGGGAGGAGAAGCCTGAGTCTGCGTACAGGAGATGGGTAGAGAAGCCTGAGTCTGCGTGCAGGAGATGGGTAGATGGAGGTGGGAGGAGAAGCCTGAGTCTGCGTGCAGGAGATGGGTAGATGGAGGTGGGAGGAGAGGCACGAGTCTGCGTGCAGGAGATGGGTAGATGGAGGTGGGAGGAGAAGCCTGAGTCTGCGTGCAGGAGATGGGTAGATGGAGGTGGGAGGAGAAGCCTGAGTCTGCGTGCAGGAGATGGGTAGATGGAGGTGGGAGGAGAAGCCTGAGTCTGTGTGCAGGAGATGGGTAGATGGAGGTGGGAGGAGAAGCCTGAGTCTGCGTACAGGAGATGGGTAGAGAAGCCTGAGTCTGCGTGCAGGAGATGGGTAGATGGTGGTTGGAGGAGAAGCCTGAGTCTGCGTGCAGGAGATGGGTAGATGGAGGTGGGAGGAGAAGCCTGAGTCTGCGTACAGGAGATGGGTAGAGAAGCCTGAGTCTGCGTACAGGAGATGGGTAGAGAAGCCTGAGTCTGCATGCAGGAGATGGGTAGATGGTGGTTGGAGGAGAAGCCTGAGTCTGCGTGCAGGAGATGGGTAGATGGAGGTGGGAGGAGAGGCATGAGTCTGCGTGCAGGAGATGGGTAGATGGAGGTGGGAGGAGAAGCCTGAGTCTGCGTGCAGGAGATGGGTAGATGGAGGTGGGAGGAGAAGCCTGAGTCTGTGTGCAGGAGATGGGTAGATGGAGGTGGGAGGAGAAGCCTGAGTCTGCGTACAGGAGATGGGTAGAGAAGCCTGAGTCTGCGTGCAGGAGATGGGAAGATGGAGGTGGGAGGAGAAGCCTGAGTCTGCGTGCAGGAGATGGGTAGATGGAGGTGGGAGGAGAGGCATGAGTCTGCGTGCAGGAGATGGGTAGATGGAGGTGGGAGGAGAGGCATGAGTCTGCGTGCAGGAGATGGGTAGATGGAGGTGGGAGGAGAGGCATGAGTCTGCGTGCAGGAGATGGGTAGATGGAGGTGGGAGGAGAAGCCTGAGTCTGCGTGCAGGAGATGGGTAGATGGAGGTGGGAGGAGAAGCCTGAGTCTGTGTGCAGGAGATGGGTAGATGGAGGTGGGAGGAGAAGCCTGAGTCTGCGTACAGGAGATGGGTAGAGAAGCCTGAAGTCTGCGTGCAGGAGATGGGTAGATGGAGGTGGGAGGAGAAGCCTGAGTCTGCGTGCAGGAGATGGGTAGATGGAGGTGGGAGGAGAAGCCTGAGTCTGCGTGCAGGAGATGGGTAGATGGAGGTGGGAGGAGAGGCATGAGTCTGCGTGCAGGAGATGGGTAGATGGAGGTGGGAGGAGAAGCCTGAGTCTGCGTGCAGGAGATGGGTAGATGGAGGTGGGAGGAGAAGCCTGAGTCTGCGTGCAGGAGATGGGTAGATGGAGGTGGGAGGAGAAGCCTGAGTCTGTGTGCAGGAGATGGGTAGATGGAGGTGGGAGGAGAAGCCTGAGTCTGCGTACAGGAGATGGGTAGAGAAGCCTGAGTCTGCGTGCAGGAGATGGGTAGATGGAGGTGGGAGGAGAAGCCTGAGTCTGCGTGCAGGAGATGGGTAGATGGAGGTGGGAGGAGAAGCCTGAGTCTGCGTGCAGGAGATGGGTAGATGGAGGTGGGAGGAGAGGCATGAGTCTGCGTGCAGGAGATGGGTAGATGGAGGTGGGAGGAGAAGCCTGAGTCTGCGTGCAGGAGATGGGTAGATGGAGGTGGGAGGAGAAGCCTGAGTCTGTGTGCAGGAGATGGGTAGATGGAGGTGGGAGGAGAAGCCTGAGTCTGCGTACAGGAGATGGGTAGAGAAGCCTGAGTCTGCGTGCAGGAGATGGGTAGATGGAGGTGGGAGGAGAGGCATGAGTCTGCGTGCAGGAGATGGGTAGATGGAGGTGGGAGGAGAAGCCTGAGTCTGCGTGCAGGAGATGGGTAGATGGAGGTGGGAGGAGAAGCCTGAGTCTGTGTGCAGGAGATGGGTAGATGGAGGTGGGAGGAGAAGCCTGAGTCTGCGTACAGGAGATGGGTAGAGAAGCCTGAGTCTGCGTGCAGGAGATGGGTAGATGGAGGTGGGAGGAGAAGCCTGAGTCTGCGTGCAGGAGATGGGTAGATGGAGGTGGGAGGAGAAGCCTGAGTCTGCGTGCAGGAGATGGGTAGATGGAGGTGGGAGGAGAGGCATGAGTCTGCGTGCAGGAGATGGGTAGATGGAGGTGGGAGGAGAAGCCTGAGTCTGCGTGCAGGAGATGGGTAGATGGAGGTGGGAGGAGAAGCCTGAGTCTGCGTGCAGGAGATGGGTAGATGGAGGTGGGAGGAGAAGCCTGAGTCTGCGTGCAGGAGATGGGTAGATGGAGGTGGGAGGAGAAGCCTGAGTCTGCGTACAGGAGATGGGTAGAGAAGCCTGAGTCTGCGTGCAGGAGATGGGTAGATGGAGGTGGGAGGAGAAGCCTGAGTCTGCGTGCAGGAGATGGGTAGATGGAGGTGGGAGGAGAAGCCTGAGTCTGCGTGCAGGAGATGGGTAGATGGAGGTGGGAGGAGAGCATGAGTCTGCGTGCAGGAGATGGGTAGATGGAGGTGGGAGGAGAAGCCTGAGTCTGCGTGCAGGAGATGGGTAGATGGAGGTGGGAGGAGAAGCCTGAGTCTGTGTGCAGGAGATGGGTAGATGGAGGTGGGAGGAGAAGCCTGAGTCTGCGTACAGGAGATGGGTAGAGAAGCCTGAGTCTGCGTGCAGGAGATGGGTAGATGGAGGTGGGAGGAGAAGCCTGAGTCTGCGTGCAGGAGATGGGTAGATGGAGGTGGGAGGAGAAGCCTGAGTCTGCGTGCAGGAGATGGGTAGATGGAGGTGGGAGGAGAGGCATGAGTCTGCGTGCAGGAGATGGGTAGATGGAGGTGGGAGGAGAAGCCTGAGTCTGCGTGCAGGAGATGGGTAGATGGAGGTGGGAGGAGAAGCCTGAGTCTGCGTGCAGGAGATGGGTAGATGGAGGTGGGAGGAGAAGCCTGAGTCTGCGTGCAGGAGATGGGTAGAGAAGCCTGAGTCTGCGTGCAGGAGATGGGTAGATGGAGGTGGGAGGAGAGGCATGAGTCTGCGTGCAGGAGATGGGTAGATGGAGGTGGGAGGAGAAGCCTGAGTCTGCGTGCAGGAGATGGGTAGATGGAGGTGGGAGGAGAAGCCTGAGTCTGTGTGCAGGAGATGGGTAGATGGAGGTGGGAGGAGAAGCCTGAGTCTGCGTACAGGAGATGGGTAGAGAAGCCTGAGTCTGCGTGCAGGAGATGGGTAGATGGTGGTTGGAGGAGAAGCCTGAGTCTGCGTGCAGGAGATGGGTAGATGGAGGTGGGAGGAGAGGCATGAGTCTGCGTGCAGGAGATGGGTAGATGGAGGTGGGAGGAGAAGCCTGAGTCTGCGTGCAGGAGATGGGTAGATGGAGGTGGGAGGAGAAGCCTGAGTCTGTGTGCAGGAGATGGGTAGATGGAGGTGGGAGGAGAGGCATGAGTCTGCGTGCAGGAGATGGGTAGATGGAGGTGGGAGGAGAAGCCTGAGTCTGCGTGCAGGAGATGGGTAGATGGAGGTGGGAGGAGAAGCCTGAGTCTGCGTGCAGGAGATGGGTAGATGGAGGTGGGAGGAGAAGCCTGAGTCTGCGTGCAGGAGATGGGTAGATGGAGGTGGGAGGAGAAGCCTGAGTCTGCGTACAGGAGATGGGTAGAAAAGCCTGAGTCTGCGTGCAGGAGATGGGTAGATGGAGGTGGGAGGAGAAGCCTGAGTCTGCGTGCAGGAGATGGGTAGATGGAGGTGGGAGGAGAAGCCTGGGTCTGCGTGCAGGAGATGGGTAGATGGAGGTGGGAGGAGAGGCATGAGTCTGCGTGCAGGAGATGGGTAGATGGAGGTGGGAGGAGAAGCCTGAGTCTGCGTGCAGGAGATGGGTAGATGGAGGTGGGAGGAGAAGCCTGAGTCTGCGTGCAGGAGATGGGTAGATGGAGGTGGGAGGAGAAGCCTGAGTCTGTGTGCAGGAGATGGGTAGATGGAGGTGGGAGGAGAAGCCTGAGTCTGCGTACAGGAGATGGGTAGAGAAGCCTGAGTCTGCGTGCAGGAGATGGGTAGATGGAGGTGGGAGGAGAAGCCTGAGTCTGCGTGCAGGAGATGGGTAGATGGAGGTGGGAGGAGAGGCATGAGTCTGCGTGCAGGAGATGGGTAGATGGAGGTGGGAGGAGAAGCCTGAGTCTGCGTGCAGGAGATGGGTAGATGGAGGTGGGAGGAGAAGCCTGAGTCTGCGTGCAGGAGATGGGTACATGGAGGTGGGAGGAGAAGCCTGAGTCTGTGTGCAGGAGATGGGTAGATGGAGGTGGGAGGAGAAGCCTGAGTCTGCGTACAGGAGATGGGTAGAGAAGCCTGAGTCTGCGTGCAGGAGATGGGTAGATGGAGGTGGGAGGAGAAGCCTGAGTCTGCGTGCAGGAGATGGGTAGATGGAGGTGGGAGGAGAAGCCTGAGTCTGCGTGCAGGAGATGGGTAGATGGAGGTGGGAGGAGAGGCATGAGTCTGCGTGCAGGAGATGGGTAGATGGAGGTGGGAGGAGAAGCCTGAGTCTGCGTGCAGGAGATGGGTAGATGGAGGTGGGAGGAGAAGCCTGAGTCTGCGTGCAGGAGATGGGTAGATGGAGGTGGGAGGAGAAGCCTGAGTCTGCGTGCAGGAGATGGGTAGATGGAGGTGGGAGGAGAAGCCTGAGTCTGCGTACAGGAGATGGGTAGAGAAGCCTGAGTCTGCGTGCAGGAGATGGGTAGATGGAGGTGGGAGGAGAAGCCTGAGTCTGCGTGCAGGAGATGGGTAGATGGAGGTGGGAGGAGAAGCCTGAGTCTGCGTGCAGGAGATGGGTAGATGGAGGTGGGAGGAGAAGCCTGAGTCTGCGTGCAGGAGATGGGTAGATGGAGGTGGGAGGAGAAGCCTGAGTCTGCGTGCAGGAGATGGGTAGATGGAGGTGGGAGGAGAAGCCTGAGTCTGTGTGCAGGAGATGGGTAGATGGAGGAGGGAGGAGAAGCCTGAGTCTGCGTACAGGAGATGGGTAGAGAAGCCTGAGTCTGCGTGCAGGAGATGGGTAGATGGAGGTGGGAGGAGAAGCCTGAGTCTGCGTGCAGGAGATGGGTAGATGGAGGTGGGAGGAGAAGCCTGAGTCTGCGTGCAGGAGATGGGTAGATGGAGGTGGGAGGAGAGGCATGAGTCTGCGTGCAGGAGATGGGTAGATGGAGGTGGGAGGAGAAGCCTGAGTCTGCGTGCAGGAGATGGGTAGATGGAGGTGGGAGGAGAAGCCTGAGTCTGTGTGCAGGAGATGGGTAGATGGAGGTGGGAGGAGAAGCCTGAGTCTGCGTACAGGAGATGGGTAGAGAAGCCTGAGTCTGCGTGCAGGAGATGGGTAGATGGAGGTGGGAGGAGAAGCCTGAGTCTGCGTGCAGGAGATGGGTAGATGGAGGTGGGAGGAGAAGCCTGAGTCTGCGTGCAGGAGATGGGTAGATGGAGGTGGGAGGAGAGGCATGAGTCTGCGTGCAGGAGATGGGTAGATGGAGGTGGGAGGAGAAGCCTGAGTCTGCGTGCAGGAGATGGGTAGATGGAGGTGGGAGGAGAAGCCTGAGTCTGCGTGCAGGAGATGGGTAGATGGAGGTGGGAGGAGAAGCCTGAGTCTGTGTGCAGGAGATGGGTAGATGGAGGTGGGAGGAGAAGCCTGAGTCTGCGTACAGGAGATGGGTAGAGAAGCCTGAGTCTGCGTGCAGGAGATGGGTAGATGGAGGTGGGAGGAGAAGCCTGAGTCTGCGTGCAGGAGATGGGTAGATGGAGGTGGGAGGAGAAGCCTGAGTCTGCGTGCAGGAGATGGGTAGATGGAGGTGGGAGGAGAGGCTTGAGTCTGCGTGCAGATGGGTAGATGGAGGTGGGAGGAGAAGCCTGAGTCTGCGTGCAGGAGATGGGTAGATGGAGGTGGGAGGAGAAGCCTGAGTCTGCGTGCAGGAGATGGGTAGATGGAGGTGGGAGGAGAAGCCTGAGTCTGTGTGCAGGAGATGGGTAGATGGAGGTGGGAGGAGAAGCCTGAGTCTGCGTACAGGAGATGGGTAGAGAAGCCTGAGTCTGCGTGCAGGAGATGGGTAGATGGAGGTGGGAGGAGAAGCCTGAGTCTGCGTGCAGGAGATGGGTAGATGGAGGTGGGAGGAGAAGCCTGAGTCTGCGTGCAGGAGATGGGTAGATGGAGGTGGGAGGAGAGGCATGAGTCTGCGTGCAGGAGATGGGTAGATGGAGGTGGGAGGAGAAGCCTGAGTCTGCGTGCAGGAGATGGGTAGATGGAGGTGGGAGGAGAAACCTGAGTCTGCGTGCAGGAGATGGGTAGATGGAGGTGGGAGGAGAAGCCTGAGTCTGTGTGCAGGAGATGGGTAGATGGAGGTGGGAGGAGAAGCCTGAGTCTGCATACAGGAGATGGGTAGAGAAGCCTGAGTCTGCGTGCAGGAGATGGGTAGATGGAGGTGGGAGGAGAAGCCTGAGTCTGCGTGCAGGAGATGGGTAGATGGAGGTGGGAGGAGAAGCCTGAGTCTGCGTGCAGGAGATGGGTAGATGGAGGTGGGAGGAGAAGCCTGAGTCTGCGTGCAGGAGATGGGTAGATGGAGGTGGGAGGAGAAGCCTGAGTCTGTGTGCAGGAGATGGGTAGATGGAGGTGAGAGGAGAAGCCTGAGTCTGCGTACAGGAGATGGGTAGAGAAGCCTGAGTCTGCGTGCAGGAGATGGGTAGATGGAGGTGGGAGGAGAAGCCTGAGTCTGCGTGCAGGAGATGGGTAGATGGAGGTGGGAGGAGAAGCCTGAGTCTGCGTGCAGGAGATGGGTAGATGGAGGTGGGAGGAGAGGCATGAGTCTGCGTGCAGGAGATGGGTAGATGGAGGTGGGAGGAGAAGCCTGAGTCTGCGTGCAGGAGATGGGTAGATGGAGGTGGGAGGAGAAGCCTGAGTCTGTGTGCAGGAGATGGGTAGATGGAGGTGGGAGGAGAAGCCTGAGTCTGCGTACAGGAGATGGGTAGAGAAGCCTGAGTCTGCGTGCAGGAGATGGGTAGATGGAGGTGGGAGGAGAAGCCTGAGTCTGCGTGCAGGAGATGGGTAGATGGAGGTGGGAGGAGAAGCCTGAGTCTGTGTGCAGGAGATGGGTAGATGGAGGTGGGAGGAGAAGCCTGAGTCTGCGTGCAGGAGATGGGTAGATGGAGGTGGGAGGAGAAGCCTGAGTCTGTGTGCAGGAGATGGGTAGATGGAGGTGGGAGGAGAAGCCTGAGTCTGCGTACAGGAGATGGGTAGAGAAGCCTGAGTCTGCGTGCAGGAGATGGGTAGATGGAGGTGGGAGGAGAAGCCTGAGTCTGCGTGCAGGAGATGGGTAGATGGAGGTGGGAGGAGAAGCCTGAGTCTGCGTGCAGGAGATGGGTAGATGGAGGTGGGAGGAGAGGCATGAGTCTGCGTGCAGGAGATGGGTAGATGGAGGTGGGAGGAGAAGCCTGAGTCTGCGTACAGGAGATGGGTAGAGAAGCCTGAGTCTGTGTGCAGGAGATGGGTAGATGGAGGTGGGAGGAGAGGCATGAGTCTGCGTGCAGGAGATGGGTAGATGGAGGTGGGAGGAGAGGCATGAGTCTGCGTGCAGGAGATGGGTAGATGGTGGTTGGAGGAGAAGTCTGGGATCTGCTATCAGACAGTGATGTTGAATAAAACTAAATGCATTTGTTGTACAGCAGCCACCTGATAAGTTCAACAAAAACCCCCCATTGTGCTGTGAAGGGAATTGTACGTTGTCACTGAATGCACCAGGCTGTGCTTTGCTCACTCTCTATCATCTACAACTACAGGCAACTGTACGGTGTAGATGTGGGAGGACAAACCGTGGCTGCCTAGATAAAGCACATTACTCTGGTGCAGTACAGGGGCCTTGCAGCATAGCAGCAACAGAGGTTAGGTTTAGGCACTAGGGGGGGAATTTTAGGTTTAGGGTGCGGGGAGTGAGGGTTAGGATTAGTCCTAGCATACCAGCGGCATCCCGACCACCGTCCATCCATACCCAACCCGTCTCATACATGGAATATAAAAGGCGGGGGCCGCATTCTGCGTTTCGGGGACACCAAAAATAATGATATCCCTATATATATACTGAATTGCGAAATCATAACCAAATCAAGTGGACATTTATATATGATTACCAAGTTTAAAGATTCTGCCAGCAATAAACCGGAATCCCGACACCTGTATTCTGAGTGCCCGCATCCCCTTTGCCGGAATATTGACTGTATCCCGTCATGGGCATATAGGTGGAATTACAGCCTGGTCAGAGGTGAGCGCACACAGGATGACAGGACTGGTGGAGATGCGCGCTGATAGCGATGACGGCTACGCTCACAGGCGGATGGATAAGGGCGGTGCGGCCAGCTCTGAATACCGGCAGCGTACCTCAATTCTATCGCAGTCCCCCCGCCAAGGTGCGTGCTCCTTTGTGTCTCTCTGCTTGTCTAGTAGGGCAGTGGTTCTCAAACTTGGTGCTCAGGACCCCACACAGATCGCATTTTCCAGGTCACCCAGCAGATGCACAGGTGTGTTCATTACTCACTGACACATTTTAAAAGTTCCACAGGTGGAGCTAATTATTTCCCTTGTGATTCTGTGAGGGGACTTGAAAAACATGCACTGTTTGTGGTCCTGAGGACCAAGTTTAAGAACCTGTGATGTAGAGAAGTGACTCAGTATGTGCGTCTGATATTTACACTGCAGAATCAGAGTCAGTTATGTACATTTATTTTCTCCTTGTCAGGAGCTCGGTGAGCTGCCTGCACCCAGACATCTCTCCTTCCCCAAACTCTACCCTGGAGGTGATACATTGGGGTATATTTATCAAAGGTCGCTTTTAACTGCTTTAAAATGGCTCAAAATCGATGTTGCTTATCTGGGGGCTAAATCACACATTTACTAACAGACGATTTTTTATTTGTTTTTTTAAGCATTAGTACAGTAAATGTGTGATTTAGCCCCAGAAACACAACATCGATTTTGATTGATTTAACATCTATCAAAATCAACCTTTAGTGAATTTACCCCCTTGTGCCTCAGGACTTACGGTGCCGTCTTTGAACGCACAGTCCTCTGTGATGTCACTGGCAGACTCTGTGATGTCACTGGCAGACTTTTTACAGGACATTTTTTTCATCATGAATCGCAGTTGGTGGTAATGAGAGTCTTCATCCTACAAATAGTAATAATAGAGGATATAGGATATATATATATATGAGATTGCAGTAATACTTTATTTTGTATACAGTACAATTCCAGATATTTCATAACTTCCAGATGTGTCCTCTGCACTGAGGCTTTAGTTGCACCAAATAGCCCCTCCCCGATTACTCGGCGGTGGCGAGAGTCTTTTTCGTGCAAAATGTGCACCTTATTCGCATCAAACTAGGGGATATATTTACTAAAGATCAATTTTCATCGATTTTAAATTGATCACAATTGACCTTTAGTAAATATACCCCTAGATGTATGAGGAAACCTGTACTGCTGTCTTCTGTGGTAAATATAAGCTGTAAATACTGAAAGCTGGTCACTTACCTGCATATACTCAGAGTTATTCCCAAGGAGCTTATAGACAGCATCTTCCCCGGATACTTTGTTGTAGTAATCAGCGCTGATCACAAGCATGGCGGCGATGTCCTCTTCAGTCCATTGCATTGTGGGTAATGACGCCATGGCAGCGGCTGCGATCGCTCCCAGCACTAGGCACATGGTCAGAGACCTCTCCATGCTGTGTGACTGACTGGTGCCTCTGACTGCTGCAGCGACTCTCAGTACATCGCGCTTTATATGCGTCTCACTGCTCTCTGTGTCCAGCAGGAATACGTCCAATAATGGCGATGATTTATCTGTGATTGCTGCATGAAGTGACAGGAAGGATGTAAGTATCTAATAACAAAGATTATCCCCACAGACATAGTAATATAAACACTGTATAATGATTTAGTGAATGTGGGATTATTGTGCTGTGTTCTTGCCAGCAGTACAAACAAGGGCCCTGATTCAGAGCCAGACGCTCTGACCAGAGCGCTCGCTCTGAATCAGGGCCCACCTCCATAAATATGGAGAGTCCTCCTGGACGCTCGTATAGCTGTGGGTCACCACCCACAGCCTATACAAGCGTGCAGGATGATGGTCGCGATAGTCTTGACCATCGCGACCATCGCCAGTGCGAGCAGAAGCCTGCGGTTGAGTTTCTCAACCGCAAGGCCAGGAGTGATTTTGGCTCTATCAGAGCCAAAATCACTCCCACTGACATCACTAGTGATGTCAGTGGGGCCGGCTTCTGACGGTAGGCGTTCCCTTGGGAATGCCTCCGTCTGGCAGGCACGCCCCCGGCACGCCCACCAAAGGGGGCGTGCTGTCAATCAACATCGACAGCACGCCCCCTTTGATCAGACACAACGAGCGAAGGAAAGTCCTTCGCTCGTGGCGTCTCGCGCATGCGCACGACGGAGCTCCCTCCGTCGTGCGCATGCACAGTGCACACCATCGACCCACTTGCGAGCGGACAGCCGCTCGCGAGTGGGTCTGAATCAGGCCCAAGGTTTTGTAGAAAAGATGCTTCTAGTCTTCAGTATTGACGACACGCACAGTGCTACATTACGCCTCTAACTCTGTGATATAGCAGCTGTGCGGCTCTTTAGCCTTGCCGACAGCACAGACGCACTTTGCACTTGCAGCTCCTTGAGTGTTGGAATTTGGGCCGAGGATAAAGTGCAGGGAGGGCGTGGTCATGCAAAATGCAGCCAATGCTGACCACTAAAGGGATATATATACGTGTGTCTATTTGGATGCATATCACTTGTAGGTGATGATGATTGGCTGCCTTTTAAGATTGGCTGAATGTGTGTAAGGGGTCTATTTACTAACCAAAATATATAGCCCTGGTGCTTTAAAACAGAATAATAAAATTACAATAACACAATGGTAAAAAAAAATTCTATATTCTTGGCAATTTTTCTAGCTGCAGTTATTGTGGTTGCTAGCCAATAACATACAGAGAAAATGAACCGCGCTTAGAGAAAATACCCAGTATAGATTTAGTTATAAAATGTGTGCCCAATAAACCACTTAATAAAAAAATAATAAGAGATATGGTAAGAACTTACCTTTGTTATCTCTATTTCTACGAAGTCCATAGGGTTCCACAGGATACCTTGGGGTATAGGCGATGGCAGTTGTCATCAGGCACCACATAGTTAAATCTTTAGTCCCAGGATGCACCGGGGCAACACTCCTATACCCCGCCCCCAGGCCAAGGCACCTTCAGTTATGTAACAAGCCATAGGCCGGAGGAGGAGAAAATGAGAGAGAGAAGAATGTCTGGAACACACAAGAATCACATTCTCACACAGAAGGAGACGGAAAAACTGGTGACTAGAACATAGTCCATCTGCGGCACAGGTGCGACAGGTGGGAGTCCTGTGAACCCTATGGACTTCATAGAAATAGGGATAACAAAGGTAAGTTCTTACCATATCTCTTATTTTCTACTGCAGGGTCCAAAGGCTCCACAGGGACACTTTGGGGATCTCCCAAAGCAGTCCCTTTAAGGGTGGGGACGCTCCTGTGCAGAAAGGAGAATCCGCCACCCAAAGGAAGCATTCTGAGAGGCAAAGGTATCAAATGCATAATACCTCACAAAGGTATGGACAGAGGACCATGTGGCCACCTTGCAGAGCTGAACGAGGGACCCACAGACCTAGTAGAATGAGCAGTAACAGAGGGCGGAACAGGAAGGTCCTCCTGAGTGTAAGCCTCAGAGATCGTCATACAAATCCACCTAGCCAAAGTCTGTTTGTTGGCTGGCCATCCCTTCATGTGAAACCCATAAAGGACAAAAAGGAAGTCTGACTTCCAAAAGGGAACTGGTATGGTCCACATAATACTGAGAGCTCATACCACATCCAACAAGGCCTCACCTGCCAAGAAGTCTGGAGAATTAAAGGCCGGCACAATAATTTCCTCATTAATATGGAAACTAGACACCACCTTAGGAAGGAAGCCAGGGTGAGCCCGAAGCACCACCCTGTCCTGGTGAAAAATCAGAAATGGAGGGCGACAAGAAAGATCACCCAAATCCGACACTCTTCTGGTGGCAGCAATAGCCAGAAGGAACCCCGTCTTAGCTGTAAGCCATTTGAGGTCCACTGAGCCTAGAGGTTCAAATGGAGGGCCCTGGAGAGCCCTAAGCACTACAGTCAAATCCCAAGGAGACACAGGAGGGACAAAGGAAGGCTGAATGTGAAGGACCACTGAAGAAAGGTGCAGATATCAGGAAGAGGAGCAATCCTTCGCTGGAACCACACTGAAAGGGCAGAGACATGCACCTTCAGTGAAGCAAGGCGGAGACCAAGGTCCAAATCTGCCTGCAGGAAAGCAAACGCTCTGGATATCCGAAAAACTTTGAGGTCGTAACCTCTAGGACAACACGAATCAAAATAGGTATCCCACACCCCATGGTAGATCCTGACAGAGGCTGGCTTCCGCGCTCTGAGCATGGTGTTAACCACAGAGATAGAAAAACCCTTTGACCTTAGGAGGGATGTCTCAAGAGCCATGCCATCAAAGACAGACAACCCAGGTTCGGGTAAAGGTGTCAAAGCCGGATAATTGGCTGATACAGAATCTGTTTAATAATAAGATCTGCAAGACGCCGTTTTGCGACTGGTCGCAAAACGCCATTTTAGATAACTAAAATGTCCTTACATTAAATATCCAGTGATGACCAGAAAGGTTTTGTATATTTGTCTGTAATAAATAATTAAGAATACACAAAGGTATGGTGAGCGTTTGCTCTGCACACAGAACAGTATGCCTATGAAAATTGATCCACAATACAGACATTGATATACTCAGTCAGAGTGAATTTGGAAACCATTGTTAGGCAATTAAGCTATCAATAGCCATTATAGGCCGTTAGTATCTGATGTGGTTAAGCTAAATAAACCATTGTATTTAAGTCTGAGGCTTAAACAAATTAGCCTTACCTGTGTGATCTCATCAAGCACCTTTTGATCACATGTGTAAACACATTGCCTGTAGCCCAGACAAGTAATATCAAAACCAAATAATGCATAGAGAGAGATGTGTGTGTGTGTATATATGTATATATATATATCATAGAACAAATACATGTGACAAAGTTGCCAGTGTGGATTATTACTAAGACTGGAGAGTGACACCAATATTTGTTCTATTTACTACCAAGTGCGCACCACGGCAAGTAATTTGGAAAAGGAGTGCCTACACCTGCGAAATTATATATATATATATATATATATAATCTCCCAATTCATGATAAATACATGCATGCACATAGACAATCGCATGTGTACCCACAATGCGTGTATATATATATATATATATATATATATATATATATATATATATATATATAGTTGCTATTCCAGACACAAACATACAAAAAGTGCACCTTTTACGCTGTGCTCAGACACACAACGCATACTTGCATATAATCATTATTATACACACAATTAAATTAAAAGGTTCCGCAGTATTTTAGGTTAATATTCAGGGTTTTATTTATATCAGCAATATTGTGAAGTGCATGTTATATGATATCTATGGTTTAGTACATGATAGACCATGTTTGGTGCCATTCTGATCCGCTGTTTATTTGCAGATCTCCGGTTTTATCGGCAAGGGAATCGGATCATGCGTTCGGGAGTTATGGACCATAGTGAATTATTGGTTGAAATATAAAACTCTGTATGCTGAGCCTGTGGTTAATTTAAATCAATTAAAGAAAGACAATGCAATCTGGAGAAGATTGGACATACCCCTAGAACTGCCCAATAAGAAGATCACCCACGAGCAAGAACCAATGGAATTATGTTTGTCTGCCTACATTGTTGTTATCATGATCTGTAAGGTATATAACCTGCGTCCCGGCCCCAGATAGTAGCCATTCTTCTTGGATGACCGCAGGCTTCTGGATAGATGACTGTAACTGGGACCGGAGTGCTGCCGTATGTACTGACTGTACCTATATTGAATGTAACCTTTGCACGTATTGTCTAGATCATGAGCGCTAAAGTAACTTTTTCTTTTTATGCTAAATAATAACTTTTGTGCTTCTGCTTCGGAACCACAATCCAAGTCTAAAGTGTTTATTGCTGTGTGCGACTATAGATAATGTTAATTAGCGTCATCTGAGGTTTAGAGGTTATAGGCAGGATTCCACAGAGGTTTTAAATAGGTATCCATAGTTGGGGGGCTCAGAGTGAAATCACGCTGCCACTTACATGGTAACATACGGCATCGTTCCCTCAGCAAAAGGGTGGAGGCCATAAGCAGGAAAGAACGCTTTGCCTTCCAAAACCTGCTACCACTTAGTTGCTGAGAGAACGCTACCGTCACCATGTAAGAACAAGGAGCGCTGACTAGAACTAGGGACAAAGAAGGAAAAGTGTTTTTTCCTTGTGTGTAAAAACAGTATGTTAGGGGGTAAGTCGCACATTAGCGTCTGCACGTTCTCTGTATTGCTGCTGCATGTTTAAAAGGTCATTGTGTTTTCTTTCGTATTGGATTACCTGTTCAAGCCTCTGAATTGTACTGCTATATTTTGGGAAAAGGTTTTATTTGTTCTGCGCAGAATTAGGGTATGTGATTGGAGTGTGAATGTGGGTGGGGGCTACTGTCTGGTAAAGCCTGAAAAAGCTAAGGTTACTGTCTGGTTATGCCTAGCAGAGGTTAATGTCTGGTCAAACCTCAAAGTGTAAACTTGGTAGGTGCCTGACGAGGTCGATCAAACTACTGGGCCAGTGTACAAAGCAGGTACATTGTGGTTATCGAGAAAACAAGGAGTTCTTCTCGTCCGAACACCCATTAATTGCAAAGTCCATTGATCGGTTAGGGTCCTTGGGCAGAGTGATCGGACCACATAGTTTTGTATAAATTGTGATTGTGAAGTGGGTGTCATGGGAGTGAACCTGCTGGCAAGGTTAGGGGTTTTGGGAATTTCTAGATGCTACCAGCGGGAGTAAACCCGAAGTAGGAAGTGGTGTGGTAAAACTTGAGTCGATTTACCACGAGGAAAAATAAATAACTCACAAAGCAAGTTGTTTCCTTTCCTCACGTTTTGGCTATACTAACGGGAAACCGGTGTATAAGCTTGCAGAAGCGAGCGGGTGAAGCTTGGTAATACAGCCACAAGTAGGGTAGGGAGTGCGTGAGCGTAGCTCTTTGAAAATCATTCACTGGTCAACGTTTTCTGGAAATTGCGTAGCATTGTTCTTAATATGGGTGCTAAGCAATCTCTAGTAGCGGTCGATGAAGCGCTGCTGATGGAAGGGCCGCAAGAGTCGGCAAGGTATGTTATGTTTAAAAAGTATGGTGCTTACGCTACGGCGTATTGTAACATAAGGGTCAAGATGACCAAGAAATGTAGAAAGCCTTTTCCCAAGATAGGTAGCTTTGATTGTGGAAGTCTTGAACAATGTTAGGGACAGTATTTGCTTGGTGAGGTCTCTAAACAAAAGGGTAAAGTTCAATGATTGTTTGAAGTTGTGGCAGCATGAAGGGAATATGTGGCAAAGCGGAGTGCATGCGACGCAAATCAGCGCCGCATGCACAGCGCAAGGGAGCGCTGGCACAACGCAAAACAGCATTGTGCAGGTGATGCCAGGGAACGAGCACGCACTGCAAAGTAGCATCGCCAAAGGCACTGTTAACGCACGTGCACCACCGCCGCCCTATGCGGATAGTTGTGTAGGTACAGTCAATCACAAAAACCATAAGAATGTAACAAGCATTTTGTACCCTCTTCTTAGTAACTGTAAGGAATATGTTTATACTGCAGATGATGAACCTGTTGTAATGTCCGCTCTTTCCCATGTTGAACAAATGTTACATGTACCACCATCACATGCATAGGTAATGGCCCCACTAGCACCAGCAAAGGAGGGGGTTTCACCATTGATAGTGCAAGAAATAATAAACCCCGTAGCTACAGAGATTGCAAACCCCATATATAGTAGCCAGAGGCTGAACCCGCCACCAGGTAATAAAGCCACGGGTAGTAGTGCATTAGGCATCCACCCCGTCCGGACAATAACATGGGAATCCGGACACACAGGGCATAGTGACCACAAGGGATGTAGCAATGCATTGTCCATGGACGAGGGCAGAGTTACATTCC
Organism: Taudactylus pleione; assembly: GCA_031769625.1. Taxonomy (NCBI): domain Eukaryota; kingdom Metazoa; phylum Chordata; class Amphibia; order Anura; family Myobatrachidae; genus Taudactylus; species Taudactylus pleione. The sequence goes on along the minus strand of JAUIMM010000360.1, from coordinate 198,727 downwards.
ATAATGGTAATTTCCCAGACCCTAGGAAGGATTTAGCAAGTTGCCAAAAATTTGGAAAGGATTTGGGTAATGCCCATGAGCCAACCAGCATGTCTTCCACACAATAGCGACGTGAAAAAGTTTATCACGGCCTGTGCATTGGATGGATATATTCCTATAACCAATGAAGGCAACCAAAATAATATAACTCACATTGTAGATCAACTGGCCATACATTTCCCTGTAGTAGTTAATTGGAGTAAAATTTTCACAATTAAACAAAAGGAGAGTGAGTCTGCAGGAGACTATTTTAGCTGAGCTCTGCAGACTATTACCCAGTATACAGGTATACAAGAGATTAAAGATAACAAATTACAGTTACAGTACTTATGGATGGTCTTAAAGACGTCCTTAAGAGCAGGGTTCAGACCTCACTTCCTGAGTGGAGGGGAATTACAGTGGATGCTCTCAGGGAAGCTGCAATTGAGCATGACAAAAACATCCTTAAGAAGAGAGAATTGCAGAGCGAGAAATTAATGGCCGTTAGTATTCAAGCTCTAGAAGGAATGCAAATACCACCACAACGCACTTACCACACACGGCCAAAATACACACACCCCGCACAATCTCAAAACACATATCCTCATAACCCACCTCAATCTTTTAACCAACCTCAATCTTCTCATACTTCTCTCCCTACACAACAACAACCTTTTAACCCACGTTACATAAGAAAGTGTTTTACATGTAATCAGGAGGGCCATATAAGTAGGTTTTGTAAAGCAAGCCAGGAATTCCCTAGGTCCCAACAGGAGGGATACCCACACCATTCAGGACAGCCACAGCTATCACCTGCCCACATCGCGGCCATGAATGCTGTTTTAGAACAGGACAGTCAACTCTAGGGGTCAGGTCATACCAGTAGTCTACAGCCTAACTGTGGATACCAGGAAAGAGCCTGTAATGACAGTTAATGTAGCTGGTACTAAACATTATTTTCTCGTAGATACAGGAGCGACCAGGTCAGTGTTAACTTTTCCATCCAATGTACAGGTGACCAATAAGACAGTACCAGCAATGGGTGTAACAGGTAAAGTGCAGCATTATCCTTTAACAGAACCCACCGAGGTTACTGTCAGTCCATTAAATACCAGGCATTCTTTTCTCCTGGCTGCAGCGGCTCCTACTAACTTATTGGGAAGAGATTTTATTGTGTAAGATGGGATGTGTCATTTATTGTACCCCTGATGGTATATTCCTGGATATTCCAGAGAGAATTGCGCACGAGGTGAGGGATATACTGGACACTCCACAAAGGCTAATGTTTCATTCTACTGTTACAGATCAAAATCCAGCACAGGTAGAACAGATGTTGGCACAAATACCAAGTTCCCTGTGGACCAAAGATGGACAGGACACTGGATTAATGGCAAACGTAGCTCCTGTAATGGTAAACCTAAAAAGCGGTAGGCAAGCTCAAAAAATTCCCCAGTACCCGTTAAAACCAGAGGTAGAATTAGGGGTTTATCCCATAATTGAAAGGTTATTACAGCAGGGAAATTTAGTACGTACAGCAAGTGTAGCTAATAGTTCCATTTTTCCAGTAAAGAAGGCTGGAGGGAGGGGTTATAGGCTAGTGCAAGACCTTAGAGGAATTAATAAGGTGGTTGAGAGCCAATTTCCCGTAGTGCCAAATCCAGCTGTCATACTTATGCAGATCCCAACAACTGCTACTCATTTTACTGTCATTGACCTCTGTTCTGCTTTCTTCTCTGTCCCTTTACATCCTGACTGTCAGTACCTCCTTGCTTTCACATATAAGGGGGTACAATACACTTGGACATAAATTCCCCAGGGTTTCATAGACAGCCCCAGTATCTTCTCCCAGGCCTTACACGACTGTTTGAAATCTTTTCAACCTGCCAATGGATCTGTTCTAATACAATATGTAGACAATTAATTGTTGTGTTCTGATTCATTTATGTCATGTTTAAATGATACTAAACTTTTGTTTCTGATACAATTGTTTGTTTCTGATACCCCATGCAGTATCTGCCTTGTTGAATTCAGCCCAAACCAGACATGTCTCCTCAGCTAGGTTCACCAAATGGGAGCTAGCTCTGATAGCAACTGCAAACATCACCATTAAGCGGTGCAATACATAAATCCAGCAACGTACTTACCATATGTGCATAGGAATGCACAAAGGGTGGAGGGTGAGTCTCTGGCAGAAGGTGAGTTTTGTGGGGGTACTGATGAACATGATTGTATGGATTATTTGAATCAAACTTTTACAGCTAGGCCTGACATACGTGATACACCCTTAGAAAATGCAGATTTTATGTTTTTCATGGACGGGAGTTGTCATAGACAAACTGACACAGGAGAGTTATGTACAGGTTATGCTGTTGTAAATGACAAAGACATCATAGAAGCTGAACCCCTTGGTCCTCCTCACTCAGCCCAGGTGGCAGAGTTAGTAGCACTAAGAAGAGCGTCTGAACTAGCAGCAGGCAAATCTGCTAACATTTACACTGACTCAAGGTATGCGTTCGGGGTGCTGCATGATTTCGGAGCTCTATGGCATCTGAGAAATTTTATGACAGCAGCAGGCACACCAGTAGCCCATTCAAAACACATAAAAGGACTATTAACAGCGATCCAAATGCCAAAGGCAGTGGCTGTCATTAAATGTAAAGCTCACACATGTGAGGATGATCCAGTGTCGCTGGGAAATAACAGAGCAGATGAAGCTGCCAAATGGGCAGCAGGGATGAAAATGAATGTACCTACTGAACAAATGATGACTTTTCAAACTGTTGATATGCAGAAATTAATTGAGATGCAAAATTTGTGTTCCATTCAGGAAAAGGCCGTCTGGAGATCCAAGGGATGTGGGCAGGAGTCCTCTGGACTTTGGAGAGATGGACAAGGTAAGCCGGTGGCACCCAAGGCATACTACCCAAGCTTGGCTGAGGCAGCGCACCGTCTGACTCACTTGGGAAAGCAAGGTATGTGTAAGTTGGTCATGGCATATTGGTGAGCACTGGGCTTCTCTTCTCAAGCTGAGAAGAGGGCAATGTCCTGTTTGACATGCTTAAGGAAGAATGTTGGGAAAACGATACCAACTGAGCCATCTCACATCCCTCCAACAGATGGACCCTTCCAGGTAATACATATTTATTTCATCCAATCACCACCCTGCAGGAATCTCAAGTATGTATTAGTTTGTACGGATGTATTCTCTAATTGGGTAGAGGCTTATCCAGCTGCCACTAATACTGCTGTGTTTACTGCTAAAAAGATTGTATAGGAGTTTGTATGCAGATACGGTATCCCTAGAATTATTGAGAGTGATAGGGGTACTCATATCACCGGTGATATCTTCCAGAGTATGTGTAAGTTGATGAGTATTGATAGTAAACATCACACCCCTTATCGACCGCAAGCCAGTGCCAAGGTGGAGTGGGTGAACGGTACTATCAAAAATAAATTAAGTAAGATCATGGCAGAAACTGGACTAGGATGGCCAGAAGCACTACTGTTGGTCCTACATAGCATAAGAACCACTCCTCGGCCTCCTCTTAATCTGTCCCCTTTTGAAATACTGTTTGGTAGACAACCTCATTTGATTGTAAGTCCGCAGGAAGATCTGAAAAGTAACAACGAGGTCACTGTAAAGTATCTTATAACAAAGCAGCAGAAACTAAGATTGTTGTTACCCGATATGCCAGAAACAAACTGTCATGATGTTAAACCTGGAGAATTTGTTATGATCAGACATGTTTTATGCTCAGGTTGTCTGATTGATCGGTGGGAAGGTCAGGTGTTGTTGATGAGTACCACATCCTTGAAGGTGGCCAAGAGAGATACCTGGGTCCATTCCACTCACTGCAGTTAGGTCAACCAACCGGTGGAGATACAGGGCGGAGTCGAGACAGATAACGAGGACATGTCAATTGCGAACCTGTTCCAGGAGGATTAAAAGGTGGCAGTGAGATATCCGAGCTGAAAAAAAATCATAGATCATTGTTGCAGCAATGAATTGGCCTGCTGTGTTAATTTTTGTATTTTCTTCCAGAGTTTCCATCATCTTGGTTTGTCTGGGGTTTCCCGGTTTCTGTGACGGAGGACAAACAGAGGAGATGGGAGCTGATGTTAATGGAGTGGAGTCGAAAGGAAGAGTGCTATGCCTATCAGGGGAGTGTTTGACCAATCTTAGTACAGTGATTGTTATGTTATTTGGGAAGAATACTTCCAGAAATTCTGACCCTTACACATGGTAAAATGCTTGGTATCTACAAAAACACCCCATCTCCATATCTTCATACACAAAAGTCCAGGAATGATGATGTTTGTCCATGCAAGATGACGTTTAGCCTCTTTCTGAGTTCCGTTTTTTTGGAGGGAAAAATCCGAACTCGGCATGCAAACTCAAACCTATCCGAGCCTGCACATCCCTAGTATATGCACACTGTATTAGGCACAATTCTAGGTAAGTCCTAAAAGTTATATACTGTAGTGCAACTTTGGTTCATTTTTGGGGCGTGGGTCCCCTTGGATTGCATTGGCTGATCTGTCTCAGGGCACCGCATTATAACACATTTTCCTTTATAACACATTTTAATCCTTCACTGTGTGTTTAATATATATGTACTTCACTTTTTTATTTTCATCCTTTATATGCACCTGCAGTTGCTCCTAACTATCTCTTTACACTGCACTTTTCTTACTATGCTGGTGCCCTGGGGCGGCTTGGCTGGGGCAGTTTTTGGGGGGTCCTGCGCTCTGGATTTGAACCCTAGTATGTTAGGGACCTACCCGAAAGAGGTTACCTGGATATGGTGGGTAGGCCCATAACCTTGGCCATGATTATGCTAAAAACCTCTGATTGCAAAATTTTATTGCATTTATATATATTATTAATGATTTCGAGTTGTGCACCTGAGATTTGTCTGTTTCTAAAACCAAGATCTGCAAGACGCCGTTTTGCGACTGGTCGCAAAACGCCATTTTAGCTAACTAAAATGTCCTTACATTAAATATCCAGTGATGACAAGACAGGTTTTGTATATTTGTCTGTAACAAATAATTAAGAATACACAAAGGTATGGTGAGCGTTTGCTCTGCACACAGAACAGTATGCCTATGAAAATTGAACTACAATACAGACATTGATATACACAGACAGAGTGAATTTGGAAACCATTGTTAGGCATTTAATCTATCGATAGCCATTATAGGCCGTTAGTATCTGATGTGGTTAAGCTAAATAAACCATTGTATTTAAGTCTGAGGCTTAAACAAATTAGCCTTACCTGTGTGATCTCATCAAGCACCTTTAGATCACATGTGTAAACACATTGCCTGTAGCCCAGACAGGTAATAACAAAACCAAAAATATACTAATGGAAAGTTTATACCCGCACACATCTCTTGGTTGTGTGATGTGACCCCATATTTAATATTTAAATAGCAATATATATTTATTGTAGGGGGTGCTGCCAAAAGACAACTGGTACAGAATACCTTATAATGAGTATACAAGACAGAAAAGAGATAGTTTGTCTATATTTCGGCGCACATATTGTAGATACCTTTAAAAATTATATACTTTATTTGATATACATTAAAAAGAATTTTGTTCTTAATCCCAGAGAGGGAATAATATTCAGCGAAATAATGATTTAAAAATAGAGACAGATTATGTGAATAGAAACAGAAATGTGCAATAAAATTTATTTACTTCCGCTGTGTGTCCTCTTTAATTATTCCGTATTATTATGATAAAGAATGTGTTTAATACAAGGAGATAGATCTGTTACAATCTCTGAACAGTGAATAGGTGGCAGTTGGATATTCCAATCTATCACTGGTTTGTCACTGCATAAGTTATTACTGACAATATCATAATATTTATTAGTTCGCTGGGTGATCAAGGATTATTCCAGACCTAATGCACAATATATGCCATATGTTATTATATTAATATTGATCAGTTGGCATAAAAGTGGTCCGGTTATTATCAAGGATTATATCCCATCCTGATTCCTTAACGACTCTTGCATAATATTATGTCAGCATTGAAAATATTTTAACTCCTGTTGCTGCTTGAAAAGATTGTTGTACCTCTACATCTACTAGGTAGCTTGAAAAGGTTGTTGTATCACTAAACCTCTACATATACTAAGTAGCGGTAGGGTTCTGATCAGTTTCAGTACGGTCTATTGGCAACAGTGTTGCTATTCTTATCCGCTATTAACTGACATGGATTCAAGCTGCCAATCTGTTGTGCTCAATACGCGGGGTTGTTAATTCTCCAACACCTGCTTCTACCACGTGCAGCATACATTAAAACACATACAATTGATTGAAATATTATCAGAATTACAGGGACACACAGCGAACGTGCCAACGCGCGTTTCGCTGTGATATGCTTTCTCAAGGCAAGCCAATTACCACTTCAGCCCCAGACTTTATTCATCCTGGAGGATCAATCACGCTCCATTTAAGAGTCACGTGTTCAGTACGGCCAATCCAACGCTTCCTTATATCACCACAACTGCCGATGTTTCCTAAACATCGATTGAGGGTTGCCATCGATGGTGCAACATTGATGGCCACCAGCAGTGGCAAACCACTTGTTTTCAGTCAGACCATCGATGGTTTGCAAACCATTGATGGTCAGTCGCCATCCCTAATCAGAGGCTCTGCGATATCCATCGATCGATATATATATAAATATACATATCGAACATTATGTAGATATATATATATATATATATATATATATATACACACACACACACATATACATATATATTTACACACATATATATATATATATACACATACGTATATATATATATATATATATATATATATATACATACATACGTGTGTGTGTGTGTATATTTATATATATATATATATATATATATATATATATTTTATCATTCCTCTATTATTTATTGCCCGATCACTGTGGCCAGCAGTGATCGGGCACATGGAGACGGGGAGGCGGAGCTGAGGCCGGGGAAAATAGCAGCAGTCGCGGCTACCAGAGCCGCTGCTGCTGCTCCTATGTGTAGAGCCGGAGCTGCAGCGGGAGCGTCTCCCGCTGGCGGCCCGGATACAGAGCAGCGGCGGCGGCTACCAGAGCCGCCGCTACTGCTGTTCACTGAAGGGGGTGGAGATGGCTGCCCGATCACTGCTGGCCACAGTGATCGGGTCACAGCAGCAGCCCTGCTGCTTCTAATGGAGGGGGGCTGCCGGCGGTGCCCGATCACTGTGGCCAGCAGTGATCGGGACACACTGGAGAGGTGGCCGCGCTTGCAGAGGGACCAGAAGGTCCCTCTGATGTAGGCGGCTGTGGGAGGATTAGCTTCCCACAGCCGCCTAGTGGGCATTTCTGACTGGTCGTATCAGATACGACCATGTCAGGGAAAGCCCAGCCTGGTGCGGTCGTATCTGATACGACCGTGCCAGGCAAGTGGTTAAACAGCCGGATCTGGCTGTACTAATCTAATAACAAAAAAAAAACATTTGGTTCTATTTAAGAGCATATAACCAGAGAGCTCCTAGCTGCTATTTTGAACTGTGATTATTTTATGTATAGCAACATAAAGAGAGAAACATTGGCCCTCATTCAGAGCCGTACGCTCTGAATGAGGTCCGCCTTCCATAAAAAATGAGCGTCCTCCTGGACGCTCGTATAGCTGTGGGTCACCACCCACAGCCTATACGAGCGTGCAGTTTGATGGCCGCAATCAACATCGACAGCACGCCCCCTTTGATCAGACACAACGAGCGAAGGACTTTCCTTCGCTCATCGCATCTGGCGCATGCGCAGGACGGAGCTCCCTCCGTCGTGCGCATGCTCAGTGCAGACCATCGACCCACTTGCGAGCGGACAGCCGCTTGCGAGTGGGTCTGCATCAGGGCCTTTGTTTCATGTTATATGTGTTTATTGTTTCCATTTATGGTTTCATCATGTATGCTTGGAGTAATCTTATGTAGCATATTATTATTATTATTATTATTATTATTATTATTCAAATATCTTGTTTTTTACTGCACCTTTTTGAATATTATTATTTTTGTATTACGTTTTTTATGGGGCACACAGTTTATTACTAAATCTATACTGGGCATTTTCTCTAAGCGCGGTTCATTTTCTCTTTTTGACTATTTACTAAGATGGAGATGAAGTGGAGAGAGATAAAGTACCGGCCAATCAGCTCCTAATTGTCATTTTTCAAACACAGCCTGTGACATGGCAGTTAGGAGCTGATTGGCTTGTACTTTATCTCCATTCACTTTATCTCCATCCAGGGCTTAGTACATAGACCCCCTAAGTCCCTCCCATTGATGCTAATATTTTAGTTTATGTTGCAATTGAATTGCATGATTACAAGGAAACGAACGATTGAGCTACATTGATAAAGGAGGGGAAAGTGACTGATATGTTTATTCATGGGTACTGAAGGGAAACCTGTACACTTTGTACTTGTGTCTTGTTCATTTTCCATTTTATAGGCTCCCTGCAACTAAATGATATATTAATTGTGCTGTCTTACCATGGCCAGAACAGGGCTCGATGCTGCTCTGTGCTATGTCCCACCCCCTAAACCAATGACAACATGACATCACACCGAGGGGCGGAGCTGCCAGCTGTAGAAAGTAGAGCACTAGGCAACACACACATTGGTCAGCTCCAAAGGCTGCAGGGTGCTAGCCCGAAGCGGCCATTGGACACACAGGGCATCTTTGCAGCAGTGCTACTGACTGCAAGGTACCATTCCACCCTGCAAGTCACATGTGGGTTACTAAAAAGTTGTCCGTTTTCCAAAAATTTTTAGTAAAAATAATATTGATAAATCTTAGGCCTAGGTGTGCAGTCCTATTCTTTTAGCACAATGGTTTGAGAACGGAATGCTGTAACCTAAATAAGAGTTTGGATTCATGAGGTGACTTCCCCCTGCACATTTTGTTCATGCATTAGTGTCCAACAGGGGTAGCACTTCAAATGCTCCCCCAACAATCCATACTTTCACATGGACCAGAACCGGATTTCAAGATTTGCTAATGGTCAGTTTAAAACCAGCCAAAAACCGACTGTAAATCGAGGAAAAAAAAAACACCAAAAAAATAGGTCTGGCAGGTGTGTTTGGGAGAAGCCCTGCACAGCTCACTATGGCCTTCATTCAGAGCTGCTCGCTATTTGCGGTCGTTTGTTCTAAAACAAGGGGTGGCTATTCAAATGAACCGTTCGCTCATTGCGGTCTGTTCACGCATCTAAGTCTGAACAAGCGAGCAAAACTTGTAGTTGTAATTTTGAAAAATACGCCCCCTTGCCGCTTGCACCATACGTCATGTCCGCTATTTATTAGATTAATCGAGTACATCGTACAGGGTATGAACTGCTCGCTATTCTTGTGGCTGGTTTTTTCAACGGCTATTTTGCGAGCAGTTCTGAGTAAAAAAACACCAAGTGATGTGGTCAATGACGCTGCTGTAGTAATTATGTACACCCATAAAACGCCCGTTTTGACCTTTAAGCACGCCTGCGTTCTAATTCCACTCCCCGTTTTCAAGCACCTTCCCCTGTTACCACCCACAAACGCCTCATCCTGTCACTCAAAATAGCACGCATTCGCTATATAGCGAACAAACAATTTTCGGCCGCACTGACTGGTTCGCGCATGCATATTAAAATCCGTACGCATGCGCAGATGTGCAAACATCGGTCAGAACGAACGAGCGGCCGCTTACGAGCGGCTCTGAATCAGGGCCTATGATCTGTGCAGGCTTTGTTAGGTATAAAAACTTAGAAAATTAAAATTGAAAAAAAAGGCGTAGGGTCCCCCTCAAATCCATAACCAGTCCTGGACTTCTCAGCCTGTGATGGTATGGGAAAATAAAAGGAAAAAATGGCATGGGGTTCCCCTATTTTCCTATAACCAGCACCAGGCTGAACGGGACATGACAAAGGCCATATGATAAGACAATATAACAGGACAGCCATAAAATAAAAGAATGGGAATATAAGGCACTAGCTACAGGCTTATATTTAAGTAACTAACAGTTAGCCCAGGAACAGAAATTAACAAATGACAAAACCCCATTTGGAAACAGGTGATATGGTACGCATATAGAATCACAAATAGAAACTACACACCGCTAGAGACAGGATGGGGATAAAGCCCACGACCTCCACTGCATGAGCCATAAAACTAACCAGACCAATGTGGTGCTCGGCAGTAAAGCTAACCATTACGCCATCCGTGCTGCAGAATAAAATGCTGAGAAAATGTGCTTAGGAATTTATCTAAAACCTCAGAGAAGCCAAAAAACCTGTATAAGCAAAATAGTACGGCATGTACCAAAGAAGCCCTGCGCATCCACCTATGCACCTTATAATACGCCGATAGTTAGATCACAAGCCAAAGAGCACACAGACAAGAAACACTGCACCGATATATAAGAAAAATCATACAGTATGACAAACACAGAATACTAATGTAACCCCCCTTTACCCTCTAAAGGGACACCAGGGTACTAAGTCCCATTTCACTAGTCTAATGTACCCACCCATATCCTCCCAATAAGTGGTACATATAATGTTATCAGTGCCTCCACCCAAGTATACGTATATTATGTGAGCCTACTTGGGAAAACCCAGTTACGTAATATGGAACTGAAAGCTATTAAGTCAAAATATTGTCTTCATTTGAATAAACACAAAAGGTTATGGATTTTTCAACCATGTTTATATGACGTGTCAAATTGATGTTGTTTATATTAATAGAAATCAGACTAAATATATTCTCTATTATGTTAAAATGATCTAAACATACATTTTCTTTAGTTAACGACTTAGGTTTACATAACATAAACATAACTAACATTACATTACAGAACACATACTCCAGTACCAATTTTTTTTTTGTTAGAACTTTGAGAGCAGCACAGGATACCATATATACAGGATACCATATATACAGGATATCATATATATAGGATACCATATACACAGGACACAGGATACCATATATACAGGATATAATATACACAGGATACCATATATATAGGATACCATATATACAGGATATCATATATACAGGATACCATATATATAGGATACCATATACACAGGACACAGGATACCATATATACAGGATATAATATACACAGGATACCATATATACTGGATATCATATATACAGGATACCATATATACAGGATATCATATATACAGGATACCATATATACAGGATACCATATACACACAATACCATATATACAGGATAGCATATACACAGGATACCATATACACAGGATACCATATACACTGGATACCATATATACAGGATAACATATACACAGGATATCATATATACAGGATAGCATATACACAGGATACCATATACACAGGATACCATATACACAGGATACCATATATACAGGATAACATATACACAGGATATCATATATACAGGATATCATATACACAGGATACCATATACACACAATACCATATATACAGGATAGCATATACACAGGATACCATATACACAGGATACCATATACACAGGATACCATATACACAGGATAACATATACACAGGATACCATATATATAACCTTAGCTGTTTATAAGTTAATCAGTCTTCATACAGCCAACCATAGTCCAGTTATATTTGTTCCTGAATGCCACAGCAAGATATTACTTTGTAGCTAAACTGCTGATAACCTAAATTAATGGTAATGCAATTGATTCCACCTCTGACTGATATAATATCCATTTGCAAAAAAGCATGGTAATTGTTGCAATTCTTCTTGTGTTATTTGTTCACACTATAATAATCCTAGTTATGATTACTCCGGCACCTTCTCAAGTGGATCGGGGTTGTTCACTTCTGGAACAAAACGGCTTTCCCACAACTTCCAGAAGTGAGCAAAGTCTCTCCCCAATATTGCATCGTACATCAGACCAGGCACCAAACCCACAGAAACTATAGCAGAGCCACATGGTGTCTCGATGTTCACCTCGGCAGTAACATAATATCGAGTATCCCCATGTATGCAGGTCACACCAACAGTTTTCCCTGTATGCCTCAAGGGGTTCACCAGCTCAGCTTTTATAAGTGTCACCAAGCTACCAGAGTCTAACAGTGCCTCTACTCGGTTGCCATCTTCAGTGAGTACACACATGTGCTTATCAGTCACAGCCTGCCGGTCAGCCGTACAGGCTGTCTGTGCAAAGAAAGACCCCCTGTGGTAGACATGAGCAGTATCACATTGCATAGGTTCAGTTGTAAGTGAACAATTAGCGGAAATATGGCCGAAGTCACCACATCGGAAACACTGAATCATATTAATGTCTAGTCGTTTACGGGGAAAGAACCTTCCTGGCCTGGCAGGCCTGTCTCCAGGTTCTACACACTCAGTCTTAGGTACATCCCACCGCCCAGCACCCTTCTCCCCTGGAACAGTCTTACCAGTGCCGCTGGGAGTTCGCCGGGGCGCCATTGGGGCTTGGTGGGGCATACTCCTCAGCTCCTCAGCCGCCACATACCTCTCCACTAGCTCGACCAACTGGTCCGCGGTCTTAGGGTCTGCATGGCTCACCCACTTGCGCAGAGTGGCGAATGATCGTAGGTACCGGTCCATCACGACCCTTTCCACGATCTGTGGTCCCGTCAGCATCTCGGGCTGTAGCCATTTTGAGGACAGATGGACGAGGTCATGCATCTGTGAACGTGGAGGCTTGTCCATATGGAACTCCCAGCGTTGGACCCGTTGGGCACGAACAAAGGTGGTGACTCCCAAGCGAGTTAGGATTTCCTGTTTTAGTTTTTTATAGTCCTTGGCATCAGCCAGGCATAAGTCGAAATATGCTTTTTGTGGCTCCCCAGACAAAAAAGGTGCCACCAGACTTGCCCACTGCTCCTGGGGCCAACTCTCCCTTTCGGCCATTCTTTCAAATGCGGCGAGATAGGCCTCCACATCATCGCCCGAAGTCATCATTTGGAGGAAGTGACTGGCTCGTACGGAGTGAGTGGTTGTGGGAGGACCAGTATTAACATCCCTGGGCCAGGCGACCAGGTGCTGTACCACCTCTCTTAAGGCCTGGCGGGTTTCCTCAATGGAGACCTGTTGAAGTCTGTTAGTCTCCTGCTGAGCTGCTGTAGCTTCCTGCTGAGCCCTGGTAGATTCCTGCTGAGCTGCTGTAGCTTGGAGCAAGGCCTTAATAATGTCCTCCATTTTGTCCTGGGGTGTAGGTTGGAAGCTGAACCTTGCCTCTCTGAGCATTGGCTGACGCCTCCTCTATGGGACTCCAAGGACACAGTGTTATTTCCACACTCACAAATTGGGTGTCTGTCCCTTTAATTTTTAAATGGAAAGTTTTCCTCTTGCTGCAACTTTAGTGTGTGTGGTTGCCCACATTCTCCACCATATTGTGACACAGTTAGGTTAGGGGGTCCCTCTCCTGGGTAGAGGACTCCTTCCTTACACACACACACACAGCAGCAGGGAAGCAGCACACCAGTCTGGATGCAAGTACAAGCTGGTCGGCGCCAGTCTTTATTGTACAATGACAGAAAATATAAAGAAAACATAAATATAAATCCTAGCCCTGTCGGGGCACTAACTTCACAGGTAGTTCCCTCACTACCAGAACCTGGCAGGGCCTAATGCCCTCACCAGCAACAAAAGCACAGCACAACACAACACTTACAGTTAGGTTTTCAAGTGTCTCTGAGAAAACTCCCTGTCTGCTCTCCCAGGTGAGACAATCAGCCCTAAACACACTAGGCTTATATTGGCCACTCTCAGGTGGAAACCTTAACAAGCCTGTTACCAGGTTGCAAGGCCCAAAACCTGGAGTGGCCGTGGGTGGAGCCCTCCCTCTCCTCTCACCCACAACCCCCAGGTCCCACCGGCTTTTCAAAAAGCTGAAACTCAAGCCTGCTACACTGCAGACTTTCTCCTGGGGATTTTAAAAACATAGGACAGGAATCTGGGATAAATGTCTGTGTCACAGACCACTTTACCAGTGATCCTATCACACTATATATGTATATATATATATATAATTTATTTTCATCAATACCCTACTCTCTTTAACCATTTACCAGGGTTACACTATGCGAACACTGACACAAATTAAACCACGCCCAAGCTATCACATGAATCCAAGACGCATATACGTAAAGCATAAAAACATGACAACCAGCGATAGACAGCGCCATAGCCAGGTGCTAAGCCTATGGCAGCATTTGTGGTGACAGTGGTGCTCCGGGGTTGAGGGGCGGGGCGTGAGGCAGGTGTCCCTTGTTTCCGTTACATAGTGGGTCCGGTGTAGTCGTTACCGTAAGCGGTGGCTGCACTGTTGGCCTCCCATTTGTGCAGGAGGGACTTTAAACCCCTATGCTATAGGAAAGTGGTACATCATAGCTGCATAGATAGTAGAGGGTTAATCTGTTTCAGTGTGCAGCCAATGGTAGAGTTATTAAGGCGTGGTGTGGGGGGAGCTACAGGTTACTTAGGGCAGCTGCAGATATGAGACGGCCTCTTTTCAGCTTTTTCCCCTCCCTCCCAATTTTTTGGGCTATTTTTGATGTCACCTCTTTTCTTTTTCTTTGGCGTTGGGCGGGAAAGCGCTGCAGCCGGGAGGTCAGTGACCTGATTAATAGGTCACTACCCATTGATATACCTTTTGGCTGATTGTCCCTTCTGGGGTCAGCAGCCTTGGTTGGCTAACCGTGCGTTGGAAGGTATGGGGGAGTCTCATGTGACCTATGGACTCGATGAGTGGGCAATTGATCCTGGAAGTTTATTTAGTCATCTGATTTGGTAGTCACTGACCTCTGATGGCTGCTGTTTCTTTCAGCCACAACCATAATTAAGTTTTTGATTGATTGATAATTAATAAGAAGGCCGACCAGTTTAAATGCCACATCTGTCTCTGGGCCTGATTCAGAGCCGCTCGTAAGCGGCCGCTCGTTCATTCAGAAAAAGGGGTGGCTATTCAAATGAACTGTTCGCTCCTTGCGGTCTGTTGCTGCCTCCATGTCTGAACGAGCGAACAAAACATGCGCAATTTTATTTGATAAAAACGCCCCCTGGCCGCTCGCATCATACGTCATGTCCGCTATTTATTAGATTAATCGAGTACATCGAACAGCGTATGATCTGCTCGCTATTCTTGTGGTTGTTTTTTCCTACCGCAATCATGCGAGCAGTTCTGACTATAAAATAACCCAGTGACGTGGTCAATGACGCTGCTGTATTAATTATGCACACCCATAAAACGCCCGCTTTGACCTTTAAGCACGCCTGCATTCTGATCTCCACTCCCCGTTTTCAAGCACCTTCCCCTGTTACCACCCACAAACGCCTCCTCCTGTCACTCAAAATAGCAGGCACTCGCTATATAGCGAACAAACGATTTTCGGCCTGACTGGTTCGCGCATGCGTATTATAAACCGTACGCATGCGCAGATGTGCGAACATCGCTCGGAACGAGCGTACTGCCGCTTACGAGCGGCTCTGAATGAGGTCCTCTGTGTCATTATTATTATTATTATTATAATAAGTTCATGTTTGGAAAAGTTTATATATGCATTAAGTTAATGCACTAGTGACAATTGCCGATAGGGCGTTTAATGTTTTAATATTTTTAGTTTTTCCTCTTTGACTTCCGTCATGTCAGCTTCAAAGTGTGTGTAGTAGATATTTGAAATAACAAGGGGCCTGATTCATTACAGATCATAACTGCGATTATGCACGCAATCGGCCGATTGTTATGTTCTGCGCAGGCGTATGCATCTCAGTGCTTGTGCACGAACCAGCCGCTTCGATCAGGACTGTGATCGCAGTAGCTACGCAGACCCCTTGCAGAGTGATTGACAGGAAGTATCATTTGGGGGTGGTGACGGGGGGATGGTTGGCGAAACGCAGGTGTGCCAGTGCATTTGAACGCTGTTGCAGGGGCGTGCATAAATGATCCACTGCGATGACATACGTAGCTTGGCCTTTCACTGCGTGCGATGAGGTTAGTAATTCCTGAGTAAGGTCAGAGCTTGTACAGGTGTGCGTGAGGATCTGATTGTACTCGCTGTTACCAATGGTTTCACAGACTTGCTAAGTATTACGGATGTGTGTAAGGTAAGGGCGTCCTTATGTAGTGCTGCAACAGTACAGTATTTTATAAAGTGTACAGAAAAGAATTCTGACATTGAAAGCAGATGCAATAAAATAGTGTCTGTCTGAAATGCTCTTTCCTTTCTCATGTCACTTTTCTTATATCTATAGAAGAATGGACATGAATAGCGTGTGCGTGGTCAAACTCCATTTTTATTCATACTGGTTATATACACTTGGGAATTGTTTTGAGGTGGAGCATAAGGTGGGACAGCACCGCACACACCGTAGCTTACACTGGAACGATAACACGCTATGCAAATTCAATTATAATAGATTGCAGTATTTTTGGTTAAAACAGGAAACAGCATATTTATTTTTTGCATTTTTTTATATATATAACTGAGAAACTCTCAAAACAAAGATCATCCTGGGGTGCAGCAGCCTCAAACACAGTAGAGAATTTTGGACAGATAAACAATAAGTATTTGCAGAAAAAAGGAGCAAGTTTACTTTAAGAAACAAGAAACAACAGCGGTCAGCAACACAGACAGAAGCCTGTTTGTTTGCACTGCAGTGTTTGTGAGTGTGCAGTGTGTGAGTGTGCAGTGTTTGTGAGTGTGCAGTGTGTGTGCAGTGTTTGTGAGTGTGCAGTGTGTGTGCAGTGTTTGCGGGTGTGTGAGTGTGCAGTGTGTGTGAGTGTGCAGTGTGTGAGTGTGCAGTGTGTGTGCAGTGTTTGTGAGTGTCCAGTGTTTGTGAGTGTGCAGTGAGTGTACAGTGTGTGAGTGTGCAGTGTTTGTGAGTGTGCAGTGTGTGTGCAGTGTTTATGAGTGTGTGAGTGTGCAGTGTGTGTGAGTGTGCAGTGTTTGTTTGCACTGTAGTGTGTGAGTGTGCAGTGTTTGTGAGTGTGCAGTGTGTGAGTATACAGTGTAAGTGTGCAGTGTGTGTGAATGTGCAGTGTGTGTGAGTGTGCTATGTGTGAGTGTGCTATGTGTGAGTGTGCTGTGTGTGAGTGTGCAGCATGTGAGTGTGCAATGTGTGAGTGTACAGTGTGTGAGTTTGCGTGAGTGTGCAGTGTGTGTGAATGTGCAGTGTGTGTGAGTGTGCAGCGTGTGTGTGCAGCGTGTGTGTGTGCAGCGTGTGTATGTGCAATGTGTGAGTGTGCAGTGTGTGTGTGCAGCATGTGAGTGTGTAATGTGTGAGTGTGCAGCGTGTGAGAGTGCAGCGTGTGTGAGTGTGCAATGTATGAGTGTGCAGCATGTGAGTGTGCAGCGTGTGTGTGTGCAGCGTGTGTGTGTGCAGCGTGTGTGTGTGCAGCATGTGAGTGTGCAGCGTGTGTGTGAGTGTGCAATGTGTGAGTGTGCAGCGTGTGAGAGTGCAGCGTGTGTGTGTGCAGCGTGTGAGTGTGCAATGTATGAGTGTGCAGTGTGTGAGTGTGCAGTGTGTGTGAGTGTGCAATGTATGAGTGTGCAGCATGTGAGTGTGCAGCGTGTGAGTGTGCAGTGTGTGTTAGTGTGCAGTGTTTGTTTGCACTGTAGTGTGTGAGTGTGCAGTGTTTGTGAGTGTGCAGTGTGTGAGTATACAGTGTAAGTGTGCAGTGTGTGTGAATGTGCAGTGTGTGTGAGTGTGCTATGTGTGAGTGTGCTGTGTGTGAGTGTGCAGCATGTGAGTGTGCAATGTGTGAGTGTACAGTGTGTGAGTTTGTGTGAGTGTGCAGTGTGTGTGAATGTGCAATGTGTGAGTGTGCTGTGTGTGTGTGCAGCATGTGAGTGTGTAATGTGTGAGTGTGCAGCGTGTGAGAGTGCAGCGTGTGTGAGTGTGCAATGTATGAGTGTGCAGCATGTGAGTGTGCAGCGTGTGTGTGTGCAGCATGTGAGTGTGCAGCGTGTGTGTGAGTGTGCAGTGTATGAGTGTGCAACATGTGAGTGTGCAGCGTGTGAGTGTGCAGTGTGTGTGTGTGTGTGCAGTGTTTGTTTGCACTGTAGTGTGTGAGTGTGCAGTTTTTGTGAGTGTGCAGTGTGTGAGTATACAGTGTAAGTGTGCAGTGTGTGTGAATGTGCAGTGTGTGTGAGTGTGCTATGTGTGAGTGTGCTGTGTGTGAGTGTGCAGCATGTGAGTGTGCAATGTGTGAGTGTACAGTGTGTGAGTTTGCGTGAGTGTGCAGTGTGTGTGAATGTGCAATGTGTGAGAGTGCTGTGTGTGTGTGTGTGCAGCATGTGAGTGTGTAATGTGTGAGTGTGCAGCATGTGAGAGTGCAGCGTGTGTGAGTGTGCAATGTATGAGTGTGCAGCATGTGAGTGTGCAGCATGTGAGTGTGCAGCGTGTGTGTGTGCAGCGTGTGAGTGTGCAGCGTGTGTGTGAGTGTGCAATGTGTGTGTGTGCAGTGTGTGAGAGTGCAGCGTGTGTGTGTGCAGCGTGTGAGTGTGCAATGTGTGAGTGTGCAGTGTGTGAGTGTGCAGTGTGTGAATGTGCAGTGTATGTGAGTGTGCAATGTATGAGTGTGCAGCATGTGAGTGTGCAGCGTATGAGTGTGCAGTGTGTGTGTGTGCAGCATGTGAGTGTGCAGCGTGAGTGTGCAGCATGTGAGTGTGCAGCATATGAGTGTGCAATGTGTGAGTGTGCAGTGTGTGAGTGTGCAATGTGTGAGTGTGCAGTGTGTGAGTGTGCAGCGTGTGTGTGTGTGCAGCATGTGAGTGTGCAGCATGAGTGTGCAATGTATGAGTGTGCAATGTGTGAGTGTGCAGTGTGTGAGTGTGCAGTGTGTGAGTGTGCAGCGTGTGTGTGTGTGCAGCGTGTGTGTGTGCATTGTGTGAGTGTGCAATGTGTGAGTGTGCAATGTGTGAGTGTGCAATGTGTGAGTGACAAACACACATACGCTGACAACAGTGACAATGATGCCTGTAGTCACATTTCACAGACAGCTAACAGATGACTCCTCCACTAACTCCTCCTAACCTAATGCCTGCTAATGTCTGACGGGTTGGGTATGGCAGACCGGCAGTCGCGATACCGGCTGTCAAAAGGCCGACAGCGTCATCCCAATGATCAGTCTCCTGACAGGGGCTCATAATTATCCTAACCCTCTTCCTTCACCCTCTAACCTTCCTTTCCTGCATCCTAACCCTAATCCTCCCCCCATGCACCCTAACCCTCCCGGTTAGTACCTAACCCTAACCCCCCCTCCCCCGGTGGTGCATAAACCTAACCCCACTGTCCACAGCCTAACCCTAACCCCTCCTGGTGCCTAAACCTATCCCCACCCCCCACAGTCAACAGCTAACCCAGTCTGCTATACTTACATTCGGGATGGCAGCTGTCGGGATTCTGGCGTCGGCATCTCTGCTGATGTCGGGACACCGGTGAAAGTTGGGATTCCGGGAAAGAGATATCGGCTGCCGGCATACCGTTTGGCGGTAAGCTGACTACATCCCGTCATGACAATGTAATGTTGCCCTGATGGCTTGCTGGAGTGCTTAATACTGCGCCTCCCTGCACCAGCCCATACTCCCACATCCTCTCTATGTGGTCTCCTGTGTGATGGTGTCCGATCACGACGGAGGGATTTTTATATGCAATCTAAAACACGGGAGATCCGATGCTAGGAAGTTATGTTTTGCCTCGTTTTGGGATCAAAACTTGGCAGGAACACCTGAGCCGGGACTTGGATCCAATCGTATCCCCTAAGTTCGGGGGTGTTTCCAGGAGACTTGCACATCTCTAGCTAGAAGTAAAGTGGACGCTAATGAAATGACCTGTTGGTTACAGATTTAAAATTTCCCCAAAAATTGATTTGCCAAAAGTCAACATAATTTAGCCCCAAAATTTGATGACTCGTCCTCTTGCCCCCTTCAGTTATCTCCGTAGGAAAGCCAGCAGCAGTCTCCTTTCAGTAAGTTCATTTATTTGTTAGTTTTGTTTGTTAATTTCCTTCTATAATTTTCATTAGTTTTATATTTATTATAAAAAGTATTTTTTAGTAGAATGAGGTGGTTGATAGGAGCCGCCTTTGCCTTAGTCAAATGCTCCCCCAAAATCTATTAGTGGCGATAGCAGAGAGGCAGGAGTGCCGACACAAACTGCTGACTCTACTGGCAGCGGCACCACTGCAACCGGTGCCAGCGATCAGTGCCAGCTACTCTCGCTAGTGATTACAAAACAACCAGAGGCACCGAGAGGGAGAGTTTGAACCCCGGGTTTATTAAGGGCATGATTCAGCAAGGAACGCAACTGCGATTACGCACGCACTCTGCTGATTGTTGCGTAATGTGCATATGGACTGTGATTGCAGTGGCTCTGCAGACCCATCGCAGAGTGATTGACAGGAAGTACCATTTGGGGGTGTTGATGGGGGTGGTCGGCGAAACGCGAGCGTGCCAGTGAGGTTGAACGCCGTTGCAGGGGCATGCCATACAATACCATATGCAACCTGATCTCTCACTGGATACAGGAAGGTTAGCAATTTCGGAGTAAGGTCTGACCTTGTGCAAGTGTGCGTGAGGCTCTGATTGTACTTGATGTTGCTAAGTATTACGGATTTGTGTAAGGTAAGGTGGGCGTCCTTATGGTGTGCTGCGACGGCATAGTGATCACAGTGGATTAGCATATCATCGCAGTGAGACTGCATGCGTAATCGCTATTGCAATCGCATCTGCGATCCTTGCTTAATCAGGCCTTATGTGCAGGTCTAGGTAGTGGCATTTATTGCAGCAATCTCCACAGCTTGGGGGGGGGGGGGAGTAGGGCTGACTGAGTGTATGCCTTGCTAAGTGCCGGTTAGTTATGCTTGCGCACTTACTTTTGCACTGAAGTAAAATAATGAAAGTTCATTTTCTAATGTGACACAATTTGGCCTCACCAGGCACCCATCTGTGGAATAGCACTTTCGTTGGTGCACTTTGTGCCAAGCCATAAAAATCAAAGTCAAATCTAATGTAAAAAAAGACAATTCTCATTAGAATTTATAGAGAGAACATTGAAAATAATATGATCTGTTTTTGTTGCTAGTACTGTATCTAGTTTCTTCCGGTAGTTTTGTGTTGCAATTGCAGAAAATTTGTCTTTATGAAATTGTGTACTATACTGTTTTATACAGTGACTGTGCAAATCCGGTCTGAGAATAACAAATGAGACGTATAAAAGTGACCTGGGCGGGGAGTTATTACATCAGTCAGAGACAGGAGTTCAGCATGGAGAGGTCTCTGACCATGTGCCTAGTGCTGGGAGCCATCGCAGCTGCTGTTAGTGCGTCATTACCCATAACGCAATGGACTGAAGAGGACATCGCCGCCATGTCTGTGATCAGCGCTGATTACTACAACAAAGTATCTGGGGAAGATGCTGTCTATAAGCTCCTTGGAAATAACTCTGAGTATATGATGGTTAGTGATTACATTTACATTGTTAATATTATAATGATAATATAATATAAATTATTTTATTTATATAGCACTTTTCTTCCAATACGGCTCAAAAAAACTTGAAACGGCAAACGTTCCTGCAAAGTTGTATATTTTACTGAGTATTAGATATATACAGTATATATATGAAATTTCAGTAATCTGCAATCCTCTATTTCTCCTGTGTTTAGGATGAGGCCCCCCTTTGCCACAGACTCCAATTCACAGTAAAAGAAACTTTGTGCCATAAAGCGGACAACAAAATGACAGCTGAGTGTGCATTCAAAGCTGACGGTGTAAGTAATAAGAAACTATGGGGCTGATTCAGAATTCCATTCAAGTTGGCCGCATTGTGTACTTGGAAATAAATGAGGATCTCTATCTACATTCAGAGATCAGCGCCGCCCCTGCCCATCTCCTTACGAAAGTAACCGGGATCACTGCCAGGGCACATTTGCACCAGCAATATCCTTGGTGCAAGAGATCAGACAGCGCTGTGCACCTACTGTAGCTCCTGGCACCATGCAACTCTTACACCCTTAATCATTGCACTTATCTGGGGAGACCATGCATCAGACACGGTGCTGGTCATTTTACTACAGACAGGATTAGACAGGTAGGGGGAATATTTTGTAATCCGTGTATTACCGAAACCGCTGAAAGTTTTAAAATTGCAGCCAGGTTTGTTTAAAAGCTGATAATGATCGGCGACAAACGCAGGTTAGTAAATAGGAATCAGTATGATTTATCGCTGGACGCATGCCCGGCGGTTCAAATCCCAACAGCGTGTGGCCGACAGAGGAGGAAATCCCGATCGTCCCAGGTAAGTATAAACTAACCTATTTCTTCCCCCTAACCCTCCTTAGGGGTGCCTAACCCTAACCCCCCCCCCCATGCCTAACCCTTATCCCCCCTCTAAGTGCCTAAAGCTAACCCCCCCTTCCCCGCCGCCTAAACCTAAGTCCCCCAGAGGGGTGTCTAACCCTAACCTCCCCCCGGGGGTGCCTAACGCTAACCCCTCCCTTCCCCTAGCCTAACCCTAACCTCCCGGGGGGGGGGTGCCTAACCCTAAGCCCTAAACCTAACCCTCCCCCCGCCCGCGGCTGTCTGCAGCGGCGCCCGGCATCCCTTTGATCGGGATGCCGGGTGCCGGTCTCCCGGCGTCGGTAAAATGACCGGCGTCTAGATGTAGACGCCGGTCATTTAACCCTTGCCGGGATACAGTAGTCGGGAAGCTGGCAGTCGGGATTACATCCGCCGGCTTCCTGACTGCATACCAGTAAATATACCCCATAGACATATACTGTATATGTATTCATTGTACAGGATTTAGTTAAAATATAATATAAATTTACATGAAAGTAAGTTGATATATATTATTACAGTACAGTATTTACTACACTAAAATAATGCTCAAATTGTATCTGATTTGTGTACTTATTTATGAACTTTTTAGTTAGAGGTAGTTTCATTATAATATATTTAATAAATGATTAATTGATTAATTAATTAATTTGGAAAACCCTCAGATTCACTCCTCACAGCCGGGGCTGATGCAGTCCTGCCACCTCCACCTTCGTAACGTCGCTCTAATATGCCCTTTTCTTCTTAACGATGTCAGCAAAGCCTCATTACTGTACCTCACTCATCATTTCCCACCTTGACTACTGCAATCTCCTGCTACTGGCCTTCCCCTCACCTGTCTCTCCCCTTGTCGATGCACCTTAAGCACTGGAGTGAGACTGATCTACCTCTCTGGTCACTTCTCTTCTGCTACACCACTCTGCAAAGATCTACACTAGATCACATTCAGGGTTCATTTCAAGATGCTCACCCTCAGCTGCAAAGCCCTCACTGATGCCTGTCCTTCATATATCTCTGGCCTTGTCACCAGCATTACTCCTGCTTGTCCTATCTATTCCACTTCTACCTGAGCTTCTCCTCCTTCCTGATTAGAGCTTCTCACAAGACTTCCCATGTGCTGCATCTCAGCTATGGAACTCCTTTCTCTGCATGTTATCCCCCAAGCTTCAATCTTTTAAACATTCTCCCTCAGCACCCCCTTTCTGCCACTCCCTCCATGACAAGCGGGCCCTTTGTCACCTCCCTTGTCTACCTACTTTGATCCTGTTCTATATCATGTTCTACTTTATGTTTAAGATGTTGTATTTTATATTCCTTTTAGTGTTCTCTTTATGGCACCCTACAAAGAGATGATTATAATGATGATGAAAAACATGGACATTGTTTAATTGATATTCTCTGTACATTTAGCAATTCCTACAGGCATTTCCTTATACTTACAGTTTATGAAGCTCACCTTGTATGTAGCTCTGAGTGTTTTTACCTAATCTAACAACAGGGCTGTGACTCACAGGATCTTTTACTCTCCTGGTTGTCAATATTTATCATTTTAAACCTGGTGAAACTTGTTGCAACACCAACACTTATATCAGCCAGATGACTCAGCTTGTGAGCCCCAAATGTCTCAAATGCCTGGTTATAACTGAGTGGGAACTGTCAGATCACTATCAGGAGGGAACTGGTCAGATCACTATCAGGAATATATTTGGAAGAGGACCCCCATTGAGCGGTGTGGCCACTGTCTTCCAAGTGCACCAACAGTTCCCAGTATAAGCAGAAGAGATCCAGTTCTCTGCCTGTGCTTTAAGCAGCCTGGATTCTGGACATTTGGCCACTGATCCTGGCTCTTGGTGCTTTGAACACGTGGTAGGAATAAAACGTGGGTAGCTGGCGTTAGACTCCTGACTTTATCTCTTTTGCTTCTATCCAGTAAAAAACATGGTGGAGATCAGGGATGCCAGTTACTGAAAACAACTTATAAGAACAATAGTTTAATTCATTAAAATATTATTTAGTTGTCCCATTAATTCATTTATCAACATTTGATGATCATACCCTGACTCACTACTAATTATTTTCCTCTCTGACAGGTGGTGAAATCCTGCAGATCCTCTTTCTTTGCTGAGAAGGACCGAGATATCATTGTGGTCACATGTGACAGTGTCCATCTAGATGTAAGTGACTTCAGTTATTCAATGGTTATTCAGTTATTAGCAGACACTCCTCCCAGGAGAGGAGAGAACGCTGTGGACCCCTGAGATGAGTTTAAGTTTCTTATTTCTGTATATATTAAATTCTTGGCAAAATTAGAAGTAATTATTAGGGCCTGAATCAGAGCTGGATGCACTGACGATGTCGGACATAGTAGAGCAATTTCTTGCTACTCCGCACGTGTTGAAGTCGCACCACGCATGCGTCACGATTGTGCCCATACAGACTCGCCATTGCAACTCCAGACGTATGCATGCAAGTCTATTGATAATGAAGTGGGCATTCCTGGGCAGTGCGCAGATGGTCCGTTTTATGGGCGTGTAATGGGAGTGTCGCAGGTGAAAGTGGTTGCATACACTGACGCTACGCTGCTCACACAGGAGGCCGTACTTGTATGGAAAAACAGGACCTGCCATAGGACTGGTACAAGCTTCCATGGTGCGACTGATGGTGGCATCTAAAGACCACCAGACAGTAATTCAGCCACTGCAGACACAGAATGTGGGAGTCTCATGCACAAACGGACGCACGTCTGTGCGCCAGGGGAGGACTTTGTAGCAGCATTAGCATAAAGTCGCAGATGGGCAACCGCCAATAGACACAACTGCGGGTGCTTCTATGTCCCCCCCGGAATCAGGCCCAATATCTCCGGATTAACGTCACAAACTATATATCACCTAACAGACACTTACAGATGACCCCACTTTACACTCCATAGAATCAGGGGTTTAATTAGGTGAAATCAGCAAGAGAAGAACTATACACATATTTTCTATCTCGCAGTATGGTGGCGTTACCATATTGGCGCAGAGGGAGGTGCTGCAACAATCACCATTGGTTTACTGACAATACTGTGTACGGACAAAGCTGTTCAGTCCTTTATTGTACTACAACCAGTGACGGATTAAACTAGGGGTAAATGGAGCAACTGCCGGGGCCTCAGAGCATGAGCAGAGCTCACAGCTGCGTCCCCACCACCATCGGAATGACACCCTCGGACTGACACCATCGGATCGGGTGACCAAAGGTACTACTGGACACCAGACACCTTTGAATCATGCTGTGCTGTCCTGTGGCCCAGGGGTTAGATGGCTGCACTGCGCTGCACAGCAGCATTGGATGTTGCTGAACTACAGATGTAACCTGTGCAGAGCATGTGGAGACACAACGCTCTGCACAGGAGCTGCAGCAGTGTGAGTTGTGGTGAGGGAGACTCAGCTGCTGGTAGGAATCTGTGACTGTGGGGTGATATATGGCAGAGTGGTGGGTGTGATGGTGGAGGGTACTCAGGGTAGGAAGGGAATATGGGGGCATAACACAACACCAAATGGCTGATATGTTCACAGCAATCTTATTCTAATCACAACCTCCATAATTCCTGTGTGTGGGAGGAGACAGACTAAGCAGGCATTCTAGCATGTAAGAGAGAGAGTGGGTGGGAGAGGCAGAGAGAGAGAGAGACCTCCTACTGCAGCTTAGGTTCTATGGGGCAGATGAACTAAGCCTTGGAGAGAGATAAAGTACCAACCAATCAGCCTATGGGCCAGGGTTGCCTTCCCTCCTGATTCGGCCGGGAGCCTCCCTATAATCGGATGCATCTCCCGGCTCCCCGGAAATGCAGGCAAGCTGATACCCCCCCCGACCCCTCCCCCCTTTAATAACTGTTAAACCCGCAGCAGGGGCGGATCATTTTAGCCTGTATTATTGGCATTGTGTAGTGGGGGCGGGGCCAAAATGATGCAATCGCGTGACCCCCACCCCAGTCACCCCCACGAACATCAGTCATCTGCCCGGCCATGCCCTCTTTTACCAGCCACACCCCCCCTGCTGATCTGACTGCTGCCTCCTGGAAGGAGCAGCCAGAAAGTCGGCAACTATGCTATGGGCTACAGATCTCAAAAGGTACAGAAAAATTCCACCCGGCACTCTCCACTTGCTCATTCGTGGTCAGCAGATTGCACATGCGCAGAGCGGCACCCGGCTTCCAAAGAAGAAGTAAAATGATTGCATTAGGGATCACTGCACTTATAACATGCTGACGGGGTGGGCTCCTGCCCCTGTGGGTATTTCTTCATACAGGGCTATAGCGGTAAGAAGAAGCTATAATTACTGGGTCTAGAACCCAATACATTATAAATATGCCCCATAATACACTTACAGTGATTTATTTGGCATAATATTTAAATCTTATAACTACTGATGCCAAGTTTCTGAACACAATAGAGACTGTCCATATACAGTACAGCTATCCCCAAATTGCACCAAATAGTCCCTTTTGGCACACAATTAAAAAAGCAACTAGGTGTGAGGATGATGTACACACTGATGAGGGTGAGGATGGCAATGATGGTGACATCTTGCCTCTGTAGAGCTGTTGCCTTAAGCCGATTGGTAGCTTGTTTTGTGGTGCCCAAGCAAACCAAGCACTTCAGCCACAAAAGTGGCAGTCCCTGTCACTGAAATGCTTGGTTTGTGTGCATGCCCTTTTTAATATTCAACATAAGGGTGAGTGGGAGGGCCCAAGGACAATTCCATCTTACACTACCTTTCATTTCTGCCACTGCTGTGTGGCAATGTTTCATAAATGTGCTTTAAACTGTGGCGCCTGTGCTTCAGTGTAACCCTCAGTGTCCGTGTTATCCTCAGTGTCAGAGTAACCCTCAGTGTCAGAGTAACCCTCAGTGTCAGAGTAACCCTCAGTGTCAGAGTATCCCTCAGTATAGAGTAACCCTCAGTGTCAATGTAGACCTCAGTGTCAGAGAAACCCTCAGTGTCAGAGTATCCCTCAGTGTAGAGTAACCCTCATTGCCAGAGTAACCCTCAGTGTAGAGTAACCCTCATTGTCAGAGTAACCCTCAGTGTAGAGTAACCCTCAGTATCAGTGTAACCCTCAGTATCAGTGTAACCCTCAGTGTCAGAGTATCCCTCATTGTCAGAGTAACCCTCAGTGTCAGTGTTATCCTCAGTGTAGAGTATCCCTCAGTGTAGAGTAACCCTCAGTGTCAGTGTTACCGTCAGTGT
Organism: Taudactylus pleione; assembly: GCA_031769625.1. Lineage (NCBI taxonomy): Eukaryota > Metazoa > Chordata > Amphibia > Anura > Myobatrachidae > Taudactylus > Taudactylus pleione. The sequence goes on along the minus strand of JAUIMM010000360.1, from coordinate 171,105 downwards.
CAGTGTTACCCCCAGTATCAGTGTAACCCTCCTGCTTCTCTGACCTACCAAGGGAAGAACAAACCAAGGAAGTGGATTTCATTCACCTCTGTAAAAGTGAAATATACTTCCACATTCCTTTCCCACACCAGTCAGGGTATTTCATGTTTACCTGAAGCTATACTGTACTGCAATTATGTTTGTATGTGTTTTTATGCAGAACAAAAGAGTAAAGAGGTCAAAGCAAGGTCGAAGCAGAAACAGTGGACAGCGTGGCGGCCGAGGTGGAGGTCGTGGTGGAGGTCGTGGTACAGGCAGTGGAGGTAAGGGCGTGTTTAGACCAGGATCGGGATCCCCCATCGCAGCTGCCAAGACCAATGGAAATATCAGAGTTGCTTAAAGTGTTTTATATTTTTGTGTCAGTGTTTTGTTTTTTGCTGTTTTATTTAATGCAGATTTTAATAAAACATAATTTTTCAGCAACTTGTTTTTATTAGGTCTCAATAACTGAAGGTACTGAGTTACTGGGCTCTGCGCTGCCTAATATCCACAGAGCAGCAGAGCCGACGGTCACTAGGACCCACTGGGCTCAGCAGGAGGCCTGACATCCGATACGCGCTACTGCACATGCGTGTTCTGTTACTGCGTCTTTCCTCCTCAGCGTTACAGGTGGCTGGACATGCCCTCTGAGACTCCCAGCCATAAGAGCCATACAGAGCCCCACTTGTGGATTAACTCGCTAAACATCCCACACACCCAGGGCCCAGTGTACTGTCTGTGGCCATTTAGATATATTACATCATACCATCTATCAAGTTATGGACCACAGTATCCTTCCATTGTCACTTTACCAATAGGTCACATACCCAGGTGCACTCCACTATACTCTGCTAATAGGTCACATGCCCAGGTGCACTCCCCTATACTCTGCTAATAGGTCACATGCCCAGGTGCACTCTGCTAATAGGTCACATGCCCAGGTGCGCTCCTCTATACTCTGCTAATAGGTCACATGCAAAGGTGCTCTCTGTCATACTCTGCTAATAGGTCAAATGCCCAGGTGCACTCTCCTATACTCTGCTAATAGGTCACATGCCCAGGTGCACTCTGCTATACTCTGCTAATAGGTCACATGCCCAGGTGCACTCCCCTATACTCTGCTAATAGGTCACATGCCCAGGTGCACTCTGCTATACTCTGCTAATAGGTCACATGCCCAGGTGCACTCTCCTATACTCTGCTAATAGGTCACATGCCCAGGTGCACTCCCCTATACTCTGCTAATAGGTCACATGCCCAGGTGCACTCCCCTATACTCTGCTAATAGGTCACATGCCCAGGTGCTCTCTGTCATAATCTGCTAATAGGTCACATGCCCAGGTGCACTCCCCTATACTCTGCTAATAGGTCACATGCCCAGGTGCACTCTGCTATACTCTGCTAATAGGTCACATGCCCAGGCACACTCCTCTATACTCTGCTAATAGGTCACATGCCCAGGTGCTCTCTGTCATACTCTGCTAATAGGTCACATGCCCAGGTGCACTCCCCTATACTCTGCTAATAGGTCACATGCCCAGGTGCACTCCCCTATACTCTGCTAATAGGTCACATGCCCAGGTGCACTCCGCTATAGTCTGCTAATAGGTCACATGCCCAGGTGCACTCCGCTATACTCTGCTAATAGGTCACATGCCCAGGTGCACTCCGCTATACTCTGCTAATAGGTCACATGCCCAGGTGCACTCCGCTATACTCTGCTAATAGGTCACATGCCCAGGTGCACTCCGCTATACTCTGCTAATAGGTCACATGCCCAGGTGCACTCCGCTATACTCTGCTAATAGGTCACATGCCCAAGTGCACTCCGCTATACTCTGCTAATAGGTCACATGCCCAGGCGCACTCCGCTATACTCTGCTAATAGGTCACATGCCCAGGCGCACTCCTCTATACTCTGCTAATAGGTCACATGCCCAGGCGTACTCCGCTATACTCTGCTAATAGGTCACATGCCCAGGCGCACTCCGCTATACTCTGCTAATAGGTCACATGCCCAGGTGCACTCCGCTATACTCTGCTAATAGGTCACATGCCCAGGTGCACTCTCCTATACTCTGCTAATAGGTCACAATGCCAGGTGCACTCCCCTATACTCTGCTAATAGGTCACATGCCCAGGTGCACTCCCCTATACTCTGCTAATAGGTCACATGCCCAGGTGCTCTCTGTCATAATCTGCTAATAGGTCACATGCCCAGGTGCACTCCCCTATACTCTGCTAATAGGTCACATGCCCAGGTGCACTCTGCTATACTCTGCTAATAGGTCACATGCCCAGGCACATTCCTCTATACTCTGCTAATAGGTCACATGCCCAGGTGCTCTCTGTCATACTCTGCTAATAGGTCACATGCCCAGGTGCACTCCCCTATACTCTGCTAATAGGTCACATGCCCAGGTGCACTCCCCTATACTCTGCTAATAGGTCACATGCCCAGGTGTACTCCGCTATACTCTGTTAATAGGTCACATGCCCAGGTGCACTCCGCTATACTCTGCTAATAGGTCACATGCCCAGGTGCACTCCGCTATACTCTGCTAATAGGTCACATGCCCAGGTGCACTCCGCTATACTCTGCTAATAGGTCACATGCCCAGGTACACTCCACTATACTCTGCTAATAGGTCACATGCCCAGGTGCACTCCACTATACTCTGCTAATAGGTCACATGCCCAGGTGCACTCCTCTATACTCTGCTAATAGGTCACATGCCCAGGTGCACTCTGCTATACTCTGCATATAGGTCACATGCCCAGGTGCACTCTGCTATACTCTTCTAATAGGTCACATGCCCAGGTGCACTCCTCTATACTCTGCTAATAGGTCACATGCCCAGGTGCACTCCTCTATACTCAGCTAATAGGTCACATACCCAGGTGCACTCCTCTATACACTGCTATTAGGTCACATGCCCAGGTGCACTCTGCTATACTCTGCTAATAGGTCACATGCCCAGGTGCACTCCTCTATACTCTGCTAATTGGTCACATGCCCAGGTGCACTCCCCTATACACTGCTAATAGGTCACATGCCCAGGTGCACTCCTCTATACTCTGCTAATAGATCACATGCCCAGGTGCAATCAACTATACTCTGCTAATAGGTCACATGGCCAGGTGCTCTCCACTATACTCTGCTAATAGGTCACGTGCCCAGGAGCACTCTGCTATACTCTGCTAATAGGTCACATGCCCAGGTGCACTCCACTATACTCTGCTAATAGGTCACATGCCCAGGTGCACTCCCCTATACTCTGCTAATAGGTCACATGCCCAGGTGCTCTCTGTCATACTCTGCTAATAGGTCACATGCCCAGGTGCACTCCCCTATACTCTGCTAATAGGTCACATGCCCAGGTGCACTCTGCTATACTCTGCTAATAGGTCACATGCCCAGGTGCTCTCCCCTATACTCTGCTAATAGGTCACATGCCCAGGTGCACTCCCCTATACTCTGCTAATAGGTCACATGCCCAGGTGCACTCCTCTATACTATGCTAATAGGTCACATGCCCAGGTGCACTCCTCTATACTCTGCTAATAGGTCACATGCCCAGGTGCACTCCTCTATACTCTGCTAATAGGTCACATACCCAGGTGCACTCCCCTATACTCTGCTAATAGGTCACATGTCCAGGTGCACTTCACTATACTCTGCTAATAGGTCACATGCCCAGGTGCACTCCGCTATACTCTGCTAATAGGTCACATGCCCAGGTGCACTCCTCTATACTCTGCTAATAGGTCACATGTCCAGGTGCACTTCACTATACTCTGCTAATAGGTCACATGCCCAGGTGCACTCCTCTATACTTTGCTAATTGGTCACATGCCCAGGTGCACTCTGTTATACTCTGCTAATAGGTCACATGCCCAGGCGCACTCCCCTATACTCTGCTAATAGGTCACATGTCCAGGTGCACTCCCCTAAACTCTGCTAATAGGTCACATGCCCAGGTGCACTCCGCTATACTCTGCTAATAGGTCACATGCCCAGGTGCACTCTGCTATACTATGCTAATAGGTCACATGCCCAGGTGCACTCTGCTATACTATGCTAATAGGTCACATGCCCAGGTGCACTCTGCTATACTCTGCTAATAGGTCACATGCCCAGGTGCACTCCTCTATACACTGCTAATAGGTCACATGCCCAGGTGCACTCCCCTATACTCTGCTAATAGGTCACATGCCCAGGTGCACTCTGCTATACTATGCTAATAGGTCACATGCCCAGGTGCACTCTGCTATACTCTGCTAATAGGTCACATTCCCAGGTGCACTCCGCTATTCTCTGCTAATAGGTCACATGCCCAGGTGCACTCTATACTCTGCTAATAGGTCACATGCCCAGGTGCACTCTGCTATACTCTGCTAATAGGTCAAATGCCCAGGTGCACTCCTCTATACACTGCTAATAGGTCACATGCCCAGGTGCACTCTGCTATACTCTGCTAATAGGTCACATGCCCAGGTGCACTCCTTAATACTCTGCTAATAGGTCACATGCCCAGGTGCACTCCTCTATACTCTGCTAATAGGTCACATGTCCAGGTGCACTTCACTATACTCTGCTAATAGGTCACATGCCCAGGTGCACTCCTCTATACTTTGCTAATTGGTCACATGCCCAGGTGCACTCTGTTATACTCTGCTAATAGGTCACGTGCCCAGGCGCACTCCCCTATACTCTGCTAATAGGTCACATGTCCAGGTGCACTCCCCTAAACTCTGCTAATAGGTCACATGCCCAGGTGCACTCCGCTATACTCTGCTAATAGGTCACATGCCCAGGTGCACTCTGCTATACTATGCTAATAGGTCACATGCCCAGGTGCACTCTGCTATACTATGCTAATAGGTCACATGCCCAGGTGCACTCTGCTATACTCTGCTAATAGGTCACATGCCCAGGTGCACTCCTCTATACACTGCTAATAGGTCACATGCCCAGGTGCACTCCGCTATTGTGGTAACCTTGACTTTATGTGGTAAGTAAAGAGTTTGCCTTGTGTGTTGTGGTTCAATCTTCACTCGACTTACGGAGAGGTGAGAGTAATGGAAGCACATGAAGGGGTGACGAGGCAGCTTGTGGTTTATATTTTGTGAACACAGGTTTATTAGAGTGTCGGCAGGGCACTTGCATAAATAACACTCCGCATTCAATGAGGCAGCCTTTGTATTGCATCAGTGGGAAAAACATCAATAATGAGATTACACATAAAAACAATGGCATTTGCACGGCACCATACGGATTGGTGTAATAATACTTTGGCAGTATGACCATGCAATGTATACAGCTTTTACGTTACTATTCACAGTTGAATTCAGTATTGAGCATACATTCTTATCCCAAACGGTTGCACACTACAAGAAAACAATTCAGCAATGATGTCAGTACTAAACTAACAGTTTCAATGTCCAGATGACCTTAAACACAAAACACTGTATTCCTACCCGTCTTCGCTGCTGCAGCTGGTGGAGCTCTTATAGATCAGCTTAAGTTGACCATGGTACTAGTCCCACTTAGTGTAACGTTTGTTAGTATTAAATCTGGGAGGGAAGAATCGCCAATGTGTATATGGAAGTCCTGTACACAGTACAGCAATTCAGTCACTATAAGCACATTCAATTCTCAGGCAATCAGGTTATTCAATATTCCTAGACAGCTGTTACTGTAAAGTGTCCCGCAGTTCTATCCCAGGTTGAAGGGCTATATTATCTCCTTTCAGTAGTGTATTCCAGCTTTCAAGTATCAAAGAATCACTGTGCTGTGAAATAGGACAGTCTTGGGGTGATCCGGAAAACATGCAGGGTAAATATTGGTGAGCTTGGTCAGTGAAGCAGATAACTCCTATATACTGAAAGTGAAAGTAACACTGAGGTTCTGCTATTTGCAACAAGGTATGAGAGAGTCCAGTACTACTGAGTGTCAGTGCAGCTCTGCCTGTGGTGCAATCAGTCTTCCACTCACCACTCCTGTAGCTACCTCTGGTGCAAGGCTATGTAACTTCTCCACTGCTGGAGCTGTATGTCTACACTGCAGTTAATCGGTGGCCATCTTGTGGTTGGCAGCATGGCAACACAAAGCAAGTGTTGCTGTTGGCCTGTGGCCATCTTGTGGTTGGCAGAAAAAGTTATAAATCACAATAGGACAGCGCCTTCTCTTATAAGTAGTATAACAAATGAGGGTGCTTTGAAGTTACCCTATGATGGCTGCTGCTGTGGTATGGCGCAGGGAGGATGATTACCCTGTACTGCGTGTTGCCACTGTGGCTGTGTACCTCCACGAGCGGCTCTTGCTGCTGCACTGGACGCCTTAATGGTGTGCTGCTCTTGGTCCCAACTTCCCACTGCTGTGGCTCACCTGACCCGGTCTATCTTCCGCGGGTCCCCGGCGTCCATGCTCCCGGCTCGGCTGCTCCACACTCCACTAGAGCTTTGCAGCTTGGCAGTCTCTGCCCGCTGTCCTCGTGCTGCATGCCACACTTCTCCTCAGCTCCTGGCACGCCCTCTATAATTCACCCTCTTCTTCGCAGGCACCTGACCACACCCACCGCTTGAGAGACAGGACAGGCTCATCCAATCAGCACCAGCTGTCCCCTTGCTTCACACGTGCTGGGGAGATATGTATTAACTCCTTCCTTGCCCAAGGTGGTATTAACCCCTCACAGTCCTAGGGGTGTCCGTTTCATGGGTGTCACATCATACTAAGCTAATAGGTCACATTCCCAGGTGCACTCTGCTATACTCTGCAATTAGGTCACATGGCCAGGTGCACTCTGCTATACTCTGCTAATAGGTCACATGCCCAGGTGCACTCCTCTATACTCTGCTAATAGGTCACATGCCCAGGTGCACTCCTCTATACTCTGCTAATAGGTCACATGCCCAGGTGCACTCCTCTATACTCTGCTAATAGGTCACATGCCCAGGTGCACTCTGCTATACTCTGCTAATAGGTCACATGCCCAGGTGCACTCCACTATACTTTGCTAATAGGTCACATGGCCAGGTGCTCTCCACTATACTCTGCTAATAGGTCACGTGCCCATGTGCACTCCTCTATACTCTGCTAATAGGTCACATGCCCAGGTGCACTCCCCTACACTCTGATAATAGGTCACATGCCCAGGTGCTCTCTGTCATACTCTGCTAATAGGTCACATGCCCAGGTGCACTCCCCTATACTCTGCTAATAGGTCACATGCCCAGGTGCACTCTGCTATACTCTGCTAATAGGTCACATGGCCAGGTGCACTCCCCTATACTCTGCTAATACGTCACATGCCCAGGTGCACTCCTCTATACTCTGCTAATAGGTCACATGCCCAGGTGCACTCCCCTATACTCTGCTAATAGGTCACATGCCCAGGTGCACTCCTCTATACTCTGCGAAATAGGTCACATGCCCAGGTGCACTCCTCTATACTCTGCTAATAGGTCACATGCCAAGGTGCACTCCGCTATACTCTGCTAATAGGTCACATGGCCAGGTGCACTCCGCTATACTCTGCTAATAGGTCACATGCCCAGGTGCACTCTGCTATACTCTGCTAATAGGTCACATGCCCAGGTGCACTCTGCTATACTCTGCTAATAGGTCACATGCCCAGGTGCACTCCACTATACTCTGATAATAGGTCACATGCCCAGGTGCTCTCTGTCATACTCTGCTAATAGGTCACATGCCCAGGTGCACTCCCCCATACTCTGCTAATAGGTCACATGCCCAGGCGCACTCTGCTATACACTGCTAATAGGTCACATGCCCAGGTGCACTCTGCTATACTCTGCTAATAGGTCACATGCCCATGTGCACTCCCCTATACTCTGCTAATAGGTCACATGCCCAGGCGCACTCTGCTATACTTTGCTAATAGGTCACATGCCCAGGTGCACTCTGCTATACTCTGCTAATAGATCACATGCCCAGGTGCACTCTGCTATACTCTGCTAATAGGTCACATGCCCAGGTGTACTCCCCTATACTCTGCTAATAGGTCACATGCCTAGGTGCACTCCCCTATTCTCTGCTAATAGGTCACATGTCCAGGTGCACTCTGCTATACTCTACTAATAGGTCACATGCCCAGGTGCACTCCGCTTTACTCTGCTAATAGGTCACATGCCCAGGTGCACTCCGCTTTACTCTGCTAATAGGTCACATGCCCAGGTGCACTCCCCTATACTCTGCTAATAGGTCACATGCCCAGGTGCACTCCACTGTACTCTGCTAAAAGGTCACATGCCCTGGTGCACTCCTCTATACTCTGCTAATAGGTCACATGCCCAGGCGCACTCTGCTATACTCTGCTAATAGGTCACATGCCCAGATGCACTCCACTATACTCTGATAATAGGTCACATGCCCAGGTGCAATCTGCTATCCTCTGCTAATAGGTCACATGCCCAGGTGCACTCCCCTATACTCTGATAATAGTTCACATGCCCAGGTGCACTCCTCTATACTCTGCTAATAGGTCACATGCCCAGGTGCACTCCTCTATATTCTGCTAATAGGTCACATGCCCAGGTGCACTCCTCTATACTCTGCTAATAGGTCACATGCCCATGTGCACTCTGCTATACTCTGCTAATAGGTCTCATGCCCAGGTGCACTCCGCTATTCTCTGTTAATAGGTCACATGCCCAGGTGCACTCCTCTATACTCTGCTAATAGGTCACATGCCCAGGCACACTCCATTATACTCTGCTAATTGGTCACATGCCCAGGTGCACTCTGCTATACTCTGCCAATAGGTCACATGCCCAGGCACACTCCATTATACTCTGCTAATAGGTCACATGCCCAGGTGCACTCTGCTATACTCTTTTAATAGGTCACATGCCCAGGTGCACTCCCCTATACTCTGCTGATAGGTCACATGCCAATGTGCACTCTGCTATACTCTGCTAATAGGTCACATGCCTATGTGCACTCTGCTATACTCTGCTAATAGGTCACATGCCCAGGTGCACTCTGCTATACTCTGCTAATAGGTCACATGCCCAGGTGCTCTCTGTCATACTCTGCTAATAGGTCACATGCCCAGGTGCACTCCACTATACTCTGCTAATAGGTCACATGCCCAGGCGCACTCTGCTATACTCTGCTAATAGGTCACATGCCCAGGTGCACTCTGCTATACTCTGCTAATAGGTCACATGCCCATGTGCACTCCCCTATACTCTGCTAATAGGTCACATGCCCAGGCGCACTCTGCTATACTCTGCTAATAGGTCACATGCCCAGGTGCACTCTGCTATACTCTGCTAATAGGTCACATGCCCAGGTGCACTCTGCTATACTCTGCTAATAGGTCACATGCCCAGGTGTACTCCCCTATACTCTGCTAATAGGTCACATGCCTAGGTGCACTCCCCTATTCTCTGCTAATAGGTCACATGTCCAGGTGCACTCTGCTATACTCTACTAATAGGTCACATGCCCAGATGCACTCCACTATACTCTGATAATAGGTCACATGCCCAGGTGCACTCTGCTATCCTCTGCTAATAGGTCACATGCCCAGGTGCACTCCCTTATACTCTGATAATAGTTCACATGCCCAGGTGCACTCCTCTATACTCTGCTAATAGGTCACATGCCCAGGTGCACTCCTCTATACTCTGCTAATAGGTCACATGCCCAGATGCACTCCTCTATACTCTGCTAATAGGTCACATGCCCAGGTGCACTCTGCTATACTCTGCTAATAGGTCTCATGCCCAGGTGCACTCCGCTATTCTCTGCTAATAGGTCACATGCCCAGGTGCACTCCTCTATACTCTGCTATTAGGTCACATGCCCAGGTGCACTCTGATATACTCTGCTAATAGGACACATGCCCAGGCGCACTCCCCTATACTCTGCTAATAGGTCACATGCCCAGGTGCACTCCACTATACTCTGCTAATAGGTCACATGCCCAGGTGCACTCCTCTATACACTGCTAATAGGTCACATGCCCAGGTGCACTCTTATATACTCTGCTAATAGGTCACATGCCCAGGCACACTCCATTATACTCTGCTAATAGGTCACATGCCCAGGTGCACTCTGCTATACTCTGCCAATAGGTCACATGCCCAGGCACACTCCATTATACTCTGCTAATAGGTCACATGCCCAGGTGCACTCTGCTATACTCTTCTAATAGGTCACATGCCCAGGCGCACTCTGCTATACTCTTCTAATAGGTCACATGCCCAGGCGCACTCCGCTATACTCTGCTAATAGGTCACATGCCCAGGCGCACTCCGCTATACTCTGCTAATAGGTCACATGCCCAGGCGCACTCCGCTATACTCTGCTAATATTTCACATGCCCAGGTGCACTCTGCTATACTCTGCTAATAGGTCACATGCCCAGGTGCACTCCGCTTTACTCTGGTAATAGGTCACATGCCCAGTTGCACTCTGCTATACTCTGCTAATAGGTCACATGCCCAGGTGCACTCTGCTACACTCTGCTAATAGGTCACATGCCCAGGTGCACTCTGCTACACTCTGCTAATAGATCACATGCCCAGTTGCACTCCCCTAAACTATGATAATAGGTCACATGCCCAGGTGCACTCTGCTATACTTTGCTAATAGGTCACGTGCCCAGGTGCACTCCGCTATACTCTGCTAATAGGTCACATGCCTAGGTGCACTCCTCTGTACTCTGCTAATAGGACACATGCCCATGTGCACTCCTCTGTACTCTGCTAATAGGACACATGCCCAGGTGCACTCCGCTATACTCTGCTAATAGGACACATACCCAGGTGCACTCTGCCATACTCTGCTAATAGGTCACATGCCCAGGTGCACTCCCCTATACTCTGCTAATAGGTCACATGCCCAGGTGCTCTCTGTCATACTCTGCTAATAGGTCACATGCCCAGGTGCACTCCCCTATACTCTGCTAATAGTTCACATGCCCAGGTGCTCTCCGCTACACTCTGCTAATAGGTCACATGCCCAGGTGCACTCCTCTATACTATGCTAAAAAGTCACAAGTCCAGGTGCACTCCTCTATTCTCTGCAAATAGGTCAAATGCCCAGGCGCACTGCACTATACTCTGCTAATTGGTCACATGCCCAGGTGCACTCTGCTATACTCTGCCAATAGGTCACATGCCCAGGCACACTCCATTATACTCTGCTAATAGGTCACATGCCCAGGTGCACTCTGCTATACTCTTCTAATAGGTCACATGCCCAGGTGCACTCCCCTATACTCTGCTGATAGGTCACATGCCAATGTGCACTCTGCTATACTCTGCTAATAGGTCACATGCCTATGTGCACTCTGCTATACTCTGCTAATAGGTCACATGCCCAGGTGCACTCTGCTATACTCTGCTAATAGGTCACATGCACAGGTGCTCTCTGTCATACTCTGCTAATAGGTCACATGCCCAGCTGCACTCCACTATACTCTACTAATAGGTCACATGCCCAGGCGCACTCTGCTATACTCTGCTAATAGGTCACATGCCCAGGTGCACTCTGCTATACTCTGCTAATAGGTCACATGCCCATGTGCACTCCCGAATACTCTGCTAATAGGTCACATGCCCAGGCGCACTCTGCTATACTCTGCTAATAGGTCACATGCCCAGGTGCACTCTGCTATACTCTGCTAATAGGTCACATGCCCAGGTGCACTCTGCTATACTCTGCTAATAGGTCACATGCCCAGGTGTACTCCCCTATACTCTGCTAATAGGTCACATGCCTAGGTGCACTCCCCTATACTTTGCTAATAGGTCACATGTCCAGGTGCACTCTGCTATACTCTACTAATTGGTCACATGCCCAGGTGCACTCAGCTTTACTCTGCTAATAGGTCACATGCCCAGGTGCACTCCGCTTTACTCTGCTTATAGGTCACATGCCCAGGTGCAGTCCCCTATACTCTGCTAATAGGTCACATGCCCAGGTGCACTCCACTGTACTCTGCTAAAAGGTCACATGCCCTGGTGCACTCCTCTATACTCTGCTAATAGGTCACATGCCCAGGCGCACTCTGCTATACTCTGCTAATAGGTCACATGCCCAGATGCACTCCACTATACTCTGATAATAGGTCACATGCCCAGGTGCACTCTGCTATCCTCTGCTAATAGGTCACATGCCCAGGTGCACTCCCCTATACTCTGATAATAGTTCACATGCCCAGGTGCACTCCTCTATACTCTTCTAATAGGTCACATGCCCAGGTGCACTCCTCTATACTCTGCTAATAGGTCACATGCCCAGGTGCACTCCTCTATACTCTGCTAATAGGTCACATGCCCAGGTGCACTCTGCTATACTCTGCTAATAGGTCTCATGCCCAGGTGCACTCCGCTATTCTCTGCTAATAGGTCACATGCCCAGGTGCACTCCTCTATACTCTGCTATTAGGTCACATGCCCAGGTGCACTCTGATATACTCTGCTAATAGGACACATGCCCAGGCGCACTCCCCTATACTCTGCTAATAGGTCACATGCCCAGGTGCACTCCACTATACTCTGCTAATAGGTCACATGCCCAGGTGCACTCCTCTATACACTGCTAATAGGTCACATGCCCAGGTGCACTCTTATATACTCTGCTAATAGGTCACATGCCCAGGCGCACTCCATTATACTCTGCTAATAGGTCACATGCCCAGGTGCACTCTGCTATACTCTGCCAATAGGTCACATGCCCAGGCACACTCATTATACTCTGCTAATAGGTCACATGCCCAGGTGCACTCTGCTATACTCTTCTAATAGGTCACATGCCCAGGTGCACTCTGCTATACTCTTCTAATAGGTCACATGCCCAGGCGCACTCCGCTATACTCTGCTAATAGGTCACATGCCCAGGCGCACTCCGCTATACTCTGCTAATAGGTCACATGCCCAGGCGCACTCTGCTATACTCTGCTAATAGCTCACATGCCCAGGTGCACTCTGCTATACTCTGCTAATAGGTCACATGCCCAGGAGCACTCCGCTTTACTCTGGTAATAGGTCACATGCCCAGTTGCACTCTGCTATACTCTGCTAATAGGTCACATGCCCAGGTGCACTCTGCTACACTCTGCTAATAGGTCACATGCCCAGGTGCACTGTGCTACACTCTGCTAATAGATCACATGCCCAGTTGCACTCCCCTAAACTATGCTAATAGGTCACATGCCCAGGTGCACTCTGCTATACTTTGCTAATAGGTCACGTGCCCAGGTGCACTCCGCTAAACTCTGTTAATAGGTCACATGCCTAGGTGCACTCCTCTGTACTCTGCTAATAGGACACATGCCCATGTGCACTCCTCTGTACTCTGCTAATAGGACACATGCCCAGGTGCAGTCCGCTATACTCTGCTAATAGGACACATACCCAGGTGCACTCTGCCATACTCTGCTAATAGGTCACATGCCCAGGTGCACTCCCCTATACTCTGCTAATAGGTCACATGCCCAGGTGCTCTCTGTCATACTCTGCTAATAGGTCACATGCCCAGGTGCACTCCCCTATACTCTGCTAATAGGTCACATGCCCAGGTGCTCTCCGCTACACTCTGCTAATAGGTCACATGCCCAGGTGCACTCCTCTATACTATGCTAAAAAGTCACAAGTCCAGGTGCACTCCTCTATTCTCTGCAAATAGGTCAAATGCCCAGGCGCACTGCACTATACTCTGCTAATAGGTCACATGCCCAGGTGCACTCCCCTATACTCTGCTAATCGGTCACATGCCCAGGTGCACCCCATTATACTATGCTAATAGGTCACATGCCCAGGTGCACTCCACTATACTCTGCTAATAGGTCACATGCCCAGGTGCACTCCGCTATACTCTGCTAATAGGTCACATGCCCAGGTGCACTCCGCTATACTCTGCTAATAGGTCACATGGCCAGGTGCACTCCGCTATACTCTGCTAATAGGTCACATGCCCAGGTGCACTCTGCTATACTCTGCTAATAGGTCACATGCCCAGGTGCACTCTGCTATACTCTGCTAATAGGTCACATGCCCAGGTGCACTCCACTATACTCTGATAATAGGTCACATGCCCAGGTGCTCTCTGTCATACTCTGCTAATAGGTCACATGCCCAGGTGCACTCCCCCATACTCTGCTAATAGGTCACATGCCCAGGCGCACTCTGCTATACACTGCTAATAGGTCACATGCCCAGGTGCACTCTGCTATACTCTGCTAATAGGTCACATGCCCATGTGCACTCCCCTATACTCTGCTAATAGGTCACATGCCCAGGCGCACTCTGCTATACTTTGCTAATAGGTCACATGCCCAGGTGCACTCTGCTATACTCTGCTAATAGATCACATGCCCAGGTGCACTCTGCTATACTCTGCTAATAGGTCACATGCCCAGGTGTACTCCCCTATACTCTGCTAATAGGTCACATGCCTAGGTGCACTCCCCTATTCTCTGCTAATAGGTCACATGTCCAGGTGCACTCTGCTATGCTCTACTAATAGGTCACATGCCCAGGTGCACTCCGCTTTACTCTGCTAATAGGTCACATGCCCAGGTGCACTCCGCTTTACTCTGCTAATAGGTCACATGCCCAGGTGCACTCCCCTATACTCTGCTAATAGGTCACATGCCCAGGTGCACTCCACTGTACTCTGCTAAAAGGTCACATGCCCTGGTGCACTCCTCTATACTCTGCTAATAGGTCACATGCCCAGGCGCACTCTGCTATACTCTGCTAATAGGTCACATGCCCAGATGCACTCCACTATACTCTGATAATAGGTCACATGCCCAGGTGCACTCTGCTATCCTCTGCTAATAGGTCACATGCCCAGGTGCACTCCCCTATACTCTGATAATAGTTCACATGCCCAGGTGCACTCCTCTATACTCTTCTAATAGGTCACATGCCCAGGTGCACTCCTCTATACTCTGCTAATAGGTCACATGCCCAGGTGCACTCCTCTATACTCTGCTAATAGGTAACATGCCCAGGTGCACTCTGCTATACTCTGCTAATAGGTCTCATGCCCAGGTGCACTCCGCTATTCTCTGCTAATAGGTCACATGCCCAGGTGCACTCCTCTATACTCTGCTATTAGGTCACATGCCCAGGTGCACTCTGATATACTCTGCTAATAGGACACATGCCCAGGCGCACTCCCCTATACTCTGCTAATAGGTCACATGCCCAGGTGCACTCCACTATACTCTGCTAATAGGTCACATGCCCAGGTGCACTCCTCTATACACTGCTAATAGGTCACATGCCCAGGTGCACTCTTATATACTCTGCTAATAGGTCACATGCCCAGGCGCACTCCATTATACTCTGCTAATAGGTCACATGCCCAGGTGCACTCTGCTATACTCTGCCAATAGGTCACATGCCCAGGCACACTCATTATACTCTGCTAATAGGTCACATGCCCAGGTGCACTCTGCTATACTCTTCTAATAGGTCACATGCCCAGGTGCACTCTGCTATACTCTTCTAATAGGTCACATGCCCAGGCGCACTCCGCTATACTCTGCTAATAGGTCACATGCCCAGGCGCACTCCGCTATACTCTGCTAATAGGTCACATGCCCAGGTGCACTCCGCTAAACTCTGTTAATAGGTCACATGCCTAGGTGCACTCCTCTGTACTCTGCTAATAGGACACATGCCCATGTGCACTCCTCTGTACTCTGCTAATAGGACACATGCCCAGGTGCACTCCGCTATACTCTGCTAATAGGACACATACCCAGGTGCACTCTGCCATACTCTGCTAATAGGTCACATGCCCAGGTGCACTCCCCTATACTCTGCTAATAGGTCACATGCCCAGGTGCTCTCTGTCATACTCTGCTAATAGGTCACATGCCCAGGTGCACTCCCCTATACTCTGCTAATAGGTCACATGCCCAGGTGCTCTCCGCTACACTCTGCTAATAGGTCACATGCCCAGGTGCACTCCTCTATACTATGCTAAAAAGTCACAAGTCCAGGTGCACTCCTCTATTCTCTGCAAATAGGTCAAATGCCCAGGCGCACTGCACTATACTCTGCTAATAGGTCACATGCCCAGGTGCACTCCCCTATACTCTGCTAATCGGTCACATGCCCAGGTGCACCCCATTATACTATGCTAATAGGTCACATGCCCAGGTGCACTCCACTATACTCTGCTAATAGGTCACATGCCCAGGTGCACTCCGCTATACTCTGCTAATAGGTCACATGCCCAGGTGCACTCCGCTATACTCTGCTAATAGGTCACATGCCCAGGTGCACTCTGCTATACTCTGCTAATAGGTCTCATGCCCAGGCGCACTCCGCTATACTCTGCTAATATGTCACATGCTCAGGCACACTCCGCTATACTCTGCTAATAGGTCACATGCCCAGATGCACTCCTCTATACTCTGCTAATAGGTCACATGCCCAGGTGCAGTCCCCTACACTCTGCTAATAGGTCACATGCCCAGGTGCACTCGGCTATACTCTGCTAATAGGTCACATGCCCAGGTGCACTCCGCTATACTCTGCTTATAGGTCACATGCCCAGGTGCACTCCGCTATACTCTGCTATTAGGTCACATGTCCAAGTGCACTCCGCTATACTCTGCTAATAGGTCACATGCCCAGGTGCACTCCGCTATACTCTGCTAATAGGTCACATGCCCAGGTGCACTCCGCTATACTCTGCTAATAGGTCACATGCCCAGGTGCACTCCTCTATACTATGCTAATAGGTCACATGTCCAGGTGCACTCCTCTATTCTCTGCTAATAGGTCAAATGCCCAGGCACACTGCACTATACTCAGCTAATAGGTCACATGCCCAGACGCACTCCGCTATACTCTGCTAATAGGTCACATGGCCAGGTGCACTCTGCTATACTCTGCTAATAGGTCACATGCCCAGGTGCCCTCTCCTATACTCTGCTAATAGGTCACATGCCCAGGTGCACTCCTCAATACTCTGCTAATAGGTCACATGCCCAGGTGCACTCCTCAATACTCTGCTAATAGGTCACATGCCCAGGGGCACTCCAGTATATTCTGCTAATAGGTCACATGCCCAGGGGCACTCCGCTATACTCTGCTAATAGGTCACATGCCCAGGTGCACTCCGTTATACTCTGCTAATAGGTCACATGCCCAGGTGCACTCCTCTATACTCTGCTAATAGGTCACATGCCCAGGTGCACTCTGCTATACTCTGCTAATAGGTCACATGCCCAGGTGCACTCTGCTATACTCTGCTAATAGGTCACATGCCCAGGTGCACTCTGCTATACTCTGCTAATAGATCACATGCCCAGGGGCACTCCACTATACTCTGCTAATAGGTCACATGCCCAGGTGCACTCCACTATACTCTGCTAATAGGTCACATGCCCAGGGGCACTCCACTATACTCTGCTAATAGGTCACATGCCCAGGTGCTCTCTGTCATACTCTGCTAATAGGTCACATGCCCAGGTGCACTCCGCTATACTCTGCTAATAGGTCACATGCCCAGGTGCACTCTGCTATACTCTGCTAATAGGTCACATGCCCAGGTGCACTCCTCAATACTCTGCTAATAGGTCACATGCCCAGGGGCACTCCACTATATTCTGCTAATAGGTCACATGCCCAGGTGCACTCCGCTATACTCTGCTAATAGGTCACATGCCCAGGTGCACTCTGTTATACTCTGCTAATAGGTCACATGCCCAGGTGCACTCTGTTATACTCTGCTAATAGGTCACATGCCCAGGTGCACTCCGCTATACTCTGCTAATAGGTCACATGCCCATGTGCACTCTGCTATACTCTGCTAATAGGTCACATGCCCAGGTGCACTCTGCTATACTCTGCTAATAGGTCACATGCCCAGGGGCTGCTAATAGGTCACATGCCCAGGTGCACTCCGCTATACTCTGCTAATAGGTCACATGCCCAGGTGCACTCCTCTATACTCTGCTAATAGGTCACATGCCCAGGCGCACTCTGCTATACTCTGCTAATAGGTCACATGCCCAGGTGCACTCTGCTATACTCTGCTAATAGGTCACATGCCCAGGCGCACTCCACTATTCTCTGCTAAGAGGTCACATGCCCAGACGCACTCCACTATACTCTAATAGGTCACATGCCCAGGTGCACTCCACTATACTCTGCTAATAGGTCACATGCCCAGGTGCACTCCACTATACTCTGCTAACAGGTCACGTGCCCTGGTTCACTCTACTATACTCTCCTATTAGGTCAAATGCCCAGATGCACTTCACTATACTTTTCTATTAGGTCACATGCCCAGGTGCATTCCCCTATACTATGCTAATAGGTCACATGCCCAGGTGCACTCCCCTATACTCTGCTAATAGGTCACATGCCCAGGTGCACTCCACTATACTCTGCTAATAGGTCACATGCCCAGGCGCACTCCCCTATACTCTGCTAATAGGTCACATGCCCAGGAGCACTCCACTATACTCTGCTAATAGGTCACATGCCCAGGTGCACTATGCTATACTCTGCTAATAGGTCACATGCCCAGGAGCACTCCCCTATACTCTGCTAATAGGTTACATGCCCAGGTGCACTCCCCTATACTCTGCTAATAGGTCACATGCCCAGGTGCACTCCACTATACTCTGCTAATAGGTCACATGCCCAGGTGCACTCCACTATTCTCTGCTAATAGGTCACATGCCCAGGTGCACTCCCCTATACTCTGCTAATAGGTCACATGCCCAGGTGCACTCCCCTATACTCTGCTAATAGGTCACATGCCCAGATGCACTCCCCTATACTCTGCTAATAGGTCACATGCCCAGGAGCACTCCACTATTCTCTGCTAATAGGTCACATGCCCAGGTGCACTCCCCTATACTCTGCTAATAGGTCACATGCCCAGGTGCACTCCCCTATACTCTGCTAATAGGTCACATGCCCAGGTGCACTCCTCTATACTCTGCTCCGGCGTCATGATCCCGGAATCATGCGAATGCGCAGTAGAGATGTCCCAGGAAACGCGGCTCTGGCGCCATGTTTCTGGATTCCTGCGTACGCACTGTAGACTCTGGCATAATGTTAGAGTCTACTGCGCTGCCAGAGCCTGCACATGGCCCCCTCTTCTCTAAGAGCGCCTCTGGCCTTATGCCTGGGGTATGAGATGGGACACGGGGCTGGGAGAAGAGGAAATCTACATGGGCTGAGCTGCACATATATACATATACAAAATGCTCTTATCTCCAAACTATACACATTTTACAGACCATATGAGCACAGAACACATACTGTATATTTATATCAACACATACTGTATATTTATATCAACACATACTGTATATTTATATCTACACATACTGTATATTTATATCAACAAAACAACTGAATCTCATATTTATCAGGGAAAACCTCATCCAGCTAAATCATATTTACAGAAAGAACTTCCAAAAAACTTCCAAAAATTCTCAAAGTGCATATCCATAATAACTGCAATCAAATGGGGCTATATTTATTATTAACAGTTACTTACACAGCGCTAGCATATTCTGTTGTGGTTTACAATAGGGAACAAGGCAGTGATAGAACACGACTGTGAATAACAGACAGAGAGGTGGAGGGCCCTGCTCGCAGGCTTACCCTCTATAGGAGTGTGATACAGGGCTACATATCGGTAGGGTGAAGGGGGCGTGACCTAATAGCGGCAGGCGTGACCTAATAGCGGCAGGGGGAAAACATTTTTTTTTTGCAGCCCATCGCAGTGGGGGGCACGATCAGTACGATTGCTCCCTCCCACAGGCATAGGAGTCTCCCAGTGCAGCCCAGCACACAGCAGCATGTGCTGGGCTGCTGTGATGTAAGATGGAGGGGGGTGGATGCCGGACCTGGCCCCCACTGGGCTCCTCCAGCAAGCCCAGGCCAAGGTAATTAGAACCCGGTCCCCCCACCTGACCTTGGCTCTCCTGCACAGAGTGCAGAGAGTATGATCCGGTCACACAGTGATATTGGGCTAGAATTAGCGGGATGTGTAGTGTAGGAAGATAACATGTAACGTTATGTGGGGATCGAATAGAAGGGAGGTAAATAGCAGAATAGCTTATGAACGTTATGTGTGTGATGCTGGTATATGATTGGCTGTCTGTGGGAGTGAGGGCTCAGGTAACGCTTGCAGCTCTGCTGGCTATAGACACACATACCTGTAATAAAACTGGGCTCCCAAGTACAGTACTCCTCACTCGGGGCCCTGAGGATATGAAAGCAGAAGATATCCACAGAATAAATGGATCCGTGTAAGGTCCCGTCCCCACTAGTGTCAAGGCTGCTGTCTAAACTGTATATGATATCAGTGTCATAACAAGCCGGCACTGATCCCTGTGCCGGCACTGATCCCTACACCCTTGATGTCATTACATCACGCCTAGGGGTTGGGCCACTGATAAATCCAATGGCTAGGTAACAGGGTTGCCGACTCTGCCGACACACCGCCAGTTCAGAGAGGCTGTGTCTATGCACGTTCGGGATATACAGAGGCAAACAGGAGCCTAAATAAGTATGTTCCCCGGCAAACCTCTGGCATCAAGTAGGAGATAGAGCAAGTTCTATTCACAAAAAGGAAACAAATAGAGCAAATGTATAATTAGTAGAGATGTGCGGGTTCGGTTTTATTCGGCTCTTATCGCCAAATTAGCGCAAGTTCGGATTAGTTTGGATTTATCCTATTGGCTATCCAAAACACGTGAGAGCCGGGCAGCCAATATGATGCCGTTTATGAGAACCGAACATATCCCGAGTAAAACTGAACCGCACATCTGTAATAATTAGGGTAATTATCCATTCATTCGTAAAGAGATATTTCTCATTATAAGTCAGAGGCTGCAGCATTGCCTATAATCAGTATAATTATATCCACGTCATATCATTTTGTCTATGGAGCTGGTGGTATAATTTCCAACATATTCATATAGTTACTGCAGTGTAAGTTCACAAAGAGAGGGACCTGATCCAGCAAGGAGCGCAAGCGCTAAGACGCACGCAGTTGGACGATTTTCGCGATCTGCGCATGTGTATGCATCACACTGCGCGTGCGTGAACTAGCCACTGTGATCGGGAATGAGATCGCAGTGTGTACGTAGACCCATCGCAGAGTGATTGACAGGAAGTACCATTTGTGGGTGGTGATGGGGGTTGGCCGAGCAGACACAGGCGTGCCAGTGCATTTGAACGCCGTTACAGGGGCACGCATAATTAAGCCCCTGCGACGGCGTACACAGCCTGAGCTCTAGATACCGACAGGACATTTAGCAGTGCGTGAGTGAGCTCTGAGCTGCTTTCATTGTGCGCGAGGCTCCGATGGTACCAATGTTTTCGCAGACTTGCAAGGTTTTCCGAATGTGAGTAAAGGGAAGTGGGCGTCTCTATGTTATACAGTGGCAGCATTGCGATAACAGTCATTAGCATAATTTCGTAGCTGGACTGCGTACGCGCTTGCTACCGCGATCGCATCAGCGATCATTGCTGAATCAGGCCCAGAGTTTCAAGTACAGTGTTCATGTTAGCGTAGCGCTGACTCCCTCATTGGTACAAAGTTTTTTCAGTGGACAGAGAAGGAGTGATCTGATAGGTTCCCTATTATCAAAACAGTCACCCTGGACGGCTAAAACGGGTTGCCTTGAAAAAACTTTTCTTTGAACGTTTCCTTTTTTGTCTGTGAACACTGGGCCTGATTCGCTACTGTTCGCAACTGCAATTACGCATGCAATCGGCTGACTGTTGCGTTCTGCGCATGCGTATGCACCACAGTGCGCATGCGTGAACAGGCCACTGTGATGGGGACTGCGATCACAATGACTACGCAGACCCATCGCAGAGTGATTGACAGGAAGTGCCATTTATGGGAGGTGACGCGAGGGTGGTCAGCAAAACTCAGGCGCTCCAGTGTGTTCGAACGCCGTTGCATCAGCATGCATAAATTATCCACTGCGATGCCATACGCAGCCTGAGGCCTGATAGCGTGCGCTGAAGTTAGTAATTCCTGAGTAAGGTCAGAGCCTGTGTAAGTGTGTGTGAGGCTGTGATGGTACTCCATGTTACTGATGGTCTCTCAGTCTTGAGTAATCACTGTGTGTGATGAGGTTAGTAATTCCTGAGTAAGGTCAGAGCCTGTGTAAGTCTGTATGAGGCTGTGATGGTACTCCATGTTACTGATTGTCTCCCAGTCTTGTGTAATCACTGTGTGTGATGAGGTTAGTAATTCCTGAGTAAGGTCAGAGCCTGTGTAAGTGTGTGTGAGGATGTGATGGTACTCCATGTTACTGATGGTCTCTCAGTCTTGTGTAATCACTGTGTGTGATGAGGTTAGTAATTCCTGAGTAAGGTCAGAGCCTGTGTGTGTGTGAGGCTGTGATGGTACTCCATGTTACTGATGGTCTCTCAGTCTTGTGTAATCACTGTGTGTGATGAGGTTAGTAATTCCTGAGTAAGGTCAGAGCCTGTGTAAGTGTGTGTGAGGATGTGATGGTACTCCATGTTACTGATGGTGTCTCAGTCTTATGTAGTCACTGTGTGTGATGAAGTTAGCAATTCCTGAGTAAGGTCAGAGCCTGTGTAAGTGTGTGTGAGGATGTGATGGTACTCCATGTTACTGATTGTCTCTCAGTCTTGTGTAATCACTGTGTGTGATGAGGTTAGTAATTCCTGAGTAAGGTCAGAGCCTGTGTAAGTCTGTATGAGGCTGTGATTGTACTCCATGTTACTGATTGTCTCTCAGTCTTGTGTAATCACTGTGTGTGATGAGGTTAGTGATCCCTGAGTAAGGTCAGAGCCTGTGTAAGTGTGTGTAAGTCTGTGATGGTACTCCATGTTACTGATGGTCTCTCAGTCTTGTGTAATCACTGTGTGTGATGAGGTTAGTAATTCCTGAGTAAGGTCAGAGCCTGTGTGTGTGTGAGGCTGTGATGGTACTCCATGTTACTGATGGTCTCTCAGTCTTGTGTAATCACTGTGTGTGATGAGGTTAGTAATTCCTGAGTAAGGTCAGAGCCTGTGTAAGTGTGTGTGAGTCTGTGATGGTACTCCATGTTACTGATGGTGTCTCAGTCTTGTGTAGTCACTGTGTGTGATGAGGTTAGTAATTCCTCAGTAAGGTCAGAGCCTGTGTAAGTGTGTGTGAGGATGTGATGGTACTCCATGTTACTGATGGTTTCTCAGTCTTGTGTAGTCACTGTGTGTGATGAGGTTAGTAATTCCTGAGTAAGGTCAGAGCTTGTGTAAGTGTGTGTGAGGCTGTGATGGTACTCCATGTTACTGAGGGTATCTCAGTCTTGTGTAATCACTGCGTGTGATGAGGTTAGTAATTCCTGAGTAAGGTCAGAGCCTGTGTAAGTGTGTGTGAGGATGTGATGGTACTCCGTGGTACTGATGGTGTCTCAGTCTTGTGTAATAACTGCATGTGATGAGGTTAGTATTTCCTGAGTAAGGTCAGAGCCTGTGTAAGTGTGTGTGAGGATGTGATGGTACTCCATGTTACTGAAGGTATCTCAGTCTTGTGTAATCACTGTGTGTGATGAGGTTAGTAATTCCTGAGTAAGGTCAGAGCCTGTGTAAGTGTGTGTGAGGCTGTGATGGTACTCCATGTTACTGATGGTGTCTCAGTCTTGTGTAATCACTGCGTGTGATGAGGTTAGTAATTCCTGAGTAAGGTCAGAGCCTGTGTAAGTGTGTGTGAGGATGTGATGGTACTCCATGTTACTGATGGTATCTCAGTCTTGTGTAATCACTGCATGTGATGAGGTTAGTAATTCCTGAGTAAGGTCAGAGCCTGTGTAAGTGTGTGTGAGGATGTGATGGTACTCCATGTTACTGATGGTATCTCAGTCTTGTGTAATCACTGCGTGTGATGAGGTTAGTAATTCCTGAGTAAGGTCAGAGCCTGTGTAAGATTGTGTGAGGCTGTGATGGTACTCCATGTTACTGATGGTTTCTCAGTCTTGTGTAGTCACTGTGTGTGATGAGGTTAGTAATTCCTGAGTAAGGTCAGAGCCTGTGTAAGTGTGTGTGAGGATGTGATGGTACTCCATGTTACTGATGGTATCTCAGTCTTGTGTAATCACTGTGTGTGATGAGGTTAGTAATTCCTGAGTAAGGTCAGAGCCTGTGTAAGTGTGTGTGAGGATGTGATGGTACTCCATGTTACTGATGGTATCTCAGTCTTGTGCAATCACTGCGTGTGATGAGGTAAGTAATTCCTGAGTAAGGTCAGAGCCTGTGTAAGATTGTGTGAGGCTGTGATGGTACTCCATGTTACGGATGGTTTCTCAGTCTTGTGTAGTCACTGTGTGTGATGAGGTTAGTAATTCCTGAGTAAGGTCAGAGCCTGTGTAAGTGTGTGTGAGGATGTGATGGTACTCCATGTTACTGGTGGTCTATCAGTCTTGTGTAATCACTGTGTGTGATGAGGTTAGTAATTCCTGAGTAAGGTCAGAGCCTGTCTAAGTGTGTGTGAGGATATGATGGTACTCCATGTTACTGATGGTCACTCAGTCTTGTGTAATCACTGTGTGTGATGAGGTTATAGTAATTCCTGAGTAAGGTCAGAGCCTGTGTAAGTGTGTGTGATGCTGTGATGGTACTCCATGTTACTGATGGTATCTCAGTCTTGTGTAATCACTGTGTGTGATGAGGTTAGTAATTCCTGAGTAAGGTCAGAGCCTGTGTGTGTGTGAGGCTGTGATGGTACTCCATGTTACTGATGGTCTCTCAGTCTTGTGTAATCACTGTGTGTGATGAGGTTAGTAATTCCTGAGTAAGGTCAGAGCCTGTGTAAGTGTGTGTGAGGATGTGATGGTACTCCATGTTACTGATGGTGTCTCAGTCTTATGTAGTCACTGTGTGTGATGAGGTTAGCAATTCCTGAGTAAGGTCAGAGCCTGTGTAAGTGTGTGTGAGGATGTGATGGTACTCCATGTTACTGATTGTCTCTCAGTCTTGTGTAATCACTGTGTGTGATGAGGTTAGTAATTCCTGAGTAAGGTCAGAGCCTGTGTAAGTCTGTATGAGGCTGTGATGGTACTCCATGTTACTGATTGTCTCTCAGTCTTGTGTAATCACTGTGTGTGATGAGGTTAGTGATCCCTGAGTAAGGTCAGAGCCTGTGTGTTTGTGTAAGTCTGTGATGGTACTCCATGTTACTGATGGTCTC
Organism: Taudactylus pleione; assembly: GCA_031769625.1. Classification (NCBI taxonomy): domain Eukaryota; kingdom Metazoa; phylum Chordata; class Amphibia; order Anura; family Myobatrachidae; genus Taudactylus; species Taudactylus pleione. The sequence continues at coordinate 145,898 of JAUIMM010000360.1, read as the reverse complement.
TCAGTCTTGTGTAATCACTGTGTGTGATGAGGTTAGTAATTCCTGAGTAAGGTCAGAGCCTGTGTGTGTGTGAGGCTGTGATGGTACTCCATGTTACTGATGGTCTCTCAGTCTTGTGTAATCACTGTGTGTGATGAGGTTAGTAATTCCTGAGTAAGGTCAGAGCCTGTGTAAGTGTGTGTGAGGCTGTGATGGTACTCCATGTTACTGATGGTGTCTCAGTCTTGTGTAGTCACTGTGTGTGATGAGGTTAGTAATTCCTCAGTAAGGTCAGAGCCTGTGTAAGTGTGTGTGAGGATGTGATGGTACTCCATGTTACTGATGGTTTCTCAGTCTTGTGTAGTCACTGTGTGTGATGAGGTTAGTAATTCCTGAGTAAGGTCAGAGCTTGTGTAAGTGTGTGTGAGGCTGTGATGGTACTCCATGTTACTGAGGGTATCTCAGTCTTGTGTAATCACTGCGTGTGATGAGGTTAGTAATTCCTGAGTAAGGTCAGAGCCTGTGTAAGTGTGTGTGAGGATGTGATGGTACTCCGTGGTACTGATGGTGTCTCAGTCTTGTGTAATAACTGCATGTGATGAGGTTAGTATTTCCTGAGTAAGGTCAGAGCCTGTGTAAGTGTGTGTGAGGATGTGATGGTACTCCATGTTACTGAAGGTATCTCAGTCTTGTGTAATCACTGTGTGTGATGAGGTTAGTAATTCCTGAGTAAGGTCAGAGCCTGTGTAAGTGTGTGTGAGGATGTGATGGTACTCCATGTTACTGATGGTATCTCAGTCTTGTGTAATCACTGCGTGTGATGAGGTTAGTAATTCCTGAGTAAGGTCAGAGCCTGTGTAAGTGTGTGTGAGGCTGTGATGGTACTCCATGTTACTGATGGTGTCTCAGTCTTGTGTAATCACTGCGTGTGATGAGGTTAGTAATTCCTGAGTAAGGTCAGAGCCTGTGTAAGTGTGTGTGAGGATGTGATGGTACTCCATGTTACTGATGGTATCTCAGTCTTGTGTAATCACTGCGTGTGATGAGGTTAGTAATTCCTGAGTAAGGTCAGAGCCTGTGTAAGTGTGTGTGAGGATGTGATGGTACTCCATGTTACTGATGGTATCTCAGTCTTGTGAAATCACTGCGTGTGATGAGGTTAGTAATTCCTGAGTAAGGTCAGAGCCTGTGTAAGATTGTGTGAGGCTGTGATGGTACTCCATGTTACTGATGGTTTCTCAGTCTTGTGTAGTCACTGTGTGTGATGAGGTTAGTAATTCCTGAGTAAGGTCAGAGCCTGTGTAAGTGTGTGTGAGGATGTGATGGTACTCCATGTTACTGATGGTATCTCAGTCTTGTGTAATCACTGTGTGTGATGAGGTTAGTAATTCCTGAGTAAGGTCAGAGCCTGTGTAAGTGTGTGTGAGGATGTGATGGTACTCCATGTTACTGATGGTATCTCAGTCTTGTGCAATCACTGCGTGTGATGAGGTAAGTAATTCCTGAGTAAGGTCAGAGCCTGTGTAAGATTGTGTGAGGCTGTGATGGTACTCCATGTTACTGATGGTTTCTCAGTCTTGTGTAGTCACTGTGTGTGATGAGGTTAGTAATTCCTGAGTAAGGTCAGAGCCTGTGTAAGTGTGTGTGAGGATGTGATGGTACTCCATGTTACTGGTGGTCTATCAGTCTTGTGTAATCACTGTGTGTGATGAGGTTAGTAATTCCTGAGTAAGGTCAGAGCCTGTCTAAGTGTGTGTGAGGATATGATGGTACTCCATGTTACTGATGGTCACTCAGTCTTGTGTAATCACTGTGTGTGATGAGGTTATAGTAATTCCTGAGTAAGGTCAGAGCCTGTGTAAGTGTGTGTGATGCTGTGATGGTACTCCATGTTACTGATGGTTTCTCAGTCTTGTGTAATCACTGTGTGTGATGAGGTTAGTAATTCCTGAGTAAGGTCAGAGCCTGTGTAAGTGTGTGAGTCTGTTAGGGTACTCCATGTTACTGATGGTTTCTCAGTCTTGTGAAGTCACTGCGTGTGATGATGTTAGTAATTCCTGAGTAAGGTCCGAGCCTGTGTAAGTGTGTGTGATGATGTGAGGGTACTCCATGTTACTGATGGTATCTCAGTCTTGTGTAATCACTGTGTGTGATGAGGTTAGTGATTCCTGAGTAAGGTCAGAGCCTGTGTAAGTGTGTGTGAGGATGTGATGGTACTCCATGTTACTGATGGTGTCACAGTCTTGTGTAGTCACTGTGTGTGATGAGGTTAGTAATTCCTGAGTAAGGTCAGAGCCTGTGTAAGTGTGTGTGAGGCTGTGATGGTACTCCATGTTACTGATGGTTTCTCAGTCTTGTGTAATCACTGTGTGTGATGAGGTTAGTAATTCCTGAGTAAGGTCAGAGCCTGTGTAAGTGTGTGTGAGGCTGTGATGGTACTCCATGTTACTGATGGTTTCTCAGTCTTGTGTAATCACTGCATGTGATGAGGTTAGTCATTCCTGAGTAAGGTCAGAAACTGTGTAAGTGTGTGTGAGGATGTGATGGTACTCCATGTTACTGATGGTCTCTCAGTCTTGTGTAATCACTGCGTGTGGTGAGGTTAGTAATTCCTGAGTAAGGTCAGAGCCTGTGTAAGTGTGTGTGAGGATGTGATGGTACTCCATGTTACTGATGGTCTCTCAGTCTTGTGTAATCACTGTGTGTGATGAGGTTAGTAATTCCAGAGTAAGGTCAGAGCCTGTGTGTGTGTGAGGCTGTGATGGTACTCCATATTACTGATGGTCTCTCAGTCTTGTGTAATCACTGTGTGTGATGAGGTTAGTAATTCCTGAGTAAGGTCAGAGCCTGTGTAAGTGTTTGTGAGGATGTGATGGTACTCCATGTTACTGATGGTTTCTCAGTCTTGTGTAGTCACTGTGTGTGATGAGGCTAGTAATTCCTGAGTAAGGTCAGAGCTTGTGTAAGTGTGTGTGAGGCTGTGATGGTACTCCATGTTACTGATGGTTTCTCAGTCTTGTGTAATCACTGTGTGTGATGAGGTTAGTAATTCCTGAGTAAGGTCAGAGCCTATGTAAGTGTGTGTGAGGCTGTGATGGTACTCCATGTTACTGATGGTATCTCAGTCTTGTGTAATCACTGCGTGTGATGAGGTTAGTAATTCCTGAGTAAGGCCAGAGCCTGTGTAAGATTGTGTGAGGCTGTGATGGTACTCCATGTTACTGATGGTTTCTCAGTCTTGTGTAGTCACTGTGTGTGATGAGGTTAGTAATTCCTGAGTAAGGTCAGAGCCTGTGTAAGTGTGTGTGAGGATGTGATGGTACTCCATGTTACTGGTGGTCTATCAGTCTTGTGTAATCACTGTGTGTGATGAGGTTAGTAATTCCTGAGTAAGGTCAGAGCCTGTCTAAGTGTGTGTGAGGATATGATGGTACTCCATGTTACTGATGGTCACTCAGTCTTGTGTAATCACTGTGTGTGATGAGGTTTTAGTAATTCCTGAGTAAGGTCAGAGCCTGTGTAAGTGTGTGTGATGCTGTGATGGTACTCCATGTTACTGATGGTATCTCAGTCTTGTGTAATCACTGTGTGTGATGAGGTAATTCCTGAGTAAGGTCAGAGCCTGTGTAAGTGTGTGTGATGCTGTGATGGTACTCCATGTTACTGATGGTTTCTCAGTCTTGTGTAATCACTGTGTGTGATGAGGTTAGTAATTCCTGAGTAAGGTCAGAGCCTGTGTAAGTGTGTGTGAGGCTGTGATGGTACTCCATGTTACTGATGGTTTCTCAGTCTTGTGTAATCACTGCATGTGATGAGGTTAGTCATTCCTGAGTAAGGTCAGAAACTGTGTAAGTGTGTGTGAGGATGTGATGGTACTCCATGTTACTGATGGTATCTCAGTCTTGTGTAATCACTGCGTGTGATGAGGTTAGTAATTCCTGAGTAAGGTCAGAGCCTGTGTAAGTGTGTGTGAGGATGTGATGGTACTCTATGTTACTGGTGGTCTATCAGTCTTGTGTAATCACTGTGTGTGATGAGGTTAGTAATTCCTGAGTAAGGTCAGAGCCTGTCTAAGTGTGTGTGAGGATATGATGGTACTCCATGTTACTGATGGTCACTCTGTCTTGTGTAATCACTGTGTGTGATGAGGTTATAGTAATTCCTGAGTAAGGTCAGAGCCTGTGTAAGTGTGTGTGATGCTGTGATGGTACTCCATGTTACTGATGGTATCTCAGTCTTGTGTAATCACTGTGTGTGATGAGGTAATTCCTGAGTAAGGTCAGAGCCTGTGTAAGTGTGTGAGGCTGTTAGGGTACTCCATGTTACTGATGGTTTCTCAGTCTTGTGTAGTCACTGCATGTGATGATGTTAGTAATTCCTGAGTAAGGTCAGAGCCTGTGTAAGTGTGTGTGAGGATGTGATGGTACTCCATGTTACTGATGGTATCTCAGTCTTGGGTAATCACTGCGTGTGATGAGGTTAGTGATTCCTGAGTAAGGTCAGAGCCTGTGTAAGTGTGTGTGAGGATGTGATGGTACTCCATGTTACTGATGGTGTCACAGTCTTGTGTAGTCACTGTGTGTGATGAGATTAGTAATTCCTGAGTAAGGTCAGAGCCTGTGTGTGTGTGTGAGGCTTAGATGGTACTCCATGTTACTGATGGTTTCTCAGTCTTGTGTAATCACTGTGTGTGATGAGGTTAGTAATTCCTGAGTAAGGTCAGAGCCTGTGTAAGTGTGTGTGAGGCTGTGATGGTACTCCATGTTACTGATGGTTTCTCAGTCTTGTGTAATCACTGCATGTGATGAGGTTAGTCATTCCTGAGTAAGGTCAGAAACTGTGTAAGTGTGTGTGAGGATGTGATGGTACTCCATGTTACTGATGGTATCTCAGTCTTGTGTAATCACTGCGTGTGATGAGGTTAGTAATTCCTGAGTAAGGTCAGAGCCTGTGTAAGTGTGTGTGTGTGTGAGGCTGTGATGGTACTCCATGTTACTGATTGTCTCTCAGTCTTGTGTCATCACTGTGTGTGATGAGGTTAGTAATTCCTGAGTAAGGTCAGAGCCTGTGTAAGTGTGTGTGAGGCTGTGATGGTACTCCATGTTACTGATGGTATCTCAGTCTTGTGTAATCACTGCGTGTGATGAGGTTAGTAATTCCTGAGTAAGGGCCTGATTCAGAGCCGCTCGTAAGCGGCAGCTCGTTCGTTCCGAGCGATGTTTGCACAACTGCGCATTCGTACAGATCGTAATACGCATGTGCGAACCAGTCAGTGCGGCCGAAAATCGTTTGTTCGCTAAATAGCGAATGCCTGCTATTTTGAGTGACAGGAGGAGGCGTATGTGGGTGGTAACAGGGGAAGGTGCTTGAAAACGGGGAGTGGAGATCCGAACGCAGGCATGCTTAAAGGTCAAAACGGGCGTTTTATGGGTGTGCATAATTAATACAGCAGCGTCATTGACCACGTCAATGGGTTATTTTATAGAACTGGTAGGAAAAACCAACCACAAGAATAGCGAGCAGTTCATACGCTGGTCGATGTACTCGATTAATCTAATAAATAGCGGACATGACGTAGGATGCGAGCGGACAGCGGGCGTAGTTTTCCAAAAAACGACCGCAAGTTTTGTTCGCTCGTTCAGACCTAGAGGCGTGAACAGACTGCAAAGAGCGAACGGTTCATTTGAAAAGCCACCCCTATTTACTGGACGAGCGAGCGATAATTGCGTCCGGCTCTGAATCAGGCCCTAAGGTCAGAGCCTGTGTAAGTGTGTGTGACGTTGTGATGGTACTCCATGCTACTGATGGTTTCTTAGTCTTGTGTAGTCACTGCGTTTGATGAGGTTAGTAATTCCTGAGTAAGGTCAGAGCCTGTGTGTGTGAGTCTGTGATGGTACTCCATGTTACCGATGGTTTTGCAGTCTTTATAAACCATACAGATGTGTATAAGGTAAGGTGATCATTCTTGTTTAGTGCTGCGACGGCATAGCGATCTTCCTCTCCCACCGTTCCACTTCTGCTGCTCCCCTCTGCCAAAACCTGCACTAACTCCCATACCCCTACAGAATCCTCTTCAAACTCCTCACACTCATGCCTCATGTCATCTGTCTGTCTCCCCTCTCCCCTTGACTGTAAGCTCCTAGGAGCAGGGTCCTCCTCCCCACTGTCTTACAGTCCTTCAATGACAGCGTTCACCTTCCCATCTGTATTGTGTATGGAGAATTGTGTTGCTAATTGTTGCTCTGTTTATAATTTGGTTACTCTATTGTAATGTAATGTTCTGTGAATCCTGTACTGTATGTGCGGCGCTGCGGACCACTTGTGGCGCCCTATAAATAAATGTAGTAATAATAATGGATTAGCATACCTTTGCAGTCAGACTGCATGCATAATCGCTATTGCATTTGTTGTGATCCATAGTGAATCAGGCCCGTAGAACTGATGTGACTTGCCAAAAATCTCCAGTTTTGACTAATCTGTCCAAAAATTATTCTCTCAGAAATTTGGGAGCCCTACCAATAAAATTGTCAATATGATGTACTGGCAGAGCTATCAAAAATTATAATGTGTAAATATTATGTGTTAAATACACTGTAGTGTAGGGATGGCCTTTGAGCCATCATCAATGGTTACCTATCGATGTTCGATGGTTACACCATTGATGGCAGAGAGCCAATGTTCTCTGCCATTGAGGGAAAAGTGGTAGCCAATGGTCAATTTTTGCACTTGACGGGAAGGAACTTAGGGCCTGATTCAGACCCGCAGGTCGATGTTAGGCCACTGCGCATGCGCACGCCAGAGCTGGCTCCAATGTGCACATGCAAGAGACCCGTCTAGCAACGGTCGCTCCGTCGCTCTGGGTCTTGCACCAAAAGGGGGCGGCTGTCGATTTTGATCGACAGCTCGCACTGTTTTGGAGGTGTGGCATGGGGGTGGCTTCACAAACGGAGGCGTTCCCATACGAACACAAAACCAGACAAATCTCAGGTGCACAACACCAAATTATTAATAATATATAAATGCAATAAAATTTTGCAATCAGTAGAGGTTTTTAGCATAATCTTGGCCAAGGTTATGGACCTACCCACCATATCCAGGTAACCTCTGTAGGGTAGGTCCCAAGGGCACCGCCATAGTAAGAAAAGTGCAGTCTGAAAGAGTGCTACTGCTGCATATAAAGAATGAAAATAAAAAATGAGGTACATATATAATAAACAAACAGTGAAGGGTTAAAATGTGTTATAAAAGAAAAATGTGTTATAATGCGGTGCCCTGAAACAGATCAACAAAAGCAATCCAGGGGGACCCACGCCCCAAAAATGAACCAAAGTTGCACTACAGTATATAAAACTTGTAGGACTTACCTAGAATTGTGCCTAATACTAGTGTGCATATACATTACCATACTCCATGCTTTTAAACCAATAAGGTAGGGGTGCTAATCCAGACTGAGGGCGTCTCCTTTCCCTCAGGTGTGCAATAAAGCACATTAAATGGAGTATAAGGAAAAGATTTCTGGACTGCACACCCTAATATATATATATATATATATATATATATATATATAATGGGAGGTGCTACCTAATGAGACTACTTGCAGGCACAAAAACAGACAAATGTCAGGTGCACAACTCCAAATTATTAATAATATATAAATGCAATAACATTTTGCAATCAGTAGAGGTTTTTAGCATAATCTTGGCCAAGGTTATGGGCCTACCCACCATATCCAGGTAACCTCTTTAGGGTAGGTCCCTAACATACTAGGATTCAAATCCAGAGTGCAGGACACCCCCAAACTAGCCCAGCTAAGCTGCCCCAGGGCACCGCCATAGTAAGAAAAGTGCAGTGTGAAAGAGATAGTTAGGAGCAGCTACTGCTGCATATAAAGAATGAAAATAAAAAGTGAGGTACATATATAGGGTGTGCAGTCCAGAAATCTTTCCCATATGTTCCCATGCGAACGCCTGCCATTTGTGGGCGGCCCCACTGACATCAGTGATGTCAGTGGGATAGCTTCCGGCACTATTAGAGCCAGTAGCTCTCTGGGGCTTGCAGCCACGAGACCCTACCACAAGGGTCTCGTCACAAGCCCGATGGTCGCAATGGTCTTGACCATCGCGACCATCATCCTGGCCACTCGCAATAGCTGTGGGTGGTCACCCACAGCTGTGCAAGCGGCCAGGAGGCCACTCCAAAAAAACCCCAAAACACCCTGATTCAGAGCGAGCGCTCTGTCGGAGCGTCCAGCTCTGAATCAGGGCCTTAGTCCCACACCTGACAGTCGCTAAGCCCCATCCCCCATTTTTTTGATTGGCCCGCTGCCCGCCGTGCCCATAGCAGCAGTAGCCATTGAGAGGTGCAAACCATCGATGGTTCAGACAGAGATGGTTTTTGTGCTATAGATGGTAATCACAGATGGACCCATCAATGGTAACCATCGGTGGACACCCCACCGATGGCCATCCATACTATAGTGCCCTAGTTCACAGTATGCCACATAAAAATAAAAGTTCCTATATGTCACAGTGCCCCTACGATGGTGATGAACTACCAGGGCCATAATTAGGGTGACATGTGCCACGGCACAGGAAACCGCAGGACAGGTGGTGCTGCTTGGGACTGTCCCTTTTATTTTATCCCCAGCATCTCCTGTCCGCCCTTATCACCTCCATAGCTTACTCCCTCTCCATCTGGCAACATCAGACCTTCAGTCACATCTTCTTTTATGTAACACACACATTTCAAAATACTGTCACACCCAGGACTCAAACCTATCACCTCTCACATGGCCCCTTACACATGGAGCTTTCTCTCCCACAATTTGTGATGGCAGCCCTGAGCACAGCTACCGATTCCAGACCCAGGTGTTACCAGCGCACCTCCAGTACCCTTGCCGGTGAGTTCAGCTGCCGGCGCAGGGTACATACGCGGAACTGCCCACCACTGATATTTGTAGCATATACACTACAAGCAGCACTATCATTGTACCTTCAGTCTGTGATCTACACTGCCGGCTCCAGGCTTGTGCCCGGCTGTTCTGATGGACAAATCCTGCTGCAGGTGCAGCTTCCCCAGCGCTCTCCTATATCTACAGCTGGTGATTTACATTATACGGCATCATTATTGTGTATGATCAGTGCAGCCATTGGAGTCACACTGTATTTGGCAGTGACACCTGGATAACAGTGATACAATGTGATCATTACCCTTCATCATCGTATGGGGCAGATCAGATTTGTTATGCCCATTCCCCATGAGACCACACCCCTTTTTCAGGTGCAGATAATATTTGACATGGAGACAATGCTCCTTCTGGCCCAGGGCACCAAAAAGTCTAGTTACAGCTCTGGTAGCTGCTGTATGTGTGGCAGCCTCCCCATGTGTGGAGCCCCTGGATGGGGATAAGTACAGGATCCCAGTGCTCAGAATCCCAACACCAGCATCCTGACAGGGTTAGGATACAGACACCTGTAACTGGTAACCCTCCCCCTCTCCCTACCCTAACCCTTCCTCCCTGGTGCCTGAACCTAACCTCCCCACCTAGTTAATAAACTTAACCTCCCCCTAGCCCTCCCCCCTTAATGTCTAACTCTAACCCTCCCCCCAGTGCCTATCCCTCCCCCAATGCTAACTCTCCTAACCCCGCTACTTAGCTTTGAGATTCCAGTGGCACCATTCTGACCGCCGGAATCCCTGCAGTTGGGATTTTGACTGCGTCAGAAGGAGCAGGCAGACACTGACGCTCCCTGACTTGGAGTTCAGCTTGTAGCTCTATTGCAGTTTTCCTTGGCTCTTTCTCAACCATTCTCACTATCCCACTTTAATATGGGATCAATTTTCCTCTTGTGGCCATGTCCAGGGAGGTTGGCTACAGCCCCATGGACTTTAAGTTTCTATTGTAACTGTGAACATCAAACTGCTTGGAGATGGTCTTATAGCTTTTATTACCTGTAACATGTTTGTCCCGGGTCAAACTGGGACTAAAAATAGGCCCTGGTGTAGTACCCCCATAGAAACCTGTGGAACTACAGGTGCCAGCATGCTTCTGCAGCTAGCAAGGCTGAGGCATGCTGCACGTAGCCCACCTCTACAGGAATGACAGGGACAACATGGGTTAATGTAGCTAGAGACAATACAATGTTGCAAGCTGCAATCCTCATTACCTTCCCCTGATTGGATGCTCTGAGAGCAGGAATACCAGGCATGGAATGTGGCCCTGGACAGAGAAAGGTGTTAAATATGCCCTGCATCTGAAGGGAGCTTATTTGAGTAGTGCAGAGAAGAGCCAGTGTGGAGAGACAGTGTTGTGTGATGAGCAGAGAAGGACTGATTAAGTAAAGAGGGAGTCCCAGTGACACTTGTAACCACACAAGGGCAGAGGAGACTGCCACAGCTACAGGGAAAACCCCTGCTATCAGCACCCAGGCAAGAGCTACTGCAGAGAGGGAAGCCCTGCCATCAGCACGCAGGCAAGAGCTAATGCAGAGAGGGAAGCCCTGCCATCAGCACCCAGGCAAGAGCTACTGCAGAGAGGGAAGCCCTGCTATCAGCACCAGGCAAGAGCTACTGCAGAGAGGGAAGCCCTGCCATCAGCACCCAGGCAAGAGCTAATGCAGAGAGGGAAGCCCTGCCATCAGCACCCAGGCAAGAGCTAATGCAGAGAGGGAAGCCCTGCCATCAGCACCCAGGCAAGAGCTAATGCAGAGAGGGAAGCCCTGCCATCAGCACCCAGGCAAGAGCTACTGCAGAGAGGGAAGCCCTGCCATCAGCACCCAGGCAAGAGCTAATGCAGAGAGGGAAGCCCTGCCATCAGCACCCAGGCAAGAGCTAATGCAGAGAGGGAATCCCTGCCATCAGCACCCAGGCAAGAGCTAATGCAGAGAGGGAAGCCCTGCCTGCACCTAAAGAGTGACCCCACAGCCTGATCCAATAACGTGTGTGAGAGACCTGGTGAACCAGCACACCTACCAGGACTGAGTGAGTACCTACCCACACTGCCCAGTATTGTGTCCTGGCCCCTGACCAAGCCAGTAGTAAAGGGAGACACTAGTTTATCTTTGAGACAACTAATTTACCTTTAATTAAAAGGAAGTAGATTCCAGTCTGTGGTGCAGAACATTGGAAGCTTCTGATAAGACAGCACCTGAGTTATCCTAAGGAGAACAGTGTCCATGTCACTCAGGATCATTCCCACTACTGTGTCTTTTGTAGGTATTAATCTTGCATTTAAGGGCTTTATGTATATGCATATACATCCCTTCTTATATTGGGATCTCAAACCCTGAGCTCAGGTATACCGGAATTATATCCCAGGAATATTGTTACAGTGAGCTGCCAGGTGTTATATTACAGGATACTTACTACATGAATAGTGATATTGCCAATATATCGGAAAAGTCATTTCTTTCTTAAATGTAATGTCTGAAAGTGATTTATACTATTGTGTATAATATTGGAAAGTCTCTCATGTTATTACGTAATCCATGGTGCATGTAAAAGTGATTCATAGACTGAGTACAGTACAGTATAATGATACAAAAGTGATTACTGACAATTTTTGATGAGCTGCATATCCAGTGTTTATATTGTGCGTCATTGTGGTGCACCCGTCCTGCGGGCAGTGGGCCTGATTCAGAGCCAGACACTCTGAACGAGTGCCGGCACTGAATCTGGGCATTTTTTATTTTTGTAGCGGCCTCTTGGATGCTCGCATAGCTGTGGGTTGCCACCCACAGCTTATGCAAGCATCCATGATGATGGCTTGCGACGAGACCCTTGTGGTAGGGTCTCGCTGCCGCAAGCCCTGGAGTGCTTTTGGCTCTATCAGAGCCAAAAGCACTCCCACTGACATCACTAGTGATGTCAGTGGGGCCGGCCCCAGACGGTAGGCATTCCCATGGGAATGGCTCCGTCTGGGCAGCAACGCCCCCGGCACACCCACCAAAGGGGGCGGCTGTCACTCACCATTGACAGCACACCCCCTTTGATGTGAGACCCATAACAATGGCTTGGCCGTCGTTATTCAGGTCTCGCGCATGCGCACGACGGAGAAGCCGCCGTCGTGCGCATGTGCACTTGCCCAACATCGACCCGCTTGCGAGCGCTCAGCGCTTGCAAGCGGGTCTGAATTAGGCCCAGTGTTCCTTTACTCAAATTCATTTCTTGCAAATAAAACAACCTCACTGATCCCTTGCACGCCACACCAGAGACTGGTCCTGTACTTCCGTAGCTCCACCATCATTACCGAACCTGAAGTGGAAACAACTTGGCTGAAGAATCAAGAGGTTAGTGAGTTGTACACACACCGTGAATTATCCCTACCAGGGTATTACATTGGCATACAAAGCATACAGGCCCACCACACATCTGTGCACACCACAGCAGAGCCATAACTACACATTTTGGTGCCCTATGTACATGAAGAGCATTGATGCTGCCATCAACAAATGCAGTAGGGATAGTGCATGCCAAAGAAAACAGATGTGGTCCCACTGGGAAGGGGCCACACACAGGGCAGGATTAAGGCTTGTGGGGGTCCCAGGGCAATTAAGATATGGGGGCCCCTATCAAGCCACACAGAGCTCCCCCCCCAAGCCACAAATAGTCTATACATTATGTCCCAAAGTAATGCCACTTACACATTTTGCCACACACAGTAATGCCCCTTATAAAACATTATGCCCCACAGTAATGCCACACACAGTATTGCCCCTTACCTAGGCTATTATACCACCCCCCTCTCCAGCAACTCTCCCTGTGTCCCTCTTGCAGCCTCTCTCCTCTCCCTGTGTCCATCCACCAGCCTCTATTCTTCACCTGTGTGCCCTGGTGAAATTGGTGCTGGCCCGCCATCAACTGCTTGCAGCTGCAGCCATGAGGAAACAGCGCCAATGTCATTTTTAATCAGGTGCCGGTCACGAGCCAATCGGAACTCGTGGAGCAGCAGCCAATCAACAGCAGCTGTCTGTCCGCAAGTTCCTATTGGCTCGCGACTTGCACCTGATTTAAAATTACATCAGCGTCTAGAGCTGCTGCGGCTACATGCAGGTGCTGGCGGCCCGGCTCCAAATCAGTGCCACGGAGGGGTGCATCGGGCCGGACCAGCCCATCTGATCATTGGCCCTTCTGGCATTTGCCAGAACTACCAGATGGGCAGCCCGGCTTTGTGTTTGTCTTTTCTTTCTGATCTCCTCAGACAACTCTCTCCTCTGCATTCCCTGGTCCATGCTGAGTGTGGTGCACACGATGATACCAAACACCATACTTACCTACATTGCTGGGCAGCTTTCCGGGAGCAGCAAGAGGGGACCTGCTGCTCTCCTCTTCGGGGGGCGGGGCCAGATGATAGATGGCATTAGGCCCCACCCCCTTTACAGGAAACCCCCGTGATTCGCGGGTCCGTGAGGAGGGGGCAGGGCTAAATGACGCGATTTGCCTCATTTAGCCCCGCCCCTTCCCGACGGACCCGATAATTTCAGGTAAAATCTCCCCATCCTGCCCACTTCACTAGGAAGTGGGCGGGATGCGGGAGATATGCCTACTCTTCCGGGATCGCGGGGGGGTTACCCAAAAAATCGGGAGCCTCCCGCGATAGGCATGTATGCCAAACAGCCCAGTGACTACTTCTCTCCATTTATATAGACTGAATGACTGATTAGGAGATTAAAGACACATGTGGTGCTAATTTAAGAAATACATTTGTTTTTAATAGCTGTATAATCCAATTATTTATTATCTTTTCTAATGGATACCAACTAATCTGCCCAGATCATTATAGAATATCTTTGGAAAATAATAAATCTCTTTTCACAGTTTCTTTGCTTTATCTTATGACATACTGTAGCAATGGCCTGCAGGTATACATGAGACAATAGCTTATGACATACTGTAGCAATGGCCTGCAGGAATACATGAGACAATAGCTTATGACATACTGTAGCAATGGCCTGCAGGTATACTTAAGACAATAGCTTATGACATACTGTAGCAATGGCCTGCAGGAATACATGAGACAATAGCTTTTAATGTGATCACTTGCCAGGAGGAATGAAGCAGCGTCTCGATGAGCTGTAAAGGACTGACACATTTCTCCATGTCTGTGTTGAATTTGGGCCTCATTCATTATGAATTTCAACTGCGATCCCAGCTGCGATTACACACGCAGTCTGACTGCGATGATATGCTAATCCATTGCGATCACTATGCCCTCGCAGCACTACATAGGGACGCCCACTTTACCTTACAAAAATCCGTAATGTTTAGTAAGAGTGAGAAACCATCAGTAACATGGAGTACCATCACAGCCTCACACACACTTACACAGGCTCTGACCTTACTCCGGAATTACTAACCTCATCACACGCAGTGATTACACAAGACTGAGACACCATCAGTAACATGGAGTACCATCACAGCCTCACACACACTTACACAGGCTCTGACCTTACTCAGGAATTACTAACATCATCAAACACACAGTGATTAAACAAGACTGAGAGACCATCAGTGACATGGAGTACCATCACAGCCTCACACACACTGACACAGGCTCTGACCTTACTCAGGAATTACTAACCTCATCACACACAGTGATTACACAAGACTGAGATACCATCAGTAACATGGAGTACATTCACAGCATCACACACACTTACACAGGCTCTGACCTTACTCAGGAAATACTAACCTCATCACACACATTGATTACACAAGACTGAGAGACCATCAGTAACATGGAGTACCATCACAGCCTCACACACACTTACACAGGCTCTGACCTTACTCAGGAAATACTAACCTCATCAAATGCAGTGATTACACAAGACTGAGACACCATCAGTAACATGGAGTACCATCACATCCTCATACACACTTACACAGGCTCTGACCTTACTCAGGAATTACTAAACTCATCACACGCAGTGATTACACAAGACTGAGAGACCATCAGTAACATGGAGTACCATCACAGCATCACACACATTTACACAGGCTCTGACCTTACTCAGGAATTACTAACCTCATCACACACAGTGATTACACAAGACTGAGACACCATCAGTAACATGGAGTACCATCACAGCCTCACACACACTTACACAGGCTCTGACCTTACTCAGGAATTACTATAACCTCATCAAACACACAGTGATTACACAAGTCTGAGAGACCATCAGTGACATGTAGTACCATCACAGCCTCACACACACTGACACAGGCTCTGACCTTACTCAGGAATTACTAACCTCATCACACACAGTGATTACACAAGACTGAGATACCATCAGTAACATGGAGTACCATCACATCCTCACACACACTTACACAGGCTCTGACCTTACTCAGGAATTATTAACCTCATCACACACAGTGATTACACAAGACTGAGATACCATCAGTAACATGGAGTACCATCACAGCCTCACACACACTGACACAGGCTCTGACCTTACTCAGGAATTACTAACCTCATCACACACAGTGATTACACAAGACTGAGATACCATCAGTAACATGGAGTACAATCACATCCTCACACACACTTACACAGGCTCTGACCTTACTCAGGAATTACTAACCTCATCACACTCATTGAATACACAAGACTGAGACACCATCAGTAACATGGAGTACCATCACAGCATCACACACACTTACACAGGCTCTGACCTTACTCAGGAATTACTAACCTCATCACACACATTGATTACACATCACTGAGAGACCATCAGTAACATGGAGTACCATCACAGCCTCACACACACTTACACAGGCTCTGACCTTACTCAGGAAATACTAACCTCATCACACGCAGTGATTACACAAGACTGAGACACCATCAGTAACATGGAGTACCATCACATCCTCATACACACTTACACTGGCTCTGACCTTACTCAGGAATTACTAACCTCATCACACACAGTGACTACACAAGACTGAGACAGCATCAGTAACATGGAGTACCATCACAGCCTCACACACACTTACACAAGCTCTGACCTTACTCAGGAATTGCTAACCTCATCACACGCAGTGATTACACAAGACTGAGATACCTTCAGTAACATTGAGTACCATTACAGCCTCACACACTCACACAGGCTCTGACCTTACTCAGGAATTACTAACATCATCACACACAGTGATTACACAAGACTGAGACACCATCAGTAACATGGAGTACCATCACATCGTCACACACACTTACACAGGCTCTGACCTTACTCAGGTATTACTGACCTCATCACATGCAGTGATTACACAAGACTGAGAGACCATCAGTAACATGGAGTACCATCACAGCCTCACACACACTTACACAGGCTCTGACCTTACTCAGGAAATACTAACCTCATCACACACAGTGACTACACAAGACTGAGAGACCATCAGTAACATGGAGTATCATCAAAGCCTCACACACTCTTACACAGGCTCTGACCTTACTCAGGAATTACTAACCTCATCACACACAGTGACTACACAAGACTGAGAGACAATCAGTAACTTGGAGTACCATCACAGCCTCACGCACACTTACACAGGCTCTGACCTTACTCAGGAATTACTAACCTCATCACACGCAGTGATTACACAAGACTGAGAAACCATCAGTAACATGGAGGACCATCGCAGCCTCACACACACTTACACAGGCTCTGACCTTACTCAGGAATTACTAACCTCATCACATGCAGTGATTCCACAAGACTGAGAAACCATCAGTAACATGGAGGAGCATCGCAGCCTCACACACACTTACACAGGCTCTGACCTTACTCAGGAATTACTAACCTCATCACACGCAGTGACTACACAAGACTGAGATACCATCAGTAACATGGAGTACCATCACATCCTCACACACACTTACACAGGCTCTGACCTTACTCAGGAATTTCTAACCTCATCACACACAGTGATTACACAAGACTGAGACACCATCAGTAACATGGAGTACCATTACAGCCTCACACACTCACACAGGCTCTGACCTTACTCAGGAATGACTAACATCATCACACACAGTGATTACACAAGACTGAGACACCATCAGTAACATGGAGTACCATCACATCCTCACACACACTTACACAGGCTCTGACCTTACTCAGGAATTACTAACCTCATCACACACAGTGACTACACAAGACTGAGACAGCATCAGTAACATGGAGTACCATCACAGCCTCACACACACTTACACAAGCTCTGACCTTACTCAGGAATTGCTAACCTCATCACACGCAGTGATTACACAAGACTGGGATACCATCAGTAACATGGAGTACCATTACAGCCTCACACACACTTACACAGGCTCTGACCTTACTCAGGTATTACTGACCTCATCACACGCAGTGATTACACAAGACTGAGAGACCATCAGTAACATGGAGTACCATCACAGCCTCACACACACTTACACAGGCTCTGACCTTTCTCAGGAATTACTAACCTCATCACACGCAGTGATTACACAAGACTGAGAAACCATCGGTAACATGGAGTACCATCACAGCCTCACACACACTTACACAGGCTCTGACCTTACTCAGGAATTACTAACCTCATCACATGCAGTGATTACACAAGACTGAGAGACCATCAGTAACATGGAGTACCATCACAGCCTCACACACACTTACACAGGCTCTGAGCTTACTCAGTGATTGCTAACCTCATCACACACAGTGATTACACAAGACTGAGAAAACATCAGTAAAATGGAGTACCATCACAGCCTCACGCACACTTACACAGGCTCTGACCTTACTCAGGAATTACTAACCTCATCACACGCAGTGATTAAACAAGACTGAGAAACCATCAGTAACATGGAGGACCATCGCAGCCTCACGCACACTTACACAGGCTCTGACCTTTCTCAGGAATTACTAACATCATCACACACAGTGATTACACAAGACTGAGACACCATCAGTAACATGGAGTACCATCACATCCTCACACACACTTACACAGGCTCTGACCTTACTCAGGAATAACTAACCTCATCACACACAGTGACTACACAAGACTGAGAGACCATCAGTAACATGGAGTACTATCAAAGCCTCACACACACTTACACAGGCTCTGACCTTACTCAGGAATTTCTAACCTCATCACACACATTGACTACAAAAGACTGAGAGACCATCAGTAACATGGAGTACCATCACAGCCTCACACACACTTACACAGGCACTGACCTTACTCAGGTATTACTGACCTCATCACACGCAGTGATTACACAAGACTGAGAGACCATCAGTAACATGGAGTACCATCACAGCCTCATACACACTTACACAGGCTCTGACCTTACTCTGGAATTACTTACCTCATCACACGCAGTGATTACACAAGACTGAGAAACCATCAGTAACATGGAGTACCATCACAGCCTCACACACACTTACACAGGCTCTGACCTTACTAAGGAATTACTAACCTCATCACACGCAGCGATTACACAAGACTGAGAGACCATCAGTAACATGGAGTACCATCACAGCCTCACACACACATACACAGGCACTGACCTTACTCAGGAATTGCTAACCTCATCACACACAGTGATTACACAAGACTGACAAACCATCAGTAACATGGAGTACCATCACAGCCTCACGCACACTTACTCAGGCTCTGACCTTACTCAGGAATTACTAACCTCATCACACACATTGACTACAAAAGACTGAGAGACCATCAGTAACATGGAGTAGCATCAAAGCCTCACACACTCTTACACAGGCTCTGACCTTACTCAAGAATTACTAACCTCATCACACACAGTGACTACACAAGACTGAGAGACAATCAGTAACTTGGAGTACCATCACAGCCTCACGCACACTTACACAGGCTCTGACCTTACTCAGGAATTACTAACCTCATCACACGCAGTGATTACACAAGACTGAGAAACCATCAGTAACATGGAGGACCATCGCAGCCTCACACACACTTACACAGGCTCTGACCTTACTCAGGAATTACTAACCTCATCACATGCAGTGATTACACAAGACTGAGAAACCATCAGTAACATGGAGGAGCATCGCAGCCTCACACACACTTACACAGGCTCTGACCTTACTCAGGAATTACTAACCTCATCACACGCAGTGACTACACAAGACTGAGATACCATCAGTAACATGGAGTACCATCACATCCTCACACACACTTACACAGGCTCTGACCTTACTCAGGAATTTCTAACCTCATCACACACAGTGATTACACAAGACTGAGACACCATCAGTAACATGGAGTACCATTACAGCCTCACACACACTTACACAAGCTCTGACCTTACTCAGGAATTGCTAACCTCATCACACGCAGTGATTACACAAGACTGGGATACCATCAGTAACATGGAGTACCATTACAGCCTCACACACACTTACATAGGCTCTGACCTTACTCAGGTATTACTGACCTCATCACACGCAGTGATTACACAAGACTGAGAGACCATCAGTAACATGGAGTACCATCACATCCTCACACACACTTACACAGGCTCTGACCTTACACAGGTATTACTGACCTCATCACATGCAGTGATTACACAAGACTGAGAGACCATCAGTAACATGGAGTACCATCACATCCTCACACACACTTACACAGGCTCTGACCTTACTCAGGTATTACTGACCTCATCACATGCAGTGATTACACAAGACTAAGAGACCATCAGTAACATGGAGTACCATCACAGCCCCATACACACTTACACAGGCTCTGACCTTACTCAGGAAATACTAAACTCATCACACACAGTGATTACACAAGACTGAGACACCATCAGTAACATGGAGTACCATCACATCCTCATACACACTTACACAGGCTCTGACATTACTCAGGAATTACTAACCTCATCACACACTGTGATTACACAAGACTGAGAGACCATCTGTAGCTTGGAGTACCTTCACAGCCTCACACACACTTACACAGGCTCTGACCTTACTCAGGTATTACTGACCTCATCACACGCAGTGATTACACAAGACTGAGAGACCATCAGTAACATGGAGTACCATCACAGCCTCACACACACTTACACAGGCTCTGACCTTACTCAGGTATTACTGACCTCATCACACGCAGTGATTACACAAGACTGAGAGACCATCAGTAACATGGAGTACCATCACAGCCTCACACACACTTACACAGGCTCTGACCTTTCTCAGGAATTACTAACCTCATCACACGCAGTGATTACACAAGACTGAGAAACCATCGGTAACATGGAGTACCATCACAGCCTCACACACACTTACACAGGCTCTGACCTTACTCAGGAATTACTAACCTCATCACACGCAGTGATTACACAAGACTGAGAGACCATCAGTAACATGGAGTACCATCACAGCCTCACACACACTTACACAGGCTCTGAGCTTACTCAGTGATTGCTAACCTCATCACACACAGTGATTACACAAGACTGAGAAACCATCAGTAAAATGGAGTACCATCACAGCCTCACGCACACTTACACAGGCTCTGACCTTACTCAGGAATTACTAACCTCATCACACGCAGTGATTAAACAAGACTGAGAAACCATCAGTAACATGGAGGACCATCACATCCTCACACACACTTACACAGGCTCTGACCTTACTCAGGAATAACTAACCTCATCACACGCAGTGACTACACAAGACTGAGAGACCATCAGTAACATGGAGTACTATCAAAGCCTCACACACACTTACACAGGCTCTGACCTTACTCAGGAATTTCTAACCTCATCACACACATTGACTACAAAAGACTGAGAGACCATCAGTAACATGGAGTACCATCACAGCCTCACACACACTTACACAGGCTCTGACCTTACTCAGGTATTACTGACCTCATCACACGCAGTGATTACACAAGACTGAGAGACCATCAGTAACATGGAGTACCATCACAGCCTCATACACACTTACACAGGCTCTGACCTTACTCTGGAATTACTAACCTCATCACACGCAGTGATTACACAAGACTGAGAAACCATCAGTAACATGGAGTACCATCACAGCCTCACACACACTTACACAGGCTCTGACCTTACTAAGGAATTACTAACCTCATCACACGCAGCGATTACACAAGACTGAGAGACCATCAGTAACATGGAGTACCATCACAGCCTCACACACACATACACAGGCACTGACCTTACTCAGGAATTGCTAACCTCATCACACACAGTGATTACACAAGACTGACAAACCATCAGTAACATGGAGTACCATCACAGCCTCACGCACACTTACTCAGGCTCTGACCTTACTCAGGAATTACTAACCTCATCACACACAGTGATTACACAAGACTGAGAAACCATCAGTAACATGGAGGACCATCGCTGCCTCACACACACTTACACAAGCTCTGACCTTACTCAGGAATTGCTAACCTCATCACACACAGTGATTACACAAGACTGAGATACCATCAGTAACATGGAGTACCATTACAGCCTCACACACACTTACACAGGCTCTGACCTTACTCAGGTATTACTGACCTCATCACACGCAGTGATTACACAAGACTGAGAGACCATCAGTAACATGGAGTACCATAACAGCCTCACACACACTTACACAGGCTCTGACCTTACTCAGGAATTACTAACCTCATCACACGCAGTGATTACACAAGACTGAGAAACCATCGGTAACAAGGAGTACCATCACAGCCTCATACACACTTACACAGGCTCTGACCTTACTCAGGTATTACTGACCTCATCACACGCAGTCATTGCACAAGACTGAGAGACTATCAGTAACATGGAGTACCATCACAGCCTCACACACACTTACACAGGCTCTGACCTTACTCAGGTATTACTGACCTCATCACACGCAGTGATTACACAAGACTGAGAGACCATCAATAACATGGAGTACCATCACAGCCTCACACACACTTACACAGGCTCTGACCTTACTCAGGAATTACTAACCTCATCACACGCAGTGATTACACAAGACTGAGAGACCATCAGTAACATGGAGTACCATCACAGCCTCACACACACTTACACAGGCTCTGACCTTACTCAGTAATTGCTAACCTCATCACACACAGTGATTACACAAGACTGAGAGACCATCAGTAACATGGAGTACCATCACAGCCTCACGCACACTTACAAAGGCTCTGACCTTACTCAGGAATTACTAACCTCATCACACACAGTGATTGCACAAGACTGAGAGACTATCAGTAACATGGAGTACCATCACATCCTCACACACACTTACACAGGCTCTGACCTTACTCAGGAATTACTAACCTCATCACACACAGTGATTACACAAGACTGAGAGACCATCAGTAACATGGAGTACCATCACAGCCTCACACACACTTACACAGGCTCTGACCTTACTCAGGAATTACTAACCTCATCACACACAGTGATTACACAGGACTGAGAGACCATCAGTAACATGGAGTACCATCACATCCTCACACACACTTACACAGGCTCTGACCTTACTCAGGAATTACTAATCTCATCTAACACTCAGACATTACACAAGACTGAGAGACCATCAGTGACATGGAGTACCATCACAGCCTCACACACACTGACACAGGCTCTGACCTTACTCAGGAATTACTAACCTCATCACACACAGTGATTAAACAAGACTGAGAAACCATCAGTAACATGGAGGACGATCGCAGCCTCACACACACTTACACAGGCTCTGACCTTTCTCAGGAATTACTAACATCATCACACACAGTGATTACACAAGACTGAGACACCATCAGTAACATGGAGTACCATCACATCCTCACACACACTTACACAGGCTCTGACCTTACTCAGGAATTACTAACCTCATCACACACAGTGACTACACAAGACTGAGAGACCATCAGTAACATGGAGTACCATCAAAGCCTCACACATACTTACACAGGCTCTGACCTTACTCAGGAATTACTAACCTCATCACACACAGTGACTACAAAAGACTGAGAGACCATCAGTAACATGGAGTACCATCACAGCCTCACACACACTTACACAGGCTCTGACCTTACTCAGGTATTACTGACCTCATCACACGCAGTGATTACACAAGACTGAGATACCATCAGTAACATGGAGTACCATCACAGCCTCATACACACTTACACAGGCTCTGACCTTACTCTGGAATTAGTAACCTCATCACACGCAGTGATTACACAAGACTGAGAAACCATCAGTAACATGGAGTACCATCACAGCCTCACACACACTTACACAGGCTCTGACCTTACTCAGGAATTACTAACCTCATCACACGCAGCGATTACACAAGACTGAGAGACCATCAGTAACATGGAGTACCATCACAGCCTCACACACACTTACACAGGCACTGACCTTACTCAGGAATTGCTAACCTCATCACACACTGATTACACAAGACTGACAAACCATCAGTAACATGGAGTACCATCACAGCCTCACGCACACTAACTCAGGCTCTGACCTTACTCAGGAATTACTAACCTCATCACACACAGTGATTACACAAAACTGAGAAACCATCAGTAACATGGAGGACCATCGCAGCCTCACACACACTTACACAGGCTCTGACCTTACTCAGGAATTACTAACCTCATCACACAGTGACTACACAAGACTGTGATACCATCAGTAACATGGAGTACCATCACATGCTCACACACACTTACACAGGCTCTGACCTTACTCAGGAATTACTAACCTCATCACACACAGTGATTACACAAGACTGAGACACCATCAGTAACATGGAGTACCATCACAGCATCACACACTCACACAGGCTCTGACCTTACTCAGGAATTACTAACCTCATCACACACAGTGACTACACAAGACTGAGACACCATCAGTAACATGGAGTACCATCACAGCCTCACACACACTTACACAAGCTCTGACCTTACTCAGGAATTGCTAACCTCATCACACACAGTGATTACACAAGACTGAGATACCATCAGTAACATGGAGTACCATTACAGCCTCACACACACTTACACAGGCTCTGACCTTACTCAGGTATTACTGACCTCATCACACGCAGTGATTACACAAGACTGAGAGACTATCAGTAACATGGAGTACCATCACAGCCTCACACACACTTACACAGGCTCTGACCTTGCTCAGGTATTACTGACCTCATCACACGCAGTGATTACACAAGACTGAGAGACCATCAGTAACATGGAGTACCATCACAGCCTCACACACACTTACACAGGCTCTGACCTTACTCAGGAATTACTAACCTCATCACACGCAGTGATTACACAAGACTGAGAAACCATCGGTAACATGGAGTACCATCACAGCCTCACACACACTTACACAGGCTCTGACCTTACTCAGGAATTACTAACCTCATCACACGCAGTGATTACACAAGACTGAGAGACCATCAGTAACATGGAGTACCATCACAGCCTCACACACACTTACACAGGCTCTGACCTTACTCAGTAATTGCTAACCTCATCACACACAGTGATTACACAAGACTGAGAGACCATCAGTAACATGGAGTACCATCACAGCCTCACGCACACTTACACAGGCTCTGACCTTACTCAGGAATTACTAACCTCATCACACACAGTGACTACACAAGACTGAGAGACCATCAGTGACATGGAGTACCATCACAGCCTCACACACACTGACACAGGCTCTGACCTTACTCAGGAATTACTAACCTCATCACACACAGTGATTACACAAGACTGAGATACCATCAGTAACATGGAGTACCATCACATCCTCACACACACTTACACAGGCTCTGACCTTACTCAGGAATTACTAACCTCATCACACACAGTGATTACACAAGACTGAGATACCATCAGTAACATGGAGTACCATCACAGCCTCACACACACTGACACAGGCTCTGACCTTACTCAGGAATTACTAACCTCATCACACACAGTGATTACACAAGACTGAGATACCATCAGTAACATGGAGTACCATCACATCCTCACACACACTTACACAGGCTCTGACCTTACTCAGGAATTACTAACCTCATCACACTCATTGAATACACAAGACTGAGACACCATCAGTAACATGGAGTACCATCACAGCATCACACACACTTACACAGGCTCTGACCTTACTCAGGAATTACTAACCTCATCACACGCAGTGACTACACAAGACTGAGATACCATCAGTAACTTGGAGTACCATCACATCCTCACACACACTTACACAGGCTCTGACCTTACTCAGGAATTACTAACCTCATCACACGCAGTGACTACACAAGACTGGGATACCATCAGTAACATGGAGTACCTTCACAGCCTCACACACACTTACACAGGCTCTGACCTTCCTCAGGAATTACTAATCTCATCACACGCAGTGACTACACAAGACTGAGACACCATCAGTAACATGGAGTACCATCACAGCCTCACACACACTTACACAAGCTCTGACCTTACTCAGGAATTGCTAACCTCATTGCACGCACTGAGCACACTGTATGGCATCGCAGTGAAGAATTTATGCATGCCGTTGCATCGGCGTTCAAACGCATTGGCACACCTGCGTTTTGCTGACCACCTCCCAGTCACCACCCAAAAAACGTCCACTTCCTGTCAATCACGCTGCAATGTGTCTGCATAGTCTCTGCAATCGCAGTTGCTAGCTCGCGTACGCACACTGCGATGCATACCCATGCTCAGATTGCAACAATCAGCCGATTGCGTGTGTAATCGCAGTTGCGATCCATAATTAATCAGGCCCTGTATTAAATCCTGTTTTTGTGCTGATTGGCTGAGTGTGACAGCCTGGTTACTGGGTAGATTCATTTATGGCGTCAAGCATCAGATATTATGTTGAGCCAATAGGTTTGCTTTATGGGAGTGTCTCTGTCTCGTGTTTGTTAGTACAGCCTCTTTTGTATTTTTGGAGCCCCGCTCTCACCCCCCAAAATCATTGCTTCAATTTCTTGTATATTAACATTTTCTTTTTCCAATTTAGTAGTGCATCATTGGTGGGAGAGCGCTGCATTTCAGTGGCTTTCTGTGGCACAAGACAACTTGGTGGGGCACTTGCCCTATATTACATGGCTAGTTAATCCTACTTAGTGCGGGGGTATCTGGGCACTTCTAGGGGTCTGTTCAATAAGTATTGGAGAGAGTTAAAATGGAGAAAGATAAGTCCCAGCCAATCGGCTCCTAACTGTCAGTTTACAGGCTGTGGCCCTGATTCAGAACCGGATGCTCTGACAGAGCACTCACTCTGAATCAGGGCCATCCTTCTTGATTTTTAGAGCGGCCTCCTGGCCGCTTGTATAGCTGTGGGTGACCACCCACAGCTATAGCGAGCGGCCAGGAAGATGGTCGCGATGGTCAAGACCATCGTGACCATCGGGCTTGCAATGAGACCCTTGTGGTAGGGTCTCGTTGCCGCAAGCCCTGGAGTGCTTTCGGCTCGAACAGAGCAGAAAGCACTCCCACTGACAGTGGGGCCGGCTCGATACGGTAGGCGTTCCCATGGGAACACCTCCGTCTGGGCAGCAACGCCCCTGGCACAGCCACCAAAGGGGGCGTGCTGTCACTCAACATCGACAGAACGCCCCCTTTGGTACGAGACCCAGAGCGACGGTTTGCCCGTCGCTATCCGGGTCTTGCGCATGCGCACGATAGAGCCGGCTCCGTGGTGCGCATGCGCATTGGGCCACCATCGACCCGCTTGCGAGCGCTCTGCGCTCACGAGCGGTCTGAATCAGGCCCTGTGTTTAAAAAATGAGTTAGGAGCTGATTGTCTGGGAATGATATTTCTCCTTTTTATCTCACTCCAAGGATTAGTGAATAGATCCCTTAGTGCAGAAGCATCCAGACTTTGTCCATGAGGGGAGGTGAGTCTTCCGCAGGGCAAGTGCACCTGAATTGGAGACGTTTTATTCGTCCATCAGAAAGGTTACATCTGAAGAGCTTAGAACTAAGGCCCTCATTCAGAGCCGCTCGTTAGCGGCAGTACGCTCGTTCCGAGCGATGTTTGCACATCTGCTCATGCGTACGCTTTTTATTACGCATGCGCGAACCAGTCAGTGCGGCCGAAAATCCTTTGTACGCTATATAGCGAGTGCCTGCTATTTTGAGTGACAGAATGAGGCGTATGTGGGTGGTAACAGGGGAAGGTGCTTGAAAATGGGGAGTGGAGATCAGAACGCAGGCGTGCTTAAAGGTCAAAACGGGCGTTTTATGGGTGTGTATATTTAAAACAGCAGCGTCATTGACCACGTCACTGGGTTATTTTAGAGCCAGAACTGCTCGCAAATTTGTGGTAGCAAACACCAACCACAAGAATAGCGAGCAGTTCATACGCTGGTCGATGTACTCGATTAATCTAATAAATAGCGGACATGACGTAGGATGCGTGCGGCCAGGAGGCGTTTTTAACAAATAAACGAGCGTATGTTTTGCTCGTTCGTTCAGACTTAGAGGTGTGAACAGACTGCAATGTGCGTACGGATCATTTGAATAGCCACCCCTTGTTTTTAAACGAACGACCGCAAATAGCGAACGGCTCTGAATGAGGGCCTAAGTTTACAGCATCTCCTGTCCACCTTTCTCAGGTGAATTAATGAAATAAAAACTGTGACCTTTTACCCAAGCTGTTATTGTGTCTAGTGGCATAACTAACGTACTTGGAGCCCAGGGCAAGTTAAAAATGGAGCCCCCACCTCAGCAAGTAGGTGAGCGCACCGAAGGCACGCTAAACAAGTGGGCGTGGTCACATGCCACACTGGGCATGTCCACTGGAAAATGGGGGTGTGGCAAAATGACAACACCATTTCTCGTCACTTTCGGAACACTCCTTTCCATTCCATATGCACCTTAATGCCCCATGTAGATGTGCCACTCTTGCAATGCCCACTGTAGTAGTGCCCCTTATGCAGTGCCCCTTATACAGTGCCCCCAGTAGTGCACCCTTATACAGTGCCCCCAGTAATGTACCCTTATACAGTGCCAGTAGTAGTGCCCCTTATACAGTGCCCCCAGTAGTACACTTATACAGTGCCCCCAGTAATGCCCCGTATACAGTGCCGCTAGCAGTGGTCCCCACTATGCAGTGCTCCCAGTAGTGGCCCTTATACAGAGCCCCCAGGAGTGGTCCCCCTATACAGTGCCCCTTATACAGGGGTGGTCCCCCCTATGCAGTGCCTCTTATACAGTGCCCCAGTAATAGTCCCCCATATGCAGTGCCCCCAGAAATGGTCCCCCCTTCTGCAGTGCCACTTATATAGTGCCCCCAGTAGTAGTCCTCCTTATGCAGTGCCCCTTATATAGTGCCCCCAGTCCCCCCTATGCAGTGCCCCCAGTAGTAGTTCCCACTATGCAGTGCCCCAAGTAGTGGTCCCCCCTATGCAGTGCCCCTTATAAAGTGTCCCCAGTAGTGCCTCTTATATAGTGCCCCCAGTCCACCCTATGCAGTTCCCCCATTAGTGGTCCCCCCTATGCAGTCCCCCCAGTAGTGGTCCCCTTTATGCAGTGCCCCTTATATAGTGCCCTCAGTAGCAGTCTTTTTTATGCAGTGCCCCTTATATAGTGCCCCCAGTCCCCCCTATGCAATGCCCCCAGTAGTAGTCCCCACTATGCAGTGCCCCAAGTAGTGGTCCCCCCTATTCAGTGCCCCTTATATTGCGCCCCCAGTAGTAAGCTCCTATATAGTGCCCCTAGAACTAGTGCCCCCCAGTAGTGTCCCTTATATAGTGCCCCCAGTAGTGGCCCCCCTATGCAGTGCCCCCAGTAGTAGTCCCCTTCCTATGCAGTGCCCCCAATAGTGCCCCTTATAAAGTGCCTCCTGTAGTAGTCACCCCTATGCAGTGTCCCCAGTAGTGGTCCATCCGATGCAGTGCCCCAGTAGTAGTCCCCTCCAGTAGTAGTCCCCCCCTATGCAGTGCTCCCAGTAGTGGTCTCCCCGATGCAGTACCCCCAGTAGTAGACCCCCCCGTAGTGGTGTCCCCTGATGCAGTGCCCCCCAGTAGTATCCCCCCATGCAGTGCCCCCCAGTAGTATCCCCCCATGCAGTGCCCCCAGTAGTATCCCCCCATGCAGTGCCCCCAGTAGTATCCCCCATGCAGTACCCCCAGTAGTAGTCCTCCCAGCAGTGACAGAAAAAAGACACACACGTAAAAAAAAGAAAAAAATAGACTTGCCTGAATCCCCTCTCAAGCTCCTGTGCCCGCCGCCGTCCGCTCATCCGTCCTCCTGGCCAGCTCAGCATTATGGGAGAAACGTCATAACATCATGGCATCTCTCCCATCACCCACTGCGGGAGCCGCAAGTTGGAGCTCATGAGTGAGCTCCAGCCCGTCTTCGGCAGTGGGCGCAGCAGTCAAGTGAGAGTGTCTTACTCTCATTGGCTGCTACTTGAAACAAAAACACAGACGCTGGCGCCACCGGCTGTGTGTTTGTTACTGTATAGTGCGGAGCGAACTCCAGCCCTGATTCAGAGCCGGACACTCTGACAGAGTGCTCGCTCTGAATCAGGGCCGTCCCTCTGAATTTAAGAGCGGCCTCCTGGCCGCTCGCATAGCTGTGGCAGCCAAAATAGCTATAGCGAGCAGCAAAAATGATGGTCGCGATGGTCAAGACTATCGCGACCATCGGGCTTGCAACGAGACCCTTGCGGTAGGGTCTCGTTGCGCAAGCCCCAGAGTGCTTTTGGCTCTATCAGAGCCAAAAGCACTCCCACTGACATCACTTGTGATGTCAGTGGGGCCGGCCCCAGACGGTAGGCGTTCCCATGGGAACGCCTTCGTCTGGGCAGCCACGCCCCCAGCACGCCCACCAAAGGGGGCGTGCTGTCACTCACCATAGACAGCACGCCACCTTTGGTGTGAGACCCATAACAACGGCTTGGCCGTCGTTAATCGGGTCTGGCGTATGCGCACGATGGAGCCGTCTCCGTCGTGCGCATGCGCACTTGGCCAACATCGACCCGCTTGCGAGCACTCGCGAGTGGGTCTGAATTAGGCTCTCCGTACTATCCGCGCTACACTGACCACAGTGGCCTGTACCGCTGCCGGTGGCGCTCCCCATGCTGTAGGTTCGATGGCGCCCATGGCACAACCCCTGCTCGACCCTCCCTAGTTACTCCGCTGATTGTGTCCATGTTAAGTCTATGGGCCTGATTCAGACCCACTCGCAAGCGGCTGTCTGCTTGCAAGTGGGTCGATGGTGTGCACTGCGTATGCGCACGACGGAGGGAGCTCCATAGTGCGCATGCGCCAGACGCGATGAGCGAAGGAATTTTCTTCGCTCGTTGTGTCTGATCAAAGGGGGCGTGCTGTCGATGTTGATTGACAGCACGCCCCCTTTGGTGGGCGTGCCGGGGGCGTGCCTGCCAGACACCGGCCCCACTGACATCACTAGTGATGTCAGTGGGAGTGATTTTGGCTCTGATAGAGCCAAAATCACTCCAGGGCTTGTGGTCGAAAACCCCGACCACAGGCTTCTGGTCACACTGGCTATGGTCGCGACGGTCAAGACCATCGCGA
Organism: Taudactylus pleione; assembly: GCA_031769625.1. Taxonomy (NCBI): domain Eukaryota; kingdom Metazoa; phylum Chordata; class Amphibia; order Anura; family Myobatrachidae; genus Taudactylus; species Taudactylus pleione. The sequence goes on along the minus strand of JAUIMM010000360.1, from coordinate 115,302 downwards.
CCATCATCCTGCACGCTCGTATGTGCTGTGGGTGGTGACCCACAGCTATACGAGCGTCCAGGAGGACGCTCCATTTTTATGGAGGACGGCCCTCATTCAGAGCGAGCGCTCTGCTCAGAGCGTCCGGCTCTGAATGAGGGCCAATATGTTTAGTTTAGAGATGTTTCATGTGGTAATTAGCAGTAACCCCGATGGAGGTCATAATGATTTTTGCAGAATCTGTTCAAGATTTTTATTACTGCCCTTTGAAGTTTCCCATGTAAAGAATATTTCTATCATCTTCTAAGTGATCCAAGATAGAGACTCGTGTCCTCCTGAGAAGATTTGTTTATTTAACATTTGTTTTCTCTAAATAACCGAGCAGATACCACATACATAACCTTCTGATTAGTATATATGGTGCATAACTTTGCTCGGTAACAAAACTTCAATACAAATTAATGCCTAATAGTGGTATAGTATCTGCAAACACAGAATGGTGAGGTCCATGGGGGAGTGGGGTCAGGTCATGTACTCTATATAGATTGTAGAAGCCAAGTTATTGCACATCGCATGTGCTGCAATTGGAGTTGTTTTTTCCTGTTTTTAGTGCACACATCTTGCAGGATAATTGGTTCCTCTTACATATATTACATATATTACAACTGTGCCTTAGTTATTGCGTATATCATCACACGATGACCAGAAAATCCTTTATGTACAGCCTCTATGGAAAGTGAAATGACATCTGGTTTGTTTTATACTTTACTTTAAAAATTGCTCATTAAATATATGAGATTAAGGGGCCTATTCATTAAACATAAAAATTCTCTGGAGATAATTAGCTTTAGAACTCTCATGGAGTTCTAGCTAATTATAGGTGGAATTCATCATTCCTCCTCTCCATAAGTATCTATTCCGAAAAGCTGTCATTTTTTGCAATGACAGCTTTTCGGGAAATAGATACTTTTCCTGCCTACACTACCTTATCGCGTCTGGAAACAGTGCTGCGCATGCGCTGTTACATCTGTAAAACCAGCGCATGCGCAGCACTGCCTAAAGATGCGTTAAGTTTTGTACCCCCCCGACCCACCCCACCCCTCCGCTCACCTTCCCCCCCCCCCCGACTTACCTGTCCGCGCAGCAGACTCCGACTCCGTCCTGCTGGTCTGTCATGTGGTTTCCCAGCAGAAAACATGGCAGATTAGAAAAAAAAAAAAACTTTCTTGTGCTCTGCTGGGGAGCACACATGGCAGACCAGCCTCCGGAGCCTGAGGACGGAGCAGAGCGCCGGAGGGACTCGTCGGGGGACCTGCACACGCCGATACAGGTAAGTTTCACCTGCTATTCGCCACCTCACAGTGGCGAATAGTAACTGCATCAAATTCTGAAAATTTATAATTTTCGGAATTTGATGAATACCACAATTTCCACATCCCCATACTAATGTACTAATGTACTAATATACCTGTACTAATGTACTAATACTAATGTACTAATGTACTAATATACCTGTACTAATGTACTAATACTAATGTACTAATGTACTAATATACCTGTACTAATGTACTAATGTACTAATATACATGTACTAATGTACCCATACTAATATACTAATGTACTAATGTACCCATACTAATGTACCCATACTAATGTACTAATGTACCCATACTAATGTACTAATGTACTAATGTATGGGGAGTGTGGAAATTAACGCAGGGGAACTTAGCAAGGAGATATCAGTGATATATGTATATATTATGATATCTGTGATATCTCCTGTGCTAAGTGGCTACATGAATACCAAAATAACGTTATTTAAGGAAAATGTCCTTAAAAACGTTATTTTAGTGTTGATGAATAGGCCCCAGAGTTATTCAGTGGAGAACAAAGGCTACAGGGTCAGCGTGTACAGGGATATTACTGTAATTCCTGTTCTGAGCGGAGGGATAAGATGTAATAAGAATAATACTTTATATTATCAGCGAGATGCTTCCGTCCCCATTCATTGTGTCACTGTAACTGTAGGAGAAATCTTCGGTTTCACCACTTACATCTGTGACTTGTTACCGTCCGATACGATGTAACAATATATCGTGTCAGAGTACACACTACACGATCCGTCACATGGTGATGCAATATATCGTTACAGGCAAATGTTGTCACACCGCATCGCATGTGTCATTGTCCCATCTGATGTGCGGCACATGAGATGGGAAAATGCGACCACACAATTCATCGAACCATGAACTGGGGGTACACACTGTACGCTGGTCCTTGTGTTCCATCGTGAATTGGAAGATTAGCCAATATATTGTGTACCCAGCTTAAGAGCCCAGTGCAACTAATCATCGAGCCTTCTCCTCTAAGGGGGTTCAAAACACATAATATGCCGCCTATATCTAGAGATTACTGGCTCAATGCTGTGGACAATAAATAGCACAATTTACAAAATGATCTGACCTCTACTGACATAATACATTTATATAGCGGGTGAGCATAGGCACTCACTCTAATGCAAGCAAGGGGTACACTGGAGTCTTTCACATACATTCCTGAGTCTTCAAGGTAATAACGACTTAATTGTATTAAGCAAACTGACATTTGTGATTAGTGTACATGAAAAAGGATATTAGTTGCCTTATACACCCTCATATTCTCTGAGCATCAGTTGTTGTTATGTATATTTTATATACCTGCCAGAGGTGTAGCCAAAACATTATGGGCCCCATAGCAACATTTTGCCCCAGCACCAATGTTACTGGGAGGCACTTCTCTCTGCAGGGGTTGCTCACTCTACGCCAGGTAGTAGTGCCCTAGTTGATGTTATGCCCCATAGTAGTGCCCTACTTGATGTTATGTCCCATAGTAGTGCCCTAGTTGATGTTATGCCCCATAGTAGTGCCCTAGTTGATGTTATGCCACATAGTAGTGCCCTAGTTGATGTTATGCCCCATAGTAGTGCCCTACTTGATGTTATGTCCCATAGTAGTGCCCTAGTTGATGTTATGCACCAAGTAGTGCCCTAGTTGATGTTATGCCCCATAGTAGTGTCCTAGTTAATATTGTGCCCCATAGTAGTGCCCTAGTTGATGTTATGCCCCATAGTAGTGCCCTAGTTGATGTTATGCCCCATAGTAGTGTCCTAGTTAATATTGTGCCCCATAGTAGTGCCCTAGTTAATGTTATGCCCCAGAGTAGTGCCCTAGTTCATGTTACGCAACATAGTAGTGTCCTAGTTAATGTTATGCCCCAGAGTAGTACCCTAGTTCATGTTATGCCCCAGAGTAGTGCCCTAGTTGATGTTATGCCCCATAGTAGTGCCCTAGTTGATTTTATGCCCCATAGTAGTGTCCTAGTTGATGTTATGCACCATAGTAGTGTCCTAGTTAATATTATGCCCATAGTAGTGCTCTAGTTAATGTTATGCCACATAGTAGTGCTCTAGTTCATGTTATGCCCAATAGTAGTGTCCTAGTTAATATTATGCCCCATAGTAGTGTCCTAGTTAATGTTATGGCCCTTAGTAGTACCCTAGTTCACGTTATGGCCCATAGTAGTGTCCTAGTTAATATTATGCCTCATAGTAGTGCCCTAGTTCATTTTATGGCCCATAGTAGTGACCTACATGTTATGGCCCATAGTAGTGTCCTAGTTAATATTATGCCCCATAGTAGTGCCCTAGTTAATTTTATGCCCCATAGTAGTGCCCTAGTTAATGTTATGGCCCATAGTAGTGCCCTAGTTTATGTTATGCCACATAGTAGTGCCCTAGTTGATATTATGCCCCATATTAGTGCACTAGTTAATGTTATGCCCCATAGTAGTGTCCTAGTTAATATTATGCCCCATAGTAGTGCCCTAGATAATGTTATGCCCCAGAGTAGTGCCCTAGTTCATGTTATGCCCCATAGTAGTGCCCTAGTAATTATTATGCCCCATAGTAGTGCCCTAGTTAATGTTATGTACATAGTAGTGTCCTAGTTAAAATTATGCCCCATAGTAGTGCCCTAGTTAATGTTATGCCCCATAGTTGTGCCCTAGTTCATGTTATGCCACATAGTAGTGTCCTAGTTATTATGCTCCATAGTAGTGCCCTACTTATTGTTATGCCCCATAGTAGTGCCCTAGTAAATATTATGCCCCATAGTAGTGCACTAGTTAATGTTATGTACCATAGTAGTATCCTAGTTAATATTATGCCCCATAGTAGTGTCCTACTTAATGTTATGCCCCATAGTAGTGCCCTAGTTCATGATATGCCCCATAGTAGTGTCCTATTTCATGTTAAGCCCCATAGTAGTGTCCTACTTAATGTTATGCCCCATAATGGTGTCCTATTTAAAAAAAAATCTAAAAACATCTAAAAACATGTAATTTGGGGCTGTGATTTGTACCTACAGTATTATTAACCACAGTAACATTAATTTCTATACATAGAGTGTAAGCTCTCATCCTAACCCACTGCTCTATGCTCCTCACTCACTGTCTCTCCCCTCTGTGTCACCCCTGTCTGTCTGCCCCTCCCCTATAGATTGTAACTCTCATCCCTACCCACCGCTCTATGCTCCTCACTCACTGTCTCTCCCCTCTGTGTCACCCCTGTCTGCCCCTCCTTTATAGAGTGTAAGCTCTCATCCAAACCTACTGCTCTATGCTCCTCACTCACTGTCTCTCCTCTGTGTCACCCCTCCCTTATAGTTTGAAAACTCTCACCTTAACTCATCTCTCTACGCTCCTAGCTCACTTTCTTTCCTCTCTGTGTCACCCCTTTCAGTCAACCCCTCCCCTATAAACTCTCATCCTAAGCTCTCATCCTAACCCACCAGTTTATGCTCCTCGCTCACTGTCTCTCCCCTGTGTGTCATCCCTGGCTGTCTACTCTTCCTTTATATAGTGTGTAATCTCTAACCCTAACCCACTACTGTTTTCTTTTTGTTCACTATCACCTGTGTGTCACCTGTCTGTCCCTCTCCTACAGATTACAAGTTCTCATCCTAACCCACCGCTCTATGCTCCTCACTCACTGTCTCTCCCCTCTGTGTCACCCCTGTCTGCCCCTCCCTTATAAATTGCAAACTCTCATCCTAACCCACCTCTCTATGCTCCGCACTCACTCTCACCTGTGTGTCATCAGTGTCTGTCTGCCTCTCCCCTATAGAGTGTAAGCTTGTGTGATACCCCAGGCTCCTTAGGAGCCAATGGACATTGTAATTTAGGCGGCTGCTACTAGTTTGAGCCATTATGCGCCAAAACAGAGACAAGACAGCAAAAGAATTAGGAGTTACTGGTTGGGCATGAGTTGTTGAGACTGGGAGACACCAAGGAGCAGAGAGGGGTGTGGGGCCACAGGTCTGCTGAGAGGAAAGAGATTGATCAAAGCTGTATTGCTGAAGTGGTGAGGGTGATAGAAGCTACTGATTACCCACAGTGCACTGCAGAAAGTGAGACTGATAGCCAGAGACTGTTCGTTAGTACTAGGAGGCGAGGTGAGTAATGAGCTGTGAAAGGGAGAAGTCCTTACAGCGTTACTGATAATTATTTCAGTACTACTGAGAACTGTTAAAGTGCCTTGGAGAGAATATGAGAGATATTGATAACTACTGACAGACATGTAATACTATTGAGAGATATTGAGATCTACTGTACTGTACTTAAAGATATTGAAAGTATATTTAAAAGCATAGTTGAAGTAATATATAATCCCGACTTCTGCACAAGACTGAGCGAAGATCCGAGTTTGTGCAGACAGCATGATATACATTTTGTTTGACCTGCTAATGTAACAATTTCTGAGTCTAATAAACTAAAGAGAGGAAGCCATTTTGTGTGAACTCTAAGTTCAGTAAAGAGCGGTTCCCACCATAGACTTCAATGGAGATATCAGAACATTGAAGTCTATGGGGGAGGACAGGCTGACTGTGCACAGCCAATAAGCGAACAGCTCCTACAGAGACCCCCACTGATTGGCTGGCAGCTCCTGCAATGTCTGGGCACACGTGGGTCCCAGTCATTCGAAAGGGTATGTGTATACGTAATGGATCCGTAATGGATCAGGAGTTTTTGGTTTGTTACCTTTAACCCCCTGGATGCCTACATGGAACGAAGAGGACATGTTCAACGCATAGGAAGAGGTGAGTATGGTTTTTTCAGGTATCCATGGATGCTACATGGAGAAGTGGACTTGAATGGCTACAGCATACCTCCCAACATGACCCTCTCCAGGAGGAACACAATGCTCTCGTGCTGGACTTCCCTGGTAATTTATGATTGGTGGAGGATCCAGGGATAGGGCTGCAGTATAGTCCAAAATTCAAATAGGGGAGTCAAACCAACTGCCAGTGAGTCCCAGCCAGTGATGTTGGCAGCGTGTGAAATGACAGTTGGTGTGGCTCCCCTATTTGAAGTTTGGACTGCGCTGCAGCCCCACCACTCACCAGGGAAGCCCAGGACGAGAGCATTGTGTCCCTCCTGGATAGGGTCATGTTGGGAGGTATGCTACAGGGATACTTGGTGAGTACTGTATGGGTGATAGTGAGTGTGTATGTGAGTGTACATGTATGTTTAAATCAAATTGTACTGTCATGCTGTGTGTGTCTTGTCGTTTTTCAATATTTATTTTGCAGTAGAACTACAGGTACCAGCGGGTCATAATTCCCCGCATGCTGGTACTTGTGGTTCTCCACCTTGTACCAGCATGCGGGGGAGGCTTGCTGGGACCTGTACTTCTATTGCAAAAGACAATATTTTCACTTCTATTTTTTACACCACATTTACACAATTAACACGGGACCCACTGGCCAGGGGTGCCGGGGATAGCCCTGCGCTATAAGCCCAGGCCTGGAGTGCCATGGAGAGGGGACCCCTTTACTGGGGTGTCAATATTTCGGAAAGGATCCCCGGCCTGGGCTGATTAGTGGTCAGGGGTAATGTTTGGATGAAGGACCCGGTGAAAGGTTTCCCCTGGCTGTGGCATTACTCCCCCGCTAGAAAGAGTCCAGTGCTGGTTATGGAAAATACAGGGGACCCCTACTCCTTTTGTCCCCTGTATTTCCACAACCAGGACTGGCTCAGAAAAGCCCTGTGCTGATACTTAAAATACAGGAGACTCCTCCGCATTTTGACCCTTGTATTTTAAAAACCAGCATAGGCTTTGCATGTGTTTGTGTTACTCTGACCTGCTCAGGATAAACTCGCTATCCTGAAGCTGGTCTGTGGCCAGAGGCCGGGCACACGTGGTTAATGGCTGCCGTGGCACTGAAGGGATTAACCCATGTGCTGTGGTGCCATTTTCTAAGCGAACAATGGGTGCTAGGCGCCAAATTAAATTATATTATGGGCGCTTTGCGCCATCTTTAAAATATGTTGCTGGCACTGGGCGCCGAGTGTTAAACGTCTTTTTAACAAATTGTGGCCAGGTAATTAGGAGAGCCCCAGCAGTCCGAGTCGGCAGGTCTAGGAGAGGCACTTGCTGTTCTGCAGAGTGCTGGGGAACTGGGAGAGCAGCGCTCAGTATCACCAGCACTGAAAGAGTTAAAATCGCAGCGTGGACACAGTTTAAAAGCACACTGCACATGGTTTATAATAAACTGTATTAAAATACATATATATTGCGATAGAGCACTGCATCTGATCTGCAATGCATTGGTGTATAAAGCAGAGTATATTTAATAGTCTATGACATGTTTGAATGTGTTTACATTTAATATGTGTTTAAATGCACTTTTTGGATATGCCTGTATAAGACATGACCAGCTTCAGTGACTGCAGGAAATTAGATGCTGATTGTCATTTCCTAGCAGGAGGTCTGATGAATGGGAAGACTTGTTGTGGTCAGTGAACTCCAGATGATACCTGGATGGAAGCTTTCTGTGTGACAGTGTGAAGAGAGTGAAATGGCCAAATCTGCCTTTGATATGTCCCTGAGATTGTCTCTTGTTTGTCTGCACTTTTGGGGAAAAAAAGTGTACTATTGCTGGTTATTCTACCGTTTGATAAATGTATCAATGGATGAAAGTAAATTACCAGTTCCTGTGGGATATGAGTTGTAATTACATTTGGGATAGATGGTCTGATTGGTTTATAAGACCAACTCTCGGAGGATGTCACCATGCTGTATTATGTTTTCTGACTATACAGTACATACAGGGCCTGTGAGCCTGTGTATATGTACATCTTCGTATATCCTTTGTGGAGAAGAATTGCTGTAAGATCTTTGTATACTGATATTCCCCTTCAATTGGAAGGGAGGGTCTTTTTTAAGACTTTGAGCAATAAACACCTTTGCCTTTACTTCGACTGCATCTGTACCCTGCGACCAACAGAATTGCACCAAACGCCTTTCCGTTCTCCTACTGTTCTGGGTTGAGTCAATTGTCTCCGAAACTCAAGCCCTCTGCCCGCTACAATGCAGAGCCTGGTCCATTGCAAGGTATCAGGTGGGAACAGCTGACACCAAACAGGAAGTGTGTCTGCAGTTAGTCGACGCATATGCAGCAGTAGCGGTTCCAACAGCCGACGGTAGAGTTTGGTGATGGCAGCATCATTACATGCCCATGGTGCAGTGGGCAGAGTCAGTGACAAGTGGTCACTGACAGTAAGTGCGAATCCCTGATACCCCAAGGGCTAGTGGGGATTGAAACCCCAATCTGTGACTGGGTGATGAGAGTGAGGCATCCGGTCACATGGTCTATTGTTTTTGCATTTTCTCAGGCAGTAATATGTGCGAGTGAAGCACTCGCACTCTATTACATTGCCCGAGTTTTATCTAGAGAACGGGAAAACATCTGGATGCACGATGCTTTTTTGCGAGTTATAGTAAAGCCCAGAAATGTGAGTCTTACTATTATTGCACCATATTACATTTACGAATGACTAAAAAATCCGAGTTTAGAGCTAAACTATAATTGAGCCAACTGAGAAACTGCATTTTCTCAAATCATAGCCAAAGAGGTCCTGCAGCAGCTAAGGTAAAGAAGCCAATTTCATTATCCATAAAAGTAATATGCTCATTGCTTACTTACTATTGTGTGGAGCTTGTTATATTGTGCTGCAATTAATTTCCTGTCATACTGTATGTATGATGAACCTACTTCCTCTCACCCCTCTTTGATAAGCCTACTTGATTATTATATCTATCAAGAGGTCATGTTACTGTGTGTATGGGGCTAGCCTATCTGCTACAGCCTGATAAAGCTTTAGGAGTAATTGCCAGAGAAGAAGATCCACTGGAGCTGCCATCTCAGCTATAAAGTACCAGCTATACCTAACTTATCTGTGCCCACTACAACACCTGAGGTGCCATACTCTACTAAACTGCTGCTCCATCCTCCATCCTCCTCACTTGCTGCCTCTCCCCTCTGTGTCACCCGTCTCTTTGCCCCTCCCCTATAGAGTGTAAGCTCCCATCCTAAAGTACCATTTTATCCTCCTTGCTCACTGTCTCTCCGCATTGTGTCACCCCTGTTTGAACCCTCCCTTAAAATTTGTAGGCTCTAACCCTAACCCACCACTCTATACTTCTCACTCACTCACAACACCTGAGGTGCCACACTCTCTACTAAACTACTGCTCCATCCTCCTCACTTGCTGCCTCTCCTCTCTGTGGACCTCATTCTGAGGCAGTCGCAAGAAGCGATCGCTCTCTCTGAATGAGGGCGGCCGCTTCATTTTTGAAGTGCGGCCTCCTGGTCGCTAGTTAAGCTGTGGGTTACCACCCATAGCTTAACGACCGACCAGGTTGATGGTCGCGATGGTCATCACCATTGTGACCGTTGGGGCTTACGACGAGACCCTAAGGTTGGGTCCCGGCACTCGTAAGCCCCAGGGAGCTTCCTGCTCTGTTTGAGCAGGAAACTCCCCACTGACATCACTGATGATGTCAGTGTGGCCGCCCACAAAACAGTAGGCATTCGTTAAGGAACGCCTCTATTTTGCAAACCACCACCCCGGCCCGCCTACCAAATGGGGTGAGCTGTCGATCAACATCGACAGCCGCCCCTTTGGTAACGAGCTCTGGAGCGCAGGACTAACCATCGAGTCGGTTACGCACGCATCGGCGCTTGCGACTGACTCTGAATGAGGTCCTGTATCCCCCCTGTCTGTCTGCCCCTCCCCATAGAGTGTAAGCTCTCACCCTAATCCACTGCTATAAGCTCCTCACTCACTGCCTCTCCCCTCTGTGTCACCCTTGTCTCTCTGCCCCTCTCCTATAGAGTGTAAGCTCTCACCCTAATCCACTGCTCTATGCTCCTCACTCACTGTCTCTCCCCTCTGTGTCACCCCTGTCTGTCTGCCTGAAATTATAATACACAAAGGGGATAATGCAAATGTTTTTTGGGCACCCATATTTGCATATTGCCCTTCCCCAGACATATACACGCACACACACGTGCAAAAAAATAACAAACTACAGTGGTCCTACCTGGTGGCAGAGGGTCCTCTCTCTTCAAGTTCTGAGTAGTCTTCATGTGTTCCACTATGTCCCAGTCCCGGTCCCAGTCTGGTCAGGATGTCACTGACCTTAGTTACTTTATTCCCCCTATTCACAATTCACTTGCTCGATTGCTCCAGCAATGGCCATCTTTGAAAAGGACGCAATGACTCCTGGGATTTGTAGTTTCTCTTTCACTGCTAAGAGTCTGAGCAGTTAAAAAAAAACCTACAAATCCCATGTCACTCCACTTCCTTCTCTGGCTGGCTGGGTGCATGGGCTGACAGCTGACTCGTCTCAATTGCCCAGTGCCCACCCCTAACTGTATATGGCCAGGTCCTGGCTGGTACCCGCAGCTGACCCCAGACTCCGCTGCCTGTAGAATCAGTGTTATGCGGGGTGATCGCCCTTATCGCCCCCTCCTGGATGCGCCACTGGTCACCACCCACAATCGGCCCTTTCTTTCAATCAAGCTTGTGGTCTGCCTTTGTGTAGCAAGCGATCGCTTTCCGAATGCAGTGACTGGTTTGCACCTGCGCACTGTGTCTTATATGCATGCACAGATGGTAAACATAGAACGGCTGCAAGCGAGCGCAGCCTAGCGAACGGGTCTGAATCAGGACCTATGCTCCTTACTCACTGTCTCTCCCCTCTATGTCACCCTTGTCAATCTGCCCCTCCAGTATAGATTGTAAGCTCTCATCCCTACCCACAGCTCTATGCTCCTCACTCACTGTCTCTCTTTTCTGGGTTCCCCATTTGTCTGCCCCTCCACTATAGAGTGTGAGCTCTCATCCCTACCCACAGCTCTATGCTCCTCACTCACTGTCTCTCCCCTCTGTGTCCCCCGTTTGTCTATCTCTCCCCTATAGACTGTGAGTTTTCATCCTAACCCTTTGCTCTATGCTCCTCACTTACTGTCTCTCCCCTCTGTGTCACCCCTGTCTGTCTGCTCCTCAGCTATAGATTGTAAGCTCTCATCCCTACCCACAGCTCTATGCTCCTCACTCACTGTCTCTTCCCTCTGTGTCCCCTGTTTGTCTATCTCTCCCCTATAGACTGTGAGTTTTCATCCTAACCCTTTGCTCTATGCTCCTCACTCACTGTCTCTCCCCTCTGTGTCACCCCTGTCTGTCTGCTCCTCCCCTATAGAGAGAAACCTCTCATCCTAACCCACCGCTCTATGCTCTTCACTCACTGTCTCCCCTCTGTATCACCCCTGTCTGTCTGCTCCTCCCCTATAGATTGTAACTCTCATCCCTACCCAAAGCTCTATGCTCCTCACTCACTGTCTCTCTCCTCTGTGTCACCCCTGTCTGTCTGCCCTTTCCCTATAGAGTGTAACCTCTCATCCAACCCACTGCTCTATGCTCCTCACTCACTGTCTCTCCCCTCTGTGTCACCGCTGTCTGAAGGTCTCTCCCTTATAGAGTATGAGCTCTCATCCTAACCCACCGCTGTATGCTCCTCACTCACTGTCTCTCCCCTCTGTGTCACCCCTGTCTGTCTGCTCCTCCCCTATAGAGTGTAAGCTCTCATCCTAACCCACCGCTCTATGCTCCTCACTCACTGTCTCTCCCCTCTGTGTCTGTCTGCTCCTCCCCTATAGAGTGTTAGCTCTCACATGAGTAGGGCCCTCTTCTTGATGCATTGTTCCTGTCCTCACTTATCGCCCATGCTTGTCCCAACATTTCTCCCCCATGCTTGTATTAGCTTTGAACTTGTCTGCTGTTAACCCTCTGGCTCTCCAAGTAATGCATGCCATCACTTGTACCCCTCCTCCCAAGCTATGATGTCATGTTGGTTCCTCATGTAAATCCCCTTCATAATTAAGAAAGGTTCTGGATTATTCTATTGCCAGAGTACTATGTCACATACCTTTGCTCCAGTGTGCTTCTGGCCTGTGTACTGACTCCTGCTTCTCCTGACTACCATTCTGCTACCTCCCTATGCCCATTGACCTCAGATTGTTTCTGCATTCTACTACCTCCCTATGCCCCTTGACCTCAGCTTGTTTCTCCATTCTGCTCCCTGCCTATGCCCCTTGATTTTGGCTTGTCTCTCCATTCTGTTACCTTCTGTGCTTCCTGACCTCAGCTTGTCTTACCGTATTGCTACTTTGCCTGTGACCCTTGACCTCAGACCAACTGACTGCATCTGTACATGTCCACATTGTTACCTCCAGGAGGCAGCTAGAGGGCTGCCAGGTGTGTATTCAGAGCAGTGAAGCTCATCCCAGCTTGTATCAATTCTTGGTGAAGACTGAGGGGTCCATTAGACTCCATGCCTTGACTTTGTCAGTGCAAATCCTATTCTGACAGCATCCTCTCCCCCAGAACTTGATAGGTGCTGAGTTATCCAAGATGGCAACACGTTCTCTTTTGAGATTTGTGTTTTTATTGTAATATTTGTTTTCTCTAACAGAGCAGACATCATATAGTATATTATAGAGGGTGCACTGTCTCAGCTATAAGCTACCTTCTACACCTAACTTATCTGTTCCCATGACAACACCTGAGGTACCACACTCTCTACTAAACTACTGCTCCATCCTCCTCACTTGCTGCTTCTCCCCTCTGTGTCACCCCTGTATGTTTGCCCCTCCCCTATAGTATATCATATAGTATATACACCCAGGGGCACTTGTGAAGAGGGTGCACTGTGACAGAGGGATGCATGCAGGATTGATACTAACCCACGTAAGTGCCACCATCCAAACTCCGACACAATGGCACATCTGCCTATTCTGGATAAAAAAGTGCTCAGCTGGCAGGGGGTGATAGCACCTCTACCAGATGTCTGGCTATATGAAGAGGCGCTAACTGGGTCTTCCCTGCAGCACCTACAGTATACACGGCTCCTGGCAGCCAACGAGGCGTCATGATGACATGATGATGCCTAGGCCAGTTAGGAGACAAGCTGAGAGGAGACAGAAGATTCACTGAAGAAGCACTTTGGTAAGTAAATTATTCAGCTACTGGGGCAGGACATACTGTACAGTTGGGGGAAGGGGGGCTGAGTGCCTGTAGCATGTTGTGGCAATTGCAGCCAGTGCATTAGCTGGAGTCTCTGGAGCATGTTATGACAGTTAGGGGATGTGTCCGGAGCGGGATGTAGTTTTGAGAGGCGCCGGTCTCAATACCGACACCACATTCCTGGTAGGGGATTTAACATAGGCATCAAAATACCGACGCCTGTGTTAATCCCGATGCCGGGACCCCGACAAGACACAGGACCGATCGTCCAGCACCGGAGGTAAGTATAGATGTAGCCGCGGATGGTGGGGTTAGGTTTAGGAACCCCCCGGGGACGGGTTAGGCTAGGGGAAAGGGGGGTTAGGTTTAGGCACTAGCGGGGAGGTTAGGGTTAGGAACTAGGGTGGGAGGTTAGCATTAGGCACCCCTAAAGGAGGGTTAGAGTCAGGGGGGGAAGAGGGATTTCCTCCACGTCGGGCATCTGCTGTCGGGATTAGAACTGGCGGCTACACAGCTGCCGGCATTTCAATCCCATTCCATCTGGAGCATGTTATGACACTTAGAGAAGGTGTCTGGAGCATGTTATGACACCCAGGGGTCTAGTTACTAAGGGGGGAAAAACGCTAAAGGCAGAGAAAATCCCTGTACATACCGCTTCTCAGTATGTATTAAAGGGAATTTCTCTGCCTGCAGCCTGCCAGCGCTAAGTGCAGGCTACAATATCACACTGCACCTGGGGCACTTAGTGCTGCCATAAACACCTATGGCAGCGCTAAGTATCCCAGGTATTACTAAGAGGAGAGGGCACTTACCATCTGCTGACTTCTCCAGCACTGATATCACCTCCTGTAGCTGCCGGTATCTGCTTCTCCTCTCTGGAGAAGCAGGACTTGAGCTGTGTCAGGTTGGCCATTTGTAAATGGTGAGTAACACAGGGCTGTAGGGGAAGGGAGTCTCAGCTGTTACCGCCGAGGGGGTGACTTAACATTCACCCTCCTCGGCTGGTCTATTTTTAGTAACTGCTGCATTAGCCAGCTCCTGCTTCGCAGTGGTAGCAGGCGAAGCAGGAGTGGCATTAACACAGGGTCTTAGTAAATAGACCCCTAAGAGAAGGTGTCTGGAGCATGTTATGAACTTATGACACTTAGAGAAGGTGTCTGGAGCATGTTATGACACTTAGAGAAGGTTTCTGGAGCATGTTATGACACTTAGAGAAGATCTCTGGAGCATGTTATGAAACTTAGAGAAGGTCTCTGGAGCATGTTATGAAACTTAGAGAAAGTCTCTGGAGCATGTTATGAAACTTAGAGAAAGTCTCTGGAGCATGTTATGACACTTAAGAAGGTGTCTGGAGTATGTTTTGACACTTAGAGAAGGTGTGTGGAGCAGGTTATGACACTTAGAGAAGATGTCTGGAGCAGGTTATGACACTTAGAGAAGGTGTCTGGAGCATGTTATGCATGTCCTGACGGGTTGTCTGGTGTACATTATGACAGGGGAGGGTGTTTGGAGCATGTTATGACAGTTAAGGGAGGTGTCTGGGGCACCTCTTCACTTATCTCAAAATATCTTCCAACCCGACATCTCCGCTCTGCACAAGATCTGCGTCTCTCATCCCCGCGCTTTACTTGTTCCCATGCACAGTTACTGGACTTTTTTTGGGCTGCACCCACCCTGTGGAATGCCCTCCCACGCACAATAAGACTTTCCACTAGTTTCCAGACAGTCAAGCGTTCTCTGAAAACTCACCTCTTTAGACAAGCTTATCAGATTCCAGGACCGCCCACCTAACCTTTTATAGCTCCCTATCTAACTCTCTTCTTATAGTAAACACCTATCACATCTTCTCTTTCTTCAATTTAACATCCTCCTAACCCTAGGCCAACTTTCCTGTGTGATTGGATTATACAACCTACCAAGAACATCTGCATTCGGGCTGGACCAATTTGCAATATGTAGCACCTCTCCTTGTGTATCAACACCTATTTCCCTATAGATTGTAAGCTTGCGAGCAGGGCCCTCTTACCCTTATGTATGTCATGTATGTATGTATGTCTTTTACAACCCAGTATAATGTTAATGTTGATTCAAATTGTAAAGCGCAATGGAATTTGCTGCGCTATATAAGAAACTGTTAATAAATAAATAAATAAATAAATAATAATGTTATGATGACAGTTAAGAGAGATGTCTGGAGCATGCTATGACAGTTAGGGGAGGGTGCCTGGAGTATGTTTAGACAGGGGAGGTGCCAGAAGCATTATATGACAGTTATGGGGGTTTTTTGAGCATTTTTTGACAGTAGGGGGAGATGTCTGGAGCATGTTATGACAACTAGGTGAGGGTGTATGGAGCATGTTTTTACAGTTGGGGGATGTGGCTGAAGCATTCTATGACAGTTAGGGGAGGGGTCTGGACTGGAGCATGCTATGACAGTTAGGGAATGTGGCTGAAGCATGCTATGACAGTTAGGGGAGGGGTCTGGACTGGAGCATGCTATGACAGTTAGGGGAGATGTCTGGAGCTTGTTATGACAGAGGGGAGATGTCTGGAGCATGGTATGACAGTTAGGGGAGGGGTCTGGACTGGAGCATGCTATGACAGTTAGGGGAGGTGTCTGGAGCATGTTATAACAGTTAGGGGAGATGTCTGGAGCATGATATGACAGTTAGAGGAGGTGTCTGCAGCATGTTATGATAGATAGGGGAGGTGTGTGGAGCATGTTATGACAGTTAGGGGAGATGTCTGGAGCATGTTATGACAGTTAGGGGAGGTGTCTGGAGCATGTTATGACAGTTAGGGGAGGTGTCCGGAGCATGTTATGACAGGGGAAGGTGTCTGGAGTATGTTATGACAGTTAGGGGAGGTGTCTGGAGCATGTTATGACAGTTAGGGGAGGTGTCTGGAGCAAGTTATGACAGTTATGGGAGGTGTCTGGAGCATGGTATGGCAGTTAGTGGAGGTGTCTGGAGCATGGTATGACAGTTAGAGGAGGTGTCTGGAGCATGGTATGACAGTTAGGGGAGGTGTCTGGAGCCTGTTATGACAGTTAGGGGAGATGTCTGGAGCATGCTATGACAGTTAGGGGAGGTGTCTGGAGCATGTTATAACAGTTAGGGGAGGTGTCTGGAGCATGTTATGACAGTTAGGGGAAGTGTCTGGAGCATGCTATGACAGGGGAGGTGTCTGGAGCATGTTATGACAGTTAGGGGAGGTGTCTGGAGCATGTTATGACAGTTAGGGGCGGTGTCTGGAGCATGTTATGACAGTTAGGGGAGGTGTCTGGAGCATGTTATGACAGTTAGAGGGGTATCTGGAGCATGTTATGACAACTAGGTGAGGGTGTATGGAGCATGTTTTTACAGTTGGGGGGCTGGTATCAGAAGCATGATATGACAGTTAGGGGAGATGTCTGGAGCATGTTATGACAGTTAGGGGAGGTGTCTGGAGCATGGTATGACAGTTAGGGGAGGTGTCTGGAGCATGTTATGACAGTTAGGGGAGGTGTCTGGAGCATGTTATGACAGTTAGGGGAGGTGTCTGGAGCATGTTATGACAGTTAGGGAGGTGTCTGGAGCATGGTATGACAGTTAGGGGAGGTGTCTGGAGCATGTTATGACAGTTAGGGGAGGTGTCTGGAGCATGTTATGACAGTTAGGGGAGGTGTCTGGAGCATGTTATGACAGTTAGGGGAGGTGTCTGGAGCATGGTATGACAGTTAGGGGAGGTGTCTGGAGCATGGTATGACAGTTAGGTGAGGTGCCTGGAGCATGTTATGACAGTTAGGGGAGGTGTCTGGAGCATGGTATGACAGTTAGGGGAGGTGTCTGGAGCATGTTATGGCAGTTAGGGGGGTATCTGGAGCATGTTATGACAGTTAGGGGAGGTGTCTGGAGCATGTTATGACAGTTAGGGGTGGTGTCTGGAGCATGTTATGACAGTTAGGGAAGGTGTCTGGAGCATGTTATAACAGTTAGGCGAGGTATCTGGAGCATGTTATGGCAGTTAGGGGAGGTGTCTGGAGCATAGTATGACAGGGGAGGTGTCTGGAGCATGGTATGACAGTTATGGGAGGTGTCTGGAGCATGTTATGACAGTTAGGGGAGGGTGCCTGGAGTATGTTTAGACAGGGGAGGTGCCAGGAGCATTATATGACAGTTATGGGGTTTTTTTGAGCATTTTTTGACAGTAGGGGGAGATGTCTGGAGCATGTTATGACAACTAGGTGAGGGTGTATGGAGCATTTTTTTACAGTTGGGGGATGTGGCTAAAGCATGCTATGACAGTTAGGGGAGGGGTCTGGACTGGAACATGCTATGACAGTTAGGGAATGTGGCTGAAGCATGCTATGACAGTTAGGGGAGGGGTCTGGACTGGAGCATGCTATGACAGTTAGGGGAGATGTCTGGAGCATGTTGTGACAGAGGGGAGATGTCTGGAGCATGGTATGATAGTTAGGGGAGGGGTCTGGACTGGAGCATGCTATGACAGTTAGGGGAGGTGTCTGGAGCATGTTATGACAGATAGGGGAGGTGTCTGGAGCATGTTATGACAGTTAGGGGAGATGTCTGGAGCATGTTATGACAGTTAGGGGAGGTGTCTGGAGCATGGTATGACAGTTAGGGAAGGTGTCCGGAGCATATGACAGGGGAGGTGTCTGGAGCATGTTATGACAGTTAGGGGAGGTGTCTGGAGCATGTTATGACAGTTAGGGGAGGTGTCTGGAGCCTGTTATGACAGTTAGGGGAGATGTCTGGAGCATGTTATGACAGTTAGGGGAGGTGTCTGGAGCATGTTATGACAGTTAGGGGAGGTGTATGGAGCATGTTATGACAGTTAGGGGCGGTGTCTGGAGCATGTTATGACAGTTAGGGGCGGTGTCTGGAGCATGTTATGACAGTTAGGGGAGGTGTCTGGAGCATGTTATGACAGTTAGAGGGGTATCTGGAGCATGTTATGACAACTAGGTGAGGGTGTATGGAGCATGTTTTTACAGTTGGGGGGCTGGTATCAGGAGCATGATATGACAGTTAGGGGAGATGTCTGGAGCATGTTATGACAGTTAGGGGAGGTGTCTGGAGCATGTTATGACAGTTAGGGGAGGTGTCTGGAGCATGTTATGACAGTTAGGGGAGGTGTCTGGAGCATGTTATGACAGTTAGGGGAGGTGTCTGGAGCATGGTATGACAGTTAGGGGAGGTGTCTGGAGCATGTTATGACAGTTAGGTGAGGTGTCTGGAGCATGGTATGACAGTTAGGGTAGGTGTCTGGAGCATGTTATGGCAGTTAGGGAGGTATCTGGAGCATGTTATGACAGTTAGGGGAGGTGTCTGGAGCATGTTATGACAGTTAGGGGTGGTGTCTGGAGCATGTTATGACAGTTAGGGAAGGTGTCTGGAGCATGTTATAACAGTTAGGCAAGGTATCTGGAGCATGTTATGGCAGTTAGGGGAGGTGTCTGGAGCATAGTATGACAGGGGAGGTGTCTGGAGCATGGTATGACAGTAATGGGAGGTGTCTGGAGCATGTTATGACAGTTAGGGGAGGTGTCTGTAGCATGGTATGACAGTTAGGGGAGGTGTCTGGAGCATGTTATGACAGTTATGGGAGGTGTCTGGAGCATGGTATGACAGTTAGGGGAGGTGTCTGGAGCATGGTATGACAGTTAGGGGAGGTGTCAGGAGCATGGTATGACAGTTAGGGGAGGTGTCTGGAGCCTGTTATGACAGTTAGGGGAGATATCTGGAGCATGTTATGACAGTTAGGGGAGGTGTCTGGAGCATGTTATGACAGTTAGGGGAGGTGTCTGGAGCATGGTATGACAGTTAGGGGAGGTGTCTGGAGCATGGTATGACAGTTAGGTGAGGTGCCTGGAGCATGTTATGACAGTTAGGGGAGGTGTCTGGAGCATGTTATGACAGTTAGGGGCGGTGTCTGGAGCATGTAATGACAGTTAGGGGAGGTGTCTGGAGCATGTTATGACAGTTAGAGGGGTATCTGGAGCATGTTATGACAGTTAGGGGAGGGGTCTGGACTGGAGCATGTTATGACAGTTAGGGGAGGTGTCTGGAGCATGTTATGACAGTTAGGGGAGGTGTCTGGAGCATGTTATGACAGTTAGGATCGCCTGAGCATACTATGACGATTGGTGTCTGGAGCATATTTTGTCGGTGTGAGGTGTCTGGAGCATAATATCAATGGGGGTGGAGCATATTATGATAAGGAACTATCTGGAGAAGAACCTACAAATGGGAGGCTGACTACCATTGTAATAAACATACAGATGGACAAGGTGGTTTGTGTATGTGTGTGTGTGTGGGGGGGTTGTATGTGGCACATTAATTACTAAAAAACATACAAATATGGGGGGTGAGTGAAATGGAAATACAAAAAAGCATTGGGAAGGAGAGGAGCACAATAAAGTACATACAGACAAAGGCACAATACAGATCACATAGGTGGGTATATAAACAGCAGGAAATGAAGAAAGGGAAACATATAAACATGAAGGGGCACATACACACATAGAGGGGCACATACAAACAGGGGGTACATACACACATAGAGGGGCACATACACACATAGAGGGGCACATACACACAAAGGGGCACATACACATAGAGGGGCACATACACATAGAGGGGCACATACACACATAGAGGGGCACATACACACATAGAGGGGCACATACACACTTAGAGGGGCACATACAAACAGGGGCACATACACACATAGAGGGGCATATACAGACATAGAGGGGCACATACACACAGAGGGGCACATACACACATAGAGGGGCACATACACACATAGAGGGGCACATACACACAGAGGGGCATATACACACATAGAAGGGCACATACACACATAGAGGGGCACATACACACATAGAGGGGCATATACACACATAGAGGGGCACATACACACATAGAGGGGCACATACACACATAGAGGGGCACATACACACATAGAGGGGCACATACACACATAGTGGGGCACATACACACAGAGGGGCATATACACATATAGGGGCACATACACACATAGAGGGGCACATACACACATAGAGGGGCATATACACACATAGAGGGGCATATACACATATAGAGAGGCCCATACACACATAGAGGGGCACATACACACATAGAGGTGCATATACACATATAGGGGCACATACACACATAGAGGGGCATATACACACATAGAGGGGCACATACACACATAGAGGGCATATACACACATAGAGGGGCACATACACACATAGAGGGGCACATACACACATAGAGGGGCACATACACACATAGAGGGGCACATGCACACATAGAGGGGCACATACACACATAGAGGGGCACATACACACATAGAGGTGCACATACACACATAGAGGGGCACATACACACATAGAGTTGCACATACACACAGAGGGGCACATACACACATAGAGGGGACATATACACACATAGAGGGGCACATACACACATAGAGGGGCACATGTGGAAGGAAGAGATAAAGAAAAAATTGTAAAATGGAAAGAAAATATTATATTACAGAGTAGGGATGAGCGAGTTCGGATAAGTTCGGATTTATTTTATTGGCTATCCAAAACATGTGATAGCCGATAGCCAATAAAATGCCATTTTGAGAACCGAGTATATCTGAACCCGCTCATCCCTTATTATAAGGGATATTGTGATTGCAATAGTAATAATTGCATAAACGCTATGTAAACATATAAACCTCAAAATATTTTATAGACGGGGTAAGTGGGGGTCTGTAGTCAGAATATATATTTTTTCAGGTTTATATATTTATACTAGCTGAAGTACTCAGCGTTGCCCGAGTTTAAATCTTCAAGTTATTAAGTTAGACATTTCAGACCAATTGCCACCCCTCTGTGAAGTTTTCATCCATTTCCATCCAGTGAAAGGCCCAGAAAAGGCTCCCCAGGTCAAAGTTCTGCCCAGCGTACACCAACGGGAGGTCCGACTGGAACTAATCTTCAAATTATTGAGTTACAGTGGGCAGCCAAGACCAATTGCCACCCCTCTGTGAAGTTTTCATCCAAATCCATCCAGTGGAAGGCCCAGAATAAGCTCCCGGGTAAAAGTTCTGCCCAGCGTACACCAACAGGAGGTCCAACCGGGACCTAACATTCAAGTTATTAAATTAGGCATCCCAGACCAATTGTTAACGCTAAGTTAAGTTTTCATCCAAGTACATCCATTGGAAGGCCCAGGACAGGCTGCCCAGGGCAGTCCTGCCCCGTGTACACCAACGGGAGGTCCGACCAGGACCCTAACCTCCATAAAACTTGTCCAGGGACCAACTGGACCACCTCGCATTGGTTTCACCTCTGTGAAGTTTTCGTCCAAATAAATCCAGTGGAAGTCTCAGAATAGGCTCCCTAAGTTAAAGATCTGCCAAGCGTACACCAATGGAAGGCCCAACCAGGATCCTAACCCCCATAAAACCTGACCAGGATCCAACTGGACCATCTCTCGTTGTTTTTATCCCAGTTGGTGCAGGGGTGTCTGAATGCAAAAGCGGACAGACAACATACAAACCAATGAATTTTAAATATGATAGATTGCCTTTATCAGCGCCGACTCCAGGGGTAGCTGCACCCTGTGCCAGATGAATATAATATGCCCTCTAGTCGTGCAACCGAAAATGGGGGTGGGGCCTAACTACCATAGGTCACGCCCCCTAAGTGACGTTATTTGGGGTTGTGCCCGCATGGCATGCCTCCCATGTAACAGCTCTCCGTCACTTGCTGGGCTTCCCACAGCCTGGCCCGGCACTGAATGGATGCCGCGTGCATGTGCGCAGCATTCATTCAGCTACTCCGGGGTCCGGCGCACAGTTGTGGCAGTGGGGGTGCCCAACCTCCCGACCAGATAACCCGTGGAACACTTAGGTACACGGGTTGAATGGTGAGACAGTGCTGTCCAGCTGAATTGGGATGTTAGGAGGGGTGCGCCCTCTATGGGGTGGCACCCCTGTTCGACCACACTGGTCAAACACCCCAAAGAGTTGGCCCTGATATGAATATTACTATTGTAGCCATAATATACTGTACACTCTATTTACTGGCATGTGTGTGTAAATTTATATTCGCACCATTTTATTTATTTATTTTTCCTTTTTGGAAACCCCCCTCTAGAATGGCATACCCCAGGCTTTGCTCCAGTACAGGAATACAGCAACAGCCTCAAGCTGAAAAAAGCCTCAGAGAAATACACTCAGATGGAGGGTGCTATTGTGAGGTAGAACTTTCGTTTAAAAAATAAAAAGATTATATACAGTAACGGTCTTTTCTTTTCTGTGAGATTTTGGATAGGTGAAATCGGCGGATTTTCACCAAAAAAACGGGTCAACTCAATGCGAAAATAGTCGAAAGAGTTAGGAATTTGCGTTTGTACCCAAAAAAATAGCTGACGTACATTGGAAATTATTTTAGAAGTGGCCGTCATAAAAGTATTTTGGGGACTAAAATTGCGTCAGTTGGTGGTAATTTTGTGCATACGTAAAAATGTTATAAAATTATAGAAAGTTTCCAGGAAATTACTGTTCCACCTAAATTGAGGGTATGTTAAAATGGGTGCATGTATATTTTCGTATCGTAAAAGCGCAATTTTAAAAAACATTAAAAAGCACCTGCTGCGGCCATGTGCAATGTTTAAAACACCTGACTCATCCATACCGACCCCCGAAAACCAGAACCAATACGTTAAACCCATTTTCAACTTTTTTTTTTTTTTTCCTAAAATTTGACTGGTCAATTTTTGCCAAATTACGCAACTTTTAAAAACATTTTTGGGTAATTTTTAATTATGGGGGGGGAGGTGTTTAAAAGGGTTCTTTTTTTGCGAAAAACGGCCGTAGTTACGCCTCTGTAAACACATCAGTATATTTGGTGTGCTGCTCCACTTAGTAACAAAACTTAAACACAAATTAATGCCTAACAGTAGGTTTATATATCTGCAAACACAGAATGACGAGGTCCATGGGGGAGTGGGGTCAGGTCATGTATATAGATTGTGGAAGCCAAGTTATTGCACATCGCATGTGCTGCAATTGGAGTTGTTTTTTCCTGTTTGCATTGCACACATCTTGCAGGATAATTGGTTCCTCTTACATATATTACATATATTACAACTCTGTCTTAGTTTTTGCATATATCATCACACTATGGGCCTGATTCAGACCCGCTCGCGAGCGCTATGCGCTCGCAAGCGGGTCGATGGTGGCCCAGTGTGCATGCGCACGATGGAGCCGGCTCCGTCATGTGCATGCGCGAGACCCGGATAGCGATGGGCAAACCGTCGCTCCGGGTCTCGTACCAAAGGGGGCATGCTGTCGATGTTGAGTGTCAGCACGCCCCCTTTGGTGGGCGGGCCGGGGGAGTGGCTGCCCAAACGGAGGCGTTCCCATGTGAACGCCTCCGTTTGGGGGCGGCCCCACTGACATCATGAGTGATGTCAGTGGGAGAGATTTCGGCTCAGTTAGAGCCAAAATCTCTCTGGGGCTTGCGGCAACGAGACCCTACCACAAGGGTCTCGTCGCAAGCCCGATTGTCGCGATGGTCTTGACCATCGCGACCATCATCATGGCCGCTCGCATAAGCTGTGGGTGGTAACCCACAGCTATGCAAGCGGCCAAGAGGCCGCAACAACAACAACAAAAAATGCCCTGATTCAGGGCGAGCGCTCGTTCAGAGCGTTCGGCTCTGAATCAGGCCCTATGACTAGAAAATGGGAAGGGAAATTACATATACTTTATTTATATTGACATTTTTATCAATTGGTCATTCAGTACAGAGAAAAGGATAATAGGTCCGCGCAAACAGGCATATTACTGTAACTAAAATGTTCAGGCTTGGTATGAAAAATCGACATTCAGATGTAACATGTCAACATACTGTTTGTTGCATATTTAACCCTAAACCTAGCCCTTACCCTAACTCTAACCTTAGAAATAACGTAAAAAAGGGATGTGGACCTTCTGACTGGATCCCAAATGTTCTGTGCAGGTCTGGTGACCATTCATTGTGTCAACTCTAACTGCAGGAAAAATATTTGGCTTCTTCTCATCAAATTCAGATCTCAAAACAAGGCAAAATGTAATATCTCAGATCTGGCATGTTTTGGATTGCATATAAGAGTCCCTCCCTCCTAATCAGGCACCATTTCACACAGGAGAGTGTATGGAGAAGGTGTGTGCTGTAGTTAGGCTTCCATGGATGCCATTGGATAGCATTTTAGGTAGATGGAGTGGGTGGGAAGGTAAAAAAGACTGCAGGCAACTTTGTCACTGTGTTTGTTAGCTAGCAACTACAATCCATTGCAAACTGCCAACAAGCTACTGTCACTGTGTTTGTTTATCAGACACTAGTATCAACTACAATCCAGTGCAAACAGGCTCATGAAATTAAGCAAGCAGCACTTACTTACAATTGTTTTTCACTGCAGTATATATTGTCACTTGTGTATGAGGGCAGATACAGTGTGATTTCAAGCTTAGCTGTTCAAAAAATACTGTGCTGTGTCTGAGTGAGCTGCACCACTTTTTTTTTTACTCAAGTCTTTTATAAATCAATCTAAATCATATTTCAAGAGAAGATTGTGAGTTATTGGATGATTTGAGTTTTCAGCGATATCTCTCCAATTATGCAAATTGTTAATTTACTAAAAGTAAAATCACATTGAAATCGTATGTCAAAGCCAACTTAACACGTTAATAGATGACAATACAGCATTGGTCAAAACACTGTATGCTTTACATAGACCACAATAGAAATCATGGATCACAGCAAAATGGATCTGAATAAAAGCTTTCATCCCAGTACTCTTAGAGGCAGTGGATGTGGGAGTAATTGTGTAAACTATAAAAAAATATTTTTCTTAACAGTGGTACTACAGGTCGCAGCAAGACTGCCCCGGACATTCAGCACATGTAGTCCCACTGTTAAGAAAATATAACAAAATGAGAGGTCACACATAGTGAATGTGGAAACCCTTTATTATACTATATTAAAAAATTAACAATTCCTATATTAGAAATATAAACAATTCCATACTCACCAACCCATGATTTGAATCCTCTTTGGAGGATCTTTATAAAACAAAAACAATTACAACCCGGACCAAGAAGGAGACACACTGTACATTGTAAAGTGTGTTACTCAAAATGACCGGATCACTGCAGGTCGTTCCCAATGAAGTCAATGGGAGAAGCACTGATTGGTTGAAAGAGCATGGGAACGGCTCTCTCAGCCAATCAGCACTTCCCCAATTTATTTCAATGGGAATAACCGACCATTTCTGCCTTGGTTCAGGTTGTAATTTTTTTTAAAAAAACATGGTCCCAAGAGGATCCAATCCATTGGTTGGTGAGTATGGATTTTGTTTTTATTGCTTTTAATTTAATAAAATACTTCAACATTCAGTGTGCATGTCATGTAATTTTTAAAAATATTTTTTTCTTTACAGTGGGACCACAGGTGCCAATGGTCCCTGAATGTCCGGGTGTAGTAGGTAATACTGGTGGCCGCTTCACCGGTGGTTTAAATCCCGACAGTGGAAGCCCGGCAGAGGTGAAGATCGCTTAATAAGGTAAGTATACTAACCCTATTCTACCCCCTAACCCTAACCCCCTAACCCTCCCTTAGGGGTGCCTAACCCTAACCTCCCCCCAAGTGCCTAACCCTAACCGTCCTCTAAGTTACTAAACCTAACCCCCCGTCCTTGCAGCCTAAACCTAAGTCTCCCAGGGGGCTGCATAACCCTAACCTCCCCCTGGGGGTGCCTAACCCTAACCCCCCTTTTCCTAGCCTAACCCTAACCCTCCCAAGGGGGTGCCTAACCCTATGTTTTCCCAGGAGCCCTGACACTTAACCTTCCCCCCCATGGCTGTCCGCACCCGGTGTCTGGCTTACTTTCGTTTGGTATGCCGGGCGTCGGGCTCCTGGCATAGGTCTAATGACCGGTGTCGGGCTTTCGACGCCTGTCATTAGTACTTTGCTAGGATTAGACAGTCGGGAAGCCGGCATTCTGCATTTAGACCATCTGCTTCCTGACTACATCCCGAATGTCCGGATACGTTGGCAGGTTCCACAAGTGCTGACATGCTGGGGCTGCCTTGCTGGGACCCATAGTCCCACTGTAAAGAACTAGAAATGTACGCAGACCCACATTTTTTGTTTTTCGTTTTGACAAAAACACTCTCAAATGTTTCGGTTTTGGGAAAACCACCCACAAGTATTTTGGTTCTGTTTCGGATTATTTAAAATTGATAAAAGCAGCTAAAATCAAATAATTTGGATCAATATTATTAAAATCAATAGCATTAATTTCCAGTGATTTCCTGTCAATTTTGATCACTTCAAAGCTCACAATATTGTTTTCACCAATATTGGCAGTGTACTGACTGGCTAAACTAAGCAACAGAGCTGCATCCCAAACACATGGCAGTTTAAAAGAATATAGCACATCTAGGAAACATAGTTGCACTGTAGTGGCAGACATGATGGCAGTTTAGTAAACTATACAATCCTTTACAATATTTTCATTAAACAAGAACTAGGTCAGAGGCTTGAGGTATGCACAGGTAAATGGAGGTCGGGAATTTAGTGCAAGCAAGGTAAAGCATTGATTGATTGTTTACAGTACTAATATAACTATCAAGACAAAACAAACATATTGGAAACATGGAAAACTATTAAAAAAAGCTTACTGATAGGAAATGGAACATTTAATACTTTTTAGCCTTTAAGCTTAGCCCTTGTCCATATACCTGTTTTATAAATTTATTAGTCTGACCTAGCCTCACAGGAAGTAATCAGTAGAGAAATGTAACATAGATTGTAAGCTCCTAGTAGCAGGGTCCTCCTCCCTACTGAATCACAGCCCTCTTCTCAAGCACTTCAATGACAGCCTTCACCTTTCCAGCTGTATTGTGTATGGAGAATTGTGTTGCTAATTGTTACTTGTGCTCTGTTATATTTTGGTTACTGTATTGTAAAGTAAGTTTCTGTGCACCCTGTACTGTATGTATGGTGCTGAGGACCACTAGTGGCGCCCTATAAATAAAATGTAATAATAATAATAATCTCACAGAAAAATCACCTCATGGGTTAAATTCCACCTCCGCAGGGGACACTTAGGACTTAAACCAATTACCCTGTCATTGTTCCTTCTATTTGCCTCCCTTTGTTCCTCTCCGGACTTTGGCAGACTGCACGGAGTCAAGCCAGCATGTGTTCATCAGGGAAGTGATATCTGGGGGCGGTAGGAGGAAGGGACAGGCTAAGGGACAGGTGCAACTCCCCTGGGTGGTCAGGAGCATCATGGGAAATTGGAAGGTTTTAAAAGAGGTCACCAAGGGCAGCTCCTCATGCTAGTCACTGACTTTGGCTAAGAGGTAACACTCTTCCAAGGTGCTTAGTGGAACGCATCACCAGTTCTGTGTCGACTTATGCATTGGAAATTCTGTGTGGACTAACCTGCTATTACCGCTGTGTGGTTTTGGTAATAGTTTCTCCTACAGGGATTGTGTGTCTATGGCTATTTTGTGGAATTGTTCTGGGACTTTATCCTCTACCAGGACTGGCTCTGTCTGGACTGCTACCTGCCTATTGCCTGTTCATTGTATTTACCTCTTGTCCTTGCGTATTATCTATTTCTGTGTGCCATGAAAAATAAACCACCACTGGTTTCATCTGCTCTGTGTCTGGGTGATTGAGAGAACCCAGTATCCTCACACTTACAAAATCTCAATGAGATTTTTAAAGTGGAAACTGATTCAAAACAGCAAATCACAGGCCTCAGGACAACACAGGAGATGTAAAAAGCTCATTGTAATCAAGTTGTCAACTCAAGTGGCACATGACATGACAACGTCTCCTGCTTCAGTTTCTCCTGGCAATGCTCCAGGAGAACCACTGGAGATGATGTGAGTCAACTCAGCACACCAGAGTGAAACATTTGGATATCTGGTCGGGCTTCAATGAATTTGCCACATATATTGACATCGCTACCATAACTCAATCTGATACAGTAAACATCAATTGAATGGTGGAAGATTACTTTGATAATAATGTTCAAAATAGCATCTCACACATGGCCCGATTCAGACCCGTTCACTAAGCTGTGCTAGCTCGCAGTAGTAAGGATGGCCAGTATGCAAATGCCGCGATCGCACGCTAAGACATTAGGATGCCCGTTATGTCTTAACGTGCGATCGCAGTGTGGAGTTAGATGCCCACCAGCCTGGACATAAGATGCCCACTTTCAAACGTCATCTCCAGGAAGTGTATGAAAGCATTGGTATCATTGGTCGACATTGAACCAGCACGCAGTGCTTGAGGTAGACCCTAAGCTACCGCAAGCACTGCGAGTGCTTTGGTGAAAAAAACTGCTAAATGATGTGTATGCTGACGGTGGTGCATCTTAATTATGCATGCCACAGAAATGGTGTAAAGATGCCCAGTTACGCCTCCGTTTGCACCAACACCCCCCCATTTTCACGGACCTATCCCTGTCACCACCCACATACACCCCCGTCCTGTTACTCAGGCTTGTGGTGTGCCTGTGTGCAGGGCCGGATTGAGGGCCACATGGACCTGGAGCTGAAAATGACCAAGGGCCTATTATGAGAAGCAGAGGGGGCGTGACCAGTGCTATGAGGGTGTGGCCAGTGCCATGTGGGTGTGTACACCTACTATACTCTCAGCTCCAATGTCTCCGTAAATATGTGAAAGAAAAAAAATGCTTCATTTTGTGATGTAAATAGAAATACAATTTTATGACTTATGATATAGGGCTGACCGTGTGGAGAGCTGATGGCCAGTCAACATCATGTTGTCATGACAATGGGCCTATTTTTATGTGGAGGCCTGGAGCTGGAGCTCCATCCGCCCCATTGTTAATCTGGCCCTGCCTGTGTGCAGCAAGCAACCGCTTCCCAGCCACAGTGACTGGTTCGCGCACGTGCACTGCGACTTATACGCATGTGCAGATTGCAAACATTGGCCGGCTGCAAGCAAACGCAGCCTAGCAACCGGATCTGAATTGGGTCCACAGTCCCTTTGAATACTGGGAGAGAAGAAAGACAGTCTGGAACCCCTTATACAAACTAGCTATGGTGCACTTAAGCTACCCATCCTCCACTGTGTACAAATTGTTTAGCACAGCCAGGAACCGTGCGGGCGATCGGCGTAGGAGGCTACTTTTATAGAAAATTGTAGAAAAACTGATGTTCATAAATATGAACTACAACTCTATGAGGAAGACTTTTGCTACCAATTACAATGGACAGACACTTATGTATATGTTGTCCTCAGCGGGGATGAGCTCCAAGACGGACAGTATATGTTGGTATGACATACAGCCAGTGGCGGCTCTAGGGGTGGGGCCGCAGTACAGTCCAAAATTCAAATAGGGGAGTCACACCAACTGCCAGTGTGTCCCGGCCAGTGATGTTTGCCAGCATTTGGAGGTACAGCTGGTGTGGCTCCCCTATTTGAGTTTTGGACTGCGCTGAAGCCCCACCTTTTGGAGCTGCCACTGCATACCGCTACTTTGAGCTGCCACTTCAAGCCACGGCTGCCTATGCCACTACAGTGATCAGCAGGGTGCAGACATGTACTGGATCCAGGGAGCTGGCAGCCACTCTATCTTCCTGTACTGGTGACTGGTGGAATAAAGTGTATTATGTTCGTGATGTCATTCCGCACTGCACTACTGCCATCCTATCTGCCACTGCAGCCTTTGGCCAAATGTTCAAAAATAACTGGAAAGGACTGAAAATAAATTATTGATGTTAATAATACTGTAGGAACAAAAAAGTTTACCATCTGTGTACTATTTTGTGATGTACACAGATGGTAAATACTAGACACCAGCAGAAGTATTTGCAGGCACACATGGCGAATACACTTAAACAGGATCTTGGGCTTATTGTAGAGTACAGGTATGTACAACCATACTCACTGTTACACAAACACGTAGCAGAGATTAAATGGAGCATACAGCGGACCAGCCA
Organism: Taudactylus pleione; assembly: GCA_031769625.1. Classification (NCBI taxonomy): domain Eukaryota; kingdom Metazoa; phylum Chordata; class Amphibia; order Anura; family Myobatrachidae; genus Taudactylus; species Taudactylus pleione. Next base: position 84,873 of record JAUIMM010000360.1, on the reverse strand, counting down.
GTCATGCATGTGTACCTTGGAGCTTTTTCTGCTAACCTCATCTGTCTAGCAGGTGCCTAGAATGGCCCCCTGCAGCCAGAATTTATGCAGCAGTGCTGCTATGAGCATCCTTAAGACGCTTCAGATGGTCACACCGCTGCCCTTACAGCTCCCCGGAGTACCTTCAGGATGCTAAGGGCATTGCTGTAATCACTGGCAATTGTGGCCCCGCCCCTGTGTGACATCACATGGAGGAGGCGTGGCCTGCACTGGGCCCATGATTAATGTTATATATATCAAAATGGCCCTCGGCAGAAAAGAGGTTCCCCACCCCTGTTGTAGAGTAAGACTAAACTAAAAACTTCACATCCATGTACTGTGGACAGGGGTGTGACAAGTAATTTGTGGGCCCCATAGCAACATATATAAGAGCCCCATGTACCACTCAATGGCAAAATAACTCTCACAGAAACATGAGACAGACAATGAAGACAGCCCCACTCAGCTGTGGCCCCTTAACAGCTGCACCCACTGCACCTATGGGCAGGGGCGTATCTAAGACTTTGTGGGCTCCTTCAAATTTTTTAAATGGTCCTCAATGCTTTTAGACAGAAGGAAAATTGTGCCTACCTGCCATCTTTTTGTTCCGTTACTGTAGGCAGCAACGAACACGGTCTCTGTTTGCCCAAGCTACTTCTGATCTGCAGCTACCTGCCTTGAGAAGGGGGCAAAGGCACAGCTGGGGATGGTGGTGGTTGCACATACGGGAGGGCGGGTTAGGGGAATGCATGGGAGGGGGTTCAGAGGCACACATACGGGGAGGGTAGCTCAGAAGAACGCATGGGGAGGTGGGTTCAGAGACACATACGGGGAGGGTAGCTCAGAAGAACGCATGGGGTGGGTGATTCAGAGGAACACATGGGGAGGTGGGTTCAGAGACACAGTTTGGAAAGGGGTCAGAGGCACACATGACATGACCATCTTCATGCAATAACCCCTGGGGGTAACCATCAGGATACATGTACCGAGTGAGAACATGGGAAGTTTTCATCCAATGCTTTCCCTGGGTCCAACTCAGACTTAACCCCCATGTCTCTATACATACATCGGATATGGAAATCAATCATTCCAAAAGTTTGGAGATAGATTTCCATCCCTGATAGAGAATAACGGGAGCTGCCACTCCCAACCCCCAGACATTCTGCAGCGCTCTCCAGAATTAGCCATATGTTCTCATTTATGTAGGTCAAAAAGATATATTTGTGAATATTACAAAGTGTTACTGTTCAAACTGAGGGACTGATTCTGACACGGTCACAAGCACTGAGCACTCGCAACCGGGTCGATGGTGGCCCAGAGCGCATGCGCACGTCAGAGCCGGCTCTGTCGTGCGCATGCGCGAGACTCGGGTAACGACGGGCAATCCATCGCTCCTGGTCTCGCACCAAAGGGGGCGTGCTGTCAATGTTGAGTGACAGCACGCCCCCTTTGGTGGGTGGGCCGGGGGGGGGGGTAGCTGCCCAAACGGAGGCATTCCCATGAGAACGCCTACCATTTGGGGCCAGCCCCACTGACATTACAAGTGATGTCAGTGGAGTGTTAGAGCCTAAATCTCTCTGGGGCTTGCGGCAACGAGACCCTACCACAAGGGTCTCGTCGCAAGCCCGATGGTCACGATAGTCTTGACCATCACGACCATCATCATGGCCGCTCGCTATAGCTGTGGGTGGTCACCCTCAGCTATGCGAGTGGCCAGTAGGCCGTTCTAAAAAAAAAAAAGACCGGCCCTGATTCAGAGCAAGCGCTCTGTCAGAGCGTCCGGCTCTGAATCAGGGCCTGAATTCACTTGTAATATAATCTCAGAGGTACTTTATGGCGTTGAAGAGGATTTGTCAGGTACATGATTTTCATGAATTCCCCCTTACAGGTATTTTATACAGTGGACAGTCCGTGGCTAGTTATGAATTGGCTCTTCGTGGTCCAGCCTGCTGCTGCTGCCGTAAAAGTCGCCTAATGGTGGCATTTTGCCAAAGGACTGAAGTCGTGATGTCATGATCCACAGCGCTGTGCCCCTGATCTGTCATCATGATGGGAGAAATTGGTGGCATTCTCGGGTTATATGGGTTATAAGACATGCAGGCCCAGGTTAGGAGATGGGGAGGAAGCGCCGCGGTACCATGTGTTGTGGATTTTATTGGTTTAGAATTTCCCTGTTTCAGGATAGAAACAGATTAATCTGAAATAGATTACAACAGTGTACTCTCATTTCTATAATAATATAATATTTCTAATACAATTTATTCATGTGATGAGTGAGTGTGTGTTTATATCTAGTGGCAATTGTGCATTTTTTTAGGACAGTTTGACCACAATAAGCGTTGGTTACAGTCTACGGATATTTAACTTTAAAAAACAAAAGGAGAAAGTATTCCTAAAGTAGGGCACTCACGGAACGATTATTAGAACACAATAGGTGTAAATAATGATATTTTGGTTAAATAGTGACTCATCCTATTGGCAACATATATTTAAAATATAACTTTTAATTCAATCATTTAAAATAGTATCAGCAAAATGTTTATACAGTTAATCTAATAAATGACAAAATGAATAAAATTTGAATCAACCACTTGTATTATGTTGTTTGTTTATTCCTTCAAATAGTCTTAAGGCAGCAATAATATACACGTTGGGTGGGTGTCAATAGACTGCTGGACAAAGTAACATAATATTAATTCCAAATTAGGTAAATCGTTACTTATCTCAAGGGTCTATTACTGTATTCCTCGCTAGTATTAGTGTGGATGTGTGACGAGATATATATTACACCATATTCTCACATTAGATTTCCTTAGCAGATTCTTACTATCAGTATGGAAACATGACCCCCCTATATAATTCATAGGGGAAAATTAGGAATTCACTCAAGTCCCAAATTATAGCATCAAGATAACAACATTTCAGAATCCTTTAGGAATAATGGCAAATCCCAAAATAGTGTAGGATTATATAAAATATGGTGCCCTCTGAATTATTTAATCATCCTCTACAAGGCAGAGAGGTGCATGACACGGCTGGCTTGAAGCAACTGATCACAGATGTGACTTAGACAAAGCTGTAGATAGGCCACAGCAGCAGAAGTTGCTGCTCTGGGTGATACCAATAGCAGGTAAATGCTGGTGAAACAACAGCAGGATAAACCAGGATGACTTCTGAATCAGGAACAGAAGGAAGGAACTGCAGAGCAAGGTGGGACTGACTAAAACTTCTGAGCACAGAGGCAAATACATACTCTGGAAGTCAGACAAAATCACCAGCAGGAGGTGTAAGGCTGGCGGTAACTTATCAGAAGCAGGAACCAATCAGCACAATCCCTGCAGAAAGCCTCCCCAATGACAGGATAGTATGCAGCTGAGCTCTGCACACAGACAGGCAGGAATGCAGCAATGAGCTGCACAGGACACAGACAAAGTTCCAGCTACCTGCAAGAGCAGGAACTGGAATCAAGGCATGATGCAGTGTTGCTGTCACCTAATACAGCCGGGACCTTCCACCAAGATGATCCTCTGCTGTGTATCATAACAATAAGTGTAGAAGGTGCTTTACTGTGGCGTAACATGTATAAGTGGTTCTACTGTGGTGTAACATGTATAAGGGACTCTACTATGGTGTAACATGTATAAGGGGCTCTACTGTGGTGTAAAGTGTATAAGGGGCTCTAATGTGTGGCGTAATGTGTATAAGGGGTACTACTGTGTGGAATAATATGTAAGGGGCATTAGTTAGTGTGGCATAATGTGTAAGGGGTATTACTGTGTCTCAAAACTATACCCCCTTTTCAGAAGTATGCCCTCAAAATCCTAGTTATGACCCTGCGGGGATTCTGCAGCCTCAGGGTGATCGTTGTGGAAGGTACCAGCAGTCTGGAATGGTGATCCTCTCGGTGACTTGGGCCTTGTTGGCATGGTTTACCTGATTGAAGGAGTCGGGAAAGGTTTCCAAGGTACATCAGCAGAGGGTGATCACAGAGCTATCCCCAGCTATGGGGTCTCTGAGACATGGTGGAGGGAATGATGGCTGGGGTGTAATGTGCCACTGCGGTAAGGGTCCAGGGCTCCTCCAGTGACTTCCTGTAGAGGTGGGTCCAGGTTACTGGAGGAGGAGGAGGCGGCAGGGGCTTGTTGTTATGGAGTGGATAGATGGGAGACTGGGGCCTGCTCTTTGCCCTATAGTCAGATGTATCTGATGCCCACAGGAAGCCCACACACCTGTATTCTCAGAGCCCATCACCCGGACATCAGGAGAGATTATAGTAGAGTGTACAGGTCCTGTGTGTCTGTTCTGTAGCTGTCCCAATGTTATGGGAATTCCCAGCATGGCATGCTGCCATTTGTTGTCCCACAAGCCTGGCTGCAATGTCTAGACCTTTAAAGCCTCTTCTCTTGTCATAACTTATCATGAGAGATGTGCGCCAAGTAATTTTTGCTGGTTTTGGTTCTAATTAGTCGTCTGATTATGGTTTTGGTTTTGCCAAAACGTCGTTTGGATTTTTTTCAAAAATTTTAAAAAAAGGTAAAATCACATAAACTGGGCCTTTTTTTGTTCCTAGAGTATTATTAACCTCAATAACATTAATTTCCAGTCATTTGTACTAGAGATGTGCGCCGCCCCCGTGTTTTGGTCTTGGTTTTGGATCTGTATCTCCTCTTGTTTTCATCTGGATTGGTTTTGCCAAAACCGTCATTGCGTATTTTGTTTTTTGGTTTTGGATCTGGATTTTTTTCTAAAAAAAAATGATAAAACAGCTAAAATAAATAATTTGGGCCTGTTTTTTCTCCTACAGTATTATTAACCTCAATAACATTTATTTCCAGGTATTTTCAATCAATTTTGACCACCTCACAATATTGATTTTTTTTCATCTAGTTTAGGGCCAAAAAGTTGCATCCAACTAGCTGGCTGACTAAGCTAAGTGACAGCAGTGGGCGGCACTAACATGTGGCAGTTCAGCTTCCAAGTTCCAACCCAGATACTGGGGCCTATTCATCAAAACTAAAATAACGTTTTTAAGGACATTTTCCATAAATAACGTTATTTTGGTATTCATGTAGCCACTTAGCACAGGAAATATCACAGATATCTCCTTGCTAAGTTCCCCTGCGTTAATTTCCACACTCCCCATACATTAGTACATTAGTATGGGTACATTAGTACATTAGTATGGGTACATTAGTACATTAGTATGGGGATGTGGAAATTGTGGTATTCATCAAATTCCGAAAATTCTCAATTTTCGGAATTTGATGCAGTTACTATTCGCCACTGTGAGGTGGCGAATAGCAGGTGAAACTTACCTGTATCGGCGTGTGCAGGTCCCCCGACGAGTCCCTCTGGCGCTCTGCTCCTTCCTCAGGCTCCGGAGGCTGGTCTGTCATGTGTGCTCCCCAGCAGAGCACAAGAAAGTTTAGACAAAAAAAAAAAAGTTTTTTTTTTTTGTAATCTGTCATGTGGTCTGCTGGGAAACCACATGACAGACCAGCAGGACGGAGCTGGAGGCTGCTGCGCGGACAGGTAAGTCGGGGGGGCGGAAGGTGAGCGGAGGGGGGTGGGGGGGTCGGGGGGGGTACGAAACTTAACGCATCTGTAGGCAGTGCTGCGCATGCGCTGGTTTTACAGATGTAACAGCGCATGCGCAGCACTGTTTCCAGATGCGATAAGGTAGTGTAGGCAGGAAAAGTATCTATTTCCCGAAAAGCTGTAATCGCAAAAATGACAGCTTTTCGGAATAGATACTTATGGAGAGGAGGAATGATGAATTCCACCTATAATTAGCTAGAACTCCATGAGAGTTCTAAAGTTAATTATCTCCAGAGAATTTTTATGTTTAATGAATAGGCCCCACAGTGTGTTATACAGTGTGGGTTGGATACACCAATAGTGCACTTACTGTGATGGCAGTGCGGGGTGTTGGTGGTGTCCTCAATTCGGAAGTGCCGGCAGTGTGGTGGTGTTGGCAGAGTGGGGGGTCCTGGCAGTGTCCTGAGTGCATAGTGCCGGCAGTGTTGGCAGAACGGGGGTGCCAGCGGTGTCCTCACTGCAGGAATGCTGACAGTGTAGGCTGTGAGGGGATGCCAGCGGTGTGGGAGTAGCGGCAGTGCGGGGTTGCTGACAGTGTCCTCAATATGTGGGGCAGTAGTGCGGGGGTGCTGGCAGTGTCCTTAGTGCAGGGTGCCATCGGTGTCCTCAGTGCATGTGTGCTTAGTGTCGGCAGTGCAGGGGTGCCGGTGGTGTCCTCAGTGTGGGAGTGCTGGCAGTGTCGGCAGTGTGGGGCTGCTGACGGTGTCCTCAGTACATGAGAAGTACAGAGGTGCTGAAAGTGTCCTCAGTGCAGGGTGTCGGCAAAGTAGGGGTGTCAGTGGTGTCCTCAGTGCACATATGCTGACAGTGTCGGCAGTGCAGGGTGTCGGTGGTGTCAGCAAAGCAGGGATGCCAGCGGTGCCCTCAATGCATGTGTGCTGAGAGTGTCGGCAGTGCAGGGGTGCCAGTCCTGTCCTTGGTGTGGGGGTCCTGATGGTGTTGGCAGTGCATGGGTGCTGGTGGGGTCCTCAATGCAGGGTGCCAGCAATGTCGGCAGTGGGGGATGCTGGCAGTGGGGGTCGGCAGCAGGGGGTGCCGGCGGTGTTGGCTGCGGGAGTGTCAGGCATGGGCAGCATCTTCATAACTTCCTGTGGGCTTAACGCTGATTTGAGCCCAAAATCTTGCGATCTGACAGCGGGATCGTGAGGTTTTGCCTCAGAGAGGGATCCGGGGCAGGCAGGGAGATCAGAGCTGTGTCTCGGATCGCCCCGGATCCCCAAAATTCATGTAGGTCCAGTTCCCGGAGAACCGGACCCGCTCATCTCTAATTTGTACTCAATTTTAACCACCTCACAGCTCCCAATATTGTTCTCCAATATAGGCCAAAGGCTGGCTGACTAAACTAAGAAACAGAGCAGCGACACACATACTGTACACGGCAGTTATTTCTGCTTACAAATGTTTTGCAAATTAGTCATGTGATCAATCAGCCATTTTGTTAAGTAGTTCCCCAAAATCTCCCCAACCATAAAAACAGTGTTCAACACCTGCGGGGTTGAATACACTGTGGGTCGCATACAGTGCGGGACACAGTGTGGGTTGAATACAGTGCGGGTTGGATACAGTGTGGGTTGGATACAGTGCGGGATACAGTGTGGGTTGGATACAGTGTGGGTTGGATACAGTGTGGGTTGGATACAGTGCGGGATACAGTGTGGGTTGGATACAGTGTGGGTTGGATACAGTGTGGGTTGGACACAGTGTGGGTGGGATACAGTGCGGGATACAGTATGGGTTGGATACAGTGCGGGATACAGTATGGGTTGGATACAGTGCGGGTTGGACACAGTGTGGGTTGGATACAGTGTAGGTTGGATACAGTGTGGGTTGGATACAGTACGGGTTGGATACAGTATGGGTTGGATACAGGTCCTGATTCATTAATGATGACAACTGAGATTATGAATGCAATCGGCCGATTGTTGCGTTCTGCGCATACGTATGCATCGTAATTAGAGATGAGAAGCGAACCCACCCGAACTTAGGGGATCCGAGTCAGAACCGAGTCGACTCGGATTTTCCCACCTGACCGAGATCTGAAAACGAGGCAAAACATCATCATCCCGCTGTCGGATTCTTGCAGGTTTTGGATTCTATAAAGGTCCAGTGATCGCCACCATTTTTCATTCCGGCTGTGGAGAGTGAAGAGGAAGGGAGCTGGGAGCTGTGCTGCTGTGCATAGGGGCTGGCTACTGTTTTGTTGCTTAATGTCCATAGGGGCTGGCTGTTGTCCATATAGGGGCTGGCTGGCTGTTGTTGTGACTGAGGTTGTCCTGTCCATCCATAGGTTCTGGCTGTTGTCCATATAGGGGCTGGCTGTTGTTGTGACTGAGGTTGTCCTGTCCATCCATAGGTGCTCTTTACCCCCAGTGTGAAAAAAGCAAAAAAATATTTTTTCTGTGTGCGTGTTAGCCACACCTGTCATCAACGTAGGTGTGCAGGGGGTGCTGTGCTGCTGTCTGTCAAGGGGCTGCTGCCTCTTTCAGTGGTGCTCTTCACCCACCACCAGTGTGAAAAATAAAACAAAACTATTTTTTGTGTGGTTGGTTGTGTGCATTAGCCCCAACTTAGTTGCGCTATAATTGCTTGGTGACACTGCTGTAAGACTGCAGTGAGTATGGAGGACAGTCACATGACAGGAGAGCAGGATATACATACCAATCTTGTAGCTGCCAGCAGCAGTCATGATGACGATGCAAGGCCATCAACGTCATCTATGAAGGCCAATGTACCAGGGCTTAAGTCAGGCCAAAAAGTCAGGCTAAAAAAAACAACTTTTACCTTGTTAAAGAAAAAATAATCTAAAGCTAAGTCAGCTTTAGAGAAACAAAAAAATGGCAATATGCATTCACTACACAAAGTGGCAAGGAAAGGATAAGGCCTTGGCCTTTACTATTTATGACTGGCAGTTCTAGTGATGATTTAAGCCCCTCCGCTTGTAGGAGAGGTACCAAAAAATGTTTAATTGTTAAGACGAGTAAGACACCGGAACCAACTGTGTGCTCCCAAAAATCTAAATCCCTGAGGAGAGTCCAAGTGTGTCTGCGTATGCCATGTGTGAGCCTGACTTTTGGATCCTCCTTCCACCATTTGCGTGCCCTCTGCAATTGTGGGGATGAGCAGCACAAGTCAACATGCTGACGTAGAAATCGAGGATGCTTCTGTGGAATTGCACGAGGAGGATGAGGAGGATATTTATCAAGTTGGTGATAACAACAAGGAGGATGATGATGATGAAGAGGATGTTGGTGATGATGAGGATGTTGATGCTGAGGATGTTTGTGTAAATAAAACTCAGGGACATATTGCAAAATGGCTTACCCCACTTGGACTCTCCTTAGGATTTGTGACAATGCCAGCAATATTGTGCGAGCATTACATGTTGGCGAATTCGATCACATCCCATGTTTTACTCACACAATTAATTTGGTGGTGCAACATTTTTAAAAAAATGACAGAGGCGTGCAGGAGATGCTCTCTGTGGCCCGAAAGATTTCTGTACATTTTCGAAATTCAGCCACTGCGTATCAGAGATTGCAGAACCAGCAAGAACTGTTGAATTTGCCCTGCCATCAGCTGAAGCAAGAGGTAGTAACCAGGTGGAATTCTACCCTCTATAGGCTTCAGTGGATGGATGAGCAGCAAAATCAGTGAATATCACTGATTTTGTTATGAGATACCCATACAAATTATAACTTGTCCTTATAGAAGACTTTGGGCCAAATGTAATAGGGTGAGAGTTTAGAAAAGTGAGAGTTTCTGACACTTTTTAAACTTTGCCAATGTAATAAAAAAACAAAGTAACAGAGCGAACTTGCATTTTTTTTAGACTTAAAAAACTCTCACGATTTAAAATCTCATTCAGATGTTTTCCCATTTTGAAGATAAAACTCAACCAATGTGAGAGTTTACTGCTAAACTCTCACATTTTCTAAACTCTCACCCTATTACATTTGGCCCTTTGTATTTTCAAAAAGTTCCATTTGTCTTTTTATTCATTCTAACTAGACATGTGCAGTTTAGTTCTCCAGAAATCCGAATCCAGACGAATTTCTTGAATCCAGACAGATCCAAGTTGTGGTTCTGATCTTCCAGCTGTTCGGAATTCAGATTTTAAATCCGAATTTCAGTTTGTGAATTGCAAAAATTACATGATTTTAGCTTTTAAAAAAACCTTTTTATTATTTAAAAATAACAAAAAACAAAAACCCAGATCCAAAAGCAAAACACGAGGGGGTCAGCGCACATCTCTAATTCTAGCACATCAAAACTTTTTCAACCCAAATGGGCAAGTAAGTGTTTTTTTTTGAAATTTCAAGAAAGGGAACCAAAAGCAACTTGTTTTTTTTATTCTTATGAATACCACAAAGAAATACAGTACTTTGGAGCTTATTCATAGTCGGTCATGAGCGATGTGCGCTCGAGACCGACTCCATGTTGCCCCACAGCGCATGCGCACTCCAGAGCCGGCTCCGTCGTGCACATGCGTGAGACCCGGCTAACGACGGGCACTCCGTCGTTAGGGGTCTCGTAGCAGACGGGGCGAGCTGTCGATGTTGAGTGACAGCTAGCCCCGTTTGCTGCACGGGCTGGGGGTGTGCCCGGCCAAACGGAGGCATTCCAGTCAGAACGCTTGGCATTTGGGGGCGGCCCCACTGACATCATTGCTGATGTCAGTGGGGAACTTCCTGCTCAAACAGAGCAGGAAGCTCCCTGGAGCTTACGATTGCCCAGACCCTACCCTAGGGTCTGGTCGTAAGCCCCGATGGTCGCGATGGTCTTGACCATCGCGACCATCACCCATGTCAGTCATTAGAGCTGTGGGTGGTAACCCACAGTTTAATGATCGACAAGGAGGCGGCCGGTCAGGATGCAAGCGGCCGCCCTAATTCAGAGCGACCGCTTGCATCTAACGACCGCCTCTGAATGAGGCCCTTTGTGCCTTTGGTGTCACCAATAATCTACCTTCCCAAAATAATAAACAGCAGGGGGTAAATTTACTAAAGTGAGAGTTTTTAGAAGTGAGTTTTAGAAGAGATGTTGCCCATAGCAACCAATCACATTCTACTTAACATTTAACTGGCACCTTCTAGAAGATAATAGCTAGAATCTGATTGGTTGCTATGGGCAACATCTCTTCTAAAACTCACTTTTAAAAACTCTCACTTTAGTAAATTTACCCCCAGGAGTCTACGTGTAGATTTTCACAAAAGTAAAAAAAAAATTCTGCGCTTGACATGAACATGCGTTTTTGCTAAATGCTTTTTATTTGTAGTGAGAATAAGGCAGCCCAACAAGGCTTGCTGTTTTAAAAACTAGATAAAGTACAGCATTTGTATTTGACACCATATGGGGGAGATGAGGGCTTTCAGTCCCCCACCCCACCCCCAGTTTCTGGAAAGTTATTTTTTTCATGCACTGATTCAGTTATTGACTGGTGATCACCAGACAATAACCACCAAGGGGGCACATCATTTAAAAGAAGAGACTGCCCTCACCAAGCAAAAGCTATTAGAAGAACACATACTGTAATTTGATAGAACAGACCCCCCCCGCCCCCCTCTTTCAAGTATACAGTAGGTTCCGAAGTCATTATGGGGGTGAGAGGGCACAACCCCCATATAGGGAAAACATAAATTTTCTGTAGCACAGGGTAACGTTGTCCATTGAACATAATGTATATCATCACCAGAGAGTAATTACTAAGGGGGCTCACATTTGAAAGAGGGGACCACTCACTTTCTTTGGTGGGGCCCCTGAATTTATGGATGCCAATTGGAGGAGATCTTGTCCATCCCTGGACTTCATGATTTATCTTTAGTACAGGTGGTTTTGCCTGGTGATTACGCTTGTCCCCATCTTTTTAGTTGCTGGGTTTGGGTAAATAGAGGGACTACCGACAGCATTTCCCAATCCGGGACGGCAGCTACATGGAGTCCCCACCAGTCCTTAGGGCGGTGGGGTAGAGGTAAATGGTTTCTTTTTTGTGGCGCTTGTGATCCGCAGTCTGGATGTGTATCTGTAGCATGAGCCCCACTTGTCTTTCACACCAAAGGGGTTAAAACTCAGTTTGTGTTTCCAGTAAGTAAATGGAAGTAATGGAGCATTTCTTGTTTTCTACATGAAATCACATCCTGCAAATATAATGTTACAGGAAGAGGAGGAGGAGGCTGTATAAGGTAGGGGTGTGCACCGGCCACTTTTCGTGTTTTGTGTTTTGGTTTTGGATCTGGATCTTTCTTCGTGTTTTGGATCTGGATTGGTTTTGCCAAAACCACCCTTCCGTGTTTTGGGTTCTGGGTTTTGTGTTTTGGATCTGTATTTTTTTTAAAAAAAGCATAAAAACAGCTAACATCACAGAATTTGTGTGTTTTTCTGCTCCTATGCTATTATTAACCTCAATAACCTTAATTTCCACTCATTTCCAGTCTATTCTGAACACCTCACACCTCACAATAGTGTTTTTATATCCAAAAGGTTGCACCGAGTTAGCTGGATGACTATGCTAAGAGATACGAGTGGGCGGCACAAACACGTGGTCCATCTAGGAGTGAAACTGCAGTGGCAGACAGGATGGCAGTTTGAAAAACTAGGCCTCAAACAGTACATAATTCAAAGAAAAAAAAGAGGTGCAAGATGGAATTGTCCTCCCACCCACCCTTATGTTGTATAAACAGGACATGCACACTTTAACAAACCAAACATTTCAGCGCCAGGGTCTGCCACACGACTGTGGCTGAAATGATTGGTTCGTTTGGGCCCCCACAAAACAAGCTGGCAATTAATCTGTCCCTGCACAAACTGGCTCTACGGAGGCAAGATGTCATCCTCATCCTCCGATACCTCACCCTCTTCAGTGTTGTGTACATCCTCATCCTCACAGAGTATTAATTCGTTCCCGCTGGAATCCACAACCACAGGTCCCTCTGTACGTTCTTGAGGCTGGTCTCCCTGGAAGAGTTGATAATTAATTTTATGAACATCATCTTCTCCACATTTTGTGGAAGCAACCTCCTACGCCTTTTGCTGACAAGGTTCCCGGCTGCACTAAACACTCTTTCGGAGTACACACTGGAGGGGGGGCAACTCAGGTAAAATAGAGCCAGTTTGTACAGGGACCTCCAAATTGCTTCTTTTTCCTGCCAGTACAGGTACGGACTGTCTGACATGCCTACTTGGATGCTGTCACCGATGTAATCCTTTAACAGACAGACGCATGCTTGTCGCTGCTGCTTTAAGGATGCAGGTGCGGCTACAGCCAACACATTTCACAAAGACAGAAAAAAAAGAAGAATATTTTTATTGTTTGTGGAGCGCACTTTGAGGGTGTCACCACCCTTTAACAGACAGACGCACGCTTGTCGCTGCTGCTTTAAGGATACAGGTGCGGCTACAGCCCACACATTTCACAAACACAGAAAAAAAATAAGAATTTTTTTATTGTTTGTGGAGCGCACTTTGAGGTTTACACCACCCTTTAGCAGACAGACGCACGCTTGTCGCTGCTGCTTTAAGGATGCAGGTGCGGCTACAGCCCACACATTTCACAAAGACAGAAAAAAATAAGAATTTTTTTTATTGTTTGTTGAGCGCACTTTGAGGGTTACACCACCCTTTAACAGACAGACGCACGCTTGTCGCTGCTGCTTTAAGGATGCGGGTGCGGCTACAGCCCACACATTTCACAAAGACAGAAAAAAAAAGAAGAATATTTTTATTGTTTGTCGTGCACACTTTGAGGGTTTCACCACCCTTTAACAGACAGACGCACGCTTGTCGCTGCTGCTTTAAGGATGCAGGTGCGGCTACAGCCCACACATTTCACAAAGACAGAAAAAAAAAGAAGAATATTTTTATTGTTTGTGGAGCGCACTTTGAGGGTTACACCACCCTTTAACAGACAGACGCACGCTTGTCGCTGCTGATTTGAGGACAGTATCATATGCAGTGACAGTAGACTTGTCAGAAATTGTTGGCACGTCCTTCAGTCTGGACCAGATGTCCAAACCGGCCCTTGACTTATGACACAGGCACACGCTTGGCGCTGCTACTGTGTTGATGCACGTGCGGCTACATCGCACACAAGTCACAAACACATAAAAAAAATAGTTTTTTATTTTTGGAGCACTTTGAGGGTTACACCACCCTTTAACAGACAGACGCATGCTTGTCGCTGCTGCTTTGAGGATGCAAGTGCGGCTACAGCCCACAAAATTCACAAAGACAGAAAAAAAAAATAAGAATATTTTTATTGTTTGTGGAGCGCACTTTGAGGGTTACACCACCCTTTAACAGACAGACGCACGCTTGTCGCTGCTGCTTTAAGGATGCAGGTGCGGCTACAGCCCACACATTTCACAAAGACAGAAAAAAAAATAAGAATTTTTTTATTGTTTGTGTAGCACAGACGCATGCTTGTCGCTGCTGCTTTGAGGATGCAGGTGGAATCTAGACGGGATTTGGAACCGGGGACACACTACCTCCATCAATTGTCTAAATCCCACTGCACTAATGGCGGATACCGGACGCACGTCTAACACCAACACAGCAGTCAAGGCCTCAGTTATACGTTTTGCTTCAGGATGACTGCTGTCGTACTTCATCCTCATCGCTAGGGACTGTTGGAGGGTCAATTGTTTAGTAAAAGTAGTGGTGTTCCTACTTCCTCTCTGGGATGATGAACAACTCCCAGCAGCAGCAACAGCACTAGGAGGAAGTGGTTCTTGATCTTTCCCTATTTTATTTTTATCGGAGAAAGTTTGGTCCTCCATTTATGTTATATTGATATATACGTGTGGCTAAGGCGCACACAAACACAGAAAATATTTTTTTATTTTTGCTGGAGAGTAGTGCACTTTGTGGGTTACACCACCCTTTAAGAAATGAGCCAGCTGGCTCTTTACTTATGGGACACAGGCGCACGCTTGGCGCTGCTCCTTTGTTGATGCACGTGTGGCTACTGCGCACACAATTCACAAACACAGAAATTTTTTTTTGATTTGGTTTGGAGTGTACTTTGGGGGTTACAGCACCCTTTAATGGTCAAGCCAGCTGGCCCTTTACTTATGACACAGGCGCACGCTTGGCACTACTTTGTTGATGCACGTGCGGCTTCTGCGCACACAATTCACAAACACAGAAAATATTTTTTTATTTGGTTTGGACTGGAGTGTACTTTGGGGGTTACAGCACCATTTAACGGTCAAGCCAGCCGGTCCTTTACTTATGACACAGGCGCACGCTTGGCACTACTTTGTTGATGCACGTGCGGCTACTGCGCACACAATTCACAAACACAGAATATATTTTTTTATTTGGTATGGAATGGAGTGTACTTTGAGGGTTACAGCACTCTTTAACGGTCAAGCCAGCCGGCCCTTTACTTATGACACAGGCGCACGCTTGGCACTACTTTGTTGATGCACGTGCGGCTACTGCGCACACAATTCACAAACACAGAAAATATTTTTTTATTTGGTTTGGACTGGAGTGTACTTTGGGGGTTACAGCACCCTTTAACGGTCAAGCCAGCCGGCCCTTTACTTATGACACAGGCGCACGCTTGGCACTACTTTGTTGATGCACGTGCGGCTACTGCGCACACAATTCACAAACACAGAAAATATTTTTTTATTTGGTTTGGACTGGAGTGTACTTTGGGGGTTACAGCACCCTTTAACGGTCAAGCCAGCCGGCCCTTTACTTATGACACAGGCGCACGCTTGGCACTACTTTGTTGATGCACGTGCGGCTACTGCGCACACAATTCACAAACACAGAAAATATTTTTTTATTTGGTTTGGCCTGGAGTGTACTTTGGGGGTTACAGCACCCTTTAACGGTCAAGCCAGCCGGCCCTTTACTTATGACACAGGCGCACGCTTGGCACTACTTTGTTGATGCACGTGCGGCTACTGCGCACACAATTCACAAACACATAAAATATATTATTTTTTTAGCACTTGGGGGGAGCACCCCTGATGGACAGAGCACCCCCTGGACAACACTACAGCACCCCTTTAGGACTGGGACACTGCACAGGACTTTGGAGTGGACACAGCCCCTATGGAGAACTGACTGCACAACACAGTCCAGCCAGCCCCTATGGACTTTGAAGTAGTGGACACAGCCCCTATGGACAACAGCAGCACAGCACAACACAGCCAGCCCCTATGGACTTTGAAGTAGTGGACACAGCCCCTATGGACAACAGCAGCACAGCACAGCACAACACTACTCTGCACTACACTACACTATACTACACAGCCCAGCCAGCCCTAACTCCCACCCTCCCTCTTCACTGTCCACAGCCGAGTGAGAAAATGGCGCCGACGCGGGTACCTTATATAGGATCCAAAACCCGCGAGACTCGGAAGGCGGGATGATGACGTTTTGCCTCGATTTCAGATCCGAGTCAGGCGGGAAAAGTCAAGCCTGACTCGGATCGGCCTCGGATTGGGGGGGCTCGGGGGTGTTCGGATTTCAGAAATCCGAACCCGCTCACACCTAGTATAAGGTATAAAGGTGCAAAACAGACTCAGAGACCGGAGGATCCCTCTAACCCAACACAAGATGAGGAGCTGCTGGCTGTCTCTGCTCTTACTCTCTGCAGTCACATTAGACATCTGTCTCTCTCAGTCTCCGGGATGGGACACCCTGGATGAAGCACGGATAATAGAGGCTGTGAAACGCTTTAACCAGAAGGAAAATGTCCCGTATTTATATAAATCCCAGAATGATGTCCCCCCTGTACTCCTGAAGGTACAGTATGGATGCAGTTCCTGTTTAATCTATTGGGTGCTAAAAATATTGCAATACATTGCAGCAAACATGTCACATACAGTATGCATCTAGTTGGAGATTTCCTAATGCCGCCTATCCACTATGCGACATTACAGAATGATTGCAACATCGTAATAGTGCAATCACTTGCAAACCGTGCACATTAATGTAGGAAACGACCAGCGATGCGCGTGCCTGCTGGTCGCTTCTGACATCGATCATCGCTCCAACATGCTGGTCAACCTGACGATAACATCAGGTTGAGCATGATAGGGGATGATTGATGTGACTACACTGAACGAGTGAGTGCTCGGTGTAGGCACAGCACAGACTTGGAAGTGACTGCACGATTACATGGTTATAATCGTGCAGTCGTTTCCAAGTCTGCTAGTGGATGTGCTCCTTAAAACACTTTTTATGCACTTTGATGTGTGGTTTGCAAACTGAGCTTTTTTACTAACGGGCAACAAACCAAATGTCTTAAAACTGTTATCCTTAGTTTTATATATTGCCCTCTTAATAAAAAATAGTCCCCCCACCTCCAATTAGGATTTACTTAAAATAGTATCTTATTCCCACATAATCTAATGGATTCTTGAATGTTTTGAGGACAAACATAAAGCAATTATAACTCACGGTGATTTAAGCTTCGCAGATCCTGGCTATGTAGTAGGTGGGTGAGAAATCAGGAATGGTCTCATATGACGCTTAGCCAATCACAAATAGCCCATTAGATTAATTCAGAATAAGATAAAAAGAAACCAGTACAAGCTTAGCTGTTTATAAGCCCTTAATGGTCCTTATAATATTGGTTCATCCATCAAAGGAAAGTATGTGTACCTATAGAGCCCAGGAAAATAACTTTGTCTCTCCCAAAGGTTCCAGAGTTTTAAATCCAAAAAGGTCTATTTACTAAGCAGTGTTAGGAGTAGGGGTGAGCGGGTTCGGATTTCTGAAATCCGAACCCCCCCGAGCCCCCCGATCTGAGTCCGATCCGAGTCAGGCTCGACTTTTCCCGCCTGACTCGGATCTGAAATCGAGGCAAAACGTCATCATCCCGCCTTCCGAGTCTCGCGGGTTTTGGATCCTATATAAGGTACCCGCGTCGGTGCCATTTTCTCACTCGGCTGTGGACAGTGAAGAGGGAGGTTGGGAGTTAGGGCTGTGTAGTGTAGTGTAGTGTAGTGCTGCTGTTGTCCACTACTTCAAAGTCCATAGGGGCTGGCTGTGTTGTGCTGTGCTGCTGTTGTTAATAGGGGCTGTGTCCACTACTTCAAAGTCCATAGGGGCTGGCTGGACTGTGTTGTGCAGTCAGTTCTCCATAGGGGCTGTGTCCACTCCAAAGTCCTGTGCAGTGTCCCAGTCCTAAAGGGGTGCTGTAGTGTTGTCCAGGGGGTGCTCTGTCCATCAGGGGTGCTCCCCCCAAGTGCTAAAAAAATAATATATTTTCTGTGTTTGTGAATTGTGTGCGCAGTAGCCGCACGTGCATCAACAAAGTAGTGCCAAGCGTGCGCCTGTGTCATAAGTAAAGGGTCGGCTGGCTTGACCGTTAAAGGGTGCTGTAACCCCCGAAAGTACACTCCAGTCCAAACCAAAAAAAAATTATTTTCTGTGTTTGTGAATTGTGTGCGCAGTAGCCGCACGTGCATCAACAAAGTAGTGCCAAGCGTGCGCCTGTGTCATAAGTAAAGGGCCGGCTGGCTTGACCGTTAAGGGTGCTGTAACCCCCGAAAGTACACTCCAGTCCAAACCAAAAAAAAAATTATTTTCTGTGTTTGTGAATTGTGTGCGCAGTAGCCGCACGTGCATCAACAAAGTAGTGCCAAGCATGCGCCTGTGTTATAAGTAAAGGGCCGGCTGGCTTGACCGTTAAGGGTGCTGTAATCCCCGAAAGTACACTCCAGTCCAAACCAAAAAGAAAATTATTTTCTGTGTTTGTGAATTGTGTGTGCAGTAGCCGCACGTGCATCAACAAAGTAGTGCCAAGAGTGCGCCTGTGTCATAAGTAAAGGGCTGGCTGGCTTGACCGTTAAAGGGTGCTGTAACCCCCAAAGTACACTCCAGTCCAAACCAAAAAAAAAATTATTTTCTGTGTTTGTGAATTGTGTGCGCAGTAGCCGCACGTGCATCAACAAAGTAGTGCCAAGAGTGCGCCTGTGTCATAAGTAAAGGGCCGGCTGGCTTGACCGTTAAAGGGTGCTGTAATCCCCAAAGTACACTCCAGTCCAAACCAAAAAAAAATAATTTTCTGTGTTTGTGAATTGTGTGCGCAGTAGCCGCACGTGCATCAACAAAGTAGTGCCAAGCGTGCGCCTGTGTCATAAGTAAAGGGCCGGCTGGCTTGACCGTTAAAGGGTGCTGTAACCCCCAAAAGTACACTCCAGTCCAAACCAAAAAAAAATTATTTTCTGTGTTTGTGAATTGTGTGCGCAGTAGCCGCACGTGCATCAACAAAGTAGTGCCAAGCGTGCGCCTGTGTCATAAGTAAAGGGCCGGCTGGCTTGACCGTTAAAGGGTGCTCTAACCCCCGAAAGTACACTCCAGTCCAAACCAAAAAAAAATTATTTTCTGTGTTTGTGAATTGTGTGCGCAGTAGCCGCACGTGCATCAACAAAGTAGTGCCAAGCGTGCGCCTGTGTCATAAGTAAAGGGCCGGCTGGCTTGACCGTTAAGGGTGCTGTAACCCCTGAAAGTACACTCCAGTCCAAACCCAAAAAAAAATTATTTTCTGTGTTTGTGAATTGTGTGCGCAGTAGCCGCACGTGCATCAACAAAGTAGTGCCAAGCGTGCGCCTGTGTCATAAGTAAAGGGCCGGCTGGCTTGACCGTTAAGGGTGCTGTAATCCCCGAAAGTACACTCCAGTCCAAACCAAAAAGAAAATTATTTTCTGTGTTTGTGAATTGTGTGTGCAGTAGCCGCACGTGCATCAACAAAGTAGTGCCAAGAGTGCGCCTGTGTCATAAGTAAAGGGCCGGCTGGCTTGACCGTTAAAGGGTGCTGTAACCCCCAAAGTACACTCCAGTCCAAACCAAAAAAAAAAATATTTTCTGTGTTTGTGAATTGTGTGCGCAGTAGCCGCACGTGCATCAACAAAGTAGTGCCAAGCGTGCGCCTGTGTCATAAGTAAAGGGCCAGCTGGCTTGACCGTTAAAGGGTGCTGTAACCCCCGAAAGTACACTCCAGGCCAAACCAAAAAAAAATTATTTTCTGTGTTTGTGAATTGTGTGCGCAGTAGCCGCACGTGCATCAACAAAGTAGTGCCAAGCGTGCGCCTGTGTCATAAGTAAAGGGCCGGCTGGCTTGACCGTTAAAGGGTGCTCTAACCCCCAAAGTACACTCCAGTCCAAACCAAAAAAAAAATTATTTTCTGTGTTTGTGAATTGTGTGCGCAGTAGCCGCACGTGCATCAACAAAGTAGTGCCAAGCGTGCGCCTGTGTCATAAGTAAAGGGCCAGCTGGCTTGACCGTTAAAGGGTGCTGTAACCCCCAAAAGTACACTCCAGGCCAAACCAAAAAAAAATTATTTTCTGTGTTTGTGAATTGTGTGCGCAGTAGCCGCACGTGCATCAACAAAGTAGTGCCAAGCGTGCGCCTGTGTCATAAGTAAAGGGCCAGCTGGCTTGACCGTTAAAGGGTGCTCTAACCCCCAAAGTACACTCCAGTCCAAACCAAAAAAAAAATTATTTTCTGTGTTTGTGAATTGTGTGCGCAGTAGCCGCACGTGCATCAACAAAGTAGTGCCAAGCGTGCGCCTGTGTCATAAGTAAAGGGCCGGCTGGCTTGACCGTTAAAGGGTGCTGTAACCCCCGAAAGTACACTCCAGTCCAAACCAAAAAAAAAATTATTTTCTGTGTTTAGCCGCACCTATATATCAAATCGATATAACATAAATGGAGGACCAAACTTTCTCCGATAAAAATAAAATAGAGAAAGATCAAGAACCACTTCCTCCTAGTGCTGAAGCTGCTGCCACTAGTCATGACATAGACGATAACATGCCATCAACGTCGTCTGCCAAGGCCGATGCCCAATGTCATAGTAGAGGGCACATACAATCCCAAATGGCAAAGTTCAGGAAAATGACCTTGAAAAAGACATTTAAATCAGCTGAAGAGAAACGTAAACTTGCCAATATGCCATTTACAACACGGAGTGGCAA
This sequence comes from Taudactylus pleione, assembly GCA_031769625.1. NCBI lineage: Eukaryota > Metazoa > Chordata > Amphibia > Anura > Myobatrachidae > Taudactylus > Taudactylus pleione. The sequence continues at coordinate 64,315 of JAUIMM010000360.1, read as the reverse complement.
GGAACGGCTAAGGTCGATCCCGAGTATGTTCATGACTAGTGGTTCAGCTTCACATGACGATGGAAGCCCTCCTCCCACTAAAAAAATCAAAAGAGTTAAGCTGGCAAAAGCACAGCGAAGAACTGTGCTTTCTAAGAAGATATCACAAATCCCCAAGGAGAGTCCAAGTGTGGTGGTGGTTGCGATGCCTGACCTTCCCAGCACTGGACGGGAAGAGGTGGCTCTTTCCACCATTTTCACGCCCCCTGCAAGTGCTGAAAGGAGCACCCACAGTCCACTTGCTGATATGCAAATTGAAGATGTCACTGTTGAAGTACAACAGGATGAGGATACTGGTGTAGCTGGCGCTGAGGAGGAAGTTGGCGAGGAGGATTCTGATGGTGATGTGGTTTGTTTAAATCAGGCTCCGGGGGAGACAGTTGTTGTCCGTGGGATGAAAAAGCCCATCACGGTCATGCCTGGGCAGAAGACCAAACATTCCACCTCTTTGGTCTGGCAATATTTCTATCCAAATCCGGACAACAACTGTCTTGCCATATGTACCATATGTAAAGGTGAAATAAGTAGGGGTAGGGACGTCAACCACCTAGGAACATCCTCCCTTATACGGCACCTGCAGCGCGTTCATAAAAAGTTACTGTCAAGTTCAGAAACTTTGGCTAAGACCGTAAGCAGTCCAGGGACACCTAAATCCCGTTGTCCTGTTGTATCCAAGCGCCTGCAAACCACACCGTCAACTCCCTCCTCGTCAATTTCCTCCTTAGTCAGGATCGGAAGTAGTCCTGCAGGCCATGTCACTGGCATGACTGACTCTCCTATCCGGGATTCCTCTGGAGGATCCTGCATTGCTACGCCTACTGCTGCCGCTGCTGCTGTTGCTGCTGCTGGGAGTCGTTCATCATCCCAGAGAGGAAGTAGGAACACCACTACTTTTACTAAACAATTGACCCTCCAACAGTCCTTAGCGAGGAGGATGAAGTACGACAGCAGTCATCCTGAAGCAAAACGTATAACTGAGGCCTTGACTGCTATGTTGGTGTTAGACGTGCATCTGGTATCCGCCATTAGTGCAGTGGGATTTAGACAATTGATGGAGGTAGTGTGTCCCCGGTTCCAAATCCCGTCTAGATTCCACTTCACTAGGCAGGCGATACCGAGACTGTACAGAAACGTCAGAAAAAGTGTCCTCAGTGTCCTGAAAAATGCCGTTGTACACAATGTCCACTTAACCACGGACATGTGGACAAGTGGAACAGGGCAGACTAAGGACTATATGACTGTGACAGCCCACTGGGTAGATGTATCACCTTACGCAGCAACAGCAGCAGCGTCACCAGTAGCAGCATCTCAGAAACGCCAGCTCGTTACAAGGCAGGCTACGCTGTGTATCACCGGTTTCAGTAAGAGGCACACCGCTGACAACCTCTTAGAGAAACTGAGGGAAATCATCGCCCAGTGGCTTACCCCACTTAGACTCTCCTGGGGATTTGTGATATCTGACAACGCCACCAATATTGTGCGGGCATTACATCTGGGCAAATTCCAGCACGTCCCATGTTTTGCTCACACAATAAACTTGGTGGTGCAGAATTTTCTGAAAAGCGACAGGGGCGTGCAGGAGACGCTTTGGGTGGCCCGAAAAATTTCTGGCCACTTTCGCCATTCAGCGACTGCGTGCCGAAGACTGGAGCGCCAGCAAACACTCTTGAACCTGCCCCGCCATCACCTGAAGCAAGAGGTTGTGACGCGGTGGAACTCAACCCTCTATATGCTTCAGAGGATGGAGGAGCAGCAAAAGGCCATACAAGCCTATACATCCACCTATGACATAGGCAAAGGAGGGGGTATGCACCTGACTCAAGCGCAGTGGAGAATGATTTCCGTGTTGTGCAAGGTTCTCCAGCCCTTCGAACTTGCCACACGTGAAGTCAGTTCAGACACAGCCAGCTTGAGTCAGGTCATTCCCCTCATCAGGCTTTTGCAGAAGCAGCAGGAGAAAGTGAAGGAGGAGCTAAGACGGAGCGATTCCGCTCGGCATGTGGGACTTGTGGATGAAGCCCTTCATTCGCTTTGCCAGGATTCCAGGGTGGTCAATCTGTTGAAATCAGACCACTACATTTTGGCCACCGTGCTTGATCCTAGGTTTAAAGCCTATGTGGTGTCTCTCTTTCCGGCCGACACAAGCCTGCAGAGGTGCAAAGACCTGCTGGTGAACACACTGTCAGCTGAAGCGGAACGTGACACGTCAACGGCTCCTTCTTCATTTTCTCCAGCAACTGGGGCTGCCAGGAAAAAACTTAGGTATCCTAAGCAACCCGCTGGCGGTGATGCAGGGCAGGCAGGACCAAGTTTGGACATCTGGTCCGGACTGAAGGACCTGGCAACAATTTCTGACATGTCTACTGTCACTGCATATGATACTGTCACCATTGACAGAATGGTGGAGGATTACATCGGTGACAGCATCCAAGTAGGCATGTCAGACAGTCCATACCTGTACTGGCAGGAAAAAGAGGCAATTTGGAGGCCCCTGTACAAGCTGGCTCTATTTTACCTGAGTTGCCCCCCCTCCAGTGTGTACTCCGAAAGAATGTTTAGTGCAGCCGGGAACCTTGTCAGCGAAAGGCGTAGGAGGTTGCTTCCACAGAATGTGGAGAAGATGATGTTCATCAAAATGAATTATCAGCTCTTCCAGGGAGACCAGCCTCCAGAAGGTACAGAGGGACCTGTGGTGGTGGATTCAAGTGGGGACGAGTTAATACTTTGTGAGGATGAGGATGTACACACTGAAGAGGGTGAGGAATCGGTGGATGAGGAGGATGAGGATGACATCTTGCCTCCGTAGAGCCAGTTTGTGCAGGGACACATTAATTGCCAGCTTGTTTTGTTGGGGCCCAAACGAACCAATCATTTCAGCCACAGTTGTGTGGCAGACCCTGGCGCTGAAATGATTGATTTGTTAAAGTGTGCATGTCCTGTTTATACAACATAAGGGTGGGTGGGAGGGCCCAAGGACAATTCCATCTTGCACTTCTTTTTTTTCATTGCATTATGTACAGTTTGGGGCCTAGTTTTTCTAACTGCCATCCTGTCTGCCACTGCAGTGTGATGGGTCACGTGTTTGTGCCGCCCACTCGTGTCGCTTAGCATAGTCATCCAGCTACCTCGGTGCAACCTTTTGGACATAAAAACACTATTGTGAGGTGTGAGGTGTTCAGAATAGACTGGAAATGAGTGGAAATTAAGGTTATTGAGGTTAATAATAGCATAGGAGCAGAGAAACCAACAAATTCTGTGATTTTAGCTGTTTTTATGCTTTTTTAAAAAAAAATACAGATCCAAAACACAAAACCCAGAACCCAAAACACGGAAGGGTGGTTTTGGCAAAACCAATCCAGATCCAAAACACGAAGAAAGATCCAGATCCAAAACCAAAACACAAAACACGAAAAGTGGCCGGTGCACACCCCTAGTTAGGAGACAAAGTGAATTGAGATAAGGTGCCAGCCAATCAGCTCCTAAGTGTCTTGTCACAGGTTGTGTTTGAAAAATGACAGTTGGGAGCTGATTGGCTGGCACCTTATCACCTTTCACTTTGTGTCCTAACACTACTTAGTAAATAAACCCCAAAGAAAGGTACAGAAACGTGGGACAACCGTCATGTGTATAAAACATATGCACAAGGGGCCAGACTGTATATCAGAGTATATAAAATATTTTGTTTTATCATGGCTTTACTCTGAGTCCTCATCAGATCTACTGTATTTAGAGATGGTGTCATCTACAGTAAGACTAATTCAGGGACTGGTGTAACGCTAACTCATAGTCAATAAGTATTGTTCAAAATAGTGTGCTGAGTAGCTGAAAAATGTCGGTTCTCAGCGATCCAAGTAATTACTACGCATTTCGTTTGCTAAGGATTCATCAGGGAAGTGACGATAGGCCCCCTGTCCATCCTGGCTAATGAACGTCCTACCAGCTGCTCCAAAATCACCATGTTATATCTACTGTAAAGTAGCGTCTAATGGATAAAGGACATTATAATAAAAAATAAATTGTCTTTAACTTGTTTTATTTTCAGCTACAAATTCTATAAAACATAAGTCAAATTGAAATAACATTTTGTAGAAATTAGTGTTATATTGTTATAGTTATAATATTGTTTTAGTTGCTTGTAACTTTCCAGCGTTAAAAAAAAAAAATGTTTTATTTAATTTTCCAAATAAAACCCTGAACTATTAGCTTCATAATTCTCCCACAAGTCACCCAGAGGAAATTCTCAGTATTAGTAATAAAAAACATTATGAAAGCATCATTTACCTTTATACTCACTGACAGTTTATTTACTAGTGTTATACATGGAATATTGCAGGCTTCCTGCTGTGCTTATACACTGATCTATATTATACCAATGGAATGGGATTGAAATACCGGTGGCTGTGACAGCCCGACAGATGAAGATCCCCCCAACCCTAACCTCCCCTCTAGTGTGTAACCCTAACCTCCCCCCATTAGTGCCTAAACCTAAGCCCCTCTCCCTGCACCCTAAACCTAACCCTCCCGGGAAGTGTCTAACCCTAACCCCCCCCATTAGTGCTTAAACCTGCACCCTAAACCTAACCATCCTAGGGAGTATCTAACCCTAACCTCCCCCCTAGTGCCTAACCCAAACCACCCCCATTAGTACCTAAACCTAAGCCCCCTTCCCTGCACCCTAAACCTAACCCTCCCGGGGGGTGTCTAACCCTAACCCCCCCTCTTTCCCTTAGGCTAACCCTAACCTTCCCCGGGGGGGTGCCTAACCCTAAATGCCTGTCTGAGGTGTCTTACTGATGCCCCGGTGGCACTGCAGCGGAAGCATGGGCCACGGGGCAGCAATGGTGCTCCCCACAGAGTCTGGCGCTATGTGTGGCGGCACTGGTTGCGCACGCCCCTAGTTACAGACAAGCCGTGCATTGTAGGGCTGTCACTTTAGAGACGCAGCTAAGATACACATTTTGTGACAAAGCCTGCAGTGACACACATGACGCAGTTTTGTTGCAAAGTCCAATTAGGGTTATTCGACATAACAGTGACCATAGTATCGGGGATTGACACATACTGGTTAGTGGACTGTGGCCCTCATTCAGAGCCGCTCACAAAAAGCGAGCGCTCGCTCTGAATGAGGGTGGCCGCTTTTGTTTTGAAAGCCGGCCCCCTGTCCATTCGCTGCGTGTGCGCTAGCCCTCATCATCGATGTCCAGGTCACTGTGCGCGATGGGAGAATACAGACGGGTGTTTACAGTAAACCCACAGATCACAACACCCTATTACAAGCGTCAAGCAGTTTTATGTGTTTGTCATTATCTATGTACTTACTGTATTTGGAGGCCTTAAGAAAAGGGCCAGGAAGGTCCTGAAATTTCGGCCAGTTATACCAATACGATTGAGACTTTTTTTAAACAATTTGGAGTGCCGCAGTCCTTCTTTTGTTTGTGTATCAATTTTACACTGAAGGCACCCACCACTTCAACCAGCATTGCGAGTGCCAGTCCACCTGCATATTTCTTACACATATACAGTATATGAGCTGCTATAATGTGAATAAGAAGAATAAATATGACAGTACAGAAATTGCTTGCTCTGTGGGTGCGTTCTAGTCACGCTATATGGCGCTAACAGTACAGGTGTATGAGGTCACATCTGTAACCGTTACATTTATTCTCTATATATAGCACTTGGTGATGACCCTTTTATGCCTTTAGTGACCCATGAGGGGGAGGGACATTAGCACGGCCCTAACACCATCTAATACTACACATTCCCATATACATGTGCCCGGGACAGAGCTCATTATACAATAAGGTGACAATTACCCCCTAATGTGCCCCCAACTAGCCTTTATTTTATCCTATTGTCTATAATGGGCAGATGGAGGGGTCTTATACTATATAATGATCCCACATAACTGATTTGTATGCAGCAGGTACATTTATGCCCACAGCCAACACACAGAACATCCTGACCGCCCGGCTCTGTCCCTCAGAGTTGTCTGTAAATGTGGCTATAGGGACCATGATAATAACATTTCATTGTTTAAAGTTTAGGCTAATAATATTGATAGAAGAATGAAGAATGTGAAACTCCTTCCAGTGTGTATAAACTACAAGTAATGTCTGACTGTAAGGGATATATTTTCCACTTACACAAATTGTCATTGTTCTTCCATAACATCTTACTGGGAATGTAAACTTCATTTTATAATTATTTTGTAAAGCTCCATTTGTTGTACATCAGGGCAATAGAACATCTATAATGCACATTATAATCTCTTTATTCTCTCTTTCAGCTTTCAAAAAACTGCCACGGATGTTACAGTGTTATCTTCAGTGATAAATCATCCCAATAGTCTAATCTACACAGCTGTCTGCAGTGTGAAATGCCTTCAGTATTGTACATTTCCCTGAAGCTTCTGATGAGTGCCCCCTTGTGGTGTATAACAATATATACAGTATATAACAATGAGCTTTACAAGACAAAGATAACTAAATGAAAAATAACTAAATGATAAATAAACCAATAAAATGAAATCTCTTCTGTATGGAATCTTTTATTGCCCTCAGCAGCAATGAGGGGAACATTTCAGAGTCAATTGACTTAGGGGCGAATTGAGGGTGATGCCCATGATGTGCCATTGCCATGGCATAGAAACACCAATAACTGCACCCTAAATTTGCTCACTCATCAATCTCAGATTTTAGTTTGCAGACCTATAGGGGTTTATATTGTGTAAGACATTAGTGATTTTATAATTGCTGCAGTGTGTGGTGCACACAGGCCCCACAGCCCACAGGGGCCCTGCTCCTACCTACCTGGTGCCAAAAAGTGGGTCTCCGGTCCTCTGTTGTGCTGCGCAGTGAAAGCAAAGGCTCTGTGCCCCTGAATATCACTGGGAAGATGTCACCATTGGAGGAATGAGAACTTTCTTGCTGGAACCAGGTAGGCTGTGGGGAGGCTGGATGGGGCCCCCTACTCAGGGGAAGGGGACTGCAATCATAGGGGATCACTAAGGGGTGTAGCCAGTCACAGGAAGGGTGTGGTCAAACTCTAGAGAGGAGTGGCCAGCCATTATAGGAGCATCATAGTGTAGTATATAAGGATAAAGTGTACCTTTCATATAAGGCCACTTACACATATATTACTGTATGTAAGAGAACCACAGAGATGAAATGTCTATCAATCAATAAACAACCTTTATTAATACTGATAAACATCTGCATGAATGACTACAAACATAATGATACATAACAGAAAATTAAGCAGTGTTTGAATGACAGCAGATAAATTATCCATCGTAAATGTAGTAACTCCCAGTTATGGGCCGGGATGCACTATACTGAAAAATGCAGATTTTGGAGATTTGACCGCATTTCTCATATACACCAAGCACTAGAAAGCGAAGCTTCCCGAATCTTGGGCCCATTAGTGAATGTTCTCTATAGATAGCATTACCTTATAGAAGCTTATGGGTTTCTTTTCAGAGTTTTCCCTGAGAGGGATCCACTAGGATTCCTTTCAGAGTCCCCCATGGCTTGCACATGTGCTGGGCGACTCCCAGGTCATAAACTCAGTAGCCCCCACACCACAAAGGACAACTCATGTCGGGAGATTTGTCCTTTGCCTACATCATCATGCATATGGAGTTACTAAATGCCTGTATGCATGGCGGGATGTATCCAAAATGATAGGTTGCTGCTCATGTCAATCTTATCCTACTAGTATGAGCCCACCTAAATAGGTGGGTAACATAATATTTAACTTACATAGGTATAAAACGGGAGCGTCCTTCAGTGTAGAATTAAACTGTGACTTGTTTATTTCCAGTAATTGCATGACTCTGTCTCATGACCCGTAAGTGTCAGCGTTGCTTAGGAAGCCTGCAGGCTTTTGGGAGGTGTAGTATCTGTGAGGCTGTCCAGCCCACAGACCGGAAGTGTTGCCTCACGCTGCTAAAAGCTCGGCGGGGTCTGGAATGCTATAGTTGTCTCTCCTTCAATTTGGGAATATATCCCTCATATCCGGCCCCTATTGGCCCATTTAAGAAATAAAATGCATTATCTGCCTGATGACATCAGTGTCATTATGTGTAGAATTACATAGGGAGCTATATTTGATTTGATATGGGCAAATCGTCAATGATAGCCTAGCCCTGTCAGAAACATGAAGACCATTATAAAATGCATTTTAATTATGATTATAACAAACAATGTGGGAATCAAGTAAAAGAAAATGCAGGTCTTAATCAGATTTAAATTGGATAAAATGATGCAAAAATCTACTAAAACAGTAAATATATTTTTTACTGGGTATTTTCATAAAAAGTATTTTCATAAAAAACATTTTAATTAACAACCTTGATTAAGACCAATAGGGCATAAAGTATTAAAACAATAAATTAATTTAATTTCAGTTCTAGATAATTTCTCCGGTATGCCTTGCCCCGATTGTGTTTTTTTATTGCATAAAAATTCTTTACTTCTAAGTCTGAACATTTATGTTTTTTTTAAATTGTATAGATAAAGAATGAGTCTCGAGGCCTTTTCTGGTATTCCTGAGATGTTCACCAATGCTTATCTTTAACGGTCTTGATGTTCATCCTATATAAAATTTGCCACATGTACATTCAATAGCATAGACAGTATTCTTAGCATTGCACGTAATAAAATCTTTAATTGCACATGTTTGCCGTTAATCTCAATTTTATCCATTTTTTTTGTGTGGTAGTCTTTTTAACACCCCACACAATTCCCACACCTGTAAAAACCCATAGATTTTACATAATCGGTCTTGTTTGGGGCCAAAAAACTTCTCACTAGTTGGTTACTAAGATTGGGAGCCCTTCTATATAAACAGGATGGTTTGGGGGGTAGTTTTGGTCCTATGACTGGATCTTTCCACATAATAGGCCAGTGTTTTTCTGTTCAGATTAATATTGATATTTGTGCAATTTCCCCTTAGGCATTTAAATTGGCCACTCTAGATCGAGTTTAGCCAATTATTGTGGTGACAGCTTATGGCATTTATATATGTGCTTGAGTCGGTAGGTTTTACATAATTTTTTGTTTGTATCTGGTTGTTTTCTATATAGACTGTGATGTCTAAAAAATCAATTTGAGTCTCACTAATTGTGGAAGTGAGTTTTATATTCCAGTCATTGTTATTGAAGAATGTGAGAAAATTTTCAAAGCTCTCTCGATTCCCTCTTCAAATAAAAAATATGTGTTCTATGTACCTTTTCTGGGACACTAGGGTTGCCCCATACTGATTATTATGCCATGTAATATCCCTTTCCCACTGTTCCATGAATATGAGGCATAACTTGGGGAAAACCGAGTGCCCATGGCTGTGCCGATTTTTTGGAGAAAAAACTGTTCTTTGAACAAAATATAATTTTTATGTAAAATTAAGTCAATGCTTTTGATTAAAAATTCTTGCAAATTCGAATCGAGATCAGATTTAGCCAAAACTTGAGCTATAACATTGATGCCCCACTCATGTTCTATTATAGTATATAAAGAGCTGACATCTGATGTACAGTAGCTAATAGCAAACTTTAATCCCATTCTACAGAGCTTAGATAGTTCAAGATATCTTTGGTGTCTTTTAGATGGGATTCATTCTTAAATACCAAAGGGTGTAAGTAAAAGTCTATGAACTGTGAGAGGTTTGCTATAGGAGAATCTACACCGGAAACAATAGGTCTACCAGGAGGATGAATTTGGTCCTCGTGAATTTTAGGAAGAACATATATAGTAGAGATTATAGGTTGTGTGTTAACCAAATATTTTGATTCTTTATCTGTTATTGTGCCTTTTTTATTATATTGTTCTTCAAGTATGGTTAAATTGTTAGTGATTTTACTTGTAGGATCCCCTCTCAGTTTCCTATATGTGACCCAATCTTCCAACTGTCTCTCAATCTCTTTTTCATAATCGGACAAATTCAGAAGTACCACGCCCCCACCTTTGTCGGCAGATTTAATATTAAGATTCTTATCTGATTTTAAAGTGTTTATTGCTTTCCGTTCTTTGCTGTTATACTTTATTCTCTTTGTGCCCATTTTTTTAGTGTCATCTAAAACTAGGGCACTAAATGTATTAATAAAATTCCCTTTTATTTGATTAAGGTAAAAAAATTATTTTGGTTTGAAGGGAGTAGGTTGAGTAGCTTGTGAGGTGGTTGATTCTTCATCTCCTTTAAAAATATTTTTTTTTATTGTAACAATTTTTTGCATGTCTAGAAAGACATAAAATTCATTCATTTTTCTAGATGGGGTATATTTAAATCCCATTTCTAGAACTGATCTTTCCCCAATGTTTAAAATATGGGTGCTTAAATTAAAAATCTAAACTAGTCCTTTTGGTTATGTTTCACTCACTGACTCCCCAATAGGAGGGGTTTTATTCCTCTTGTGTTACTGTTTATGACACCTTTTTTTCTTCTTTCCCCCTCTTTTACCTTTAGGTTTGGCTATGTCTGTAATGGCAGGGATTTGATCTTTTCTCTAAAAAATTATCCCGTTTTCTATAATCGGGAGAATCTTGTGTTTCATGGTCTTTTAAGACCTCAAACCTATTCTGATGTGATAAACTTTCATATTCATCATATCAATTGGAAGAGGGATCCAAATTGCTCCTTCCTTTATATAGATAAAAGGGTGCCTTTCTGGTATTCTGAGGTCTATTCCATCTCCTATCTTGATTAATAGGAGTGGAAGGAGACTGGTTTGATAATTTGAATCCACCATTTTCCTTCTTTCTCCAATCTGGTTTATGTTGACCTCTATTATAATTTGTCTGTCTGTTGTTAGAAAAGTCAGTTCTTCTGCTCCCCTTTATAATGTTCGATTTTCGCCACAGTCTTTCCTGTTTGTTTTTTCTGTTTTGGGGATCAATCTCTGGTGTACATAAGATTTCGTCTATGGTGTTTCTTTTTGAGTTAATATTGGTCAGATCATCTGGAGACTTAGGGATACATTTACTAAAGTGAGAGTTTTTGGAAGAGAGTTTTAAAAGTGATGTTGCCCATAGCAACCAACCAGATTCTACTTAACATTTAACTAGCACCTTCTAGAAGGTAATAGCTAGAATCTGATTGGTTGCTATGGGCAACATCACTTTTAAAACTCTCTTCTAAAAACTCTCACTTTAGTACATTTACCCCTTAATGTCTCTACTAAGTTTTTGTACTTTCTTTTCAATTATATCTCTTTCTATCTTTTTAACTCTAATTCTATATTCTCCTCCATCTCTATGTATTCTGGGAGATTAGAAAAAGAGGTTACTAGAATTTTTAAATCTTCAATTTCTTTTTCAAAGGTAATTAGTACTTTCCTTCATTCCTTTATGATAATTTTAACCATTTTAACTGCATTTTCTTTTTACTTGATTCCCACATTGTTTCTTTTAATCATATATAAAATGCATTTTATAACTGTCTTTATATTTCTGACAATAGAGCTATCATTGCCGATTTGCCCATATCAAATATGGCTCCCTATGTCATTCTACACAGAATGACATTGATGTCATCAGGCAGATAATGAATTTTATTTATTAAATGGGTCAATAGGGGGCAGATATGAGGGTTATATTCCCAAGTTGAAGGATAGACAACTGTAGTATTCCATACCCTGCTGGGCTTTGAGCAGTGTGAGGCAACACTTCTGGTCCGTGGGGCAGAATGCCTCTCAGAAACTACACCTCCCAGAAGCCAGTGGGCTTCTTAAACAATGGTAACACTTCTGGTTCGCGAGACAGAGACACGTGAATTAAACAGGTCACAGTGTAATTTTACACTGGAGGACCCTCCTGTTTTATACCTATGTAAGATAAATATTATGTTACCCACCTATTTAGGTGGGCTCATACTATCCGGCTGCATGTTATTGATTCTTCTTTCTTTTTTCGGTCCTGCTAGTACATTGCTCAGATGCCGGTGATAGCATCTTACACGTGTTTCCAGTTCCATAGAGTTGGTATCTCTCATTGTGATTGTCAGCATATCCAGTCCTGAGTCTCTTGAGTCTTTAGCCGCATTGCAGCATCAGAGGTTCTAGCACAACATCACAGCTATCTCCACTGCAGAGTGCCTCCAGCCTTCTAAGTGCCATGTCAACTCCGGCGGCACATTGTCCAATACTGCGTCCAAGGATCTCCAGCCTTATACCACAGCTACCTTCGCAGTGTGTGTACACATCATCTCCCAGTTGCCGCATCCATTCCCGGTGGCATTAACCGCACTGCAGCATCTGAGGATCCAACACAACATCGTACTTGGGAAAAGTGCCCTGTCATATTCTGGCAGCACCTTGCACACTGCTGCATCTGAGGGTTTCCAGCCTTGCACCACAGCTACCTCCGCAGTGTGTGTACACATCATCTCCCAGTTGCTGCATCACTTCCTGGTGGCATTAACCGCAGTGCAGCATCTGAGTGGAATAAGCCTAAACATCCCAGCAATCTTTGCTGTACTGTGTCTCTAGTCATCACAAATTGCCGCACCATCCCGGCGGCCTTTTCTGCAGTGCAGCGTCTGAGTAGACTTTATTGTACATCAAAGTTATCTCCGCTGCTCTTAGAACATCTTCAGCCGTCAAGGCTGCTACATGACCACCAGGTCTCCACCTTTGTCAAACATCTCCAGCGCTCAAGGCTGCTACATGACCACCACCACCACCACCACCTTGTCAAACTTTTGGGCTACAACCGCATTATCCTTCAGTTGACCTCATCGCTACAATATCTTCAGGACTATCATCTTCCTCTGAAAGAATCTCCCTGGGATTCATTATATTATCACCGGCCCAAAAAATATTAGAATATTATCAATAGTGTCTGAGGTCCGTAATCATGGAACCCATCCAAAATCCAGCCCAGGTCCTCACAGCTCAGATTCAGGCTTTAACTCAGAAGGTTCAGCTTTCACTTTGGGTCGAGGAATCACGTGCTATCTCCACCAAAGCAGCAGACCGCGAACGCAAGTTAAATTTGCCTGACCGATTTTCTGGCAGATGCAAGGATTTTCTGAATTTCAAAGAGAGCTGCAAACTCTACTTCAGTTTACAGCCAGGATCCTCTGGCTCTGAGACTCAGCAAGTGGGAACTATTATTTCATTATTACAGGGCAATCCTGAAACCTGGGCTTTTGGTTTTCACTGTGCACTTCAAACTGTGGATGCTTTCTTTTATGCACTTGGTCTCCTCTACGGCGATCCAGATAAGGAATGTTTGGCTGAAGCTAGTCTTTGATCATTAAAGCAGGGGCAGAGAGAAGAGGATTACTGTACTGAATTTCGCAAGTGGGCAGTCGACTGTGGGTGAAATGAATCTGCACTTTGGAGTCAGTTTCGCCTAGGTCTTTCTGACCAGATCAAGGATATTTTAGTGTAACATTTGGCTCCAGAGTCTTTGGATGCACCAGGTATAGCTGCAAGCAGGATTACTGGATGAACTGGTCTGGGAACCAGCAGGATTTCTGGATGTGCCAGGTATAGCTGCCAGCAGGATTACTGGATGAACTGGTCTGGGAACCAGCAGGATCTCTGGATGTGCCAGGTATAGCTGCCAGCAGGATTACTGGATGTACTGGTCTGGGAACCAGCAGGAGCCTGGGATATACTTGTACACAGGGAGACAGAAGTAGCACAATCTGTACATCACAGGAAGTAATGAGATACTCAGGCCCTGAGTGCTGTCAGAGGAGGATTGTTATACCCAGGGTCTGGCAGGAATTGGTGGATTAGGTCAGGTGGTCTGGCAACAGCACTCTCAGTGGTGAAGGGCACAACATGCAGAGGAAGCATTCATATCAGCAGTACTGAGAGTCAGAACTACACCTGCAATTACAATCAAGGCTAGCAGTGTTCACAGACCCAGGTGAATAATTACTGTGGAAAGGTGAGCATAATCCATATGGATACACAGAAGTGTTGCAGCCAGCATTACCAGAGCAGATCTCCCAGGTGAATTACACATACAGATCCACGGGACAGTTGGCTGGGGTAAGTCTTTAGGCAAAAAGGTGAAAAACTAGCCAGGGTCGTGATACTCCACAGTCGCCGGTGTGGATGACACTTCCTGACTGAGAGGAGCCCATGCAATTAGGAGCCTTCCATCTCTCCTCCAAAGAGAAACTCAGGAGATGGACCCAAGGTTTCTGCTTATACTATGGAGGAAAAGGACATACTGCTTTTGTTTGTCCTGTCAAGTCAGGAAAAGGCAAGGTCTAGATGTACAGGGAGAGATACATCTGGGCCTTGCATCTATCTCTCCCAATAACTCAGTCCTTATCCTCACAGTAATCCATGTGAAATGTCAGCAAGTTCCAATTTCTGCCTTCCTGGACAGCGGTGCAGCTGACAACTTGGATGTTTCCTTCTTCAAATCCCTTGGACTGGTGTCCAAGCCCTTACCACAACCTGTCTCTGTTATTGGCCTGGATGGTTGTCATTGGGAGCTCTACATTCCAAGGATATTACTTTCCTGCTGCTTCAGTGTCCTCTGGCACTGCTGGTTTTGGGGCTACCATGGCTCGGGAGACATAACCCCGTCATCCACTGGCAGACTGGAGAGATTCTTAAATGGGGAACTTCCTGCTCTTCCCAATGCCTCCCTCTTCCTGTTTGCCTGGCTGCCACAATCCAGTCTGAATTGTCTTTCAAAATTCCTGTGCCTTACCATGATTTGGTCAAGGTTTTTTTCCAAAAAGAAGGCAGACACTCTTCTTCCTCATTGCCCGTATGACTGTGCCATTGACTTGCTTCCTGGAACGAGACTACCTAAGGGCAGGCTGTACAGTTATCTATACCGGAAAGCAAGGCGATGCAGGAATACATTCAGGATGCTTTAAAGAAGGGTTTTATTCGACCATCTAAGTCTCCAGTTGGGAAGGCTTCTTTTTTGTGCAGAAAAAAGATGTATCCCTCCAACCATGTATTGACTTTCGGGGTTTGAACAACATTAGCGATAAAAAGTCCTAACCACTGCCTCTTATTTCCGTCTTGTTTGATCAGCTTCATGAAGTGTCCATCTTCTCCAAGATTGACCTGAGAGGAGCGTATAATTTATTCCGGATCAAGGAGGATGATGAATGGAAGATAGCCTTCAACACCCACTCCGGTCACTATGAATACCTCATTATGCCAATCGGTCTGTCCAGTGCCCCAGCCGTTTTCCAGGACTTTATTAATGGCATGTTAAGGGATTACCTGGGAGTATTTGCAGTTGTCTACCTTGACGACATCCTGATTTATTCTAACTCTTTGCAAGAGCATCATCAGCACATGACGCAGGAGAACAACTTATTCGCTAAGCCAGAGAAGTGGGAATTTGAGATCCAAGAGGTATCCTTCCTGGGGTATATCATCTCATCTCAAGGGTTCTCTATGGATCCAGGCAAAGTCAAGGCCATCCTGGATTGGGTTCTGCCTACCACCTTGAAAGCTGTGCAATGTTTCCTTGGCTCTGCCATTTATTACAGGAAATGTATCAAATCTTTCTCATCCATTGTTACACCAATTATGGAGCTTACTAAAATAGGGGCTGATGTTGTCAACTGGCCAGTAGTTCAAGAATTCAACTCACTGAAGTTTGCTTTAATTTCTGCTCTTGTCTTCCATCATCCCAATCCAGATCTCCTCTTCATTGTTGAGGTGGATGCTTCTGAGGTTGGCGTGGGTGCTGTTTTGTCCCAGAAAGATCTTAGAGATAATAAGTTGCATCCCTGCACCTTCTTCTCCTGGAAATTCGCTTCAGCCAAGAGAAACTTCAAAGTCCGGAATCTAGAACTTTTGGCTATAAAGTGAGCATTGGAAGACCGGAGGCACTGGCTGGAAGGAATGAATCATGTTATCACCGTGCTAACAAGTCATAAGAACTTGTCCTACATTGAGACCGCTAAAGGTTAAATGCCAGACAAGCACAATGGGCATTGTTTTTCACTCGCTTCAACATTGTCATTTCTTTTCCACCCGGCTCCAAGAACCTCAAAGCAGATGCTCTGTTACGTAGTTTTCAACCCGTTTTGTAAGGCCATCCTGTTGTATTTTCATTTATCCAAAGCGGTTGGTCATCCAGGTATTGCCAAGACTACTAAGTTACTGTCTAACTCAGTTTGCTGGCAGTCCATGATCCAAGATGTCCATGAATTTGTGTTGGCCTGTGACATTTGTGCTCAGAACAGAGCTCCTTGAATTCCTCATCCCGGTCTTATTCTTCCTCTTCCTACTCCTTTGAAGTCCTGGACTCACATTGCCATGGATTTCATTGTGGATCTTCCATCCTCCTCTCATTGTTCAGTCATCTGGACAGTTGTTGACCATTTCAGCAGGATGGCTCAACAAACTCCTCTCTGCTAAACAATTATCTTCTCTTTTTATGTAACATATTTTCAGACTCCATTGTTTTGCCTGTTGATATTGTGTCGGACCAAAGGACCCAATTTGTGGCACACTTCTGGAAAATTTTTTGTTCTGCCTTGGGCATCGACCTCAGTCTGTGCTCCGGATACCATCCCCAGTAGAAAGACAGAGCAGGTTAACTAGTCCATGGAGCAATACCTCCAGTGCTTTGTTTCCAAGTACCGGAATGATTGGGTTTCCATTCTTCCTGTTGTGGAATTTGCCTTCATTAATTCTTGCCACTCATCATCATCCATTTCTCCATTCTTCTGTAATTCTGGGCTGCACCCTAGAGTTAATTCCTTTGAGATGGTCTCAACTGGAACTCCTTCTTCCACATTAGTCTCTAGACTCCGGTCTATCTTGAAGAGGGTTCACCAATGTCTCCTCAAGGCATCCTGTTGCTCCAAGACAAGAGCGGATAAAGATCGGAAACCATGCAATTTCAAGGTGGGAGATCTGGTCTGGTTATCATCTAAAAACATTACCATCCACCAACGATCACAGAAGTTTGGTCCTAAATTCATAGGGCCTTTTAGAATCATCGCAAATATTAATCCGGTAGCCTTCCATCTGAAGCTGCCCAACACCCTCAAAATCAATAACACGTTTCATTGCTCTATGCTAAAGCCGGTGTTTTCTTCTTCCGGATTCAGCTCCAGATGGCCACTTAGACCATCATCTGTCCTCATCCGGGGACATCAAGAGTTTATTGTTGAAAAAATCCTGGATTCCAGATTTTCACGTGGGGGTCTTCAGTCCCTGGTTCACTGGAAAAGGTATGGGACAGAGGAGCACTCCTGGGTTCTTGAGAGAGCTTTACATGCTCGTACCTTGATAAGAGGATATTTTCAGAACTTTCCAGACAAACCAGGGTATAGGTGTTCTTTTACCCCTCGTCAAGGGGGGGTACTTTCACAAGCTGCGGCCGCATCTTGTTGGACAACGTTACTCCTGGTGATTCTCTTAGGCCTGTTGCTGGGAGACAAAGACACCACCCTGTCAACTCATGTAGTCCTCCCATTTTCTGTACATCATCTCTGCCGGGACTGAACTTCCTCCTTTTTTCTTTCCTGCTGATGCGTTGCTCGGATGGTGGTGATAGCATCTTACACATGTTTGCGGTTCCATAGAGTTGGTATTTCTCATTGTGTGCTTCCAGCATCTTCAGTCCTGAGTCTATTGTGTCTTGTGCCGAGTAACATTCTGATGGCCCAGTCCACACTGCAGCATCTGAGGTTCCAGTGTAACAATGTGGCTATCTGCTGTAGAGTGCTTCCAGCTACGACAGTTACCGCACCACTCTCTGGTGGCATTATCCGCATTGTTGCATCTGAGTGGACCTAATTAATATCAAGGTTATCTCCGCTGCTCTGCATCCTGGAACATCTTCAGTCATCCTAACTGCTTCGTGACCATCTGGTCACCATCTTTGCCAAGTGTTTCCTGCCCTCAAGGCTGCTCCGTGACCATCAGGTCACCGTCCTTGCCAAGTGTTTCCAGCCCTCAAGGCTGATACATGACCACCAGGTCGCCACCTTTTTCAAATACCTCCAGCCCTCAAGGCTGCTACATGACCACCAGGACTCCACCTTTGTCAAATACCTCCAGCTCTCAGCTTTCCTGCCCTGAAGGCTGCTCCGTGACCATCAGGTCACTGTCCTTGCCAAGTGTTTCCAGCCCTCAAAGCTGATACATGACCACCAGGTCTCCACCTTTTTCAAATACCTCCAGCCCTCAAGGCTGCTACGTGACCACCAGGTCTCCACCTTTGTCAATCATCTCTAGCCTTAACCTTGTCAAACTTTTGGGCTACAACCGCATTATTCTTCGGTTGACCCCTTCACTCCAATATCTTCAGGACTATCATTTTCCTCCAAAGAGAATCTCCCTGGGATTCATTACACATTGCTTAGTGGTATTGGGATTAGATAGTTGGAACTATGACACTCATTCTTTTAGAATTGGGCTGTTACTTGGATGGTGGCTATGGGAGCATCTGCATATGCCACTAACACTCTTGGGAGGAGCGATCTGTATACAAGTCTTATGATAAACTCACTGCGACAACCCAGAAACATTGTTTACCCACCAGTTAGTAAATGGCTAGCATTCATGAATGAAGGAATGTTTAATTTTTCTTTCAGGTGACCGCAATTCAGCCTACCCTGAGTTTATGGGTGTTTTACAGCTTTCTTCTTCACTTGGGATAACTGTTTTACCCCTGGGCTAGGTCTAGGTTGTTTATTGTTTATTATATGCCTCTTTCCTTTCTGCTTGGTTTTGGTGCCCTGACTCACTTTAGGTTTATGTTTTTGCTTACAGATGAAGACTATCTGATTGAGCTGGTCATAGTTGTAGGTCACTGTGGCCGGAGACCCAGACTTACATGGCTAGAACGGCCACCATGGCAGTGGAGGGACAATATAGGCACAGGGCGCCATGTACTGTGCGCAGTTGTGAAATTGGGGAAACTTTTTTGAATTTACAGACTATGCCCCTATGAAGAATTTTGGTTCAAAAGTATTTTAATGTATAAGGAATTGCCATCTTGACATAGGAAGTTATATTGTAATTGCCCTAGACTAGCAATGGAGGGATGGCGGTGACTGAACAAGCCTTTTATTTGTAATGCAGGCTAGGGAGGCTCCTGTGTATCTTCATGTAAACTGCGCAGCAGCTTTGGGGAAAAACTATTTGTTTGTTTTTAAGCATTTCCTTTTTGTGAACTTCTTACAAACTGAATGTGTTAATATTGGGAAAGACAAACTGATTTGATGCATAGATTCACATATTTGAAAGGATGAATGCAATTTACCAATTCCTGTGAAATGTTATATTTACATTTGAAGAGACAGTTATACTGTATGCTAAATCAGTTTCTGTTTTAGGAAACCAACTTGGTTTGGGTAAGGAAGGAGGAAATTGTTAAAACTCCTTTGAAGCTATATTTATTTATATTTTGTCAGATAGTTTGATTGGATGAGGGACCCAGGGTGGGTTTTTACCCCCTGTGAAATTGTGTGTTGGAATGGGATAAAAACAAAGAATTTGAGCCTGAAATGGGTGTATCTTTTTGAACATCAAGAAGGAATGAACTGCTGCATGCTGTGATACCCCCAAGAGGAAGAGTCTTTTTGAAGACTTTTTGAGAAATAAGCATCTTGCCTTTACAATGACTGCATCTGTATTCTGCGACAACAGAATTGAGCCAAACTCTTTGCAGTTCTCTGGCTGTCCTGGATTGAGCCCAGTGTCTCCAAGCTCAAGCCCTTTGCCAGCTACCATGCAGAACCTGGTCCATTGACTGAAATCAGTGGGAAATAGCTAACACCAATCAGGAGGTGTGGACACAACACATACACAGCAGAGGCAGTTCCAGGTGCCAACCAATATAGGAGCATGGGAGAAGTGGTTTTAGATGCCAGTGTGGGAGCCTTGATGAAAATAAGTGGTTCCAAGTGTCGACGAAGGAGCTTGATAGTGGTAGCGAAGTTGTGCACCCATGGCACAATGGGAGGACTCGGTAACAGATGGTTACTGATGATAAGAGGGAATCCCTAATATCCCAAGATACAGGAGGATCAAGAACAATCCATTATCGGCAAGGTCATCCAGTGACAGTCACTCTTACATCAATTTGGCCAAGCAACGTGGTTTGACAGAGCTTTTGTTAGGTGGACATAAAGTGTATTGGATAGGGATTTGGGGGTTTGTGTTTTGAGGCTCTGTTATATTTGCTTGTGTTGACTAAGAGGCTGTAGCAGGACCAGACTGCCCATCTTGCCCTTCTGGGTCAAACCCCAGCCCAGAAGCTTCTCCTCCCAATGCTATGTTCAGCCGAGGATACTGAAAGATGGGGGTGTTCCGCAAGGCCAGGCTTCCATGACTCCAGGCACACCACCATGAGGGGAGGCCACACCCCATGAGGAGAGTCCACACCCCTTCTTAGACTAGGACACACCCCTTTTTGTGGTTGCGTGCATGCCATCAGCACATGCACTGGGGAACTGCCAGTGCTGTTCAGCAGCCTTAGTCCTTCCCTTGGCTGTGGGGTAAGCTTAAGTGGTTACTGTTTCATAATGGGGAAACAATATTAGGCAGTTGAAGAGACTGGAGATGATTATGCAGTTGAAGGTGATTTTGGTCGAGGTTAGAGCTAGATGGTTGGGGGTGCATATAGTCTGGTCAGAAGTAGTGGCAGGAGCCCCGAAGGTCTTGGATAGAGCTAGGAAGAAGGTTAATGTTGCTTTATCTTTCTATGGTCCAGCATTCCTTTTTAGGTCAGGTTTTCACTAGCGACTTTTGACCCTATGCGGTGCATCTTCATGCTTTAGGTGTGGAGGTTTTTATTAATGATTTGTTGTCGTTCATGGCTTAGCCTAGTTTTGGTCAGGTGGTGGGACAGCATCTGGTAGAGCCTGGCTGTGGAAGGCACTGCATCTCAGTGGCCAATTTTGGTGCAAGGAGAAGTTGTGGGGCACTTACCTTTTGACATATGGCAAATTTGTCCTGACTTGTACATGTGGACTTGGGTGCTTCTTGAGAGGAAGCATTTGGACTGTGCGCAAATAATGGCAGGTGAGTCTTCTGCAGCACAAGTGTGTCAAGAGGGAGGACGTTTTAGTCGTCCCGCAATTTTGCTAGCCTACTTGATAGGCCTGAGATCTGCAGTTCCTTCTTTGCCACCTTTCTTTCTACAGCACCAATTATTATTTATGCCAATCTGTGATGTCCAAGTATATAAGTTAAGGGTTGTTTAATGTGGTTAATTAACAGTAAACCAATGGACGTATTATTAATATCTTCATAAAGGTTCAAACCATGGCCCTCATTCAGAGCCACTCGCTAGCGGCAGTACGCTCGTTCTGAGCGATGTTCGCACATCTGCGCATGCGTACGGTTTTTAGTACGCATGCGCGAACCAGTCAGTGCGGCCGAAAATCGTTGGTACGCAATATAGCGAGGGCCTGCTATTTTGAGTGACAGAATGAGGCGTATGTGGGTGGTAACAGGGGAAGGTGCTTGAAAACGGGGAGTGGAGATCCGAACGCAGGCGTGCTTAAAGGTCAAAACGGGCGTTTTAAGGGAGTGCATAATTAATACAGCAGCGTCATTGACCACGTCACTTGGTTTTTTTTAACTCAGAACTGCTCGCAAAATAGCGGTTGAAAACACCAACCACAAGAATAGCGAGCAGTTCATACGCTGTACGATGTACTCGATTAATCTAATAAATAGTGGACATGACGTATGGTGCGTGCGGCCAGGGGGCGTTTTTATCAAATAAACAAGCGTATGTTTTGCTCGCTCGTTCAGACTTAGAGGTGGGAACAGACTGCAATTTGCGAACGGATCATTTGAATAGCCACCCCTTGTTTTTGAACGAACGACCACAAATAGCGAACGGCTCTGAATCAGGCCCCATATATCCAGGGAGAGCATAATAAAATCCTTATATAACACAGATATTATTCTATTCACTTACCTTGTTTGGAATAAATTGAAAATCAGACCACACCACCATTGCCGCCATTTACAGAAGTGAGAAGTCGGTGTTGTGGTCGGGTACGTCTCTTCACTGCTTTTAGATTTTTATTATGATTTGAAAGGAACAAAGGCCCTCATTCAGAGCCGCACGCAAGCGGGCGCACGTACGTTAGGCGTACGTACAAAAATATTTAAATTCAATGGCTCGCTCGTATTTTCGTTCGCATCTAAAATTCCTCCCTAAACTCTGACGACCCCTCCTCTAACTAACGAGCGTACGAAATAGCGAGCGTACATCCCCGAAATGGCTTGAAAGGAACGCACGCACAAGTATAAACAGGAAGTGGCCTTGTCAGATGTCGATTACCTGCTCCTTTATTCTGCCTACCTCCATCAATCGTATCATGCCAATCAATGTATCAATTAGCTTAATTGTTTGTTTTTTTTCAACACAATGCAAGAAACTTTACTCTTGTCCGTGTTTGTGTTTACCCGCAGAATACGTACGGATGAAACATTCGCTTTTATTGTTCAAAAAACATGTGAACCACAATTAAACAATTGTACTATTGCTGTGGATTCCCGCATATTTCCCTGGGTTCATTTCTTTATTTAAATTTGCTTACGCATGTCACTGCATCAAGCCTATCATAACTCTCCAGAGATTTCTGGCCCTGTCGAACACATGACTCATACACTAACCAATAAAATTGCTCCTGTTAATTTCCAAAATACATTAGCCAATCAGAAAATTTTTACACACTTTATCAAAAATGATTTTTAAGAAAAACACCATTGCCATCATGAGAGCCTCCGCATTCACCAGGCGCGAGCTGCTGGTGCTTACGGAGGTCATGGATCGCCGGATCACCAGCCAGCCAGAACCCATGACCAACCGGCAGAAGCGCTCCGCGTATGCGGAGGTACGGTCCCGCCTGCGGTCCTTCGGATCACGCCGCAACATCGGGCAGCTGGAGCGCAGGTGGTCCGACCTGCAATGGCGAACGCCCCGCTTGCTGGCATGCTTTCGCATGCAGATCCTGGCAAGTAAGTGTTATGTATTGTGGTTTTAATGTTTGTGTTTGTGGGGCAAACTGCGTGTGCATGTTTTCCTGTCTGTTCTATTTATTATTTGTACTCATATCTGCGTCTGCATGTTTTCCTGTCTGTTCTATTTATTATTTGTACTCATATCTGCGTCTGCATGTTTTCCTGTCTGTTCTATTTATTATTTGTACTCATATCTGCGTCTGCATGTTTTCCTGTCTGTTCTATTTATTATTTGTACTCATATCTGCGTCTGCATGTTTTCCTGTCTGTTCTATTTATTATTTGTACTCATATCTGCGTCTGCATGTTTTCCTGTCTGTTCTATTTATTATTTGTACTCATATCTGCGTCTGCATGTTTTCCTGTCTGTTCTATTTATTATTTGTACTCATATCTGCGTCTGCATGTTTTCCTGTCTGTTCTATTTATTATTTGTACTCATATCTGCGTCTGCATGTTTTCCTGTCTGTTCTATTTATTATTTGTACTCATATCTGCGTCTGCATGTTTTCCTGTCTGTTCTATTTATTATTTGTACTCATATCTGCGTCTGCATGTTTTCCTGTCTGTTCTATTTATTATTTGTACTCATATCTGCGTCTGCATGTTTTCCTGTCTGTTCTATTTATTATTTGTACTCATATCTGCGTCTGCATGTTTTCCTGTCTGTTCTATTTATTATTTGTACTCATATCTGCGTCTGCATGTTTTCCTGTCTGTTCTATTTATTATTTGTACTCATATCTGCGTCTGCATGTTTTCCTGTCTGTTCTATTTATTATTTGTACTCATATCTGCGTCTGCATGTTTTCCTGTCTGTTCTATTTATTATTTGTACTCATATCTGCGTCTGCATGTTTTCCTGTCTGTTCTATTTATTATTTGTACTCATATCTGCGTCTGCATGTTTTCCTGTCTGTTCTATTTATTATTTGTACTCATATCTGCGTCTGCATGTTTTCCTGTCTGTTCTATTTATTATTTGTACTCATATCTGCGTCTGCATGTTTTCCTGTCTGTTCTATTTATTATTTGTACTCATATCTGCGTCTGCATGTTTTCCTGTCTGTTCTATTTATTATTGGTACTCATATCTGCGTCTGCATGTTTTCCTGTCTGTTCTATTTATTATTTGTACTCATATCTGCGTCTGCATGTTTTCCTGTCTGTTCTATTTATTATTTGTACTCATATCTGCGTGTGCATGTTTTCCTGTCTGTTCTATTTATTATTGGTACTCATATCTGCGTCTGCATGTTTTCCTGTCTGTTCTATTTATTATTTGTACTCATATCTGCGTCTGCATGTTTTCCTGTCTGTTCTATTTATTATTTGTACTCATATCTGCGTGTGCATGTTTTCCTGTCTGTTCTATTTATTATTGGTACTCATATCTGCGTCTGCATGTTTTCCTGTCTGTTCTATTTATTATTTGTACTCATATCTGCGTCTGCATGTTTTCCTGTCTGTTCTATTTATTATTTGTACTCATATCTGCGTCTGCATGTTTTCCCTCTTTTTCTGAATTTTTAATTCTACTGCTATTTTTTTTGGTTTTATTTATTTATTTATTTTTTTTGTTTGTTTGTTAGCCCGGATTTGTCCATAAACTAAACGCAATTTATTTGACATATTTTAGGGGGACAGCCAAGACTCCGCCGTCAACGTCGGCGTTCCCGCCCACTCTCCCCAACCCCCAGCCAACACTCCACCCCAAATCTTTCCCCTATTCCCCACTCCTCCCCATCCTTCCCAGACCCTCTCCCGGAAATGTCGGGCCTCCTTCCCCTCCGTCCCACTTCCCCCTCTCCTCCACCCACCCCTCTTCCAATTACCCCCTCCCCGGAGTCCAGCATAACTCCGCCCCATTCTTTGGGGAATGACGGATCCGAGGAGGAGGATCATGGAGGTTTGGCCGGAGCTCCCGATTTGTTTCCCGGTATGTTTTTTATTTATTTTTTTTAAAGCACAAACTGTTTGTATGTAATCATGTGTCGTGCCTTTCTTCGTGTTTTTGTGGCTTGACTTTTGTTGATTGTGAAGGTTTGCCTTTACCTCTTCCTGGTGATTTAAGCATACACATATCATACCTGTGGGAATTTGTACCTAGGCCTTGTATTTTTGCCAGCCCACCCTTTTTATTTATGTTTTTGGGTTTAGGAGTGATTTGGTTTTTTTTTTATGTTTTTCTGTGGAGTCCCTATTGTTGTATTAACCCACACACTTTTCTCACCCACAGAGGAACAGAGGCGTCGGCAAGAGGTGGCGGATGTTGTGGGGCAGATGCGCCACCATGTAATCGGCCTTCTGGTGGCCCTCGACCGGCTGTCTGGCCTCCTTCGGCATTAGTTTTTTTTTTTTGTTCTATTTGCCAAATAAATTTATTAAGACAAATATACGTTGTGGCTCATTTTTAAAAACCAAAACCAAGATAGTTTAGCCTGACATAAGTTCCTGCAAGGATTTCCCTTTTTTAAAAGTTAGATTGTGTTTTGTCTTTGTATGTCAAACAGACACCAGAAACACATAACAGTAACAATGTAATTTCCCTTTTTGGGTGTAGTGTCAATTTCAGATTTCTACATTTTCCAGGTTCCTACTTGGTGCGCAAGCTGCTTAGGCCAATCTTACAAATCCCAAGGTTGGGCCAGGCTTCCTTTTGGTGTGGATTGGGAAGCTGAAAACATATTTAAGTTTTGCTCAACTGGCGTCAGTACTGGTTTACCCCTTAGTCAAATGTAACTTGTGTTAACCTGGTTACACTTGCTGTTAACGTCCCAAAAAAGGAAGACCATTTCACTCTTCAAACATTTATTGACAACATAACAGAGAAAACAAAGTGGTCACTCCCAAAAAAAATACACAGTGATAAATTCAAATACAACACATACCAAGAAATAATTAAATAAAAACACAAAATCAAGAACTGGTTGACGAAGGACCATGCCAACATGATTCCACAAACATGGCGTTGCGATATGGGTTCAAGAATATATGCCCAAAAGGACCAGATCCAGGTTTGGTAAGGGTAGCAGGAAGTAGTGAGCGTTGGAGTGCCAAAGATTATGTGAACAAACAGAAGATGGTGAGAAAATTAAAAATAAATTAGATGTTCGCCAAAAAACACAAACACATTAGGTATAAACACTGGAGTTTTGATCAAACTTACCTAAAAAATCTGGCCACCACATCATCGCGTATGGCCCCCCCACATACTGACCTTCGACCAACCTCGGGGGGGCCATCCTCAGGTAAGGCATCCTCTGGCTGCATTGGGACACCACTCCTTATGGCAATGTTGTGAAATATCCCACACAGGACCACAATTTTCGACACCATATCCGGCACATACATGAGCTCGCCACCAGAGCGGTGGAGGCATCTGAATCGGCCTTTTAAAAGGCCGATACAGCACTCCACCACTTGCCTGGTGGCTGTAAGTGCGGAATTATACGCACTTTGTGGCCCTGGTGTGGGAGCCAAATAAGGAGTGAGCAGCCAGGACATGCAAGGGTATCCACTGTCTCCTGTGAACAAAAATAGACCACATCAGGAACACTGTGTATCAAGCTTAACATTGTTATGTACTAAAGGTCTCCACTTACCCAGAAGCCATGCATCACCAGCTTGTAGGTTGGTTAATTTCTGCCATATCCCTGATTGCCGGATGACGAAGGAGTCATGAGCACTTCCGGGTAATTTAGCATTCAGGGACAGGATCTGGAGGGAGGCATCACATACCACCATTACATTCAGGGAGTGATAGTGTTTCCTGTTTCTTAATATTGCCTCCAGCCGTGCTGGAGGCTGAAGTGGTATGTGAGTACCATCCACAACCCCTATGATGTGTGGGAAGCCAGCTATTTGGTAAAAATTGGCCTTGGCCACACTAAGGGCACCCATATCCAAAGGCATTTTAATAAAATGATGGAGGTGCTTGAAAAGTGCCTCCATCACTGCCCTCAGGATCCTGGAAAAGGAGGATTGGGAGATGCCCGCCACTATTCCCACCGTTGTTTGAAATGATCCTGAGGCACAGAAATGTAACACCGCCATAAATTGCGTCAGTGGTGGTATTGCTGTTGGACTGTCAATTTGCCGCTCAAGATCACTTTCTATTAATGAGAGAGTGTCTATGATGATTTTGGGAGGTAGACGGTAGCGTCTTAAAACCTCATCATCGGGCATTCCAAAAAGGGTGACACGTGTTCGAAATATCTGGGGCCTTGCATGCCTACGATGCCTACGCCTGGGACGAGTTTGAGGTTGGTCGTCTTCCGGGAGCAGGGCCAGAACAATTCGCCCCAGATCTACCTGAAATTCAAAGTTTACAATGTAAGGCTTTTGACCCACCCCAAAAGTAAGAAAAAACAACTTAGCTTTCTGATACCATCCATAGCTGCTTACATGCCGGGGTATTGTCATGATACGTATAAACTGTAAAAAAGCCAACAATGAGACTTCAAAAATTTAGAGGGTGTTTTTTTTGTTTAAAAATTGTTGCAAGCCAACACAGAAAATAGCGGTAAAAAACATTTGGCCATCGATGAAAACTACATTGCACACCGTACGTCAAATAGGGTTCAAATGGACCCAAAATATGGAAAAGGGAAAAGCAAAACTGGATTATATGAGGAATAAGCCGTCAAAAATGCGGTAAATAATTCGCAAATGCAAGTCACTACACCAACAGTCAAAAATGCGGTCATTAATTCGCAAATGCAAGTCACTACACCAACAGTCAAAAATGCGGTAATTAATTCGCAAATGCAAGTCACTACACCAACAGTCAAAAATGCGGTAAATAATTCGCAAATGCAAGTCACTACACCAACAGTCAAAAATGCGGTAAATAATTCACAAATGCAAGTCACTACACCAACAGTCAAAAATGCCGTAATTCATTCGCAAATGCAAGTCAAAAAATGGACTTACCCAACTCGAATATATAAGATTTCCACAAAAAACTTCTTTGGGTCCGAAAACAAAAAAAAACTAAAAAAGATGAAATGAGTGTTAAACAAATTAACGAACCACAAAACAGAAGAATACACCAATTGGCCACAAATTTGAATGCACAAAACTTACCAAATCAGGAAAGGATGTTGAAAAAATGAAAAAAATGCGAACGGAAAAACCAAAGAAATGTAGCAAAAACAAACAAAAAAACAACTCTCCAAAATCCTCCAAACGCAACCAACCAACCAAATCCAAACCACTTAACCGACAACACTCCAACAACCCCACCTCGAATCCACACACACCAAGCCATAAATAGTGTTTATTTTCCCGCACAAATTAAGGATGAATCATAGGGACGCACAATCAATGATGCTGCCGCAAACTAAGGACGCATGTATAAATACGTCACGAAATCACATAGAATTTCTGGATGATTTCATGCTGGAAGCAGAGACATGGCTTCAAACCAGGGAAACAATGGTCAAAATTGCGGCGGTAAGGCCTTCATGCATTTTGTGTCAATGATTCTTTTAAAACATAATATTGTGCAAGTTGTGAAGTGGCTAAATCTGCATATTTACCCAAATAGGTGAGGAGGATGACATGGAAGAGACTGCTGGCCCCAGTCAACCCGCCAAAGCTGCAAAAAAAAAAAGGCAGCCACATTTCACAAGCAAGGAGATGGAGGTTTTGATCCAGAAGTGCGTTGACATCCTGCCCCAGGCAGCCAGGAATATGAGCCAAAGCCAGAAGTGGAGAATGTGGGAGGAGGTCGCCGTTGCTGTCAATAGGGTGGGTGATTATGTCCGTCTAGCCCGGGATGTCAAACGGCGGTAAGTAAACACTTTCCCATCCTATAAACAAACCCCATTGTAAAAAAAAAGGATAATGGTTCCAAATTCATTCCACAGATGGGCAGACTTCAAATATCGTCTCAAACAAAAACTTGCCGACAGGGCTAGGCATGCAAGGGGGACAGGTGGGGGTCCCACCCCTGTGTCATTGGAGTTGACAGACTTAGAAGAGATGGCACAGGGGTGTGTGCAGGCTGTGGAGGTGTTTGGCGTGTCCAACATGGATACGGACATGCCAGACTTTGCGGCTCCTCATGTTGGCCAAGGTAAGTCTTGTGATGTCACCAACTCAGAAATGCTATTGTGCCAATATGTAGATTCTAATGTGAGTCTTTTCTCCATTTTCCTAACAGAGACAGAGGCGGATGAGTCTGCTCCAGAGGGGAGCCTTGGCCGCAGAATTTCTGCTGACTCTGCAGGGGAGGAACCAGTACATCCGGCTGAGGACCCTGCAGAAGCCAGTCCAGGGCGTGCCCCCTCGCAGGCAGTGGGCCTCCTCACAGAACTCAATTTTAAATCGGATTGCCATACGGAGATTCTGCAGAGGATGGACGCCAGTCTGATACGGGTGGCTGAGGCCCTGGAGCAAAATGCTGCGGCCAACGTGACCATTGGTCAGGCCCTGGCGGAAAATACCAGGGCCAACATCCGCATCGCCGATGCCCTGGAGCAGCTCGTTCGCCAGCACATGGTGGAGCCGACCTCCCTTCCTGCCGGAACATCCGGATCCACCACCTCTGGCACAACATCAGGCAATCCTCCAAATGTGCCTAGCCCTGTGCCTAGTCCAGAGGCCACAACATCTGCCTCTGGACAGGCCAGCCCGATGGCATCCCGGACCCGGTCTGGCGCCCACCCTCACCCAGCCAAACGGGCGAGAAAACGGTGACAGCAATGGCGACTTTTCCCACTTTCCTTCTGTGCTTGGCTCATATTCCTTTCTGGTCAAAACTTCCCTCTCCTTTCTTGTGAAATGTTTTTAAATTTTGTATTTACGCTTATGTTAGTAGTTATGTTTTTTTTTTTTTTGGATCATATATCTTGGCCACAAAAAAAGGCAATACAATATTAGGCCAATTTGTTTGTGTGTAAACAATAAATTAAAAACAAAACACTGACATTGTATTGTGACATTATTGTACAAATGGGTTACATTTAGTCCTGGCCTTAAACGCAAAAACTGACCCTCTTTAAAAAAAAAAAATGCCTCTTTAAGGAACGTTTAAAAAATCACATAGCGATGCAAATTCCACAGTAAACCAAAAAAAAGGGGAGCTAATTAAAAGATGATGACATTATTGTTACAATAGGCCATAACCACCAAATTGTGGCCAAAATAAAACCCCAAAAATGTACGCTAATTGATTGTGTAATCATGACATTAGCAGCTCTGATTTCCACCTGCGTACGCTTTTGTGCTATCCCAAAAAACTGCTTTCCAAACACATACCAAGCCGGATTTCAATCCAACACTAATTACTTTACTGACCAGCCGCGATTAATCGCTGCACCATCGTGGAGTCCCGGGACGGAGGAGAAGGCCATCGCCAATGTGGTCGAGTAATCCTGACCCTAAGCTGTGCGAGCATTTTGAAGGGAAAGCGGATGTTTCAGTGACGTATGAGACGGTCCGAACACATTTGACGTTCGCATCTGCTAATGTATGTACGCCCCAAAAACGCCTCGCCACGCCTGCGTTTTTTCATCTCCACCCCCGTCAACACCCAAAAACGCCCTGTTCTGTCAATCACATTTGACATGTCACTTCCTGTACGCTATTTTAGGAACGAGAGAAAAAAAGCTCGCAATCTGCCGTACGCACATGCGCGGTGTAACACCGACGCATGCGCGGTTAGTCAACATCGGAACGCAACGAGCGTACTGTTGTTAACGTGCGGCTCTGAATGAGGGCCAAAGTCTTCTAGAAACATCTTTAAAGCGCAGTTTGTGTTGGCAATAATACTGTCATAGTAATGGAGCAATTCTCAGTTTCAACATGAAATCACATCCTGCAAATATGATGTTAGAGGAGGAGGAGGAGGAGGAAGCTGTGTAATGTAGAAAGGTGGAAACAGACTCAGAGACCGGAGGATCCCTCTAACTCAGCACAAGATGAGGAGCTGCTGGCTGCCTCTGCTCTTACTCTCTGCAGTCACATTAGACACCTGTCTCTCACAGTCTCGGGAACGTGACACCCAGGATGAAACACGGATAATAGAGGCTGTGAAACGCTTCAACGTGGAGGAAAATGTCCTGTATTTATATAAACCCTTGTATGATGTCCCCCCTGTACTCTTGAAGGTACAGTATGGGGGCAATTGCAGTGTAATATCTGGGGTGCTAAAATATATTAATTGCAGCACAGCTGTTACATACCTTGTGGGAGATTTACTAAGCTGCGTTTCTGCCACACTCTATGTTTTCATGCACTTTGATGTGTGGTTTGTAAGCTAAGCTCTTTACTGATTGGCAAGAAAACACATGACCATAACCTGCCGCCCCTATTGGTCAGACTCGCCTACCCTTCCCAACGGCCGGGAGGTGATTGACAGCACGCCCCCTTTGGTGGGCGTGCCGGGGGCATGGCTGCCCAGACGGAGGTGTTCCCATGGGAATGCCTACCATCTGGGGCTGGCCCCACTGACATCTCTAGCGATGTCAGTGGGAATGCTTTTGGCTCTGATAGAGCCAAAAGCACTCCAGGGCTTGCGGCAGTGAGACCCTACCGCAAGGGTCTTGTTGCAAGCCCAATGGTCGCGATGGTCTTGACCATCGCAACCATCATTTTGGCCACTTGCTAAAGCTGTGGGTGGTCACACACAGATATGCGAGCGGCCAGGAGGCCGCTCCAAAAAGTAAGAGGGTCGGCCTTGATTCAGAGCAAGCACTCTGTCAGAGCGTCCGGCTCTGAATCAGGGCCACAGTGTAAGCGGTGAATAATACAGCAGTGGATGGATACAGTATGGCACTACAGAATACAATAGAACAGTAAGCCCTGACAGGCGGACCAATCATATACTGTACAGTATTGCAGAGTGTAAACAGTGGCTTCAATACAGGTATACAGTACTGTAGTAATTCTGCATGGCAGGCTATTTTGCAGTGATGTGCGGCACTCACACAGTGATGGCATGCTTTAGTAGTGGGGTTTTAGCAGCCTTCTATGAAATTGTCAATGAACCACAAATCTCAGCCCAGAAAGAGGTGTCTCTGGATTACAAACTGACTGTGCATTTTATGCTGCACACTTACGGCAATGTCGCCACTGCTGTGCCGCTTGGAGGTTGTACGACATGTCGCTAATCGGTACACATTAGTAAATGCTGGTCACTGCGGCACTGCAGAAAGTGGTGCGCGGCGCTCACACAGCAATGTGCGGCAATGTCGGCACTACTGTGCTGCTTGGAGTTTGTACAACACGTTGCTAATCCAGAGACACCTCTTTCTGGGCTAGCACTTGTAGCTCAGTGATGGATATATGCACCACTATTCAGACCTTACTACTTGTTCCTGAGACATGCCATAACTGCATGATTGCTGCATACCACTGAAGGCACTTATGGCTGTGTACAGGAGTGCCAAAATTGCTGCAAGTGTGCGGCATAAAATGCACAGTCAGTTTGTAATCCAGAGACACCTCTTTCTGGCCTGAGAATTGTAGTTCAGTGATGGATTTATGCAGTGCCCTTCAAACCCAACTGTTCATTTCTAAGGCATGTTATCAATGTGTTGATGCCGCACATCACAGCAGAACAATGTCGCATGGATGGGCACCGACTTTTCTAAAATGAGCTGTTACCTTGCTGTTATGTGTATCTAGCATACTATACTGTAATAATGATGGCAGAACACATTAATGAATTGTTTATTAAAAGTGTACTCAGGATTCGCACACCGAATGATTGAATCCTTTATTACACTCTCAATTACAGCTCTCGATCCATGACAACTATAGTGTACCGAATGACAGGTTTAGTCAGCCTATCAGTGGCGGTACTACATACATTGCATTGTATATTTTAACGCATGCCCAGTGCAGTTTAGGAAAAACAACATCTGGTGGACAGAAAGTTGTATTACACTCTCCGACACTTACGATGTGACTCAACACGCCATGTAACAGTGCGACGAGCAGGGTGCAGTACATGGAGTATGGAGCAAAGATGTACCAGGACACATCTGTAGGTTCCTCCCTAATTAATATTTACCTAAAATCTTTTGGTCTTATCCCTACATAATCCAATGAAAATTGGTGAGTTTAGTGTCAGAGAGCCTGGCTGCATGCTAGGCGGGCAGCCAATCAGGAGTGGTCTCTTGCATCACTCAGCCAATCACAGATAGACAATTAGATGGCTTATTATGCTGCCAATTGGATTATGCTAGAACAAGATAGAAAGTAGATTAATTAGGTACTGTAGCTTTCTGTGCATTAAGAAAGGAGGTGCCCTGTGTACAGTATGTGTGTTGCCCCCCCCCCCTCTTGCTGGTGCAGGTGCCTAAAAGACTCTCACACTTTGCCAGAGTCTACTGCAAATTGGAATATCTCTGGGGAATTGGTACTAGAGCCCAGGGCAGTAAGGAGGGTGGTTGGCTCTGGGGGTGGCACCATCACAGCCCCTGCATCTGGCTAGCAGGATGCCATTCCAGCCAGTATTAGTGCTGCAGTGCCAGCTGGGGTAACTATCAGATGCTCCATCCATGGACCCTGCAGCCTATACAGCTGCTCGGAGTGTCCTTAGGATGCTCTGACCAGTGTGTGCTGCTCCGGTCATGGCACTTCAACCCACCAGCCTCCTGGGGTGCAGCCTTATGACAAATTGTGTTCAGGGTAGGTGGCAGCAATAGCAGAGGACACACTGAAGCCCTGTTATTGGGAAGTTGGTGCCATTTTCCCAGTGGTTTGTCTACTTTGCATGAGCAGAACTATGGGAAAATAGGACCATGGTAATTTTTCTGGTGATTTCTGCAGCATTGGCAGAGAAGTACATGTAGTCTATGGGGGCAGGATGGAAGGTATGGGCGCAGCTGGACCCAGGAGCCCATGTGTACTTCACACTCTACATGCCTTTGCTAAAGAAAATGCAACTACAAATCATATTAAAAAAATATAAATAGTGTCTTTTTGGTAATGACATCATCTACATCAAGAAATACTACTAATACTAATAATAATAGTTTATCTGGTTTGATTATGTACAGTATTGGGGTAAAGCTTCCCAATCTCATAGAAATCCTCCACATTTTAAAAATATTCTTCATAACAGTCCAGGGAAAAAGTTAAATGTGCTGAACAGATATAGAAAGTAGATTATCAGTGAACCAAGTAATTACCAACGCGTTTCATCCACTTCATCAGGGAAGTGGAGATAGGGGTCTCCTGTTCTTCTTAAAATACCCCAATTATTAATTATATTACTTCTCCCATATCTACAGTTAAAGGAAATAGACAAAACAAAAGTGTCTTTAACATGTTTTTTTGTGAACTACAAATACTAGGAAAGTAGTGAAAATGAAATAACAATGTATATAAATGTGCCTGATATATTGATCTTTAAGTAACTGCTGTTTCCACTATTGAGAAAAGATTTGATTCCCTCACCACAAAACCAAACCTTTAGCTATAGTAGATACTACACATTTTCCCACAATCAAACCACAGGAAATTCATTGATCTCTACACAGCATTAATAAGTGGAATCATTTATACTCACTGGCATTTAATTTACTGGTGTTATATAGGGTCCAAGTGGCCCAAATTCACAATGCAATATACAAATACATTACAACGATATATGAAATATCACATGCAGGGACAGAATTGGAGGAAAAGCTCTGTCCCTGCGAATCCTCTCCCCACGCTTCTTAGGGTATTTTTTGCAAACAATTCCCTGAGACTTTGACGGTGTATACACCACCGGCTAAGTCTCCCCCTACCCACACTGCTAAGCATACGCTTACCTCTTTTCAGGTGATCCAGTGAGCTCCATGGTGATCTGGTCATCTGATTGCTCTCCTCTGCCAACTGATCTGTACTGTAAAGTGAGATTCCAGCTGGTACTTCATAGTATGTAATTTAACAGTGTTCAGGGGACCGGGGCACCTCACTGGATCACTTAATGGAGGTACATTTTTTATTTTATTTTTCAACTATTTTTTTCACTGTGATTAGCCTGTGGTTTATAAGACACACATGGCTGATCACAGAAGTCTACTTCAGGCCCTGAATTTCCTGTCAGCATGCAGGGAAGGTTCAACTGGAATAGATAAAATGGAGGGATGTCTTGATAACATCATCTTAAGATAGTGTTATTATAGCAGGACAGTCTCCAGTGTTTTTTTTTACAATTTTATTTTACTAAATTTGAGCAGATCACATTTCCCACTACAAATATGGGAAATGCAAATTGATTACTAAAATAATGCGACTTTAAGGGCTTGGAGGAGAATTTGGTGAATTGTCCTCCAATTGCCCTTTCATCCATTGGTTTGTTACTAAAATAATGTGAAAAGGGGGTGAAAACACCCAAATTTTACCAACATTAAAACTCTTGTATAGCTCATTTTAGGATTCACAAGTTAGTATGAGGCATTATTGCATTTGCAGAGCTCAGATTCTTACATTTACAAATAATCTCTTATTAGGAGGAAAAACATTCCCAGTCATTGGGGGTCATGATACAGGAAACTGTGTGCCCCAAATCTGCCAGAGGGGAATTAGCACTGTGTGATTACAAACCAGATGGGGTGAGTATTATATCACAATATTTAGGTGGTAAATAATGTATTAATCTTCTTACAAAGTGGGTTATGTACCGTATTGTAGTCAATAAGGAATTTTAATTTTAAAATATATGCCAGTCATAGTTAGCAATTTTCGAAGATGATGCATAAGTATAAAATATTCTTAGTTGGAAATGAAATGAAGACAACTTTCTAAGATGATGCATTATTCCAGCTGATACAGTGAATGAAATCTGTATTTCTCAGACACATGAATAAAAATTTAATTTCCTGGCCACATACTAATTTGAGGATCACTGTCCGTAGCTGCAGTGGTGTCACAAGGGGGGTGTGTGCCACCCGGGTGTCACCCTCCAAGGGGGTGACACCAAAGACCGCACACTTCCCCGCCGTAACACAGCTGAGCAGACAGCAGAACTGCCGAGAGGGGGTGGAGCACAACAGTAGCCACTGCAAGGTCCCGGGAAGGGGATCCGCCTGCTGCCCGCCCATTTCCCACCCTCTTCCACGGCCACCATCCATCCCAGCTGCTGTGCTTAAAAGTTTTTTTTTCTTTTAAAGAAGGCGCACGGTGTGTGACGTCATGGCATCAATCTGCGCCGCCGCTGCTGGAGGAGAGAAGCCCGCCCGCCGCTGCTGGAGGAGAGGAGCCCGCCCGCCACTGCTGGAGGAGAGGAGCCCGCCCGACACTGCTGGAGGAGAGGAGCCCGCCCTCCGCTGCTGGAGGAGAGGAGCCCGCCTGACACTGCTGGAAGAGAGGAGCCCGCCCGTCGCTGCTGGAGGAGAGGAGCCTGCCCGTCGCTGCTGGAGGAGAGGAGCCCGCCCGTCATTGCTGGAGGAGAGAAGCCCGCCCACCGCTGCTGGAGGAGAGGAGCCCGCCCGCCGCTGCTGGAGGAGAGGAGCCCGCCCGACACTGCTGGAAGAGAGGAGCCCACCCGACACTGCTGGAAGAGAGGAGCCCGCCCGTCACTGCTGGAGTAGAGGAGCCCGCCCGTCGCTGCTGGAGGAGAGGAGCCCGCCCGCCGCTGCTGGAGGAGGAGCCCGCCCGCCGCTGCTGGAGGAGAGGAGCCCACCCACCACTGCTGGAGAGGAGCCCGCCCGCCGCTGCTGGAGGAGAGGAGCCCGCCGCTGCTCGAGGAGAGGAGCCCACCCGACACTGCTGGAAGAGAGGAGCCCGCCCACCGCTGCTGGAGGAGAGGAGCCCACCCACCACTGCTAGAGGAGAGGAGCCTGCCCACCGCTGCTGGAGGAGAGGAGCATGCTGCCCGCTGCCACTGCTGCTGGAAGAGAGGAGCAAACCTGCCGCTGCTGGAAGAGAGGAGCCATCAAGGTAAGGGAAGCGAGAGTGCTGCTGGGGACAGAAGTAGGGCTGACTGGCTGGGGACAGAAGTGGGACTGACTGGCTGGGGACAGAAGAGGGGGTGGCTGGCTGGGGACAGAAGAGGGGGTGGCTGGCTGGGGACAGAAGAGGGGGTGGCTGGCTGGGGACAACAGTGGGGGTCACTGGCTAGGGACAGAAGAGGGGGTGGCTGGCTGGGGACAGAAATGGGGGTGGCTGGCTGGGGACCTCCGCTAACACTTACCTCTGTGACTCCGGTCATCTGATCACTGGGCTCCTGTTCTGTCGGCCGGGACTTTAAGTGCAAAACAGAAAAAGAAACATCCAGCGCTAACCCGGAAGAGAGGATCAGGTATTAGTGCAGCAGTAAAAAGGAGGCATTTGCCAACCTCACTAGAAAAATCAAAAACACAAAAAAACTGCGCTTAAATACCCTTACTGGGACATTATGTCCCAGCACGGGTATTTAGGTGCAGTTTTATTGTGTTTTAGTGACTTTAACTGCATCTAAGTTCACAGGACATTTCAGATGACCAGGTCACAGGGGAACTCACCGATCACTGGTCCCAGGGTGCAGGTAATTTTTTTATTTTCTGTTATAACATTTGTTTTTCACTGTGATCAGTCTGTGGTCTATCAGACACACATGGCTGATCACAGAAGCTTTCCCCAGTCTCTGTTCTCCCTGTCAGAAGGCAGGGAGGGCTGAGCCGGAGCAGGGAACCCTGCATAACGCCATCTTCAGATAGCATTATTATTGCAGTCCTCCCTCCAGGTATATTTTTTACAGTTTCTTTAAATAAATTTGAATCAGATCGCATTTCCCATTTCCAATTTAAGGGCTTGGTGGAATTTTTTCACTAAAATTCCTACAAAAGTCCTTTGATACATTTAAGTGATACTAAAATAATGTGAGGACATGAAAACACCCATTTTCACATTATTTTAGTAAAAAAAAAAGATTGATAATAGGCCCCTACACACTACACGATATTGCTAACGATTTGGACAATTCTGACGCATTGGAACGAGAAACCGTCAATATCATGAAGTGTGTATGCACTACATAACATAGTGCGCACTCCCATGGGGTCGTCAGCCGCATCGCCTGATCTTTTGTATATTCAGGAAGATCAGGCGATGCGGCTGACGATCCCATGCAGTGCTATGTGGCGGGGGCCGGCATATTGGGCGGTTGGGCACCGGACAGCCCAATGTGTGTATGGACTGCCCTCTATGTCGGCCCGGCGGCGTTGGAATCGTGGGTCACATCGGTGAGTACACTATCGTTCAGTGTGTACCCAGCTTTAGACCCGTACTGTTAGGTTGAGAACTATTTTTTCCCCTCTGTGATTTATGTGTTTAATGTATACCTGTAGGGTAATTATCCTTTTGTGATACTTTTTTTTATTCCTGGATTCCATACAGACTGTCACTTCCAATGCATTATTAATGTTTTGTAGTGAAAGTAAACTGAATTGATTGATTGATTCAAAAAGATTCCTGATTCTTTTACACTTTTCCAAGGGGACGGGTCATTTGTGCGAGGTGGCAGCAATTTGAAATGTAGTTAATAAGAAAATGAAATGAAACAAAATATACTATATATATATACTGTGTATATATATATATATATATATATACTATAAGTCTGTGAGGTTACAGAATATGTGAGCTGCGCTGCTCCCTGTCTGAGCCCCTTGCAGACCATCTGGTGTCCAATAGTCTGTTCAGATAATGTGCTGTTGGGGATAAGGGACCGGACCACTTTGGTCATTTTGCTTTATTGGATTTTGCAGGATGTTAAAGCTTGTACTGTTCGCTTGGCTGAGAAGAATGCGGATATGATAATATGCTCCAGTCTGACCAAGGTAAGTCATTAACGGTCACATATACAAGTTCCAAACTGTGGGCTGTATGGCCATTTTTATTGAGGGGTGCATGAGTTTGCAGAACACACTGTGATGTCTGTGGAGATAGGGGTGCCAGAATGAGATCGCAGTACAGCTGACCAACTGCCACCCAGGGTAAATGGCCAGAAGCTCACAAGGGTGGCAGTTCTATATATTAATCAGCTCCATGGGGAGAAAAACGCTATATACTGTAGTGTAGTTTGCTTTGAAAGTCATCTATTACACTGGTCACGCTGTGCTGTCTATTGCTGTGGGTAGTTTTGTGCAGCTTTGTAAATATGGTGCATAATCAGTACGGTGGATGTAGGCTGTGCTGCAGGGCCACCTACCTGCTTGCTGTGCTATATCCCTATTTGGGTGCTGTTAATTTTGCAAGGCATGTGAGTTGGCTGCAAGCTGTTCCATGACATTTTATTTTGTGGTTGGGCCTATTGTAGAGATTCCTTGTCGATGGCTCTTTGAAGCATGCCCAGTACGGTTAGAGAAGGACGCCATCTGCCATTTGAGGAGTGGTATTACACTCTCTCGCATCTTGGCACGTTATACTGCATCTTAGCATGCCGTGGCACGCCATGGTGCTCTGTGGTGTGCGCATAAGGGTATTTATACCCTCTGAAAATGTCACCATGTTTCTTATTTATTTATTATTTATTTATTAACAGTTTCTTATATAGCGCAGCATATTCCGTTGTGTTTTACAATTGGGAACATTAATAGAGCAAAACTGGGTAATAACAGACAGGTATATAGGTAGGAATCTTCAGGGAGTAGATGTAACAATAGAGTTATGTCAGTAGATTAATAATCTGCAGGATTTACCAGTAGTAGCGATAAGAACATAGGAACAGTGTAATAACAGCTGACATCATAGATTGTATCAATATATCTTGGCAGTTAGGTGAAATGACCTGATCACAATTAGTGTGAAATTTCATCGCAAGTCATCTTCAGTTTACCGGCCGTGGCCGCCAGATCTGTAGGTACAATAGTCGAGCAGTGCAAAAATGTCGCTAATTGTGCAGAGATTGGTCACTGAAACACATTTTTGGGGCATTCCTTGCTGGGGCACATGGAAATTTTTATTCTAAAAAAAAGACTTACACCAAGGTCTCTGGGATTTGTCCTATACTATAAATGTAAAGAATTCTGTGCATTCCAGTTGTACTTCTAAGGACTCTGTGGGAAACATTAATATAATATTTCCATGTGATATAGACAGACCTGCTGTCCCCTCATCTCATTAGTAATGTATGACACATACGAGACTGAACCAAGCAGTATATTAGGAGAAGAATTGGAAATGTTCTATTTAATGAAAGTGGTGGATATGCTATAACATAGCAGGGGATTGCACTCTGATGTGATGTCACGCTTTGCCTCCTGGCAAACATCTTTGTATATGTTACTTGTGGAGGCGCCTCCTGAGAGTGAGAGATTAGGCATGCACAGCATATTGGCCTCTCATGCCAATTGATTACTTCCTCCCACTCCCGCCTCCAAGATTTTGCCCGCGCTGCTCCCCACCTTTGGAACTCTCTCCCGCTTCCCATCAGACTCTCCACCTCTCTACAATCCTTCAAACGGGCTCTCAAGACCCACTATTTCATCAAACCCTTCCAGCTCTCATCTTAACTTGCTGCTACATACTCCTTCACCCTTGTCTGTCTGTCCCTCCCCCTTAGAATGTAAGCTCCTATGAGCAGGGCCCTCTACCCTCTTGTGCTTCTCCTTACTCTACCTTCATCTGCTTCTTACTCTCTACCAGGGCACCTAACACTTGGTTGCTTTGCATTGTTGCTTATCTGGGTGTTATGGTCGCGAATGTAGCAATGTATATTATCCATGTCCTGTATTGTATTGTATTGTACTGTGCTGTACTGTACTGTAAGTGAATGTAAATCAACCTATTTGTTCATGTACTATGTAAGGCGCTGTGGAACACTTGTGGCGCCATATAAATAAACAATAATAATAATAATATTGTGGGGCTCATCACCATAAATGGAGACCAATGCTAGTAAATGTGGCCAGGAGTACTGAGAGGGAGGGAGCGGGTACTCATTACTCTGGCCTGGGCCAGTTGGAGCGGTCTGGTGGGGTCTTGCAGCACCCCACTATCACTGGAGGACTGACTGCTACTGCAGTAGCCTCTCTCTCCAGTCCAGCACACACACAGCAGTCAGCCCTCTCTTTCCCTGTGTGATGTGCTTGGGGGGGGGGGGGGTGATCGCACTTTTGGCTGCAAACATATTATATTTTTTCTTTTATGCAAAGAGGGGTCTGGCCACAACTACCCGACTTAACCATGCCCCCTCCCAGCACTGGGCCCGGCAGTGCTGTCAGCAGCCCTGAATGTGGCTAATGATTCAATTTATTATCCTTTACCCCCTGAGTTAAAATGCTTAGAAATAAAAAAAAAAAAAAAATTGTCCAAACTGGATTAGCAGCAGGTGATCTACAATTATTATTATTATTATTATTATTATTATTATTATTATTATCACCTACATGTATTATAAAAAAGAAGCTATATTTTACCACAATAGAAAGAAAAGTAATTTTCATGAATGCTACATATATATGTAATATATGTAAATATAATGCATCTGACAATCTATTTATTTCCTGTTACAGAATTCAAGAAGAAGATACATTGGGGGTGGAAGTGTTATTGGTTATTATCCAAGTCCAAAATGGTTGTAGACACCTACCTGAGGCGTATGATGTCACAGCTCCACCATTGTGCTATATATTGCAGTATATTACATGATAATGCTCTGCTGATTGATGGAGAGCTTGATGCTACCTAAACCAATAAAATAAAATCTTCTGCCCACTTGTCATTGGATTTGTCCATCTGATTACTGAGTAGTAGAACCTCGTTTTACCATTCAGATTAATTTTCCTCCATATCAGAGAAAGGGGACATTGTGTAGCCAGCAGACAGCAGAGACAGCCAATATGTAAGATAATGCAGACTATCAATCCACTAGGAACCAGCCAGCCCCAGTCGTGGCTACAGCGCCAGGTTTTGTATTGTCTCGGCCATATTGTAGAACATGTCATGTTATGGTTGTTGGCATCCTCACTTCCTGTGATGTGGGAGAGTAAGTGCTGCAGTGTTAACAAGGGGCACTGAGGGGAAATGGGGTACTGATTGGAAGAGCCCAGTGGGCACCTTTGCCAAGCATAGTGTTTTTACTGTAACAACCCTGAAATAATTGCTATGACTATTCAGTGTTCTTCCGCTGGGTACAATGGGTAGTGATGAGGTAGTGCACACCTGCTGGATCTTCCGAATGGGCCTCTTCATACGGTTACTGAATTTATTTCACCACGCAGCAGAGAGGTGGAGTTCCCACCCCAGACACGGTAAGTGACATAGGAAGTGAGGGTCAATTTTTATTTTATTCCAGTTACTGTAGTATGAAATTGGGAAGTCACCTTTAAATTTGGCAATTTGACCAAAAGGTCAAAGATAACAATTACCTCTTCCAAAATACACAATTATTTTACCATATAACAAGTTAAAACACATACATCTTAACATCTACTGTACCTCATAACATATCTGTTTACCACAGATATACAGTAGTACGTTGTTTTAAGCAGAATACATTTTATTGCAACTATACTATCCTTACCCTGCAGCTTTACTATTTAGGACCAACCAAGAGAATAACTAATTATTTAGAAATTACAACAATATACATTAAAAGATTCTGAGAATCAGCTATACTCACTAATTGTTAAAGCCTATACTTTAAATTTCAGCTAATAAATCAGATGATGATTTATCTAATCTGGTTTAAATCTAGTCCAGGAATTTCATTATTAACGTACCCTAGGCTGGTGCACGTGATGGATTGAAGATTTTTAAACTCCAGGGGGTACTGATACCACTCACATGGAATTGGTACAGCAGTTGGGGTGA
This sequence comes from Taudactylus pleione, assembly GCA_031769625.1. Taxonomy (NCBI): domain Eukaryota; kingdom Metazoa; phylum Chordata; class Amphibia; order Anura; family Myobatrachidae; genus Taudactylus; species Taudactylus pleione. The sequence continues at coordinate 21,594 of JAUIMM010000360.1, read as the reverse complement.
GGGGTTAATAGGAGGGAGCACTTAGTATCATAAGTGATGTCTCAATCAAGCAGTACAAGGAATTTTGAATCCTAAAGATTACATCAGGGGATGATCATTCTGTGGGCCTGATTCAGAGCCGGACGCTCTTTCAGAGCCGGACGCTCTTTCAGAGCGCTCGCTCTGAATCAGGGCATTTTTTTTATATTTGTTTCGGCCTCCTGGCCACTCACATAGCTGTGGGTGACCACCCACAGCTTTTGCAAGCGGCCAGGTGATGGTCGCGACCATCGGGGCTTGCGACGAGACCCTTGTGGTAAGTTCTCGTTCCCGCAAGCCCCAGTGAACTTCCAGCTCTAAACAGAGCCGGAAGCTCACCTCTGACATCACTGGTGATGTTAGTGGTGCCTCCCACATACGGCAGGCGTTCCTTCGGGAACGCCTCCGTTTGTGTAGCCACCCCCCCTGGCTGCCTCCAAAACGGGGCGAGCTGTCAATCATAATCGACAGCCGCCCTGTTTTGGTGCGAGACCTGTAGCGATGGAGCGCCTGTCGCAGGCCGGGTCTCGCACATGCGTAGGCCGGAGCCGGCTCCGGCATGCGCATGTGCAGTCGGGGACCATCGACCCGATTGCGAGCGGGTCTGAATCAGGCCCTGTGTTTGGCTCACGATATACAACTTCAGTCGATGAGGAGAATAATCCATGACTGACTGATATATTAATATCCTTATGTACCTCTCTCATGTATCCTTCAATTACAATGCGGATATTAAGTAACCGCTGGGTATTCATTTCTGTCAGTGTAATAGGGTCTAACACTGCTGCAAGATTTCCCTGTAATGTAAAAACAATATTACAATTGCTGATAAAACTGGTAAGGGGATTTTACCGGGTGTCTGAAGGAATTCCTGTGTAGAAACTCAGCAGGAAGCTGGTGATTCTCAGTCACTCTCCTTCTCAGCTGGGGGTATAATTACTAAAAGTTGATTTTTGGTTGATTTTCTTTTGCGGGGTCTAAATCACACATTTACTAAAGGTGCATACTCTCACAACGATTTTTTGAACGATTATCGATAACGATATCGTTTATCGTTCAATCGTTGAAAAAATCATTCACTTTCTGAGTTAAAACAATGAACAATTATCATTCATGCGCGTTCGCGTTTGTAGTTTGTAGTTCAGTCAGATTGACCAACTCAACGATTTTCAGTAAGGGGATAGGCAAAAGTCGTTTGTAGTTAAAAAAAAATAGTTCATTACATTTAGTAAATGAACGATTTTAGTAAACAATTTTTGTTCATTTTTCCCTTGATAAAATTAACGAAAATCGTTTACTAATATCGTTCATTTACTAAATCGTTGTGTGTGCAGCTTCAGAGATGATTTTTTTTTAAAATTTTTACACAATGTCAAAAAATCATCTCTATGTAAATGTGTGGTTTAGACCCTGAAACACAAAATCGATGAAGCATCAACCCAAATAGATTTTCTGTAAATATAACCCTAAATCACACATTTACTAACAGATGATTTTTTACATTGTTTAAAAAAATGATGTAAAAAATAAGTTTAGTAAATGTATGATTTATACCCTGAAATACAAAATCGACCAAAATCAAGCTTAAGTAAATATACCCCCTGCTGTCTTTTACAGCTGAGCCACTTCAGCACTTGACAGTATTTTAGTGATCTGGGCAGCCCTAACCCAGCACCTCCTGGTCTGATTAGATCTCCCACACTGCAGGGGTTGGCATAAAGGGGACGGTCACTAGTAGCTTCCCTCCCTGACAGCGCCAATCTGCCTCTTTTGCATTTTAGATTATAGTAGTTTGTTAAATCCAGAAACCTGGCTTAACCCCTTTAGCGAGCACTAAAAGGGTTATACATTGTTGATAAATGGTGGCCATGGTTTGCCTGTGTAATGACATCCACATACAGGACCTCATTCAGAGGCGGTCGCTCGGGAGCGATCGGTAGCACCCAAAGTGATCGAGAATATGCAAAATGAGCGCTCAATCGCAACGCACATCGTAAGCGCGGAAACACCCACAACAATGAAAGCACACCTCCTATCTCTACGGCCTAATTCAGAGCCGGTCACAGGCGGCAACCTACGTCAGCACGATTAACACCTGTTACATTGTTAATTGCCTACAAACATCGGTTGATGCAGAAACCATCGCCTGCACTCGCAATGCTTAGGGTAGACCCTGGGCTACCTTTAGCACTGCGAGCAGTAGCATCGTTATTGCAACAAGATGACGTGTGTGATGACTCGCTCAGTAATATATGCAGTGCACGCCCTTAAAACGCCATTTTTAAGGTCAACCACGCCTGCGGGCGCACCACCACACCCCCGTTCACAAGCACCTTCCCCTGTAACCACCAACAAACGGCACGAAATGTCAATCACAGCTATGACCTCTTAGTGACTAACGAGCAAAAGGATTGCGGTCGGAAAGACAGGCTTGCGCACGCGCACTGCCATGTACACACATGCGCAGTTGAAAAAAAAATTGTTCGCTACGACCAATCGCTCCGTGCGACCGCCTCTGAATGAGGTCCACAGTTCTTAATTAAAGAAAACATTCTATAACATTGTATAGTTTATATCAATCTGCCATCCTGTCTGCCACCATATTTCCTAGATGGGCTATATTCTTTTTTAAACTGCCATGTGTTTGTGCCGCAGCTCTGATGCTTAGGGGTCTATTTACTAAGCTGTGTTAGGAGATACCAGCCAATCAGCTCCTAACTGTTATTTTTCAAACACAGCCTGTGAGATGGCAGTTAGGAGCTGATTGGCTGGTACCTTATCACTGTTCACTTTATCTTCTAACACAGCTTAATAAATAGACCCCTTAGTTTAGCCAGTCAGCTCGCTGCAGCCTTTGGCCAATATTAAAACTGAAAACAATATCGTGAACTGTGAGGTGGTCAAAAATGACTGTAAATTAATGATATTGAGGTTAATAATACTGCAGGAAAAATGTAAAAAAAATATTATAAATATCCTCTTTGTATTATTCTAATCATTTTTATAGTCAAAACTCTGGAATATAAAGTATCCCTGATCATAACACGCCAAATTTCCAGCGCTATATACTGCTGCACCTTTGTATAATGCCCACATGTACCCTCGGGTTCAATTATGTATCTCTAAACTGCGGTTCGGTTTTATTCGGATTTACCCGGATATGTTAGAATCTCAAAAACGGCATCATATTGGCTATCCAGCTGTCACGTGTTTTGGATAGCCAATAAGAGAAATCCAAACTAATCCGAACTTTGGCAAATAGAACCGAGTAAAACCAAACCTGCACACCTCTAGTAGTCACTAGACGAAATGTCACCTGATCCGGTGTATTGGGTCAACATATCGTTCAGATCGGCATGTGTGTACCCACTATGAATGGCCATGCGCGCTACCACGGGGGTCATTCATGGCATCGACAGATCGAGCATACATGATGTACAATCTGTGAAATTGATGAACGCATGCTTGTGGAGGCGGCTGGTGACATTTCATGCGGTCGTTCACCAGATTGTGTGGTGTAAAACCACTGCACGACATGTTGTCCGTCGCATCGTGCGTTGGCCGGGTACAAACATCTTCTAGTGTGTACCTGGCTTTACTCTATTGCCAAATCTGAATCAGACCCACTGTAATTACTGTAACTAGTCATCCGGGTCACTACTGATAATACAGGAGAACAAAATGAAGACGTCTCTGCACAATCGCAGATATTTCCCTGGATAAAGATCATCCTAAGCATTTTCTGTGTTTGAAATATCCCCCAAACAACCAGAAGACGCCATCACTAGTTTTGTGGTCTGGAACATCCTGTTACTACTTTATCATTGTAACTTGTGAAAGCAAAGTTTGTTAGAAACATGGTTTGTGATTGCAAAAAATAAGTGGAAGTAATAAAGCAATCAGGTTACCTCATACAAACACGTCTTGCGAAAGGTAATCATAATAAAAAAAGAATTGTGCACGATTAACACCTGTTACATTGTTAATTGCCTACAAACATCGGTTGATGCAGAAACCATCGCCTGCACTCGCAATGCTTAGGGTAGACCCTGGGCTACCTTTAGCACTGCGAGCAGTAGCATCGTTATTGCAACAAGATGACGTGTGTGATGACTCGCTCAATAATATATGCACGCCCTTAAAACGCCATTTTTAAGGTCAACCACGCCTGCGGGCGCACCACCACACCCCCGTTCACAAGCACCTTCCCCTGTAACCACCAACAAACGGCACGAAATGTCAATCACAGCTATGACCTCTTAGTGACTAACGAGCAAGAGGATTGCGGTCGGAAAGACAGGCTTGCGCACGCGCACTGCCATGTACACACATGCGCAGTTGAAAAAAAAATCGTTCGCTACGACCAATCGCTCCGTGCCACCGCCTCTGAATGAGGTCCACAGTTCTTGATTAAAGAAAACATTCTATAACATTGTATAGTTTATATCAATCTGCCATCCTGTCTGCCACCATATTTCCTAGATGGGCTATATTCTTTTTTAAACTGCCATGTGTTTGTGCCGCAGCTCTGATGCTTAGGGGTCTATTTACTAAGCTGTGTTAGGAGATACCAGCCAATCAGCTCCTAACTGTTATTTTTCAAACACAGCCTGTGAGATGGCAGTTAGGAGCTGATTGGCTGGTACCTTATCACTGTTCACTTTATCTTCTAACACAGCTTAATAAATAGACCCCTTAGTTTAGCCAGTCAGCTCGCTGCAGCCTTTGGCCAATATTAAAACTGAAAACAATATCGTGAACTGTGAGGTGGTCAAAAATGACTGTAAATTAATGATATTGAGGTTAATAATACTGCAGGAAAAATGTAAAAAAAATATTATAAATATCCTCTTTGTATTATTCTAATCATTTTTATAGTCAAAACTCTGGAATATAAAGTATCCCTGATCATAACACGCCAAATTTCCAGCACTATATACTGCTGCACCTTTGTATAATGCCCACATGTACCCTCGGGTTCAATTATGTATCTCTAAACTGCGGTTCGGTTTTATTCGGATTTACCCGGATATGTTAGAATCTCAAAAACGGCATCATATTGGCTATCCAGCTGTCACGTGTTTTGGATAGCCAATAAGAGAAATCCAAACTAATCCGAACTTTGGCAAATAGAACCGAGTAAAACCAAACCTGCACACCTCTAGTAGTCACTAGACGAAATGTCGCCTGATCCGGTGTATTGGGTCAACATATCGTTCAGATCGGCATGTGTGTACCCACTATGAATGGCCATGCGCGCTACCACGGGGGTCATTCATGGCATCGACAGATCGAGCATACATGATGTACAATCTGTGAAATTGATGAACGCATGCTTGTGGAGGCGGCTGGTGACATTTCATGCGGTCGTTCACCAGATTGTGTGGTGTAAAACCACCGCACGACATGTTGTCCGTCGCATCGTGCGTTGGCCGGGTACAAACATCTTCTAGTGTGTACCTGGCTTTACTCTATTGCCAAATCTGAATCAGACCCACTGTAATTACTGTAACTAGTCATCCGGGTCACTACTGATAATACAGGAGAACAAAATGAAGACGTCTCTGCACAATCGCAGATATTTCCCTGGATAAAGATCATCCTAAGCATTTTCTGTGTTTGAAATATCCCCCAAACAACCAGAAGACGCCATCACTAGTTTTGTGGTCTGGAACATCCTGTTACTACTTTATCATTGTAACTTGTGAAAGCAAAGTTTGTTAGAAACATGGTTTGTGATTGCAAAAAATAAGTGGAAGTAATAAAGCAATCAGGTTACCTCATACAAACACGTCTTGCGAAAGGTAATCATAATAAAAAAAGAATTGTGCACGATTAACACCTGTTACATTGTTAATTGCCTACAAACATCGGTTGATGCAGAAACCATCGCCTGCACTCGCAATGCTTAGGGTAGACCCTGGGCTACCTTTAGCACTGCGAGCAGTAGCATCGTTATTGCAACAAGATGACGTGTGTGATGACTCGCTCAATAATATATGCACGCCCTTAAAACGCCATTTTTAAGGTCAACCACGCCTGCGGGCGCACCACCACACCCCCGTTCACAAGCACCTTCCCCTGTAACCACCAACAAACGGCACGAAATGTCAATCACAGCTATGACCTCTTAGTGACTAACGAGCAAGAGGATTGCGGTCGGAAAGACAGGCTTGCGCACGCGCACTGCCATGTACACACATGCGCAGTTGAAAAAAAAATCGTTCGCTACGACCAATCGCTCCGTGCCACCGCCTCTGAATGAGGTCCACAGTTCTTGATTAAAGAAAACATTCTATAACATTGTATAGTTTATATCAATCTGCCATCCTGTCTGCCACCATATTTCCTAGATGGGCTATATTCTTTTTTAAACTGCCATGTGTTTGTGCCGCAGCTCTGATGCTTAGGGGTCTATTTACTAAGCTGTGTTAGGAGATACCAGCCAATCAGCTCCTAACTGTTATTTTTCAAACACAGCCTGTGAGATGGCAGTTAGGAGCTGATTGGCTGGTACCTTATCACTGTTCACTTTATCTTCTAACACAGCTTAATAAATAGACCCCTTAGTTTAGCCAGTCAGCTCGCTGCAGCCTTTGGCCAATATTAAAACTGAAAACAATATCGTGAACTGTGAGGTGGTCAAAAATGACTGTAAATTAATGATATTGAGGTTAATAATACTGCAGGAAAAATGTAAAAAAAATATTATAAATATCCTCTTTGTATTATTCTAATCATTTTTATAGTCAAAACTCTGGAATATAAAGTATCCCTGATCATAACACGCCAAATTTCCAGCGCTATATACTGCTGCACCTTTGTATAATGCCCACATGTACCCTCGGGTTCAATTATGTATCTCTAAACTGCGGTTCGGTTTTATTCAGATTTACCCGGATATGTTAGAATCTCAAAAACGGCATCATATTGGCTATCCAGCTGTCACGTGTTTTGGATAGCCAATAAGAGAAATCCAAACTAATCCGAACTTTGGCAAATAGAACCGAGTAAAACCAAACCTGCACACCTCTAGTAGTCACTAGACGAAATGTCGCCTGATCCGGTGTATTGGGTCAACATATCGTTCAGATCGGCATGTGTGTACCCACTATGAATGGCCATGCGCGCTACCACGGGGGTCATTCATGGCATCGACAGATCGAGCATACATGATGTACAATCTGTGAAATTGATGAACGCATGCTTGTGGAGGCGGCTGGTGACATTTCATGCGGTCGTTCACCAGATTGTGTGGTGTAAAACCACCGCACGACATGTTGTCCGTCGCATCGTGCGTTGGCCGGGTACAAACATCTTCTAGTGTGTACCTGGCTTTACTCTATTGCCAAATCTGAATCAGACCCACTGTAATTACTGTAACTAGTCATCCGGGTCACTACTGATAATACAGGAGAACAAAATGAAGACGTCTCTGCACAATCGCAGATATTTCCCTGGATAAAGATCATCCTAAGCATTTTCTGTGTTTGAAATATCCCCCAAACAACCAGAAGACGCCATCACTAGTTTTGTGGTCTGGAACATCCTGTTACTACTTTATCATTGTAACTTGTGAAAGCAAAGTTTGTTAGAAACATGGTTTGTGATTGCAAAAAATAAGTGGAAGTAATAAAGCAATCAGGTTACCTCATACAAACACGTCTTGCGAAAGGTAATCATAATAAAAAAAGAATTGTGTGGAAGAAATCGCAGTCAGTAGGGGCGATTCAAATGTTTTGCAGGCGGCTTTTTTTTTAAGACGCCCGATGGAGCAATTCAATTGTTGCTCCGACATGGCGCGATAGATGACGGCGCTGGCATTTCTGCTCGCACCCTCAGGAGGATGCGAGCAGAATATGTGAGAAACCCCCTGGTTAGGGCGTGCTAACCGCAGTTAGCGCGCTATAAAGTGAATTTTATGTGGGTTTAGACGTTTTACACGGCTAAACCCGGGGCAAAGAGGGTGATAATTAGTGACCGCCCAGAACAATGGAATTTGAACACTGGGTGCTCAGTAACTATCACGCCTAAAAAACAAATGAATCGCCCACACAGGTTAGAGGATTAATTTAATGATACATGCTTAGCGCTGTTATAGTTGATCGCTAACCACAAAAAAAGTTCAAATAATCATTTATATTAGCAACATATATTTATAAGGCACCAGAATGTACCACAATGTGTCTGTAGTGCCGTACAGAGTAAACGGAGAAACATTTCACAGTAGCTTTAGCAGAAAAAAACAGGGCTTTTCACAGCTTTCGGCAATTCATACAGGGGGTTACCATGGAGAATGTTATTCTTTCTCCAGCGACACCCCCGCTCCGTGGATGAATCGCAGCATCAATATATTTTTGTATGGAGACTGCAGTTCATATAAGAACAGAAGTCTCAGCTTTCCATTCCTCTGCAATGTACAGATTCGCCATCGAACACCTGATTCAGACCCGCTCGTGAGCACTATGCACTCACAAGCTGGTCGATGGTGGTCCAGTGCGCATGCGCACGACCCGGATAGCGATGGGCAAACCGTCGCTCCGTTTCTCATACCAAAGGGGGCGTGCTGTTGATGTTGAGTGACAGCACGCCCCCTTCGGTGGGCGGGCCGGGGGCGTGGCTGCCCAGACGGAGGCGTTACCAAGGGAACGCCTACCGTCTGGGGCCAGCCCCACTGACATCACAAGTGATGTCAGTGGGAGTGCTTTCAGCTCTAACATAGCCGAAAGCACTCTGGGGCTTGCGGCAACGAGACCCTACCACAAGGGTCTCGTCACAAGCCCGATGGTCGAGATGGTCTTGACCATCGCAACCATCTTCCTGGCCGCTCGCTATAGCTGTGGGTGGTCACCCACAGCTATGCGAGCGGCCAGGAGGCTGCTCTAAAAAACCAGAGGGACGGCCCTGATTCAGAGCGAGCGCTCTGTCAGAGCGTCCGGCTCTGAATCAGGCCCAGAGCACAGAAGCTGCATACTTCCCTGCTGTCTGCCTGGGACCAGGTGCTGGCTCCTCCCCCTTTAGCCCAGCAGCCTTTGCAGTAGGTGACTGCTGGAGGTGGAAGCAGCCGGATATAGAGATGGTCTAAATGCTGGGAGTGGAGTTGAGAATGACACCAACATAGTGAACGTGGGGTCAGAGGAGAAGGTGATGCTGTGACAGAGGAAGATGGACCATGGAAGGGGGGGAAATAATTTGTTTGATGTTTGTTATGTTAAGGTTCATTCTTGTGGGGAAAATAGATTTTCCATAACACAGAGGTTCCCAAACTCCACCATTACAGTCCAGGTTTTAAGGATATCCATGATTAATCACAGATGGTTAAATCAAATTGACTGAGATGCTAAATAAGTCACCTGTGTTCAAGCATGAACATCCCTTAAAACCTGGACTGTAATGGTGAAGGTTGGAAACCTCTGACATAAAAATTTATTGAAATCAAATAAAAAATGATAAAAACACAAAAAACTAAATAGGAAATTAGAGCATTTATTGGCTATGGAAAAAATATTTATCAAACATTTCCAAAGTCCGTTCCTAGCACTGGGCTGTGGAGCTTGTGCATGAATTTGTTTGTGGAACCGGATTTATGACTTAGGCTGGAATGGAGTCTGAGGCTACTGACGTAAGCTGGATAGACTTAGGCAGCTGCTTAAGGACTGGGACAGAAATGTAAAGTGTACTGGAAAGCAAGATGTGGCTGCTGGTGACTGAGGGCACTGGTGGAGCAGCTGGTGACTTGGCAGAAACATATGATAGGTGCTTGAGGCACACAGGTGCAGATAGACTGGAACCAGTAGGTTACTGGATCACTGGAATGGGAGCAGATACTGGATAGATGGAATGCAACCAGACTGCTGGAACACTGGAATGGGACCGGATTGGCTTGAACACCAGAATCGATGGAATCAGGTATCTGACAGGAACCGATAGTGCTGATTATCGGATTAGATCCTATGATACAGGATATTGGACTGCAACCGATGGAATTAGGTATCGGACTGGAATCAATGGAGCTGGTTATCGGCTTGGAACCAATGATACAGGATATCAGGAGTCAGACAGCAGGAGCCAGTGGTGCACTTGGAGATTATGGACAATAGATAAGAACCTGCAGGAGCTCATTGGAAAGCACATATCTAGGCTGTGGAAAAGAATTCAATGGCAAGTGCTTTGTGCAGGGAGAGTCCTTATATACCCCTGGCTTGTCAGGGATTGGCTGCAGGCACCATGTGACTGTATACTGGTCTCATATTGAAGGATGGACAGTCACACAATTCAGACTATCATGGCTGCGCCCAGCAGTCAGCACTGGAGGGAATGCTGTATGTGGTAGCCAGAAGCCAGACAGAGCGCAGGAGATGAGAAGAAGTCGCAGCTGGATGACGTCTGTCATGGAGCCGGTAACCAGATAAGTGACTGGGTGACTGAAGTGTATAAGTCAAATTGTGACAGGTTGGCCCAAAGATGCGGGGTACCCTCCTGACTTGAGAATGTCACTGAGGTATTACCACAACAAATGTATTTTGGGATATTGATGCTGTCTCCACCCCTTCGCCCCACAGAAACGGTAACAGACTGTCAGTCACTGCTGCTGAACTGCGTGCGATCATAGAAAGCCATACAGCACATGTACAGTACAGGTCCGACGCATGCGCAGATTACCGACCATCGAGAATCTGCGATCATCGCTTATGTGCGCTGCTAAATCAGCCCCTAGTTACATATTAATCAATATATGATTTTATTATAACGGTATAGGAAATAAAGTGCACATACTGTAATCTATGCAGGGTAATGACAACACAGAGGGAAGAATAGCTAAATAAATCAGTAAATAGAGGTGCTGATACACTGTGACTATTACTAGCTGGATGTCACTTTAGAAAGGACACAGAGAATATAGCAGCAATACTTTGCAACATTGTATAAGGATCTTGCAATGTTTTGAAACCGTTTCCAGTTATGAACATAACATGATGTGACTAGAACACACAGGAAAGAGATATAGGGCCTGATTCAGAGCCGGACGCTATTTGCGGACGGTCGTTCCAAAAAAGGGGCTGGCTATTTAAATTGAGCGCTCGCTCTTTGCGGTTTGTTGATGCCTCTATGTCTGAGCAAGCGAACGAAGAAAGCGCTCGCTATTTTGTAAAGACGCCCCTTTGCCATTCGCATCGCACGTCATCTCCGGTATTTATTAGATTAATCGGGAACATCGAAAGGCGTCTGAACTGCTCGCAGTGCTTGTGGTAGGTTTTTCTTACCGCTATCACTGCGAGCAGTTCAGGCTAAAAGACAACCAAGTGACGTGGTCGATGACGCTCCTTTACTAATTATGCACACCCATTAGACGCCCTTTTTACCGTTAGGCACGCCTGCATTCGGATCTCCACTCCCCCGTTTTCAAGCACCTTCCCCTGTTTTTCCATTAATTGCTATAGCACCAATTTCTCAGATTTGCATGCTAAGCAATTGGGTCTGAACCAATGCCAAGCCGGAATTATGTGACATTACATTGTCATAATAAAAGCTTGGTACCCTGTATGTAATAATAAAAGCTTGGTACACTGTATGTAATAATGTGAGCTTGGTACACTGTACTGTATGTAATAATGTGAGCTTGGTACACTGTATGTAATAATGTGAGCTTGGTACACTGGGCCTGATTCAGAGCCGGACGCTCTGACAGAGCGCTCGCTCTGAATCAGGGCCGACCTACCGTGTTTTTAGAGCGGCCTCCTGGCCGCTCGCATAGCTGTGGATGACCACCCACAGCTATAGCGAGCGTCCAGGAAGATGGTTGCGATGGTCAAGACCATCGCGACCGTCGGGCTTGGGACGAGACCCTTGTGGTAGGGTCTCATTGCCGCAAGCCCTAGAGTGCTTTCGGCTCTAACAGAGCCAAAAGCACTCCCACTGACATCACTTGTCCCATGGGAACGCCTCCGTCTGGGCAGCCACGCCCTTGGCCCGCCCACCAAAGGGGGCGTGCTGTCACTCAACATCGACAGCACGCCCCCTTTGGTACGAGACCCAGAGCGATGATTTGCCTGTCACTATCCGGGTCTCGCACATGCGCACAACAGAGCCGGCTCCGTCCTGCGCATGCTCACTGGGCCACCATCGACCCGCTTGCGAGCAGGTCTGAATCAGGCCCCCTGTATGTAATACTGTGAGCTTGGTACACTGTATGTAATAATGTGAGCTTGGCACCCTGTATGTAATACTGTGAGCTTGGTACACTGTATGTAATAATGTGAGCTTGGAACACTGTATGTAATAATGCGAGCTTGGTACACTGCATGTAATACTGTGAGCTTGGTACCCTGTATGTAATAATGTGAGCTTGGTACACTGTATGTAATAATGTGAGCTTGGTACACTGTATGTAATAATGTGAGCTTGGTACACTGTATGTAATAATGTGAGCTTGGTACACTGTATGTAATAATGTGAGCTTGGTACACTGTATGTAATACTGTGAGCTTGGTACCCTGTATGTAATAATGTGAGCTTGGTACACTGTATGTAATAATGTGAGCTTGGCACCCTGTATGTAATACTGTGAGCTTGGTACACTGTATGTAATAATGTGAATTGGGGATACTATGTGGCATCCTGTACAGCATTAATGGATAAGGATTTTAAAAATAGAAAATTATGACACCGCACCAGGTTTATTTTAGGATAATCTATGTATTACCATTTGTGATAAATCAGAAAAGAAAAATATACACTCTAAACAGTATAGTGAGTTTATTTGTAAGATTGCTTAACTACGAATTCATCTATATACAATAAGACTGTAAACATACTGTACAATACTGTATGTACTGTATAGCACTATATGTTTGGCTGACTTACATTTTCTACATTACTGTATACAGTACTGTACAGTATAGCCTTCTATTATATCACTGAATATAGCCCCTGGAACCTATTAATACTAAATTTATTATTTTTACATTTTAGCTATTTATTGCCAGTTTTTGTTTTAGTTTCACTATTACAATTACTGTATACTGTATGTTTTGTGTACTGTACAATGCTGACCAATGCACCAACTTACTATCTTTCTTATAAGTGTTGGACCATACTGCATATTACAGTACAAGTATTATTGGAGAAAGTATCAATTACATCCAGTACAGTAGCCCTTCTCTAGAACAGAAATGTGGTACAACGGAAAATGCAATTACGGTAGTTTTACATTCATCTATACAGTAACTTTCTGACTATTTACAGACAAAGTACCTTTTAGAATTAAGCAAATTACTTGTCACAATTAACAGTAGATTAAAATATTGTACAGTAAACTATTTTGCAAAATGGCTAAAAAGAAACACACTTCAATGGACACAGAGCTGGTGGTTTAAAAAATGTGCACTCTTGGGATCTAGACAATGCTGGGTCTGCAGAGGATGGTTCTGGAGAGTGTACTGTACAGGTGCTGTATGGTTCAGATCAGGGTACAGTAGCCAATGGATGGTGACCGAAAACAAAATATTACTGAAAACAAAATAAAATATACTACTGTACTGTATATGTGTTTCTACATGTTTACTGCAAATCTCAGCACTACCTCTGCCACTGACATGTTACTGTATCTACTGTATGTACTGTCATCAATACATTGCACAAAGGAACAGAGCAAAGGAGAGAAGAAAGTACCATAAGTGAATTACCGTACTGTACAGGGGTAGAGAGAGCAGAACAGAGCACCAGCACAGTACGAAGAGAGGGAGAGAACATAACAGAAAAGGAGGATGGAGAGAATATACTGTAGTAATGGGAATGGGGGGGGGATAATAGAGGAGGATGGAGGGGGAGAACATAATGATGGACACATAGAGGGGGGGAGAACATAATATCAATGAGTGGTAGTGTAAGGCAGTGTAACACAGGCAGCAATACTTACCCCTGTGCTGCACAAACTTACTGTACTGTACATTATTGTATACAGTAATAAGTGCTCCAGCCCAACAAGCCTCAGTACAGTACTCAGCAAAGTTGTTTGACACATGCTATGCCTGGTGGTGTGGGGGATATACTATGGCAATTTAGTTACATGTGCTCTACTGATCCCAGAATTTCCTCTCACATTAGCAGATTTATCCGTTTCTTCTCCAAAATGTACACATTAGACTGTACAGCAGAGTATTCTAAACTCCACCATTACAGTACAGGTTTTAATAATATCATGCTTGAGACCAGTTGGTTAATCCAAATTGACTCCAGTACTAATTACAGTAAGTCACCTGTGTTTAAGCATGAATATCACAAAACCTGGACTGTAAGGATGGAGTTTAGGAATCTCTGCTGTACAGTAAGCACCGTATAGTACTGTCAGTCTCTCAGACTCGACACTCAGGACCCCTAAGAGTTCATGCATTCAACAGCATCTATGGATCTTTTACAATGTGACATTAACAAATACACCTGTGTACCAGCTAGGAGATACTGTATGGAAAACGTCAGCTTGTCGGGGCCCTAAGGACCAAGTGTTTATTAATGTAGTTGTACTGTATGTGGTCTAACATGATGTAACTTATTATACATATATTTATATTATTTATATATATATATAGATATATATATATATATATATATATATATATATATATAATATACACACACAGGGATTTATTTCTGCTGGAACGCTCCGGAAGCTCATCTGCAAACTGACACCATCCGGAACTGGGACCAGCACAATAAGTTACATTGTTACTGTGCACTGTAGTAAAGTGCAGCTTGTGCTGGGGGTTTAATAGGAAGCCATACAGTATATGGTGGCACGGGATGTCAGGGGAGGCTGGGGAATTACAGGCAAGACAAGATGCGACCGAAATGGGGTGGCCACCCCAGGAGCAATGATCTTGAATGATAGGCAGCACATCGGCGCCTGTTATAAAAAGCAGAGCGGCTCTGTCATCACAAGATGAGGGCCGGCTGAGGGGCAGAGCTGACCATCCATCCACCGCAGAGGCCTTATGAGTTTAGTGGAAGATGGGGACCTGGAAGATCATCTCCCAAGTGGTGTCAGTGATACCGGCACTGCCCCTGCCTCAACACCCCCGGGTCAGGCAGCATTCCCCAGCTGCTGTGGAGGTGCCAGCATGGGCAAATCAGAGTGTGCTGGGACCTGTAGTGCCCGGGCATTTGGAGAGTACTAGGTTACCCATGCCGCCTCTCTAGTGATGCAGGTAGGTGAACAGTGGTACCAGACCTGTGAGCTGTACACTGTTGCAGGGAAGCTGCCCTCCATTGGATATCTGTAGCTTAGGATAGTAAGAAACATCAGGCTGGATAGGTCATTTATCATTTGACCTAATAATGTGTTACTACAGAGGTTAGCTAGGGTAATGTGGTACTCCAGAGATGAGGGAGGGTAAAAAGTTACTGCAGGAGTGAGTTAGGGTATTGTGTTACTACAGGTGTTAGGGAGGGATTGTATTTAGCACACAGGTGAGGGAAGGTAATGTCTTACTATAGCAGTGAGGGAGTGGAATGTGTTACTACATAGGCAAGGGAGGGTAATGTCTTGCTTTAGCAGTGATGCATTGCTGTAGAGTTAAAGGATTAATGTGTTACTGGAGTTATGAGATGGAAATGAGAACAGTAAATACTGTATCTAAGGTCTTGCTGGTGATACTGTACCATTCAACATATCTTTTATCCCAATTCTGAAACGCTGCTGGCATCTTGACAGTATGCCTTCCTGCAAATCTTTGGGAATTGCGGTTTTGTTCCAGCTGCCATTAAAGTTGACATGCTTTGGCCAATTTCAAGTACAGTTCATATGGCACATGCTGCTGGAAGAGAGCTTGTACATATCTATGTATTTCACCCAGGGATGCACAGTACAAACTATTGCCTTTGTCAGTGGGGATGACAGCTAGGGAGATATCAGGCATAGCGTCTCCATATGTGGTCATCAGTGCAGGTCCTCCAGGTGACAGAACACTTGCATTGTTGAATGCTTGAATTTCAATTGGCAAGTTGTGCAATGGAACGTGTGTAGTGTTGTAGTTCAAATTGTCATTACAGTATACATCCAGGGCTTCATGTACATCCAGGGCTTCATGTACATCAAGGGCTTCATGTGCAACCCAGGGCTTCATGGACATCCAGAGCTTCATGTGCAACCTGGGGCTTCATGTGCAACCCGGGACTACATGTACATCCAGGGCTTCAAGTGCAATCCGGGCTTCAGGTACATCCAGGTCTTCATGTACATCAAGGGCTTCATGTACATCCAGTGCTTCATGTACATCCGGTGCTTCATATATATCTGGGGTTGTATGTACATCCAGTGCTTCACATACATCAATTTCACTATCAAATTGTAAAGCATGGTCATTCTTTTTCCTAGAGGGCTGGCAACACAATATTGCCATTCTTCCTTGTTGTGGTGGATGGCTTGCTTTATAGTGTCTGCAAGATTTTTCTTTCCTTTTCCTTCTGTGAGACCAACCATTTCTGACTGCAGTTGACTCATCTGTCCACCAAGCTCTGCCTGCAGATTACTCACCTAGCTAAGAATCTATTTCACCAGCCCAGCACAGTTGCATTGGCTTTTATTAACCTCTGTGAATTTGAGCTTCCTACGGGGAGAGTGTGCCATGTTTTGCACATCAAGGAGCTCCGACCCAAAAACATTGTGATCCATTCTATTGGTTTCATCCATTAGCATCGATTTTTCCTCGCAGACAACTGAAGTTTCAATGTTGATTTCTGGCTCAACATCTGTATTGGCAATGAAAGACACTTTCAGTCTTTGTGGTATCTTCAGAAATGTAAAATTATTAACAATCTCACTTGCAATAGCAGATTTGTTATTTACTTTATTCACTGTCCATGTGGATTGTTCTATGTTGGGAAAACTTCCCAGAAACATAAGGAAAGGATGGCTCTCACATCAATCAGCAATTCACCAGGCTATAGAGAGATTGTGAATAGCCAGTGGCCTGACATATCAAGGACAATAGACATAACCTGGCATAATTGAAGTATAACATGATTGATTTGGAATGTGTTGGGTCAGGGTCGTAACTAGGGTGGTGCGACCAGTGCCATGGCACAGGGCACCGCAGGGCAGGGGGTGCTGTTTGGACCTGTCAATTTTCCTTTTTATTATGATTCTCACTTGTAGCTTCCTCTTCTTTTATCCCCAGCATCTCCTGGCCTCCCCTATCTCTCCCCTGGCCTTTCCCCATGAGGCCATGGCCCTTTTTCAGGTGCACTATCTTATGTCACTATTTAAAAAATGGGGGGATGGCGCCAATGCTCTCTCTGGCACAGGGCACCAAAAAGTCTAGTTACGGCTCTGGGTTGGGTTTGCGATCCCGGCGCTGATCCTGCTGGTGGTCAGAATCCCGGCAGCGTAATCCCAATGGTGAGCATTCTAACCCTGCCTCTAATTTTGCCACTAACCCTAAACCACCTTTCCCACAGTCTAACCCTAACCACCCCCACTGCAGCCTAATCCATTCCCTCCCACAGCCTAACCTTATCCCTCCCCTCCCACAGCCTTAACTCTCCCCCTAGGGCCTAACCACAACCATAAACCTAACCATAATACTCACCGTTGGGGTCTCAGCCATTGGGATTCCAGAGCAGGGATTCTGACCACCAGCTTTGTGTGTGTGTGCCGAGATGCCGACTGGATCCAGATTGATTTCGTCCCTCCTAACCTTAGAGGAGGTGATATTGTACATTACTACAGCTCTAAGCCAGATGGATTTTCTGATTAAACAATGTGAAACCCCTTGGCCTCAATGACTCTTTACCTCTTGGCTACTTGAAAGCTGTTAATTTTGACACTGGACTGGAGCTATCATTTTGATGCTTGCACTATCTGGGAAGCTGTGTTTATCTGATTAATGTTTTCCCTATGAGGTTGTTATACTGTACTTATTAGTTGCTGGGTTTTTTTGCACTGAGTCAATTTCAGTAATTGTTTATAATTTAGGTAATTGTTATTCTTTATGTGATGATGGGTTCTTGTTTCACATTGTTAATTTTGCTTTCTGGATCCTGCTGGCAACCACCCAGCCATTGAGGCGTCAGGATGCGACGCACTCCAGTGATGTCACTGAGCAGGGACGATAAACCGGGGTGAGACGCCAGCCTGCACTTGGGGTGATTACCTATTTTTAGGTAACATAATTTTTTTTATTATTCTATACAAGATGAAAATTCGTAAAAAGATTGGAAACATTGGTTTATTGACACATGTGGGGGCGTGATTCTTTATTGTTAGTGCCACCCTGGTAGAAGTAAATTTAGTGTGTATATATATATATATATATATATATATATATTATACTGTGTGTGTATATATATATATATATATATATATATATATATGTGAAAAACAAAAGGTGAGAACACAGCACCTCATAGTGTAATAATACTATAATTATATGGAATGTGTAATAATAATATTTCTGTGTACTTCAAAGGTTATAAACAAATGCATATAACCAGTAGATCTTTGATCTTCATAACGAACTTCTCCACTTTGTGATGATACCCTTAGAAATACTAGTCCGTCAAGGTCCCAAAAAGTTCAAATATCATAAAAACATGGAGAGAGAACAAACACTCTCATGGTGCAGTATTTAAAACATGTATTACATACATGTAAATAATGGATAAAATCACAATTACAATCAGTAATCTTTAAAAAACTCTTATTTCAGTGTTCCCAGCTGGGGAGGTCTCTGTGTCACGCGTTTCGTCTCTTACGCTCAGAATGGCTGGACTTTGTCAGGAGGGTATCTTTAGGTGGCCCTGACTCGTACTTATACCCAAAACTAACTAATTGCTATATCCATGTACAGCATTTCCCAGCGCCGCCATCTTTAACTACATTGCACATGCACAAAGGCAAATCTCACGGTAACTCGGCAGGTACAAAGCCGGCGCCATAGTTGAACCTGGCATGCCAGGGTATGGATTGCGGTAATCGTGCATGCTGCTATTCGCACCGTCACCTCCATTTAAGTTAGCGGTTAACATTAAGGGGGTTTGCCCACTTGAAATATCACTATTAGAGGACTAGAATGCCAGATCCTTTGTCCTCATTAACAGGATATAAGGTGGTCATTTCCTCATATATACAATATTCACTGGGCACCACCATTTTGGCAGAGATACTTTGCATTCACTAGAGAGCCATACTACTATCAGCAGCCATTTTGGATTCTGGCTGTGTCGGAATATGCAGTTACACAGTCTATTTTAGTGTAGCAAATAGGTTATAAATACACAAGTTTGAATCAGAGCCAGCTCATACTTACCGACATTCCTCTGCTGCTCTCCTCTTTGTGGGCGGGGCCAGGCAATAGACTCCTTTATGCCTGTCATCTTTACAAAAAACACTTGTGAATCGCGGGTCCGTGAGGAGGGGGTGGGGCTAAATGATGCGATTTGCCCCATTTAGCCCAACCCCTTCTCTACGGACCCGAAAATTCCAGGTAAAATCTCCCCATCCTGCTCACTTCACTAGGAAGTGGGCGGGATGTGGGAAATATGCCTAGTCTTCTGGGGGTGCATGGGGTTACCCAAAAAATTGGAAGCCTCCCGTGATTCCCGGGAGAGCAGGCATGTATGAGCTAGGTAATGTAAACCATCTAATCAGAATAATAATAAATATATTAATTAACAGCAGATCATCATATTACATAATACTCAAATAAAGGGGTATGTACAATGATAAAAATAGACAGATGAATCAATGTTAAAATCATAATGAACAGGGGTTTAGAGGAAAGGTGTAATTTCAAAGGATTCATTCAACCCATTCTGAGCCATGGTGTTAAATGTATATATACAATACATTTCTCTTTAGGATAATTTCTTCTCACAGTCCCCACCCAGTTCCCCTATAGGCACTAGTTCAATCGCTTTAAAAGTAAGGCTTGTAGGGTCAGAATTATGATATTTTGAGAAATGTTTGGGTACTGAATGATTATCAAGCTTATTTTTAATACTGCGGACGTGTTCCTGTATATGGAATTTTAAAGTTCTTCCTGTATTTCAGGTGACAGGAACACTCGAGTTTGTAAATGACCCAGGATGTCATGCAGTTCATTAGATCCTTTATCTAAAAAAACCTCATATCATTAAAATTATAAAATCTACTTATTACACTGCTTGTGTATTTACATATATTGCAAGTATTACCTTAAAATATCCTTTTGTACCTTTCAGCCATACTTTCTTAGCCTCACCTACTGGACTTAGGAACTTGAAGCTAAATGGTCTTTGAGGTTTTTCGCTTTTTTAAATGCTAAATCTGGTTAATCCGGTAGGATGGAATTAAGAATCATATCCGATTTTAGGCTCTCCCAATGTTTATTGAATGCCCTTCATATCACTTTCTCCTTATTACTATAGTTCATAACAAACATTACTATCTCTTTACCTCTTTCCCTGGTCCTGTATTCCAGAAGCTCATTCCTTCTTTTCCCTTTTGCTTTCGCTTCTGCTCTCTTGATCACATCCTCAGGGTATTTTCTTTTACTGAATCTATCTGCATATATGTATATTTGCTGATTGATTGTGACATCACTACTGCAGTTTCTTCAGACCCTACAGAACTGAGAGAAAGGTATGTTTGTTTTCCAGCCATGGAAAACAACTATAACTAGTATCCACACTTTTGATAAAGTTCCGACTTGTTATATTTCCATCATCACCTTTGACCACCAGATCCAAATATTCAATTTCCTCATTACTTAGTTTGTGTATAAATGACAAGTTGTATTCATTAGTTTTCCAAAATTCCATGAATTGTAGAAATTCCACATCTGATCAATCCCATATGATAAGTATGTCATCGATATACCTTGCATATAATATTAAGGTCTTCTTATGCGGATGCTCTCCATACACATATTTCGGTACTTATGTACTTTATGGACTCATTGTAGAGAGAACCAAAGTGTCCTACACTTATTATTAATCATGGTAATGTCTAAATTCTCTTCATGGAGAGGACCCTCACATCATTAGCCAGTGTCCAGCATCATTACCAGTGTTCAGCGTCATTCCCTACCATCCAAGTTGGCATAGAGGGGGAATATAACCTTGTGGCGAGTGTAGCGATCCACCAAGCCTGAAGTATGGCGAGTGCAGTGAGCCCGCGAGTGGACAACTTTCTTCTTTAGGTGGGGACAACTTTTGGTACTTGTGTACGTAAAGTACACAAGTACCATTTAAAGACAATCATTGGGTTCTCTCTGCAATGAGTCTGTAAAATACACAAGTACCTATATTTCTGCTCCCAGCTCCCCATGTGGAGATGGGAGAAACTGGGGGCAAACACCATGCTCATTGCAGTGCCTTCTATTTAGATAAAATATTCATCCAAGAATTTTAAATAATTGTGGCTAAGTGTAAACTTAATTAGTATGCATATGAATTCCTTATGTTTCGAAAAAAAGGTTGCGGTGATGCCGCACTGACATAAATTCCCAAATATATCTATTTTATTTAGTTATAATATTTTCTAAATCTTAATCAGATAATGAGTATAGCATAATATATTTTTATTGTAAGACTCCTTTC